>OX421977.1:57049256-57738256 GCA_949128135.1 Parasteatoda lunata
AAAGAGTATTTTAATAAATTCTTTAACAATCTGTTTACTTCCCTAACATATTAAACTTAAAATAATTAAATAGATAGTTTAAAATATTATGTTTAAACTTCATCATAGCTTCAAATTTTCGCCTTATATGATAATCTAATTTTTTTTTTTAACATTATGATTTAAATTTAAACCTCTAAAATACAGCTTTATCAATATTTTAAGCTTAGTCTTAATTTTACACCTAACCATTATTCAATTTGATACTAGTTTCATATTAATCATATTTCCATTTTAACAATAGCTTAATATTGATGGAAATTTAATATGTAACATATTTATATTATAGTTCCGTCAACAAATCGATCATTTTTGATTGAGTAAGGGAAAAAAATGATATCCTGAAATTTACAGAGTAAACAATATTTACTGTGTTTGGATTTTTTTGGTGCATAAAACCTCTAAGTAAGAAGTTGAAAACCCATAAATAAATTAATTTCATAATTCGATATATTATAAATTTAAAAAACTCCATTCTTGCATGCTTAAACAAAACAAAAAAAAAAAAATCATTGTTAGAGAAGTATTTTAGAATCGGATTTACTACATTGCAATAATCAAAAATTGCTCTAACAACAAACAAAATAGTTTTAAAAATAAAAATTACAAATCCTAATTTCATGTTAAATGTGTTTGTTATGTTAACTACAAAGTGTGTTACTTTAAATACATCAACAATAACATAAAATATATTAGATAGGTCAAGCACAAATTGCTTTAATATCCCAATATAAATTACATTAGATATGGCATTAGACACATTTACATTAGACACATTTTGTTATAAACTGTTAATCACAAATTAAGTTATTAAGTGTAAAGTATTTTACATATAAATTATATTTTTATGTCAAACACAAATTATATTTTATTTCTAACTCACAATGTGTCAATATGTCTATCATAAATAATATTAGATATCTCAAGCACAAATAGCGTTAGACATGTCAAAACGCGAATTATGTTAGATATAAATTATGTTAGATATGCCAAACACAAATAATGTTAGATATGTTAAACACAAATTGTGTCATTTTTCCAAACACTAATTCTGTTCCATACATTAAACACTGATAATTTTAGATACACAAAGTAGAATAAGTATGTCATGTTATGTTGAACAAATGGATGGTTGAAGATTTAAATGATTCCAGGGAAAGGAGTCAAATACAGTTGCAGTTAGAAACCTCTCCATAGACCTCAACTTAGTAAAGATTCTTAGAAGAGGGAGAGAAAGGGTTGCAGATAAAACCCACCTGAGAAGTAGGGACGGAAGTTGAATGAATTTTTGAAATAGAAGGGGCACATTTAAAGGGGTATTGCAAACTTTGAAGGGCGATGAAGGGTTTTGTATTTAGTCGATACCCTTACCTGCGTTTCCTGGGAAGAAAATATTGAACATCAAGCTTGAGTTACATTTGCCATTTATGGAAGGCAATTTAAATTTTAATAGTTTATTTTTAAACATTGACTTGAAAGAGATTGTTTGGACTTGAATCATTGAAATTCGCAAAAGTATTGTTTATAAATAAAACTTTTCCATACTTACGTGTGCAAAATGGAACACTTTGATAACTTTCGACGTAATGGTCGGATTAACACGCACTAACATACAACCTTATTATTTCGGGAGCTTAAACTTAAATAAGCAAAATCATAAAAGCATAACAATAAAGATTATAATAAAAATAAATAACAATTAGCCGCCTTTCGCTACCAGCTTGGTCACATTTCAAAATTATCTTGTACAACATGTAAGCTTTAATGGTAACCAAGCCGAATTCACAGCTGAATTTTCTAATTCTTCAATCTCTCCTCTAATCCAAACACCTAAATTTGTTTTAAACAATGCATTTACCAAAATCTTTCCCCTTCTATCCCACGCGGAAGTACTTTGATTTAAATTTTAACCATTTGCTAACGGCTGGTATATCTGATGGTCCAGAATTTAAACAATGTATTAAACAGTTTTAAACAATGTATTTACCAAAATCTTTCACCTTCTATCTGTTGCCCACGCGGAAGTACTTTGATTTAAATTTTAACCATTTGCTTACGGCTGGTATAACTGATGGTCCAGAATAGCAAGTGCTATTAAGCGTCGTAGGCAAAAGGCTAATCATTTTATTGGATTTCAGTAATAATTTAAAATCTATCCAGCAACCATTTAATTGCGCAAACCACCGTAACTATGAGTTCGGGACATTTAAGTATGGTAGGCAGCAGGATTATTAAAATTATTTCCATCTCTTACGTGAGATAAGATAGAAGACTTATTCTGATGCTCCATTACGTCTGCAATAATTAATCGCGTTAGTCATATTTAACGCTGACGTAAAATTGAAATTATAGTTCGTGATAATCCGATTATAAGATCGAAAGTTATTATGGTATTCTGTTTTTTTTTTTTTTTTTTTTTTTTTTTTTTAATGCTGTGCACAAGATGAAAAGGGGAGTTTTCATTATTCTCAGTCCATGACACAACACGTATTATATATCAAGAATTGAAAAAGAGTTTTGCTTTAGTAAAATCTATTAATGCCATAATTTTTTGTAGATTGAAATTTTTCTGGAACAGAAGATTTATCCGTAGTCAATCTTCAGTCATCCGGGTCATCAATTATATCTCGATCATTTGAAGAAAAGAAATGCTTAGTGATTGGATTTTAAGTTATACTGTAAAAAACTCCGGATCAAATTACGATTTATAAAGTACCAGCCCTTTGGGTACATCATCCGTAAAATCCATTTTTATCGTAAAATATTATATCATAATTTTTACAGTGATGTTTATAGTAATTCAGTGGTTTTATGCTAACTATTGCTGTAAAATTTACGGTATATCAGATTTTTTTTATCCGTTATATGTTCCGGTAGAAATGGATTTTACGGTAAAAATTACCGGCACCCTGAATTCCAGTACTTTTTATCTTAATATTATGCAGAATTTTTTTTTACAACGTAAGGCATGAGAGAGGAATGAACTGGTGAGAAATTAAATTTAAGACCTAACTATAATATCAAACCGAAAAGCAATAAGAATTTTTTTTTTTTTTTTTTTTTTTTTTTTTTCAATTTTTGCAATTACATTAACACGATACTTTTACATTTTGGTCTTCATCATTATAGTTTTCAATAATTTAATTTAATATTTGATTAACCGCATCGGGGAAAATACTGCTTAATTTGAATAATTGGAGTTCTACTGCAATTGGATTTTATTACTGGTCAGAAAAAAAATCATAATATTTATTAACTTGAAAAATTTTGCCAGAAATATAGATTTTTAGTTCTCCAGAAAAAATATATTAAAAGTTGCGACCATAATTTAGATTAAAATATAAAGAAAAATATTGTTTCAAAAAAATATTTTACTTTGGAGATAAAAAACAACACGAATAACAAGAAATTAAATTAGAATTATACTTTATTAAAGTCATAAATTCCCCAGCCTCTTCGACAAAGAGAGAATAAAGCACACATACACACAATACAAAAGAAATTTTTTGCAGCCTCCAAGAAAACATCATAACTTTAAGGTAATAAAAATTACTTCTAAGAAAATTCAAGCAGAAAGAAAATTTAACTCATTTCGCGAGGCCCCTATACCGCTACGCAGAACCCAAATAAATAGCAAAACATTCTCCATCGAAAGAAGCTGGAATTTAACAGCATTCCTCCTACGATTACAGTTACGATCTGCCTATGCATTTTCTAGAGGAAAAATCGGCATAAATTATGGCGCCACGACCTCACTACCCCCTCCCCTTTTTATCTCTTTTTTACCACCCCCTTCTCCCCTCCATTTTCTCCTTCAGTATTCTTTCCCATCTATATCGGCCAGAACACATCGGTCCAAATCTCTTCGTTCATTAACTGGCGGCTCCGTTGCCATAGCAACAGGAAGACCGAGAGCCCATGCAGGGAAAAGGGATGAGGATGCTTGAGAGCACGGAATAGATGCGGCGCGGAGAAATTTCAGAGGAGTTTAATCACTGGAAACGGACAGGAACCATGCATTTTCTCTGTTATAATGATATATTTTTTAAAGATACGGGCGATTGAAGCTTAACTTCACAGTAAGGAGTTGAAATAAATGAGTTTTGTTGGCGAGTCTAGATCGTATTAAATTTTAAAACGAATTGTGTTGACAAAGGGGGTTTAATGAATCACCCAAGCGAAATGATGCGGGTTAATATTTATATTTAACGTAACTTGACGACGGGAATATGTCGTATTTTATTAATACACAAAATTGGGAGAGTTTTGTTGAAAAATGTCCATTTGACAGTTGAGCAATATTAGAAAAATTCATTTACTTCTCAAAGAACAAGTTGGATGAATAGCGGCTACTTAATCCCTCATTATTATAAAGTTGGTAGAAAACATATTTTACATTTATGATGAGCAAATTAAGAATTTTGCATGGTTTTTGTCTTCCAATGTATTCCTCTCTTAAGCTAAAGAGAAAAATTTTTATAAGAAAGCGTATGTTACGTAGAAAGTGGGATAAAATGTTATAAAATATTTCTAACTAAAGCTAGATTCCCTGAAATAGAGGAGCCTAAACTAAAGCTGAAGAAAGAAATTATTATTAGCAAACTGCACGTCACGTGTACAACTTTTCTATACTTATGCCATCTCAATAGGAAAAATTGATGTAAGATAGTACTGTCTTACGTTATAGAGAATATTATTACCAGTATATCTCTATAAGTACTTATAGAGTATACTTATGCTAAGTATAAGTAGAGAGCACTTCTATATAAAGATAGCACAAGTACATTTATACTTGTGCTATCTCTATATCTATAAGTATATTTAAGCTATATATATAAGTATACTTATTCTATCTCTATAAATTTCTATACTTTGCTATCTCAATAGGAAAAATTGATGTAAGATATTACTGTCTTGCATTATAGAGAATATTATTACCAGTATATCTCTATAAGTATAAGTACTTATAGAGTATACTTATGCTAAGTATAAGTAGAGAGCACTTCTATATAGAGATAACACAAGTATAAGTACATCTATACTTGTGCTATCTCTATATCTATAAGTATACTTAAGCTATATATATATAAGTATACTTATTCTATCTTCATAAATTTCTATACTTATGCTATCTCAATAGGAAAAATTGATGCAAGATAGTACTGTCTTGCGTTATAGAGAATATTATTACCAGTATATCTCTATAAGTATAAGTACTTATAGAGTATACTTAAGCTAAGTATAAGTAGAAAGCACTTCTATATAGAGATAGCACAAGTATAAGTACATCTATACTTGTGCTATCTCTATATCTATAAGTATACTTAAGCTATATATATAAGTATACTTATTCTATCTCCATAAATTTCTATACTTATGCTATCTCTATACTTACGCTTAAACGTCCACGAGTGTTTCAGTGAAGGTGAAACTATAAATGTTCTCATTGCGTGTTTTTAGAAGCTAAGAAACGAGGTAATGAAGACAATAACTACGAAAGCACATGTCACGTGAATTTTTTTCTATATTTATGCTATATCTTAGTGTAGAATTTTTATTTTTTACATTCGTGTTATTTTTATGAGAGAAAATGATAAATGATATTTATCTTAAAATAAAATTATAACTAGAAAAGTACATGCCACATAAAAGAAATTTCGTCACATAAGTTACCATCATTAGCACAAAAAATAGGGCTTTAAGGTGACACCCCCCCCCCCCCAAGGTGACAAACTGTAAAGTATCCTTTTAGAAACGATGGGTTTTCGGCAGGAGAAGGAAGAAAGGGGTAATTTGAGGAGAAAAATATTGCCATGTATGTATTTTGGGTATTGTTATATGATGAATTGAATTAGATCAAACAAGAGTCATTAACACATTTAAATCAACAGTTGGAAGGGTTTATATAGGCATAAAGAGTGCTTTCGGTAAATGAATGGTTAAAACAGTTTTGGCAATTTTTAGCTATCTTTGCGGTACTATATGGGAGATACTGATTTAAAATATTTCTCTCTCCAGCTGAAAAGAAAGTTATGGTTAGTATAGCGCATGTCACATGAACGTTTTTTTACACTATGTACATGATATATACACTACAAAATGATACATTAAACTAAAGAGAAAGCAATTGCTATGAAAAGCTCATTTTGATTGGATAATTTTTCGATATTCATGCTAGCACTACGATATAAAATTATTAACTATTCTAATTATAACTTTCTCATTAGTATGAAATATTTTTATCTCACCCTAAAGGAAAAGTTATAATTGGTATAGTACATGTCCCGTAAGGAAAACACATGTCCCGTGACACATGTCATTTCACACTTATGATAATAATGCACTCAAAATAATGATACCTCTTAGAATACTGAACATGTAATCGTTACACCGTATTTATACTTTGTTTCTGCTGATCACTGGTCCAGTGGTTTGTGTATTGGCTATGGGTCTGTTGGTTGTAGGCTCGAATCACACCGTAGGCATGGATCTAACTCTCTCTGTGTTCTTATGCCCTTTCTTCTGTGTGATTGCGTGAATGTATAAACGGATTTGTGGTTGCATGACGACGCCGCCGTGGCTTAGTCACAGGTGCCCACTGGGTAACGCTAGAATAGTAGCAATTCTGGCATTTCTGAAGTCAATGGAAAATAGATCCAAATATCCGCCATTAAAAAAAAGTATTTTGATCTTTCAATCATATATAATCATATTTTTTTCAGGTAAAACTTAAATTTGTGTTAGTTTTTCTCCAAACTCTTACATTAAGTGTAATTTGGGACGAAGCTTAACATCAGAAGCACTTAAGATTTAAAATTAAAAGGTAACATTTCGCACCATAAACCCCTACAATAAACAGTTACTTGACAGTTATGAATAAACACATTAGATTTATAGATATATATTTCAAAATTTAACTCTAGTTCTAAATATTTTCTCGATATTTTAGAAAGAATTCTCCAGAAACGCCTATTCTTGTCGCCTAGCTAAATATTAGTAATTTTAAATTCATGAATAGCAAATCTGTTACTAAGGCAAAGATGGCAACCAAGCTATTATTGTTCAATGCAGTTCAAATTCATGCAGTCAAACTCAGGCTATTCAATATGGATGTGACATGTTTAATTTATTTAAAACATATTAACTTCAAGAAAAATAAACCACTTGGAAATCACAAACAAAATAAGGCGTATGTCAAAACCCTGATTATTCATTTAATTATGCCCAACTCTTAAATTTCGACAGCATCAACTCAAGAATATCAATTTATTGACCACAACAGTTTATCTACTGTGATAAATACATATATATCATGAATATCTACATCATTCTTAACCCATCATGACCCTATAGTGATACTACTATAAATTTAATTGCTATTCTATACATTTACTTTAATAGGGCGAAATTGTGAACCAGACTATAATTGTGCTGTTGTTGTTGTTGCACGCCCCCATTGGCCAGCAGTGCTAGACCAGGTCCATGACGTTATACACCCTCAAAAAATCCAACACCGTCAATGGATCATCTGCTAAATCCTGTTCAGTGAGCCCCAGGCACGCGAGTATGTGGTGAGTCGAAGTCTGGTCTGCAGAACAGTTGGTACAAATTTCCAAGTTCTTGGATCCTTCCGAAAATTTCATTGATTTAAGGTGACCACTTCGAAAGCGGGCAAGAATAGTTTGTTCCTGTCTATTAAAACCTTGAGCCAGGGAGCCTCCAGGTCGAGAACATCGATACCATGGGTGCTTTGGGGGAGGGGGGTGACTTACCAAGTGGTCTTGTTTTGGGGTTTTATTTTTGAGAAGATTTCCAAAAAGGTGAGGGGTGCCGACGGTACAGAGGCCTCGCAAGCACCAGCTTTAGCCAAAGTGTCCGCAATCTCGTTTCCTTCAAGATCGACGTGGGAAGGAATCCACTGCAGATGAATCTGCAGAAAAAAGACTATAATTGTAAATTACAGTAATTCACGCAGCCAAACTAAGGACATTCAATATGGATATGACTAAATAAAACAAGCCAAATTTACTTCAAGAGAAATAAACGAATTAAAGATAACTAAAAAAGTAAGATCTATGCCAAAATCCGGAAAATTCGACAGCTCTTAAATTTCCAGATCTACAATTCAGGATTATCAATTCATCAACTATGATAGATAAAACAAATAACCACCTAATTCCGAAGTCAATCAATTCATGGCTATATATTTTGAAATTTAATTGTAATCCTAAACATTTTCTCGATATTTTGATAACAATCAATTCTTAATGAATACTTCCTTGCTGAATGACAATACCAATAAACGACACGAATGACAGCAAATCAGTAAATAGATCGAAAATGTGAACCCGGCTCTAATTGTACACTACAACCCAAATTCACGCAATCAAACACAGGAGATCCAATACGGATCTGTCATGATTAAATAAATCAAGTCAAATAAACTTCAAGGGCAATAAACCAATTAGAGATCACAAAGAGAATGAAATATTAGCCAAAACCTGGATTATTCATTTACAAATGTCCAACCTAACTCCTAAATTTCCGGAGCCGACAAACCAAAAGGAACGTTTCCCAACAAAATACGGAAAAGCGCGCAGATTTGGACCTTATCCAAAATCCTCTTTTAGGGGGATAGGGGATACAGGAGAGGGGAAAGAAACGACCTTGAAGAGAGACGGAACATAGCCTTGGGGGTGGCAGAGAGAGGGGCAGAGATTGCTCTAATTGCTCGGTAATTAACCTTCTCTGTGATGACTTTTGGATAATTAGCGAACAATGACTCCAACGTCTGTGGCCGTTACGGGTACAGCGAAGGAATGGTGGGTGGGTTACGAGGAGGGCTAGAAAAGGATTGGTCGTTAAAATTCCGACTCTTTGGTGGCAACAGGGGAGTTGACCGGTGTAAAGCACGACGACAGATCGTTGTTTCGGTTGTGGAAAATAGAAATTAAAGGAGTCTACTTAACAAAGTTAAATGTTTTAAATTGGGAGGAATTAATCAAGATGGGGTTACCTTTAAGGAAATGGATTTACTCGAAGTATATTGTGCAAGTGTTTAGCTTTGTTTAACTGAAGCTCACCGTATTTCCCTTTTCTGGAGAAGGGGGATACTTTTGGTTACCATGCGAACAAATCATTAAATCAAACGAAAAATAAATTTTTAAATCAATGAAATAATTTGCTACAAATGTGCCATAAAAATGAAAAACTTGTCAAATGAAAAATACATTTAGAGATAGATGGAAAAGGGACACAAAGGACTTTTCAAACAATATTTTTGGTTACAAAATTAATCAAGACCATTAAGTAAATGTTTTTACTTAGATAAGATTTTTAGACTGTGCTATTTAGTAATTTTAAAGTAAAGCACATAGGAGTTAAAAATTTCTAGTCACTTTATTTATCTGGGGAAAAAGGATACTTATGTTTCCCCTACGTATAAATTATTAAAAATGCTATAAATGGCAATTTAGAGAAAAATTAAAGGAAGCAACTTAAATTATATTTAAAAGAACATGTCTGGTTTCCAAAATTAATCAAGATGTTATTTCCTGGCAGCCATTAATCAGGATTAAATAGACTCATTCGTAGTACATGGTGCAAGTTTTTAGCATTGTTGAACTTAAGCGCATCGGATTTTACAATTTCCAAATACTGCAGTTTTTCTAAGATGAAGAAAATACTTTTGGAGGATGCATAATGTCTTATAGATAACCTTTAATTAAATGTGCAACATTATTATACACATTGTTTAATGCTGTTTAGAAAACATGGAACGTGTCGAATCATGACCTCAACTTCAATATAGTTCTAAATTGAACCCTACTATCGTACTTCCTAAACTTGTTGCTGCTACTACCTTGTTACTGTTAAAAAAAAATATAACTTATTAATTTTGCAACAATCCTACACCGTATTATGGTACATCTAGCAATATTATGGCAACAGCATGGTTAATTCAATTTTTCTGACAATTGATTATTCTGCGAATGAAAGTTGTAATTTTATTTTGAAACCAATCTTTATAATGAGATGATAATTTGGTTTATTTCCGACACAATCAAAATTTAAATTTAACCCAAGAGACAAGATAGCTTTCAAATATAGAATTAAGTAGATTCTTATATATTATGCGGAAATATTTTAAAATTAGGCGAATAGATTGCAATGACCTAGAAATCAACCGTATAACAAAAAAAAAAAAAAAAAAAAAAAAAAAACTTATTAAAAAAGGAATACACTTTTTTTTTACTAATCTTGTTTTATTTACAATTTTTCAAAGATTATAGTAAGATTTCACTGAGTTACTAAAGAAAATCAAGTATTAGTTGTTAAAAACATTCTTAGAATCGAAAAAGAAAGTGAAGTTGCATAGGAAAAACCGTTTATCTTGAAGATATTTTGAGCAAAATTAAAAATTATGCAAACATTCAATGATTATGCAGGAAATTGTAAATTATGTGGTTTTCGGCATCATTGCACAATGACAAGGCCATTTGTAACAAGGGTTTTTTTTGAGAATAAACTTTAAAGGAAACTTAAAAGCTAACATCTTACGGTTCAATCCAGATTCAAAAGCCTCCATATAAAATTCATAAACCACTGTAAGATGTATAATTTGAACACAATAGCGAAGCCGAACTAATATTGAATGCTATGGCAGAACCAAGGTTCAAACCTTTATAATAAGTGAGATTT
The DNA here is from genome assembly GCA_949128135.1 of Parasteatoda lunata. Taxonomy (NCBI): domain Eukaryota; kingdom Metazoa; phylum Arthropoda; class Arachnida; order Araneae; family Theridiidae; genus Parasteatoda; species Parasteatoda lunata. The sequence goes on from OX421977.1 coordinate 57,059,997, forward strand.
CAGTAGATATATTCTACAGCAATTTTATTGTGTACGGAAGCAACTAGAAAGATTTTTTTTTCATTCTTGATAACAATTTTGAAAATCGGAGATAAAATATTTTTTTGAAACATTGTCAGTGGGGAAGAACACTTTGAAAATTAAAAACGCAAGTGATACGGGAAGATATTGCCCAAATACAAAACAATTTAAAAATGAGAATTAAGAAGTACAAAAATAATTTTATTCCTTTTGACTGTTATCAACCTTAAATATTCTCAAAACTACGACTATCCAAATGGATGTATTCTTTTTCTTCAATTGCATTGCTGACTACTACATGCAAAAATCGTCTCAAGAATCTTTCTCCGATGAATTGGATCATCTTCTATGGGTCACCAACGACTGATTTTTAATGCTTTGAGATCTGCTTCTTCAAAGTCTATTCATCTGCTACGAGGTTTGTCTCTTTTCTTGGTATCTTCTGCACTTACAAAAGTATAGGATAACAATACAACATGAATATTTAAATATTGTATTGCGCGAAAATTTTCATATTGTAAATACACTGGTGTATTCAATTTATGTTTCTTAGTGAGTGCATGCTAACATGAATCACAGAGATGGAGTAAACATCAAGAACATAACTAGTTTTTCCTCAAATCTAACTCTGCTAGGAACACACAGGTTAAGGCTCCTCTGTAGTGACTCCTTTAATACAGGGGCTCTCAAACAGGCTACAAAGACCATTACTAAAAAGAAATATCAATTAAAATACTCATAAAAATGTATTTAAATCCTAATTACCTAATTGTCCAGAATCCATAAAAACATCAAAATCAAATAAAAATCGCACTAAAGTAAATATATAAGATTTGTTACGGTTGATGATCACAATTTGTATTAAAATAACAAAATTGAAAATGGCGGAAGAGTTTAAACGATTTGATAACACTGAATTCAGGTTTAAGTTTTAACTAGATTCCATCCGTCAGAATATTCATGGATCGAAATAAATGAGGAGAATAAAATTAAGTTTTAACTAGAATCTATTCGTCACAGTATTCATTGATCGAGAAAGATGTGGAGAATTAAAATGTTTTATCTATATTACATTCGTCACAATATTCATAGATGGAATAAATGTGGGGAATGAAAATAAAGTTTTAACTAGATTTCATTCGTCATAATATTCATGGAGTGAATAAATGTGGGGAACGAAATTAAGTTTTAATTAGATTCCATGCCTCACAATATTCATGGATTGAAATAAATGAGAGGAATCAAATTAAGTTTTAACTAGACTCCATTCGTTACAATATTTATGGATCGAGATAAATGTGGAGAATCAAAATATTTTATCTATATTCCATTCCTCACAATATTCATGGACTGAATAAATGTGGGGAATGGAATCAAATTAAGTTTTCACTAGATTCCATTCATCACAATATTTATGGATCGAGATAAATGTGGATAATCAAAATGTTTTATCTATATTCCATTCTTCACAATATTCATAGATGGAATAAATGTGGGGAATCAAAAAAAGTTTTAACTAGATTCCATTCGTCACAATATTTGTGGATTGAAATAAACTTGGAAAATCTAATTAAGCTTTAACTAGATTCCATTCGTCATATTATTTATATGGCGAGATAAATCTGGGAATTAAATTAAGTTTAAATTATATTCCATTCGTTGCAATATTCATGGATTGAATCAATGTGGGGAATCAAATTAAACTTCAAAATTAGATTCTGATCTAAAAAATTCTGAAAAGATTCAGTGAAAGCACGTAAAGTTTTACACAATAGGATCGATATTTACGATTTTAATATCGAAATTGCAAAACTAATATGAAGTCAAGTTTATAAAAATTAATTGTAACAGATTGATAAAACAAACAAAACATATTGAATATAAATTATAAACAAAACAAAATCCATGTACCGATTGTAAACTATTAAAGAAACAACTGTTTAAATAATCTCTTCTTATAATATCTCAAAACAGAAAAAGAAAAAAAGAAAAAAAAAACCCACACACACACACAAAAATAATAAAATGCTTAATGAAAATAGCATTTAAAAAATTAAATTCTATCGCGAACCACCTTCCAAAACTTATTTTTTACTTTATCCAATAATGCATTAATTTTTAATCCTGCAAAGGTATTCGCTTGAAGTTCAATACACGGATAAGAAGATTGCGCAGAGCTTACATTTAATCAAAGTTTACGTTCAATTCATTATCTAAAATATTTTGTTAAAAAATAAGCAGCCTAAGCTTTTATGGAATAGTTAAACTAAAAATTAAGCTCCTGTCTTCAGTACAGTAATTAAAAGGTAAGATAGTTACAATATTTTAGTCAAAATGATTGTTATGTTCGTAATTTCGTATTACTAAAAATGGCATTTGTTTGCAAACTAGAAGTTTAAAGGCTTCTCTAAAAGTAGTTAAATGTAATTTGAAAGTCATAAAGATGGTGAAGAATTTTCTAGAATTTTTTTTTCTTAATGTTTAATTTGCTTGAACAAAATGTATTAAAATATGAATGAACAAGATTCTTCACGCCTTTCAAGGAATAATAATTGTTGTAAGTTTGTAAGCTGTTGTTGTTCATGAATGTTCAGTAAGTTTCGGTATCTTTTTACTTTATTCTAAAAATGGCGCAAAACTTAGCTATAAAGAAAAACCACAACTTTGTAAAAATAAAACGCGCTTGTGATCCAGTATTTTGATATTGGGAAAGTTACTCTGGATCATAAAAGTTTACAAAAATTCAGAATTATTCATCGATTTTAATAATTTTTTAACTGGAATAAAAAAATCTTGCCAAATTGGTGGTTTTTAAAAGTCAAATAATTTTTCTCAAATATTAAAGTTATTTTTCCATTCGTAAGGCTATATAATTTTTAACCTCAAGATGACATATATATTTTAAAATTATTATAGCTTTGCTTCGAAAGTAAGACAGTGGTCTTTTATTTACCAAACGAAACAGCTTCGAAAAATATCCTTAACGCCTTAACTTTTAGCAACGTCTGCAGACACGAGGTCAAAAAAGTAATTTATTGCAGCTTAATGTGCATGGTACACTTTCAAAAAAATCGGATCAATTTCGAACCATAATATTCATACTTCAAAACAGATTTCTAAGGATATTTGCTGCAACCTAAATAAGATATTAAGTTTTGAGCCTATATCAGTTCAAGCTATATTATAAAAAATTATATACTATAAAAAACTATGCATAACTATGTAACTCTACTATATCAATTGGTAAAATTCATTAATTTTCACAATGGCATGGTTCAAGTTGGCAAGGTATGAAGGTTACAGCAAATTTTAATGGTATAATGGTTCTACAACAGTGCCCACGGAAGTTTAATATTTTAATTCGTCACTCTAAAGCATTTGACAGCATGCTATCCATATTAAAAAGGAAACTTTCATTTCTATTTATTTGCTTTACGCCTTCCTTCAGAAAAATTGGTTTTACGTTGAACCATAATGCCGGTACCCTGGACCATAATGTAACTTACTTCACTGAATAGGATGTTGAATTTAACCATGTTTCTGCTCAAATTGAACCATAATATCGTGCAATTATATGACCCAACTTAGCACCAAGTAAAAGTGGCTGAGAAAGATATTATGGTTCAACACACTCGAACTCAAGCATACATATATATAGATATATGACCTTCCAGGCATAAATTTCACGATAAGAATTTTTGTGTAGAAAAAAATGTTGATTTATGATACTAATTCATTTATTATTAAAATAAGAAAACGTATAATTTTTCAATTCTTTTTTTAAATGTTAATCATGCATGTCACCACCTTATTGTTAATGAAAGGCACTGTTATTGACCTCTATAAACCTAATAATTTTTTTTTTTCAACCGTGACAACACAACAGTGTTAATCCTTGGAGAATTATTTTTCTTTTTCAGAGATCAAGCAGTTAAAATAATATTTCAAGACATAACAGCAAATAAAAAGAAAAAAATTTCTCGCGTAATACCGAAATTAAACTGGTATTCCTAACGAAGTCATACTTAAAACAAAAATAATTACTGCGTGCTACGAAAAAAAATAAAATAAAATTGCATGAAAAAAATACGCGTTCAATATATTAATTTTTTAACTAAAAAATAAGATTTAAAGACTTGGCCATAAATCATTTGATTCACACACGTTGAAAACCTTTTCCTCACGAACCACAAGATATAATAGCTTTTAAAACACAGAACTGTTCTAAGAATGAAAAATGATTCTCAAAATAGTATCTTACACCTCCAATAAGCAAAATGCTTGTTATTAACGTTTCGTTGCCATATTCTTTTCTCTTATTTATAAAGGATCGTTTTCCATGTTCAGAAAGTTCATCCTTCGTTTTCATCAATTACGTTTTTTTTTTGTATCGCTTGCAAAGTGTTAAAAGAATCGTCTGCTTTTTTACTTAGGTTCATCTGGCACGTTCATCATTTCGTTTTGACTGCAACAAATGCTGAAAGAGTTTAGATGTTGTGTCTATTATCACGTTTTGTAAGTCTTAAAAACTGATAATTATGTGTCATGTTAGTTATATTGTTCTATGTTCGATGATTACTTATTTGATTTAGTGATAGAGTAATCTTTAGTAGATGAAAAAAAATCGTAGCGTGTATAGAACTTATTAACTGAAAAAAAGATAGCACGTTTAATTTTCGCACGTTTCTATTTCGAATTTATATAGAAAAAAAAGTATTAGAATGATATACGTGCTATTTGAACTATCTCCATACATCTTAATTTCTTAATAAAAAATCCAAAGAAAAAGCTTTTCCAAAATTAATCTGCGACATTTTAACTTGTTCTGTTGCTATTTTTTTTATTCCCTTTATCGCCTATTCGGGGTAATCTTTGAGAAACTTAAAGAAAGTAACTTCAACTGAAACGTAAGTAAAAATATAACTTAATCGTATATTCAAAGTTGATGATAAAAATTAGCAATTTAAGTATAAGAAAAGTAATTAAAATAAAAAAGATGAGAGATTATAAACAGTTAATTTTCTGAACTATGAAATTTAATTAACTAGTATAATTACTTTAATGCAAACATCAATAAGATTACTTGCGAAAATACGTTGTACACGCGAAATTTTAAGAATTAACTAAAAGATAACACTTATAGCTTGAAATGTAAGCGAATGATAATAATTTCATTAAAAGAATTAGTGAAAATTAATGATCAAACTTTAAGTTAAAATACAAGCATAATTTAGAGTAATAAAATCATCGGATGATACATTTTGCAATCATGCCACAAGATATTTTTAGAAGAATAATTAGTTTCATTAAACTAAATGTTCTTCTTTTGTAGAGCGCAAGTTTGAGGAAGTAATAGGAAATCGATTATGCATACATCTTAGGTTGTCTAAAGTATCGATGTAGTTGCATTTCTCATACATCATATCGTATATCGATAATGATAAATTATACCTTAATACCAAAATAAAATATCAAATGGCAACAACCCGAGAGATAAATTAAAAGCTTAAATGTTAGTTTTAACAACTCTGGTGCCAACTTACTATAGTTCTTTTAAAATGTGTTTAATTGTCTTTTAAAAGGTATTTTAAAGGGTTAAAAGTTATTTCGTTATCCTTAAAGGTTTATCTACGAAGAGAAAAAAAAAACTTTTTTTAAGCAATGAAAAATAGTTTCTATTCTTTTAAGACATCGTTTAGCGATAAGGATAAATTATACCTCAATTTCAAAGTATAATATTTCATTGTAATAATCCAATAGCTAAATTGAAAAGTTGAAGATTTTAGATGTATGGGTTTATAATAAATTATACTTTTCGGTAAGCAAGCCGCAAGTGAAAAATCGCCAAAAAATTTAGACTTCCGCCAAAATTTTACTTATTTATTTTTTTACTATGTTTTTATTTTTTTAACTTTTTAAAAAACGGACAAAAAGAACGTTCACAAAAAATTAAATGAAATAAAAAAAAAGTTAAAAATATTTTTTTTAAAATAATTGAATTTCCTTGAGCCTGTCTAACCAAAAAGTACCTAATAGATTAAGTGCTGATTATAAATGAGGTATTTTGTATTTTTAAAAGGTGTTTTGTTTTATAAAACTAATAAAAAAAATTTTTTATTGATGATTCAAAAACAATTAAATATAATAGTATTTTTCATACATAACTATCCCATTGGGTAGCAGTTTACGATTGGTGGACATTCTTAAAATTAGGCATTTGTCATTTAAAGGCATAACGAGCATTTGTCATTGTGTGCAAGACCTTGAATGAAGTATATAATAATTATTTTTGCCTAAAGAGCATCAGTCAATGCATTCAATGCCTTGAAGTATGTAGTAATTATCTTTGTCTATTCTTTAATGAGAAAAGAGAACTATGAAACAGAGTGAAATAGAATACTACCTATTATCACCCACCTTTCTCAAAATTCCCTATGTAAAACAATTTGTTTTGATGAAACCATGTATATAATTTTGAAAACCCTAAATACAAAAAAAAACTTTTTATTACACATATTAAATGTTTATATCTATGTTTTCAGGTTTTTTTCAAATGCAAATCAGGTAATATATTTCCACGTCAATCCCACAAACTTATTTATACGTGATAGTACAACAATTTATCTTATATTACGCATGCATGGCATGGTTAATTTATTATTCAATGGTCGGATGGATAACTTCTGGCTAATCCATCATATGACATTTTTTTTCCGATTTTATGAAGTGAAGATATCAAAACCCTTATCAGTTCTCTACAAAAAAAATAATTAATAAATAAATAAATTTTTGACAAAAAAACAAACAAACTATAAAGTAACTTTTTTTCCAGGAGAACAGTATGCAAGGAATCAAACATACTTAGTTAGCAATGATAATCACTTGCAATATGCAATTGCATTTGCATCACTATGCAATTTGCATCACAAACTTACAACCACGTTACCCACTTGACAATGAAGAGAATTAAGCACAATAAATTAATAAATTTAATAATACAATAACAATAAAAATCTGTGAATATAATACTACTCATACTACGCATTTATTACTTTATAACAGAGGAATATAAAACAAAATGAAATCAAGTTACAAAACCCAGTTACCGATTACCCCCCCCCCTCCCGATTAAAAAAAGCCGAAATACATAAGATACACTAATTATAAAGATTTCAATGTTTATAAACATATTTTTCCTGTTATTGAGATTCTTTCGAAAAGTAATAGTGTTCGTAAAGTTAATTTTGGCAATATATTTCCTTGCTAACCACGCTGACTTATTTGTACGTGACTCTGCGACAAATTTCATTGCATAATAAATTAGCTACACATACATAGCGTAGATAATTTATATGCAATGGTTGGATGAATAACTTTTCAGTAATCTATCATTTGAATGTCATTTTTATTCAAAGATTTGATGAAGTGATGATATAAAAACCCTTATCAGTTTTCTACAACGGAAATTAAATTTTGGACAAAAAAAGAAACTATATAGTAACTTTTTGTTCTAGGTGAACAGTGTGCAAGGAGAACTAAAGTATTTAGTTAGCTATGGCAATCACGTAAGCATGTGTTCTCCACCGCAAACTTACAACCATCGCAACTGAAATTTCCTTGCTTGTAAACATTCGATTTCTCTGGTTCTTTCTCAGTGTTCGAAAATACTTGAAAAATCCATTAAGCGTCATTAACTTTGGATCAGCATTGTCCTCTAGAATTATAATCAGCTTGTAATGGTGGGTCCTTGTTGTTTTTTGTTTTCGACGAAGAAGTCCACCGAATCGGTTAGCAGCAGCAAAATGTTGCAGACCACCCTAGGGGATCTGGTTCAACAACTATTTTTACATTCGAAATGCTGTTCGCCGTTCGTTGCTCTTCTCAAAAACCCTTCTTTGACGATTTTAAGTGTTGTTCACATGTAATTTTTGATTGAAAACTCCACGCAAAATAACAATTTGTATTTCATTCTTCGTATGAGCTCGAGATGGAATATTATAGCGATTCAGGTAGAAAAATAATGTTTTATTCGATAGGCTCGAAAGGAAATTTTCAGAATAGTTTGAAATATTCTCAACTATGTTATTTACTTCAGATAGGTCTGATTTACTTTAGTTTGAGATTGGAATTCTGGGGTCTATTTAGAAAAAATTTGGGTTCTTCAACGGATCTTTCATAAATTATTTCACCCTAAAAAAAATTTCCTCAAAAATAATTTTATCACAAAATGGGCGTTTACAAATTATTTTATCGCAAAAACAAACCCTGCGCAAATTATTTTAGCTTAAAAACGAATTTCTTGCAAATTATTTTATCGCAAAATCCAACCCTCAAAAAATATTTTGTCTTAAAATTGGACCCTTTGCAATAGTTTCGATTTTTTTTTTTTTTTTTTTAATATTTATTTATTTATTTATTTTTTTTTTTTTGAAAAACCGAAACCAAATTTTCGACCCACAAGCCAGATAACAAAACTCTATTTTATTTATAGCTTAACCAAAAGTCACTACCAAAACGTAACGGTAAAAACTACTGTAATTTTTGGTGTTTCCATAGAACCAGAAAACACGGTACTGTACCTTTTTTTCTCATCGTAATATTAATTGTATTTTCGTATATATTGCTATTAATAATTAGTTACAGTTTGCTACCATTTCTATTAATAATTTAGTAAATTTTTTTTATAATTCTTACTACTGATTAGTAAAATTTTATTGCTAGTTGTATTTTATAACAGAATTTTTTTCTCATAAATTTATTTTTATTTCCTTTAATATAAAAATGTAGTATTTACCAAGAACAATAATGAAGCAACTAGCAAATGTCGAAATAAGCGATAGTCCGTTATGGCAGCCATTTATTTAGAGCTCTTGCTAGAAATGAAGAAAAGAAAAGCGTAGATATTCTTCTTCTTCAGCACTGTAGCCTTGAATAGGCCAAAACCGTCCCTCTCAGCTTCCACTATCGCTGTCTCGGTTTCACAATTTCTAACACCAAACCCGCCAAGATCTTTTTCGACACTATCCAATCATCTGATAGCTGGACAATCTTTTTTCTGGTACCAGAGGATTTGCCAAAAGGCAGTTTCTTTGCAGTTTTCTAATTTTTGCAAGACACCTTATACGATATGCTTTAAAGACTTTGACAATGTTGGGATCTTTAAATCTATCGTAGACACTGTTGTTAAGTATTCACCATAAGTTATTTTCATAAGTTATAAATTTTCCTCATTCAAAATTTTTTCCGTAAGTTTTAAATTTTCCTAATTTTTTTCATAGATCAGCAGTTTGTCTTTTGCTGCCTTAGTAATTGTCCAACACTCGCGGTTATACGGGACTAGTGGTCAAATTAAGGTTTTATAAATATTTGATCTTCGTTATTCGATTGAAGAGTTTCGATTGTAGCATTCTTATAAAAACTTCTGTTAGCCCAAAAAAACTTCTGTTTGTCATCATAATGTGAATATTGAATTCTGCTGTTATGTCATTATTTCCGTTAAAAAATGTTCCACGGTATTTAAATTCTGTAACTCTATTAAACCTTTAACCATTTATTTCAAGAAGTTTAAGGTTTGTTTTTTTATCAGTAATTTCCAAACATTTCGTTTTTATTCCATTGGATGTTAAGCCTATGTCTTTAGCAGCTTCTTCAAGAGCAACAAATGTTCCAGTTATAGTCTGTTTTGTTCTAATGTTAATACCAGAACCTGTATAGATCTATAAAAAATATCTCCTTTGGTAGTAATTCCTCCATCTCACATTACCATCTCCAAAGCAAACATGACAGTTAAATAGCATGACATGTTGCTAAATAGTAAACATGAAAAGACAAAAAAATTGCAGACATTAGGGATCTCAAATTAATAATAAAGAAGACCAAAAAGATGTCGAAATTAAACGACGAAGGCAGAGAAGGGGAAACTGAAAATATCGAAAACCTTATAGTTAGTCAGTGAAAACAAAAGAGCAGTTGAAAGTTGATTATTAGAAAACACTAAAACGTTCACCAGGAATTAATAATTCTAATTTTTTATGATATCATAAAAAATTAGTTCAATGATTGTGTAATAAAATTAAAAGCAGAAATATTATTTTGATAGCATATGAGTAATATTTTAAGTTAAATTAAATTTATGATCAAATATATTGCATTGTTTACATCATATCAGTAGATGCATTGCATTGATTTGCAATAAAGTGTAAACTTTCTTCCATAACCTACGAAAAATTCATTTACAAACTTGAGCTCACTCGTTAGCTTATCATTATTCGATAGAATGAGGGAAAAAAATTGAATTTTAAAAACGATATCCTATACTTTTAATCGAATAAAAATATTTTAAATAATTTTTCAATGAAGTTTCAAGCAAAGTTGGGTGGTGCAGAAGTTGAAATTTCTTTAGGCAGGGTAAATCAACCAGTGAAGGAACATTTCATATATATTGATTAAAAATAAGAATTTGAAAGTTTTTCTTTAGATTGATTGGTAACAATAGCTTACTGCCAAACAATAGGAAGTCATCTAGCAATGTTTTGGATTACCTGGTCAAATAGACTTATCTGGAAAAAATTTTTTAATTTGTTATTGTCTCTGCAGCATCTTGTTTCTTTGATAAAATTATAAGGTGAGTGTTTGTATTTATCTGTTTGAAGTGGAATTAATTTCATGTAATAGTTTTATTTTTCTCACTGTGAAAAAAAGAATTCAAAATATAGTTATTGAAGTGACGTTTTTTTTTTAAGCATCATAGCATAATAAAGTACTGAGATAAGGGGGTGTTTATTCACTGGATCACCAAACGATGAAAAACCAGTGAAGGAACAAGAGTTCATTTACTGTTTTTTTTTTTAAGTTAATGAAAATAAAAGATAAACTTTAACTTTTTTGTATCTTTAGTGATGTTCTGCATCAAAAGTATGTTAAAAATACGAAAAAACAACTTCTAACCAGTGATGGAACAGGCATGTTCCTTAACTGGGCATAGATTTCCCAGTAAATGAACAATATGTGTTAATATGTTGACACTTTAATTTTCAATTCATGATTACAAAAAAAAAAGTTAACATTTTCCAAGTATTTATATGTTATAATTTCAAGAATAGGCTTGTTTTTAAATATGCGTATGGCTTATTAATTCATAAAGAGCATTAAAAAATAACCAAAATTTAGTGTTCTTTTACTGGGTGTTCATTCACTGGTAAGAGCTGTTCCTTCACTTGGTCTTCTTACTACTTGTTATTTGAATCTCCAAAACTTTAAAACAATATTACGTAAGTTCTCTAAAAAATTTTTTTTACATAATTTGCAATTAGTAACAAATATGTTGACACTGTCATTTAACTAAAATTACGAATTTTGAAATTAATATGATTTTTCAAAAGGCAAGCGAAGCTTAAGTGTTCCTTCACTGGTTAGTTTACCCTATATTAATGATTTTTAAAAATAATTCTTTGCGTTAAATGATATTTTTTAGTGAGTATAATCAACAAAAGACATTTTAAGTAACCATAAAATAACAAAATATTCGACAACAATACGAAATGCTATACTTAGAAAAAATATGGTCAAAAGTACCAGAATATGGTAAAATTGACCGTATTTCTGGTTCTATGAGAATAACAAACACATCGGTAGCGCTTTGATAATTAATTTATAATATGTGATAATATTTGATACATGTAGAAAAAATTTGCTAAATTTTATCATAATACCTTAGAGCAGGGCATAAAAACCATTTATTGGTAATACTTACTTTTCAGTTCTGTATTTTTTACTAAATGAATGCTAGTAAGAACTATAATTTTGAAAACAAGAAATTTTGGAAAACAGTCACCAAATAAACGGAAAAATTACCAAATGAATTGTTTAAATACCGTATATTTTAGTAATATTAACCAGAATTACAGATATTTTTATTAGAAAAGTCATTGTCATACAGTAAGGTAACTTTACCAGAATGTTTTCTTTGACATTATGAGTCATTTTCCAATATAAAATATACTTTTTTTATGATTTAATATTGGGTGGCATTTTTTTATTCTTTAATGATAAAAACATTTCGATATTTTAACATTAGTGTAAATATTTTTCATACATAAATTTTTGGAGAAATTTTTCTCTAACTTAAAATTAGTCTTAACTATAACACTGTGCTGCGTATTAAAAATTCAATTCAATCATACAGAAGTAAAAAGTATGAAAAAAGAATTTCACTTCTTACAAATATTTCAGACGTTAGGAAAAATTAATCGTCTGATATCCAACGGATGTCAAGAAAAATTACGAAATGGTATAGAAGACTCTACCGGAACTGTTTCTGCGTTAAGTTTCCGGGCCCCACAGTACTCTTCAAAGAATATCGTGGAACTTCTTTTTTTACCATCGAATCTAGCAACTCCTTTCCTTTTCGTTACCCTACCACACAGACTTCTCCAAAGTTCAGAAGGGGTTAACATGGGGTACATTTTAGGGTCCCGTTTGTGAAAATTTTACAATCCTCGTCTATCGCATCTGGAACAGTACTGACGTCATCTGTTGCAAGGGACATAACCCTTCCATATGGTAACGGGTCTATTTTTTAGGACTATTTTTATTGTTGCGCGATCATCACCCTTTAAGTTCGATGCCCCGGAGTATCAGGGTAAAAAGGGGTAGTTCTTTGACCCGAGTCAGGAAGTAGACTGTAAAAATTTTGATTTTTAAAATGCGATTTAAACGGGACAGTTTTACGTGGATTTGGTGATGTTATCAACTAATTACGGCTTACAATAAAATATGCATTGTTTGTTGTAAACACGTTCATAAATTTTACAAATTCTTACATTGTTTAAGTTTATAAAATCCGATTTGTAAAATTTTAATATACATGAATTGATTGCTGATTGCGCAAATAACTTTTAAAGTATTAGCTGTAAATAATTAATAACGTTTACAAATATGCGCATTTTTAAAATTTGTTAACAATTATTTGTAGCAAACAAGTTCATAAATTCCACAAATTCTAGTAGGTTAAAAATTTATAAATTTAAAAAACACTAATTATAAAATTAGTGTTTTTTAAATTTATAAATTTTCAACCTACTTGAGATGTTTGGACGTTTCACTAAATAACTTTGAAACTATTAGTTGTAAAGAAGTTAATAACGTTTACAAATGTACGTATTTTTAAAATTTGTTATAAATTATTTGTTGTAAGCAAGTTTATAAATTTTACGAATTCTAGAACTGTTTAAATTTATAAAATCTTATTTGTAAATTTTCAACTTACATGAATTTTTTCATGTTGTTTCCACAATTTTACCAAATAACTTTGAAACTATTAGTTATAACGAAGTTAATAACGTTTACAATAGCACGTATTTTAAAAATTTGTTCAAAACTATTTGTTGTAAGCATGTTCATAAATTATACAAATTCTAGAGCTATTTAAATTTATAAAATCTTATTTGCAAATTTTCAATCTGCATGAATTGTCTGGGCCAAGGTCTGGACATTTCACCAAATAACTTTGAAAGTATTAGTTATAAAGAAGTTAATAACGTTCACATACGTGCACATTTTTAAAATTTGTTAACAATTATTTGTAGTAAACAAATTCATAAATTCAACAAATTCTAGAGCTTTATAAATCTATAAAATCTAATTTGTAAATTTTTAATCTACATGAATTGTTTGGACATTTCCCCAAATAACTTTGAAACTATTAGTCGTAACCAAGTTAATAACGTTCATCAATGTGGTACACATATGGAAAATTTGATAAAAATTATTTGTTCTAAACAAGTTCGTAACCTATGTAAATTCTTGAGCCTTTTAATTTTATTATAAAATCCAATTCGCACATTTTAAACTTACATAAATTAATTACTGAAACTGCTCAAATGATCATTAGTTGTAAACAAGTTGATATCTTTCATAAATACTAGCATTTTTTAAACCTAAAAAAGTGCTCTTTATCATTTATAGAAGATACCAATTTATTAATGCTTACAATTTTAATTTTTAAAAAACTGATAACGTTTAAAAATGTGTGCAACTTTTTTTTAGCTTATATTATCTGTTTTTTACGTTGTTTGCAAGAATAATTTTGGAAGGAAATTTTGTTAGCAAGTTGATAATACTCAAAATTTTATTATAATTTTTTTTAAAAAAACTTAGATGAGTTCATTAAACTTATAACAAAATATAGAAATATTTTCAGCGCATCAAAATTTTTGAAAAATGTTTTAAGGGTTGTTTCTTCGTAATGTTAAACTAGGGAGAGAGAGAGAGAGAGAGAGTTGTTCATTGGGTTACTTCTAACATTATAATTTTCGAACTTTGTCAATTATAATCATATTTCAGTCTGAAGAAAAGGTTTAAATACCCAAAAGTTTTCCTGTGTAATGTATTTTTTTCAACATAATAAATTTGAAATTTTTTTTTTTAGATTTTAGAAGTAAAAATCACTAGTTTTTAGTATAAATCGCAAACTACCAAAAGTTGCTGTTTTCCCAAGATACAACATGCTCTTCTAAAGAAAATATTCCTCAATTATGTTTTCCATGAAAAGAACTTTTTGTTTTATAAACTTATTGCATATTTTTTTAAATATATTTTAAAAAAATGTAAAAAAGAATATAGGTTTTCTATTTGAGCAAACAATTTTTATCAATGATATTCTATATAGTTATCTAATTTTCATATTTTATTTTTTTCTTTCTCAAATATATTACTTTAAATATATTATCTAAATAAATAAACATTTTTAAATAAATAATCTCTTGCGTAGCAATATATTTTTTAAAAATGTATTTGATATCAAATCTAATTCCATTATATTTCTTTTAAAAATATAAATCTATTACATTATACCGAAATAATATAAACGACAACTGCAAACGAAGACGCTTTTGAGCAAACGATTTTTATCAATGATATTTTCGGGATACTTATCTAATTCTTATATTTTATTTTTGAATTTGTTTTCAAATGTATCACTTTTATATTACCATAATAAACAAGTATTCTAAAATAAATAAGTTGTTGTGTATCAATATAATTTTTTTTAATAAATTTAAAATAAAATCTTATTTTTTCCTATTTTTTTTAATATAAATCTAATACATTATACCTAAATAACATATACGACGACTACGAAGACAGCTGTTTTAAAAAGCAAAGCTATTTCCAATTAATGAGAATAATAGCTATTTTCTTTTGCTTTAAAACTAAATAAACACATTCAAAAGACACAAATATCGTACAATAAGACATTTACAAATAATGCATGTGTAAAAGCTAAAATTCGTTTTAGTTTTAAGCTAAAAAGATTTAAATATATGAATTTAAATGTTTGTAAATCATTATTTAAATAAGAGATATAATGAAAAATATTTTTTCTACAAATTAGCTTCATTTATCGCGTAAGAAGGAAATAAAATGTTTTTCTTTAGCTGAAACAAAAGCTAGAAGCGAGTATAAACAGAACAAATTTAAATATGAATTAAAATGCCATACATTAGTTAAAGCTAATGAGATGAAATTGCGCACAAAAAATTACTAAATGATTAAAATAAAATGAAAACATTTTTTACTTCGAAACAAATTTTACCGAATTATATAAATTTAAATATAAGATGTCATGAAAGAGTATGAATAGAAATAGCTGCATTCATGTTAATTTGCTTCATTAAAGGAAAACATTTATTTTCAAATTTAATAAGGAAGAACTTTTTCAAATTATCAATGTATTAACTTTCGAAAATCAGTTATTTTCTTGAAAACTATTTTAATATTCTTGCCTAAATTTTTAAAGAAAATTTATCTATAAATATTCAGCAATAAATATGACATTTAAATTTTTTCAATACGCAACTGATCATGCAATATCCGCTTTTTTTTTTTTACCGCTAGTTGGGATTTATTTTATACTTTGGGTGAGATTTTGTTTCGGCGAGAATTTGTTCGGGTGATATTTGTCTCCGTATTTTGTTTTCACACCACTTCGTCTACACAGGACTTAGTTACTTCGTTTTGAGATTTTGTCAGCGCGAGAGTTTGTTCAGGCGATATTTGTCTCCACATATTGTTTCCACGACATTTCCTCAACACAAGTCTTCGTTGTATCGTTTTGAGATTTTGTCAGCGCGAGAGTTTGTTCAGGCGATATTTGTCTCCATATTTTGTTTTCATGACATTTCGTCAACACAAGTCTTCGCTATATCGTTTTGAGATTTTGCCCGCGCAAAAGTTTATTGTGGCTATATTAATCTCTTTTGTTTTCACGATAATTCCATATACACAAGACTTTGTTATATCGTTTTGAGTTTTCATCTGTGCGGGAGATTATTCAGGCGATATTTGTCTCAACATTTTGTTTTCACGATAATTCCGTTAATAAGTCTTTGTTATATCGTTTTGAGATTTTGCCCGCGCAAAAGTTTATTCGGGCGATATTAATCTCCACATTTTGTTTTCACGATAATTCCACCAACGCAATACTTTGTTATATCGCTTTGAGATTTTGACTGTGCGGAAGATTATTCAAGCGATATTTGTCTCCACATTTTGTTTTCTCGATATTTCCGTCAACACAGGACTTTTTTATATCGTTGAAAGCTGGTATAAAATGAAATAAAAAATGTTTACCAAAAGGTTCGGAGTTTTGGAGAAATCACCCTATTATCTTTGAAACTTCAACTTTAAAATAACCAAAATATATGGACATAATATATTGAATATGTAGATTTGGATTATATTATTGGGTTATATATTGAATATACTATTACCAAAACAGTTATTCTTTAAAATTTCAACTTTATTAGAATAATAAAAAAAAATCTAAATCAATAAGCATAATACATTGCATACATAAAATTAAGAAGAAAAAAACTGAGAAAACGAGTTAAAAGAAATTTTAATATTAACAAGATTGAACTTTCATTTCGAAGTAAACATAAAAGATGAGGCTATCGACGTTTCAAAAACCAGTTTGAAATAAATTCCAAGAACTAAATTCCAACAACCCACCAATTAAGTTAATTGCAAATTTATACATTAGTCTGAAGTAAATTAAATGCATAATTCATAATAATCCATCAGGGGCAGTGAAAACTAGACGTTTCGAAATATGAAGAGACATCTATGATACATTCTTATTCATTTTATTAGATAAGAGTCTGGAAATTAATTTTATGCACAGAATTTTCATACATTAAAATTTCGGAAAGTTTATATTAAAAGTATGATGAAGAAAACTTATCAAGTTTATAAATTATAATAAAATCATATTTTTTTTTTAAATTTTGATATTTTATATACGTTTTGTCATTCAGTGTATTATAAAATATGAATTTGTAGAATTATAATAGAATTATCTTCATAATTCTTAGCGCTGTGATACACTAATTTAACAGCTTTAGAAGAAATCGAAGAGAGTAAAGATGATTTTTAAAAAAAAAAATTTTTTTAGACATGATGAAGAAAACTTATTAAGTTTATAAATTATATTTTTATTGAAATTTTGATATTTTAAGTACGTTTGTCATTTACTGGATTATAAAATAAAATTTTTTAGAATTATTATAGATTTACCTTCATAATTCTCAGCGCTGTGGTATACTAATATTGCAACTTTAGAAGCAATCGAAGAGAGTAAAGATGATATTTTTTTAAAAAAAGTATTTAGACATGACGAAGAAAACTTATTCAGTTTATAAATTATATTTTCATTGAAATTTCGATAATTTAAGTACGTTTTGTCATATACTGGATTATAAAATAAAAATTTGTAGAATTATAATAGATTTATCTTCATAATTCTCAGCGCTGTGATATACCAATATTGCAGCTTTAGAAGCAATCGAAGAGAGTAAAGATGATATATTTTTTAAAAAAGTATTTAGACATGACGAAGAAAACTTATTAAGTTTATAAATTATATTTTCATTAAAATTTCGATATTTTAAGTACGTTTGTCATTTACTGGATTATAAAATAAAATTTTTTAGAATTATAATAGATTTACCTTCATAATTCTCAGCGCTGTGGTATACTAATATTGCAGCTTTAGAAGCAATCGAAGAGAGTAAAGATGATATTTTTTTAAAAAAAGTATTTAGATATGACGAAGAAACATTTATAACGGAATTGTATTTTGTTTTGGTATTTTACACGCAGTAAAATCATTTCGAATCATATTACGGTAATGAGTACCTCGGATGCATCTTCCGTAAAATCCATTTCCCCCGCAAAATCCATTTTAAATAGAGTGATTCAGTGATTTTACGTTAATTATTATTACTGTAAAAATTACGGTTTATCAGAATTTTTGTTCTGAAACATGTTCCGGTAAAAATAGACTTTATAGAAAAAGTACCGGCACCCGAAGTACCAGTTCTTTTTTTATATTCCACAAAGTATTGGGATTCAATGAAAAGGAACGAAATACCAAGCATGAAGTACACTGTAAGATAACGTCAGTCTTAAAAAGTATACTTTTCGATTTCAGTCGGCAAGACTGTCGGGGCTTCGTTATATTCTTTGATAGAAAAGAAACATTTGTAATGAAATAATTTACTTAAAAACTTGTTAATACATAAACCAAAAATGATTAACTGAAATAAACTAATTAATCTGCTACTTAAACGAATACAGTAACAGAATTCTAAAAAATACGACCCTTTAACTGTAACTATCTAAATTAGGGAACGTTTAGCTTCACAATAATTCTTCATCACATTAATGATCAGATATACACTCTAAAAAATTCCTGAACAAATTAAGTAAAAAGTACCAGAACTCAGAATATCGGTACATTTTGATCATTTATGAGTTCCAAAATGATCATGAGGATGATCATGCAACGAGATCTTTAAAATTTAATTAATGTATCCAAGTGCATATTTTACTAAACATGAAAAAAAAAAAGACTTTTACTATTCTATAATTTAATAAAACAAACAATTTAAAATAATGTACGGTTATAGCTATATTCTAAAAAGTGCAAGAAGACAATTTCACTTCTGTTTTACTTATTGGTTAAAGGCAGTATATTTTGTTTAAAATAAAAATTTTAAATTTTACGAACACAATATATATATAAACGGTAAAAAATTATGGATTTTCGGTGAAGTAAACAATGGGATAGTCTGTGTTCTGAAAGGTTTACGATAATGCAGTATTAAGCTAAATGACAAAATCGTGAGAAAAACTATCTAATTTGGAGCAAACGCATAACTGCACCACGATACTTTTCCATTAGTTATCACCACTTTTCCGCTTACCGTCACGCACGATTGTCTTCCACCAAACACCAAGGTCTCCAAAAATTAAACACTATATTAAAATTTATATACACTGTATAAAATATAAAGAAATTGTTGCATTGTAAAAACAATCACAACTATATTTTCCGATTCCAACCAGTGAAAATGGTGCAGTGGTTACTGTTATCTTAAATGGTAATAATAAGGCTACTGATCGAATAGAACAGATCTCTGTATTTCTTTTGAAGTAATAGTAATTGTAAATCTAATTACCATAAAAATTCGAATATATAATATTAAACAAAAATATTGTAATAATTAAACAGTAATCTGCGAGATAATTAGGAAAATTATACAATAATGTAATTTTACGCTGAACATCAAAAGCTTAACTAAAGCATTAAAACAGAACAACACACCACATCACTCCGAAATTCTAGCTTTTCTTATTATAAAGCACCATCATCTGCCAACGAGCATCAATATTTTGAAAAATGGCACAGTATATCAAAATTTATTACTTTGTATAGAATATAAAGAACTTATAGTATAGTAAAAACAGCCATACTAAATATACCATACGATTTCAAGAAGTGAAAATAGTACAACGGTTACTGTTTATATCTATCCTTGATAAAATAATTATAATATAACATCCTTTAATTCAACAAATCAATCGAAGCTAATCCATGCATTTCGTTCGGAATAATAACTGCATATACTTAATTACCACAAAAATATTTTAGAATTAAAAAACAATACCATAGAAATTAACAATGCATCTACGATTCGCGCATGAAACAGGAAAAGACTACAATAATGAAATTTTATGACAAATATCAAAGCAATACTACATTCTCAGAAATTTTGAGAATTATTTCTCCTCGAAATCATGTGATTTGTGTCGAATCATGAATACTCAAATATAGGACGAAAATGTTTCCTTAACTCGAAACCTCATCGGTAGTGTATTGTGGGAGATTGTTAACTAGAATGAAGAAACTAGGATGAAAACAAGACGATCGGACATAAAGTGGCGAAATAAGAAAGCAGGGCTGTATGGTGGTCAAAGTGTTCATACCAGGTTAAAGTTTTCATCCCGGGTTTGAATCCCGCTTCGGGCATGGGCCTAACTTATCTCTCTGTAAAATTTGTCTTTCTTGGTGTTACTAATGTGACATTGGTCTAGCTATATGATTCCCTCGATAAAGTGATTGTTAGAGAAGTTAGATACATTAGACCAGTGATTCTCAACCTTGTTTTTGTCGCGGCACACTTTCAACGATTTCAAAATTTGGCGGCACACAAAGAAAAAGATTAGTTTAAAGTTGTTTATACTTACCTATAATACACTGTGTGAAATAGTTTATGATAATAATTTGGAATGTAAAATAAAATAATATAATATGTTCTACAAAAACACGTTTATTAAGGGATTAATTACAAATGAATAATACTTTTAATAAGAAATTTGAGCTTGATGTTTTTTGATAATTTCATTTATATTTGGTTGACAATGCTACTCTCATATCGTCTTCTACAGTCTCTATCTTTTTTTCGTTTTTATATTGGTTAATATTGAAAATCCACACAAGATGTAGAAAATTGTAATAATATTTTTAAAGCTTTTTTGGCTATCATGGGACAATCGCATCTAATGTTAATCCAAAATGAATTAATTGATTCTTCCGAATATTTTAAAATTAAATCTCGATAATTAGAAAGCGAAATTAGTTCTTCCTCTTCATTCAAAGTTAATTCAAATACAGAAGTATTCGCTATCACAAATGGATTACGAATCCAATCAAATTTTTTTATATCTAAATTTGGGAAATAAGGAATAATTCTCTCCTCTAATGTTGTCAAATGGTCAATAACGATTTTATGAATAGTTTTATTAAAATCTTTTGGGACTGACTCAAACTTTTCCAAATATCTTTCCCGAGCTTTATTCTTTCATAAAGTTATTCGTTTTTGGAATCCCATTAGTTTATCTGTTTAGTTAAATATATTTTCTTTTGGCCCTTGCATACTTGAATTTATGTTATTAAAAATAACAAAAATGTCTGATAACTTAAAAAGCATTATATTTTTTATTATATAGATTTCTAAAATTTGGCGGCACATTTTAAGAATTTGGCGGCACACAAAAGTGCCGCGGCACAGTGGTTGAGAATCACTGCATTAGACACTGCGAGCTTGGAGTATAAACCAGAAAACAATTTCGTCAAAAATGAAGGAAGTTTCGTGAAATTTGAGAATCCATTTTTTACAATGTATACACCCCGAGACTTTCCTATTATTTTTCAACTTTCCCTTTATCACTATGCACGATCCTTTTATAAAGAGCATTAATATATTAAAAAAAAGAGAAACTTTTTACCAAAACGTAATACATTGTATAGAATATAAAGAATTTATTGTAAAGCTAAAGTAGTCATATAAAGTATATTCCAATCCCAAAAAGTGAAAATGGCACAATGGTTACTGTTTATATTCATCTGTAAAAATAATGGTAAAAAAAAAATTCTATTTGCAACCATAAATTAATCATTAAATTTAATTTGGAATAATAATTGTAAATTTAACTATCAAAAAAAACTAAAAAATTTTTTAAAAAAATACGGTAAAAATAACCTATGTCTCGTGAGTTTACACCAAATATGAAATGCTTAACAAGAGGGATTTAAATCAAAGCAAAAGCAAACCTACACCACGAAATTTTCCCATTAGTTTCCTCCTTTCCTATTATCATCACGCAAGATCAACAAACCCAAGATCTTCAAAAATTAAATAATGTTTCAAAATGTATTACACTGTTTAGAACATAAAAAACTTTTTGGGAAGTAAAAACAGTTATAAGATGAGGACTTTTCAATTCCAACGAGTGAAAATGGCGTAATGATTGCTGTTTATAATCTGTGATAATAATGATAATAAAACAATCTTCAATTCTACAAGTAGGTCTAAGCTAATCAATTGATTTGAAATAGTAATTATAAATTTAATTATCACAAAAAAGAATAAGATATGTTAAAAAAATATCGTAGAAATAAACTATGTCGCGACACTTTACGCCAAATATGAAACACTTAACAAGAGCTATATAAATCAAAGCAAACGCAATACTGCACTAAGATTTTTCCATTAGTTTCCACCTTTTCTATTATCACCCCGCACGATTAACAAGCTCAAGATCTTCAAAAATTAAACAATGTTTCTAAATGTATTACACTGTGCAGAACATGAAAAACTTATTGGAAGGTAAAAACAGTTATAAGACGTGTACTTTGCAATTCCAACGAGTGAAAATGGCGTAACGATTGCTGTTTATAATCTGAGATAATAAAACACTGTTCAATTCCCCAAGTAGGCCTAAACTAACAAAATTAATTTAAGATAATAATTTTAAATTTAGTTATCACAAAAAAGAAACGCTTAACAAGAGGGATTTAAATCAAAGCAAAAGCAAAACTGCACCACGAAATTTTCCCATTAGTATTCTCCTTTCCTATTATCACCCCGCACGATTAACAAGCTCAAGATCTTCAAAAATTAAACAATGTTTCTAAATGTATTATACTGTGCAGAACATGAAAAACTTATTGGAAGGTAAAAACAGTTATAAGACATGTAATTTGCAATTTCAACGAGTGAAAATGGCGTAAGGATTGCTGCTTATAATCTGTGATAATAAAACATTCTTCAATTCTACAAGTGGACCTAAACTAACAAAATTAATTTGAGATAACAATTGTAAATTTAATTATCACAAAAAAGAATAAAATATTTTCAAAAAAAAAATACCGCAAAAATAAACTCGTTACTTTAAAAGAAACGCTTAACAAGAGAGATTTAAATCAAAGCAAACGCAATACTGCACCACGATATTTTCCCATTAGTTTCCTCCTTTTCTGTTATCATCATGCCGATAAACAAGCATCAAGATCTTCAGAAATGAAACAATGTATCAAAATGTATTACACTGTATAGAGTATAAAGAGAGGTAAAAACAGTTACAAGGTGTGTATTTTCCAATTCCAACGAGTGAAAATGGCGCAGCGGTAACTTTTTACTTAAATGGTAATAAGGCACTCTTCAATTCTATGGTGTTTGGAGTACATTAATCACTACATTCTGTTCGAATTGAAATAGAGTAGTTGAAAAAAAAAAAGCTTTGCTCAGTCATCGCCAACTGAGGAAATTATAAGGTAAAATTCTTATGTCATTCTCTGGAAGATTGATTGCTGGCAATCAAGACTTTTGATTCACGCTTGGCGAGGAATATCTATTTCAAAGAAAACTTAAGATACAATGTTGTAGAAAATGTTTTCAAAGGCCAAGGTAAAAAAAAATGCTTAGACCACGAAAAATTTTATTCTTCATTCTATGTCTACTGATAGGGTGTATTTAGTTTGCAATCACTATACCAAAGGGTGAGTCAAGCAAATTCAAATCCAATTGGCGTAGACTTGTTGCTTATATAAGGGGCGCGACACTAGGAAAGGAAGTAGTTTCCTTGCTGAACGTGGTTCCACGTTAACTTTTTGTTCATTAATCTTACTTCAGATAAAAAAGAAAAACGTCACAAAGAAAAAAAGAAAAAAAAAACTCTACATCCTTTGTGAATTTTCTTAATTTGCAGTTTATGCAAAAAAGATAAGAGTTTTCTCCAAGCGTTTACGACGGTGGGAATAATATAAGCTCTTAAAATATCAGACAACCAAATCAATATGAAAATTCACTTAGTTCTTTTTTAAACATTATAAATAATCATTATTCACCATTTACTCCATCAGAAATATAATAACCATAATACAAGTTCAAGAAACGGAATCAAATCATATTCTTAAATAGCTTTTTCAATTTTCATAATCGCGCAATTTGAGTTATGTTCTTTTTTTTTTTAACACGCATTTCAAGCTTTGCCTATTTTTTTAACAGTGCACTTTTAACTAGTAATATGTATTTTTTCAAACATGCATTTTAAGCTTTAACTATTTTTTACGCACGCATTTTGAACTTCGTCAAAAATAAAAATTCACCAACGATGGGCTTTAAAAATGTAATTACAGATGAGCAATGGGATTTTTATTTCTTCATAATTTTTATTCAACTTTTGAATTTGAATAAAAACTGTAATAAGACTAATAATAAAAAAATAGTACTTCCCACATCGTACTCACAAATAATGTAAAAAGTGAATACGATGATTACATTTTCTCCGCTTTTTAGTTAATGTTCTATCAATTGATTTTTGCAATGCAAAGATTTTGCATTTCAAATACCTACAATAATTTATTTTTCATCCATGCTCGGATTAATTCCCCTGAATATTATTTAAAATTGCATTGTGAAGGAAGTTTTTCTGTTGTAGTTGTTGCCGATCCTTCGTGATCGAGCATCAACTAGATCAAATTCAAGAGTCTTTGAACCCTTGTTAAAATCAAGGGGTTGCTAGGTTGCAAGGATCGCTTTGCGGTTGCAAGGATAAGTCTTAAAGTTCCAGATTCATACAAGCAAGGATGTGATCGGGACTAGCTGGATCATGCACTTGATAAATGTAAGGAAGACCCTGCTCCCAGAATCGAAGGTTTATACATTTTAAAATGTCCGCTAATGAAGGAAGTTTTCCTACTGCATTTTATTAAAATAAACGCAGATTTATAATATTTTAAATAAGCAATATACTTGTTTGAGTCTAAATTTTAGGCTTCAAAAGTATTCTAACCAATAAGGAGGTAATAGCTAACAATATTTCTGAACCAAATTAGAAAAATATACACTACTTCCATTCAATTTGCTACACCAAGAAGGATGGCATACCATACTCGAGAAATTAGCATGGCAAATAAAACATGTTATGATTTGCAAATGATTAGATTTTCAACTAAGCCAATATACTAACAATTAGATTTCTACTCAGAGCAAGCAATAGCAACACCTATAATGCGTATAAAAAGAAAGGTTTGATATCAATTTACCCTAATTCAATTTGCATTTAAATGATATTTTCAGCAAAACAAAATAGTGCAACGCCTCGAGTCAGAACGAGAAAAGCTTACCAGTTCGCGTCTAACTTTAATTGAGGATGCAGATTTTCAATTGAAAGTTATAACACACTGCAGCTGAGGTTTAGCGTACTACAATATCGCTGCTCATGACGGCAGAGACCCCTCAACTACCTCCTAAATATGGAACCAATGGATTCTGAAGGAACATATGGAGCACCACGCTGAATTTCAGCGATCCTCTATTACTAGCAACCTAAATGGCAGATATCTAAAACACATAGCCATAAGGTGTTGCACAGCCGCGTCCCGAACTAAGAGTCGAGAAATGCAGTAGTTAGCAAGACAAAAAGCTTATGCTTTGAACGGTTCGACAAAGTTTGCAGCAATATGAAATGTCAGTAAGACAAAAATGGTTTCTTCTATCCTTAAATCTGCATCTCAATCAGGAGCGCTTTCAGTAGTGAGATCAACTGCTAATCTGGACACAGGAATGGTAATGTGCCATCTTTGCAAACGAATTTCGGTTCTGTATACAGTATAATGATGGCCGCAACCATGTTTGTTGGCATCTCGGAGAACACGCGTTTCCAACTTGCACTCAATTACTGCAGTATGGAATATTTACATGAAGTGGATGGTATGGGGTACCACTGCATGCACGTGTCGATTATATCTTGTTTAAATCTCTGGAACTTTAAACACTAGCCGTTACATTTCAGACGTTTTAAGATTCGCGGCTTTGCTGTTTCATCGAGCTCTCCCTAACGTCATTATTTATACACTATTTTCTAACCTGCCTGCAACTAATTAGGATTTATGCAATTAGCCTTTATACCTTTAGGCTAATTAAGAAATGTGCAGAGAGTAATTGAATTTAAGCTTATTGCAATAAACAATTAATATGTATTTACAATAAACCTCTCAGTTTATTACAAATTGGGTAAAACTAATTGAACAGTATGTGATATATTTTCTAATTAGCCTAAAGGTATGTGGATTCAATTTAAAAAAAAACTAAAAATTTTAGACTGGTAGGAAAATATGTTAGAACTTTTTTAGGCGGGATGAGTACAAAATATTGGCAGTTGTTTGCAAAGATCTGGATTCCTCAATTAGCTTAAGTCAAAAATATTGACTTAAAGAAGCAAGATAAATATGAAAAAAAATAAAATCACCAGCATCATAAATAGCAAAAACGTGAAACGTGATTTTTTTTATTTTTTATAACAGAATTGCCCGCAAGCAACAAATCGATATGGAATCAAACTAACAGAATTTCTTATTGATTTAAATTAATGATGAAAACAATAAATTTAGTGCAATTGTAAAACACATATATACCAATAAAAATATTAATTTATTTAGCCGCTTTTAAAATAAATCCAAAGAAATTTCAACTTTTACAAACAAAAGCTAGTTTTGATCTAATTCACATGCCACCTTTTTGATGCTGGTAATGCAAGTGATTTCTATTTTCTTGCTTATTATCTGCTTATTGCTTATTTTATGATGCTTATTTTCATCATATTTATCTTGCTTTTACCAGCCTCGCTAAAAAGCATTCTTTACGGCCTGGCAAATATGCAAATGAAAGCCGACCTTTTATAACTTCAAAAAGAAAATTCAAATTTTTCTTCCCTTTTTCATCGCGCAAAAATTTGTCAGTACTATTCACGAAACTTAATTAATGGATCATTTAATTAATGATCCGCAGCATCATTTAATTAGAATAATAGCTAGTTTGTTTCGATAGCATTATTTATCTCCGTCTATCTAATTTTTGAGGACCTATACTTTGTAACTATTTAATTTAGGTAGTTAAAAACTGAAAAAAACTTTTATTATATGCTGATCACGTCACCTTTTATCAAGTATATTTAATTGGAGCTGAGAACAATGATGCAAGAACGAGAACAAAAAAAAAATTGAATAGTGTTACAGGAAGCGTCATTAAGTGTTGGTCATTTTAATAATAAAATTCGACCTCAGAAAAGTGAGTTCATTAAAATTTAGTCACATTTATATGAAACTTTACTACCCCCATACAAAGAAATCATGCATTCGAAAAAGCAGGACTAAGAACAAGAACACTTCATAACCCTTTCTTGCATCAAGTCTTACATGATGCAATTTGAGAGTATACTTATTTTTTCATGCATGCAAAACGAGAAAAGGGCAAGGAAAGTTAAGGATATTAATTATCTATTTACTATAATTAACCCAAGCAAAGAAACCATGGACTGAGAACAATGATTAAAAAAAGCTGGACTAAGAACAAGAACACTTTATAACCCTTTAAGACTTGATGCAATTTAAGAGAACTTATTTTTTCATGCATAAATCACTCAAAACGTAAAAAGTGCTTGGAAAGTTATTTGTTATGAATATTAATCTAAATAATCCATGCGCACTAGAATACATCAATAAATTTAAAATCTAATTTTATGTTTGTGATGGGTATTTTTAGAATTAAAATGGTAGCTTTTCCAGGTGGTAGTGCAAAGAAAGTTATTTGTTATGAATGTTAAAGAATTAAAGATAATCCATGAACACTAGAATGTATTATTAAGTTCTAATTTTATGTTTGTAATGGATATTTTTAATATTAAAAAGGTAGCTTTTAGAGAAAATAATTTTCACTCCGTTTAAATTTGTTTTAAAATTACTATATTATATACTATAAATATATTGTTTTAATATCTAATTCACACAATCTTGAAAACTGGGTGTTAGAGAGATAACCTGATCAGAAACGAAACAAAGTGTTGGCCATTTTAACCCTAGATAACTAAACATTCCTTTAATCGACAACCAACCCCTAACAGTTTCGAGAATTCGAGATGTTTCCGTTGCGCTTACATTACCTCACCCACAGTACCTTCATGACTAGTAATATGAGTTATCTAAAGGTGATGAGCACGGCTACACTTGTTACTTTACGAGATTTGCTGCAATCGTCGCCTAACGGTCGAATGTTTAGTTATGACATGCACAAGTTTGACATCAATGTAAGGTGACGAGACGTCTTCAAATTTCGAGACAGTCCTGAAATTTCATTGATTGTACAAAAACCATTCAATCTTTTTGAGGACAGAAAATGTCCTCAAATTTTAATACGTGGTTTCAAATGTCCTCGAATTTCTCCGAAAACATATATCTCTTTTTTTATATGCAGTGCAATATAAAAAAAAAATAATCAATCAAAAACATGCTTAAAAAAACAAGATAATTTTGTTTGACAGAGAATACAAGCTAAAAGCAAAAAAAACCCTCAATCCTAACATTGACAACACCATATTAGTCTTAAAATAATTTCAGCAAAAAATAAACTTAAATAGCCACTCATTCATTAGACACGTTCTAAAATGCATAATATTATATGATATTTCAAAACTTCTCAGTAATGAAATCAAGTATGATGAAGAGGGTTCAGCGCCCTATATTAGTAATAAATTTTTTTTTAAAAAAATCTGTTGCATACATATAAACTAATATTTTCAAAAATTATATGGGTATCTGCAAATCTTTAAATTTTTCCAGGACACTCAGCTGATTTTTTTCTCAAGGCATGGTTTATAAATGTGGTCACCTTACACAAGCGTGACCATATTTGTAAAGGTGAATAATTTGGTTATTGGAAGTAGCAGTGAATAATAATTAAACAAAAATTTTTTAAAACAATCAATCTTGTAGGAATTGATTCCTTAAAATTACGTTAATCATTTTGGTGCTTTAAAACATTTTCAGAATGTTTTATTAATTGGATTACAATTTTAATATGCATAAAATAAAGTAACTAATTAATCATACTTTAATGTCTACATTCTAATTAGTAACCATTAATACGGTTATGTTAAAATGACTAATATTCCCCTTATCAAAATGATGTGTCTATAATTATAACTGAATATAAAATTAGTAAAAAGTGTTATGCTACATTATAATTATTCAACCTGTTAGGGATACATGCCAAGATCTATAGCTTCGTTCTAAAAATATATCAAAATGTTCTTCAAGAAATAAAAATCGGTAGTTTTTTTAATACTCTTTCCTAAAAAAATTTTTTTTATTACATAAATGCTGAAAAAATTGTCACTGTCAAAAATTGCACCAAAAATTGGTATTCATTTGCTGGCTACATAAAGCTCAATTTTACCATATTATCCAAATATTAGTAGAAGGTTGCACCAAACGTAGGGGTTTTGAAAAAACAAATCACCGATTTTCAGTCTTTCATTTTTTTTTCTTTTATAAAAGCAGAGGAAAGTTGCACCATTAATAGATACTTTCTAAATCGCTCAAATGCAAGCCAAGGTTGCTATTTACCATAACAAAACTATTTTTTGGAAGTAGGTTATTTTATGACACGTCTCTGACCATTTTGTACAGCCAACCAAATTTAAAGAGACAGCATAAAAGAAATGAACTTTAATTAATGCAAATAAAGCATTTACCTATCTAAATAAGTTGATACTTGAGACAACATGCATTAGTCTTCCCGCTACACCAAGACCGAGATGTAAAGCAAACATGGCGTCGTAAACAAACATCGTTCTGTTTACAGTCACCGTTAAAGTTTTACGTCTTTTACCAAATTTTGGTGCAGTCAGTTGCACTATGGAAGTATTTCTCAATCCTACTTCACATTTTATGATCTAACTAAAAAAAAAATAATCTTTCGTTTAACTAAACGTTGGGGCAATGAGAAACTTTGCACCAAATACAGGTTAAAGATTTGCTGAGTTTTTTTACAGTGATAAATAAAGTAGTTTTTAAATCTCTGAAAACTTTTTTAAAAAAATCTAAAGATATATGCAATGCGATATGCGTTCCCCCCCCCTAGATAAAAATCATCAAAATCACTGCCTTATTTTCAGTTTTTGGAAATATTTATGAGCCCAAGTAATGCAGCATAGGAGTAATTTGTTAAATAATAAAAAAATTAATCACAAACACTTTTCATTTTCACAAAATGTTACTTTTTAATATTGACGTTTTGCGCCATTTTCAATATAAGCTTAGACTGCGCTGGTTTTATATTGGCTAAACTTGGCCTAACCGTCATGAATAACAATAAATGTCACAACAGCTATAAAAATAGCATATTGTTCGCAAAAAAGCAGGATTTCATATTATGACGGAGCCTTCGAAAAACGGCCTTAAATAAATTTTATTTAAATTTCGAAAAATCTGATATTAAATTAATTAAATAAATTAATACAATAAACCAAATATATAATAATACAAGAATATTGAATTAATACAAGAAAACTATAGCATTTAAAAAAGTCTTCTTAGAAGATACATCTAATGAACAAAAATTTCGAAATAAAATATTAATACCGGAGAAAAAAATTTTAAAACGTGAAAGCGGGAATATTTTTAAGCGTAGGGTGCGCAAAATAATACAGATATCAAGAAATAAATTTTAAATGCTGAAGAATTTCGATTAAATTTAAATCCACAACTCTTGAAGAAAAATAAAATTTTAAATGAAACTCAACCACTTCTAAAATATATAAAAAAAAGTATATTAATCTTGTCATTTTATTAATGCATCTCTTAACGATCACATATATTTTTTCTTGAAATCTTAATCGCGAACAAACATTTTAAAGTTTGTTATTTTAACACAAATTGCTTTCAAGTTAGTTTCTGTAAAAGCTTCTTGATTCATCTGAAAATAAGTGACTTCAACATTGTTGAGAAAATATCTTTTGATGTAAACAGTTAAATGCTATTGTAATAATGCTGATAACTATTTTAAATTATAATTTTGGAGTTCAACTATAACAATTTGAATATAATTAAATAGCACTACTCATTGTAAGATACCTTTGAATGCCATGTGGATTATGCTAAAAAGATTAAAAACTTTTAGCAAAACTAAGTTTCATAAAAAGTTATCAATCTAGTCATTTGTTTTAAATATCGCATAAAAAAAATAATTGGGTTTCTTTTTCATGAAATATTAATTTTCCGCCATCATTCAAGTTTCTTTTCGTGAAAAAAGGAAAATATGCAACTTTGATACATTTGAGAATTACATATCACTTGTTGTTGCCAGTGAAATGCTATTACAATAATGCTAATAACTATTATAAAATCCGATTTTGTATTTAAACTATAACAAATAAAATATTTAATTATTTTGAATGTACTTAATTAATTCTGCGTATTGGAAGATCTATTTTAATGTTATGTGGGTTATGCAAATAATGACTGAAAGCGTTGCACAAATTATTAAAGTGATTTTTTAAAACTTTAAGAGATTATACAAATTAAAGTATGCCAGTTTAATGTAATGACATAGACATAAAAATCTGAGTTGATTTACACAAAATCAAATTTCAAAAAAAAAAAAGTTAAATTTATGTATATTGAAAAAATTACCATTTAAATTAATTTTAATAAAAAAAAATGTATAAAACATTAAATAATTTTATTCAAAAGTCATTTCAAAGAATACTTCGATTAAATTGAAGTAATACTTCTAAATAAAGTATAAATTGCAATACACATGGTAATACGTAAATAAAGATATGAAATGATTTCTACATGGAGAAAAAAAATTTAAATTTAATAATTTTATGAAATTAAATAATTTTATTCAAAAAATTTTAGGAAACTAAATAATTTTCATCAAAAGTCCTTTCAAAGTATGCATCGATTAAATAGAAGTAATATTTCTAAATAAAATATTAATTACGAAGAAAAAATAATTAAGAAACGTTACACACGGTAATACGAAAATCAAGATATGAAATAGTTTCTTGAAGGAGAAAAAAATTCTGGCAAAAATTACTGCACTGAATTGAAATTACATTTCTGGTAAAATACTAATATTAATTTTGGTTAATAATTCTAATAATACGGTATTTTAACCATTCATTAGGTAGTTTTTCCGTTCATACGGCATCACTCATAAAAATTAAACTCTCTTTTTGACGATTCAGCAATCTTTGAGCTGTATTTCGTTGATTTTGAGAATTTTGTGTCACGAAATCACGTTATTTGTAACAAAGCGCGAACTCCCAAATACATAAAGATGTAATACATAAAATGTTTCCTCAACTAAGAACCTCATCGCAGTGCATTGTGAAAGATTATAAACTAGAATAGCGAAACCAAAATGAAAAGTGGACGATCGAAAATAAATTGATGAAACAAGTCGACGGTACCCACTATAAAGTGATTATTTGAAAAGTTAGATACATTAAGCGCTGCGAGATAATTTTTTTTTTTTTTTTTGGAAAAATAAAAATTAACGACGAAATATTTTTTGACGAAATTCGGTTCCTCGAAGAAGAGGCGATAGTTATTTCGCCACTTTGATGAGATTTTTCCTCGGAGCATATACCAAGAAACGGTTTCGTCAAAAACAAGGAATAAAGTTTCGTGAAATTTGAGCATCTATGTTTTTTTTTTTTTTTTTTTTTTTTTTTACAGAAAACGATTTACCAGAAATTCCGTTTATCAAAATCATAGCTCTTATTTCACAACACTTAGTAAAAAATACAAAACTGAGAAATAAATTTAATCAAATAAATGGTTATTATAGCCTTCTCTAAGGTATGATGATGAAACTACCAAATTTTGCCACATTTACCTAATTTAATCGCATATAGTAAAACCATATTTTATTATTTAATTTAGCCAAAAATATTACCAAAACGGTTAGATAAAAATAACCGAGCTTTTTGGTGTTCCCATAGAGCCAGAAACATGATAAATGTTACCTTTTCTGATATATTTGCTCAAATTTTTTCTCACTGTACAATTTAAGATGCAGAAAATTTTCAATTAAATTCAAAGCTAAATCTCTTTTTTCTAAAGAATAATTTTAAATGAAACTTAATCACTTCTTGAATACATGTATAAAAAATAAATAATCTAGTCATTTTCTTAAAGCATCTGCATCTTATAAATAATAACACGTGTAACACTATTCCACGAATTATTAATTGCTCATAAACATATTAAAAGCGTGTTTGTTGTTTTAGCATCGATTGCTTTCAAGCTTGTTTTCGCAAAATCAATTTGATTTATCCGAAATGAAATAACCCTGATTTTTGTGGAATCATTTGTTGTTTCAAGACCCTGATAGTAAATTAATGTACAAAATAACGACCTCAGCCTAAGGGTAAGGAGATTAAAAATCAAAAAGAAAAAAAAAAAACAAGAGAGACAACAAACGGTCAATGACTGAAAGAATTTAGCCTTAAGCCTGTCATGAAATAAAGAATAAGAAAATTCAGAGTCCCGAAGCAGATCATTTAATCTTTTTCAACCAAACAAACCATGAAAACGCTTTGGGGGATTATAGAGATACTGAATTAAATGTTTAGATTTAAAAAATAAATGATACGGAATGGGAAAAAAATAGTTGGTTTTCAAAGTTTTTCTTGAAAGAAAGACGCAATGGAGATAACGTTTATAAATAAATGCTTAATTAATTCATGAAATTAATAAAAAATTATTTCATGAAATTATTACTGAACTGATTCATGAAACTAATATTAAATTAAGGCATAGAATTAATACTGAATTTATTCTTGGTGTATTAATGCTAAAGTATAGTTTAGTGTATTAATACTAAATTAATTCGCAATATTTACTGAATTTATTCACGCAATCAGTACTAAATTAATTCATAAAATTAATATAAAATTATTTATGAAATTATTACTGAATTGATTCAAGAAACTAATATTAAATTAAGGCATGGAATTAGTACTGAATTTATTCTTGGTGTATTAATGCTAAAGTATAGTTTAGTGTATTAACACTAAATAAATTCACATTATTTACTGAATTTATTTTCACGCAATCAGTACTAAATTAATATAAAATTATTTTATGAAATTATTACTGAATTGTTTCATGAAACTAATATTAAATTAGGGCATGGAATTAATATTGAATTTATTCTTGGCGTATTAATGCTAAAGTATAGTTTAGTGTATTAATACTAAATTAATTCATATAATTATTACAGAATTTATTCCCGGAATCAATACTAAATCAATTAATAAAATTTATATAAAATTATTTCATGAAATTATAACTGAATTGATTCATGAAACTAATATTAAATTAAGGCACGGAATCAATACTGAATTTATTCTTGGTGTATTAATTTCAATTGTTTTTGTTAGACTTTTCAAACGCAGTTAGGTACACTACAGCAATCAAAGTATTACTAAAATAAATCAAAATATTACAAAGTTAACTCTGTATAAATGGCAACGGTTTTTAACAACCTTTGTTTTTTAAACACTTAAAAGGGAAATTGTTTTTTTATTTATTTAGAAGTCTTTAGCTATTTGCACAACAATGGCGTTTATTTATTTATTTTTTTATTTTTTATTACTAAAACCTTTGTTAGATATTCTTCTAGAGTTGTTCCATAAAGATGCTAAAGTAAAGTGAGATATTTTTAAATGTATTTTATATCAAATGTATTTTAATATAAATTTAATATTTTGATTAGTTTAACATTAAATTATATGCATTTTATATTTTCTTTTTCTTACGTCATCATGAATTTAATATTTTTTATGTTAGCATAAAAAGTTTACTACGGTGAGTCTTCAAGATATAATATGATAAACCTACATGTACAGTGTTCCGCAATCATCGCTCTTACTATATATTTTTAGAATCTTGGTCAAAAATAGAGTAAAAAAATGCATATTAAGAATCTCTAACTAATATTTAAGAGAGGAAGAGAGGAGAAAGTTTGTGAAATCAGCAGAATCACTAAAGAAGAGAGAAGGTGAGTGGCTAAATGCGCAAAATCTGACAAACACCAATGTGAGTTGTTAAAAACCACCAAAACCAGTTTGATTGCTCGAAGAAACTTGAAAGTATTTCTAAGAATCGCCTTTGCAATAATGCAATTTTTTTTAACTTCAAATTTTTATTTGTTTTCTTAAAAGTATATATTTTATTTTATATATATTTCTGTATATATTAAAAGTACATATTTTATTCATACATTTCATTTCTGAAGAAACGTCGTTTTTCAAACAAAAATTGTGTTAAAAATTTTTTAATAACCATAATAAAATTTCTGTAAATTTTTTTAACAGAATATTTATTATGGTTGCGTCATTACTTAATATTTAAAAGTGCTGTAATAATTCGGAATAAGAATGTTAATTTTAAAAAGAATTTAGAACGAAATAACTCTTTATTAAAATGATAAATACTTTCTACAGAAAATAATTTGTCAGAAGGATTAAAGTAAATCGTACAAAGTTGGACAATGCATTGAAATACTTATAAATGAAGGTATTTGTGAAACGTGTGTTGCCAGCTTTGTTACAAAGTTTGAAACATTAATCCCTTTTTATAAATGTGATACACTTTTGAAAACAAATGCAAATACTACTTCAATTTTAATATATTCTGTATTCCAAACCCATTTGTCTTCGTTTATTCTTAGCTTTTTCATCTAGTAATGTAAATTGAAACACAAAGTAGTATGGATACAATGTAACGTCGGATGCTTTAAACAGAACAATCTGTCGCATCCTACAGAACGCACCCACATCATATTCTTGTCTTTGCGTATCGTCTGAACTCTAGAACTTGGTGATTTTATTTGTTTCTTTAAATTTTTTTAAAACAGAATGTCACGCATAAGCGGACACAAGAAAATCTCCGATTTCTGAAGGTGGACAACCCGATTCTCCATTTGATATATCCCCAAGACGTGACTTGGAAAAAAGGTAGAGGTCTGCGCGTGATTGTCGTGAGCGCCCATCCCGTACTCACGTGACTTAAAAAAATTTCTTTCTTTTTTTTGTACTCCCGTGCTGCCGTCTCGCGTCATAGAGCGTGAACCCAGTTTTTTTTTTATACCACACTCTTTTCCCCCAGGTCCGAGAGAGGGAGCTGTAGTTGCATGAGAATATCGTCTGCGGGCGTTAATAGTGTTCGATCACGATATCTTTTATATTAAAGTATCTATTTTCTATGGTGTGTGCAGTTACAATGACAAAGGAAATAGAAGTCACCAATGTAGTTGGTTTATAAGGTGAATTCAATAGCCAAAGAAGCTTACACAGAATTCATTTTTGCAGAAGTGATAATTGCTAAATTAT
The DNA here is from genome assembly GCA_949128135.1 of Parasteatoda lunata. Taxonomy (NCBI): domain Eukaryota; kingdom Metazoa; phylum Arthropoda; class Arachnida; order Araneae; family Theridiidae; genus Parasteatoda; species Parasteatoda lunata. Next base: position 57,096,390 of record OX421977.1, read on the forward strand.
GGTTCTTGGCGAACTGAATAATAGAATAATATAAAGGTGGTGATAACATCGCAAATCATAAAAGGAAATACTTGTGTCATTGTGAAGGGCTAATAATGACATTTAGAATCGTAGTCTATGGTGTGAACAAATGATATGAGTTTCCTCAATTGCAATCTTAATGGAAAACTAGACGCAAATTCATTTTTATAAACTTTGGCACGGGAACAGGGGACACGAAAAGAATAACATGGTTATATAAAATAATCTACTAAATACACAGGATGTAATGAAAAAACGTTAACATAATGGTAAACAAGGCATGAAATGGTCGAAAATACGCGGAAATGGTTATTTTTGCGTGTTATATTCAATAAAAAAATTTCTTGTGAATACAGCACTATAATTATTACATAGACACATTAGACTTTGTTATTTATTTATTTTTTGCTTTAACTATCCGTTCTTTAATTAGGATCATATTTAATCAAATAAATCTCTTAAAGGCACCCTTTTTATAATAATAATAGTCCTATGATTCATATTTAAGTGCAACAGTCATATTTCCCAGACATTTCCTCTTTTTTCCTTACCAGATTTAGTTTTCAACCATGTTTTGCTTCCTATGCCTTCTCAAAATATGCGTTCCAGTATAACAAGGCAACAACTAATTTTTGTTCGTTTTTTACTTACTCAATCATACAAAATCACGTTGATATAAATGTATACTTAAAACATATATTTTGCTCTCTAAATTAAATTATTCCATCATTAACAAATTCATTTAAAATTAAAATTAATATAATAGTTGATGTATCAGAGGAAGCATCAACAATGAGTAGTTTAAATAGATCAAAAATGAGGGTTAGCTTCAGATTTCAACTGCATCCCATTTTAGTTTGGGTCAAGTAATCTTCAGAATAATAACTCACTCTTAGAAATTAAATACAACATTCAGTTAAAAAAATCAATTATTCCATTATAATAAGACTTATACATTAATATCAATACTACAGTGGATGTATCAACGGCTTAAATAACTTACATAGTCACCATAAAATGATTTTTATTGATGAAATATTTGCACTTTAAACGGGATAATTATGAAGAAAAAAATAATGAAGTTGCACTCGAAAAATAATTTGCTTTTTTAAAAAAAAAAAAAAAAAAAAAAAAAGGAGAAAAAAATTTATTCTCCAAATGAATTTTTTCAACGTATGAATAAATGTTTCCTTAATTTGAGATATTATGCAAAAAAGAAAAAAAATATTGTTTATATCAATTACTTTCCACTAAAAATGTATGCCTTGAATCATTAAAAAAAAATTCTTATAAATGATCAATATCACAGGTGAAACAACGCATGTCTTCTTAAATATCAAATTTATATTCAAACTATTCAAACTACATTAGACAGTTATTCATAATTCTCTCATTCGCTTCAGGGGGCTATGATGAAAAAATACTATGTTGAATACAGCAAAAATGTGCCTTCTACTAAATACAGAAACAATCTAATTTTTTTAAAAGCAGTTGGCAGGAGATGACAGCATATATTCGACTTAAAATAGTAAGCAAATCAAAATAGTGTTCAAAGACGAACTGAAGCTTTTTGCTTGTTAGATATTGCTAAATAGGAATGAATAATGTTGGTGCAGCCGATACAGTGGACAAGGCTCTCAATTGACAAAACCAGAAATGACGTAACTCTTTTGCCATGGCCACCATACTCACCAGATTTATCTTGGAAAAACTTTCTTCTTGGTCTTTTCTTATCTCTTTTTTTACGTGATTTATCAGAAATTGTGAAAAAAATCCCAAGTTCTGTAAATATTGTTGAGCATGTCATTTTAAATGGAGTTATTTTTAACACTTACAAGGACTGTAAATAAAACTTGTATTGCTCACATATTTAGAGCAGTTGCTGTATACGTCATTGTTTTTAACTGTAGAGTCTTCTGTAATCCTGAGAACGTATTAATTGTCCTATAATCCACGCTATACCAATTCAGGCATACTATGGCAAAACTAAGATTATTTGCATTCCTCAAATATGAAAGCAGATATATTTTGTTTATAGATATAATTTCAAAATACTAATTCAAAGTGCTGAAGTTTGCATTGATTTATATAAAATTTAAGATTATTGTTAAAGAGTAAAGCATTCCTCATAAACTTAAAGATAAAAATTACCACAGCAATTACTATAGTTTTTGTACGATAGTTTTTGTACTATACTTCTGTACTTTTTATGTACTATACTTCTGTACTTTTTATGTACTATACTTATGTACTTCTGTAACCTCGAAGGGAATTAAGAATAACTATGTACTCAATGTTCTACTACCTTAAACAAACTACGGCAAAGCTAAGATCACTTGTTTTAAAACCCATAAAACAAAGTATTAAAATTTGTTTTCAACATGTTTTACTTACCGTTATATCAAGTTGAAGATTATTGTTTAAGAGTTAGACATTCTTCGTACTTTATTTCGTAAACTTTATTTAAACGTAATTTAAGAGCTATACAATATATATATGTAATATAAATGTTATAAAAATACTTTTGTATTAATAAAAGCATTGAAACTTATTCATTTTCATAAAATGTCTTAGTTAAAAAATTAGAGTACAGATATTCTATTTTGGGACTTCAAGGCTGAAAATATGCCAATAAATTATAATTAGATTTATGTTTCAAAAGAGGAGTTATTTTAAGATCTTTCACTTCCATATAAGGAAAGATTAAACGATTTTCTATGAGTATTAAATAATTTGCGATGAGGCGTAGGAATACAAGGAATGCAATATGACTGCCCAGTTATTATATGTATAAATATATATATATAAATATATATATATATATATATATATATATATATATATATATATATATATATATATATATATATATATATATATATATATATATATATATATATATAAATGCGGAAAAATGGTTCCGTTACACCATACTTACAGTTAAATCTAAAAAAAGTGCTCGGCAAATATAAGGAAAAAGTTGATAAAAGCAACCTTATTCATAAATTGCTTCCTCTATAAAAATAGTTAATACTTTTTTTATTTATCAAAATTTACAAATAAAACTCTATTATCTACTAATTTTTTTCATGAACACAGACATTAAAATATGATAATATTAATCAAACTCAAAAATTCATTTCAGTTTGTACTAAAATGATAGCTAACATTGTCAACAATCTTCTTACAAAAACAAGAAAAAATTATAACAGTATTAAATAAATTATAAGTAGTTTCTATTTGAAATAAAAATGGTAGGTAACATTGACTTTGCTTAGTGAGAAGTTTTCAGATAAAGCACCTTCTGATTTCGGAAAAAAAAAATATTCGTAGTTAAATACAATGAAAATGATTAATTATGATAATAATTAAGTCTAATATCTAAAAAATAAGAGTATAAAGAGACATATAAAACTATTGCGTCTTAGAATAATTTAACTGTAAGCCAATAATAAGACAATTTTGACTAGTATTTACTATGGGCAAAATTTTAAATGCACAATGAGAATGGAATGAATGAAGAATGATTAAAATAATTTCAATGGATACTCACTATTAAACTAAGCAATATCATTAATTGTATATTATAATTTACAAAGAGACTATGAATAATGACAATTTTAAGCAAATTATGAATAAAAACAAGAGTTTTAAGAAAACATATTAACGTGTACTGGATGCATGAAATTGAAATTCAATTATAAGACAATTCCAAGTATCATTTATACGGGCAAAAATTTAAATGCATAATGAGAAAGGAGTGAATCAAGAATGTTTAAGAAAAATGTCAATGAACATTCAATATTGCATTAAGATGTACACAATATAAAACATATTATTTATTGTATATTATAACTTGCATTATGGTTATAAGTTATGGCAATTAACAAATTATAATAAAAACAAGAGTGTTTTTATTCATAATTGTTTGATGTGTCCATAATTGTTTGATGGGTCCTGTTTGATGTGTTTGATGTAGCATTAAATTGTAATTCAATTATAAGACGTTCCATCCAGCGTTCTGTGTGAACAAAATTTTTAGAGTATAACAAAAAATAAGCGATTGAAGCATGCATGAAAAATGCAAACATTTAATATTAAGCTAAGATGAACATATAAGACGAATCTTAACTTAATATATTATGAAATATTATTGTAGGTAGAAAATATAATAACTGTAACATTTATGCTACCTAAGAAATTTTAATATTAATAATGCGTATGTTCAGTATAAATGGTTTAAAAAAATTAATTTCTTATATATATTTTTTCAATTTAAAAGTAATTATTACATTTTCAAGGAGTATGAGATAAAGCTGTGCCTCAAGGTTAAAAAGAGTATTAAAATTGAGTCAACGAAAGTTTCTCTTTGAATTTTCTCGGCTAAGATGTAAAAAGACCCAGAAAGTTTTAAAATCGTTGACGGAAGTTAGTCGTTGAATGTTTATTTTGGCGCAGTTCCATGCTTTTGATGAGGAACAGAAGATACAAATTATGCAATCAAGCTGGGACTGTCGCCAAGCATTGTAATAATGTCACAAATTAGAGAGAGAAAAAGAAGACAACTAAGCATTTCGAATCTTTGAAGACAAGCAGGGAGGGATATTTGTTGTCAATAAAACACATCGCTAAATTTTTAAGGTATGTTTTGTTTAGTTCGTTAGCAAGCATACATCATGCCTAATTCTTTTTAGATATTAAACGATAGATCAATTAGCTATGATATTAAATAACGATAGTAAAGATGATATATAGATCAAACGATAGTAAATTTTATAGTACATATGAACATTTTCAGCAAAGGTGTGCGTATGACTAAGACGAACTTCACGATTTGCCCCTAACAGAAGAGTGTAACCACTGGATTGGATAAAAAATTCATTTAATTTAAAAATGTAAAAAAAATTCGGACGTACATAGACTTTTGAATATTTAAATCAATTCTTTAAATTTATTTTTTATGCAAATGTAAGCGGTAACTATTCTATAATAAAGAATTAGTTACTTGCTGTAAAATATTATTTTTTCTAAATATATAGAATATTATGCTCTTTTAGTATATTAATACGTCCAAAAATTCATTATTAAATTTGTTCGAAAATAATATTACAATTTTTATTAATAATATTAAAATTTAGAAAATAATATTACAATTTAGAACATGGTATAAAAAGATTTTATTCGGTAAAATTTGCTTTTCAGTTTTGTATTTTTGACTAAATGTGTGGTAATAAGAACTAGAATTTTGAAAACCAAAATTTCCGATAAATCGTTGGAATATGAACGGAAAAATTACCAAGTGAATGGTTTAAATAACATATATTTTAGTTTAATTAATCAGAATTAAGGTTTTGTTTTTTGCCAGAATTGTCATCACCATACAGTACGGTAATTTTCCTAGAATGCTTTTCTCCATATACGTTGCGAACAAATAAGACGTCTGGTTTGAAAATTAGCGCGTTAATTTTCGGAGAATTTTACTTGAGTAAAAAAAAAATTATCTCGCATCCAAGCATTTGAATACTTTATTAATTAATAGAGCATTCTAAACTTATGTTATGGTATTATTATTTTGTTAAGACTATATGGCAATGTAGCTTTGATCCATATAAATATCTAAATAACAGCATATCTTATAATTTTTTTTTTGGGGGGGGGGGCAAATAAATTCTGTGGTATTAAAACGAACAAAAGCGGTTTTCATTTATTCTATATACAATTTGAAAAGCAAAATTTTTCATACAACGTACTGAACTAAAACACTATAAAAATAAATAAAAGCAATCGATAACTTTTGATACTCCACTAAATGTCACAGGATATATTTCACCCCTTTTCCCCCTCCCCCTCACATCGTATCACATTAAGGGTTTATTACAAAAAACACTTTTTTCAATAAAAGAAAGTAAATTCGAAGAAATAGCATAGCACAGAATTGATACTTTTAAAAAAATAACCTTGAACGGTTACTTTCCCTGGGGCCCCGAAAACCTTCCCCTCTGAAGTTCCCTGAACTTGGAATAGGGGCCCTGCCAGTGGGCACCTGATTAGAGCGGAAAATAAAATAACGAAACCAAATATGTATATATAAACCTGTTGCCACTCCAAAATCCCTAAATGCTCCCTCATGATACGCAATAAGCTCATGATCGTAGAAAGCTTATTTTAATGTTGTGCAAGTTGTAGCAATGTTGAGTTTAGTGTGTGACGCAACCACTCTGAATTTACCTATTTCACGCCTTTTTAAAATGGACGTTACCGTGGTTATCATACACTGGAATGTTAAAATTCAGGTAAGAATGTCGACAATTATTTTACGATTTTTATATTTTAAATAATTAATGTTTAAATTTTTATACAATATTAAATTAATTAAATTTGAAAGAAAGTTACTTCAAATTTAACACTGTATAAATAATTTAAAGATATTTTATTGTTAATTTTATTTATACAAATAATCAATTTGATTCTAATCTATTAATTTTTTTAACTTAAATTAGCATAAAAATTAAATTTGAACTAAATACGATGGGAAAAAAAAGCATAAACATTTGTGAAAATAAATATATAAATAAAATTTAAAAACATTATTAAGTGAATTTTTCATTATTGATTAAGCATAAAATTATTTAATCCTAATAATAACTACTACTAATATAAAATAATTATGGCATCTTTTATCATTAAATTTATTTATACTATATATCAGTACGCTTCAAACCTATTTATTTTCAACTTTTGAAAAATATTAATACAAAAAGAATTTTTTTAAATTTAGAATTTTGAAAGGTTTATAAAAAAAAACGCCTAAGAGATTGTGAAAATAAGTAAATATTAAAATAATTAATTAACAAATTTAAGATTATTGATTATAACTAAGCATAAAATAGTTTAATCCTACCTAAATTACATTTTTGAGTCCTACATTATTTAGAAATAGTTTTCAATTATTTTTTTTTAAATTTTACTCTAAAAAAATTAAAAAATATTTTTTTAGTAACAAAGCTACACTCGTAGTTACGCAGATATTTAAGAAATTAAATGAATTTTGTGCAAACTTAAAATCTGTACCCATATTTTGAATTTAAATTATTATTAAAATTGAAAATTATAAATACATTATTTGATAATATACTAATTGCTTAGCAATTTATTAAATTTATAAATACTTTTAAGAAACATAGAAACACGTTTGAGAGCTTCAAGAAATTATGAGCTGTTTTTAAGATTTAAAATTCTACTAAAATATAAATAAAATTTTTTGTGTTAAGTGAATTTAATTAAAATCTAGCAAGGCAGTTATTTAAAAATATTCATATCGAAAAAAAAATAATTTGAAGTGAGTTTGTGCAGTTGTGCAGTTTTCATGATGTAGCATAATTTTCTTATTTTTTAGATACGGCTTTTAATGTTAATTTACAAATTTCTAAATATTACCATGTGGGCAAAAAACTTACAAAATACTAATGAAATAAGAATTAATATGACATTAAGAAATGAAAATGGTTTTTAAGAATATCTTTAGAAATATTTATTTATTGTAAATTATTTAATGTCGAAGAAAAATTACATTAATTCATTCACATTAAAACTGTAAAAAATACGATATCTTTTGATAAAGAAATTTAGATAATATGAAGAAGAAAAAACGAACTTTCATACAATTTTTTAGGTAAGTAAATGGTAAAGTTACAAAAAAAAAAAAAAAAAAAAAAAAAAAGAAGAAAACAATATTTTTGTAATGAATACCTTGAAACTCATACTTTGACATAAATGAAATTTTAAAAAAGTACATAAATAAAAAATTTTCTTATATAAAACAAATTTAAATTATAGTTTTTAGTTATAGCAATTATAGCTTTTAGTTATATCATTTTAAGTAACAAATACAGTTTTTAGTTATAGTTATAGCAGTTTTAGTTTAATTTTTACAAGCCATCTGACAGTTTATATAAAACCACACGTCATCGCATTGAGCATTTCAACTTTAACGTTCTATAAAACGTTACCTTGCTGTGACATTTTCATGTTAATTAATCCTACTTTAAATTATTATACAAAAATTCTAATAAGTTTAAGTATATGTTTCCAATAAAATATTTAAAAAGCTCGAAGTCGACTTTAAATAGTTTAAACTTAACCTCAGTTTAAAATCGTAATATTTATTTATTTTTTTAATTTTTAGCTTTAACTCATTTTTTTAAAATCTTAATACATTTCTGACTTTATTCTCAATTTCTGATTTTGAATTTATATCTGAAATACATTTTATAAAATTTTACTTAAAAAAAATTCAGGAAACGACGCTTTAGAAAGTAAACTAATGTTCCAAAGCTGGGTGATTACTTTTCGAGAATTATAACACAATGCAGTTCGAATACACATATCGGGATTAAGTCCTTATCACTGCTACATATTCCGAAACTGCCAACATCAATTGTCACAGGGCGTGGTTGTCACAAATTCTATTTCTCACCTTTTATTAAAAATAAAAATACACAAGTATTTATCGAAATGCGAAATTTATAAAGTGCACCTCAAAATTATAACATAACAATCTTTTGTACGTTTTAAGATCAATTAAGAAACATTTTAAAAATCTCGAATAAGTAGAAAGTGGTGAGAATTTTTTATAACTACGTAATTCGTATTTGTATTAATATGTACAGGGTGTCCTAAATTACACTGACGGGTTTCAAAGATTTAAAACAAAAAAATAGCTAAAGAAAAATAAAATAAATAAAATAAAGTTTCAAAAAAAAGTGCTGCAAAATATCACAAAAGCAAAATTTTCTTTCAGAGTTCTTGCTTTTAGCTCAAAAATTTTCCGACAGATGGCGCTAGACATTTCTAAAAAATTTTTTCTATAGCGTTTAAATTTAAAATTTTTATTCTCTTATTATGACTGATTGTAACATTTCAAAAAATTCCGAGGTGATATATATATATATATATATATATATATATATATATATATTTAAATTTTTTTTTTTTTTACAAATTTGTAATCTGTTGGGCAATTTGTGAAATATTATGTTCTGTTTATACATTTATATGCTGAAACAATTTTTTTTAAACCTTGACCATTTTCTTGTTAAACAATTTTTAAAAACCGTCAGCCTAATTCAGCTCTTAACAGTCAGTTGTCGGCCAGGGCATCCCGGAGATTAAAGCTCCTCACTTTTGAAACCAGGAACTTAATAGTGGCTATATAATCAACATTATGCACTGGCCTCCTTTATTTTCCCGAAAAGCTGGTATCCATCGGTTTCATACTGGTAGACTTCATGCCATCATTATGTGTTGAACCGCGGACCTTTTCAATAACAGCTCAGTGTACAAATCATTTTGCCATAGCAGCTGTAGTTCACATGTAAAGCCAAAATTAATTAAAATGTGAAGAAATGTGAAATTCAGCGCCACAAATTGCAACTTCACTGGTTATACGTTTCTCTCTTTAAATTTTATAAAACTGCTCATTTTCAATGTCTGCAAAATTTTTTGGAAAAATATTTACTGAGAGCAATTTGGAAAACTTTACGGTAGACTGGAACCATTTTGAGCGATAGGGCGGCACTGCACTTTTCTTAAACGTTATCATTCATTAAAGGTTAACTCCTTGGAGCAAATGGAACACCGGTGTCCCTTTTATATATTTCTGTTCTGACACTCTAATAACAAGTAAAACTATATTTTGGTATTTTTTAATTATAAGAAAACAGTCTCATAATTACTAAATAATCTGCTAAATTATTGGAATTATATTTATATAAAAATATAAATGTATGTATTTGTATTAAAATTTGTATGTATTTGTATTAATAAATCGTTATATAAATATTAAATAATAAATAAAAATAAATAGAATAAATAAATAGAAAAAATAGTAAATTAAATTTTTTTTCATTTATATTCAAAAATGTATTAATATTTGATTTTGTAATCAATGATGAGTTATTGTTTCTCTTGGATTTAAATAACAGCAATTAAGTGCAAAATTTGAAAATTATAATTTAGAAGTCAGTTGAGTTTGGAAGATTTTTTTTAACGCAGAAATAAGCACCGGTGAACCATGCAGTACTTTATAGCTATAAATTATTAAAATCCTATGTATAATATTTTTCACTTTTTTTTTTTACTTAAATTGCAACAAAATAACGAAAGAAAGTACAAAGGGTTAAAGTAGTGATTATCTCCTTGTCTCTGAAAATAAATATTTATTATAAATTTTACAATGACAATAAAATAGAATAATATAACTTCCAAACAACATTTATATTCTAAAAAATATTAAAAATAAAAAAGAACAATATTGAATGCTAAAAAAATGGTGATAAAAAAATTATAAGTCTGAGTTTCAAGGGGAAAAAAAATCAACGTTTTAACGATGTGAATGTGATGTGATTATTTCATTTTATTTTATTTTATTTTAAAGTTTCTTTTTGTGAAAAACCGAAAACAATAATTTGAAATCATTGAAGTCACGTAAAAAAAATAAATAAATAAATAAATAAAATAAAATAAAAGAGAGAGAGAGATTAAGTAATTTCTTCAATCATCCATGCAAAACAACATACGTGTTTAAGTTTTCGTACATTCATGTTATAATAACCAAATTGTGGAAATAGTTTACGAAATTGTTTTTAAAAATGGAAGGCTTTTTACATTATTTTTTACGCAATGACTTTTTTTTTTAATTTTGTGCAAGTCGCCATTGATGAATAATTATTTAAATTTACAGATATTAAATAAATAATATTACAATTATAATACGTTGGTCACACTTCATACGGAATATAATGCAGTTTACTGTAAAGAACCAATTTATTTATTTATTTATTTTTACAATATCGGGTGAAATTTAAAAACAATTTTAAAAGATTAATTTTGATTTTAGAAAAATCGATTTTAAAAACTTCTTACCGATTTTGTTATAAACAAGAATTATAACAAGAATATAAACAAGAATAAAATATTTCCAGTGCTATTTTTCTATAATTATTATGATTTTACGGTAATTATTACTGTAAAATTTACTGTATATCAGATTTTTTTGTTCCGTTGCTTGTTCCAGTAAAAACCGATTTTACGATAAGGATAATCAGTTCTCTTAGTGCATATTGTTAAACCTTAAGACACGAGTTCTGACTATTATAATACCATAGGTTTAAAAAATACTTATAAGTGAGTGAAAAATTATAACAAAAATATATGTAAATGTCACAATTTTATTAATTGATAATATTTTTTTCCTTTTAAAAGGAATTTTTGATGCATCAAAAAAGTACAACAAAATTGTCTTTTCTCTGCGTTTTGAGAAGTAGAAGAGATGGCACAATCATATTTTTTATATCTACACGGAGGAAAATCTGTAAATTAAAGAAATTTCAATGATGTGTAACTATTTTTTACATCTAAATAAAAGCAAGTAAGAACAAATTTGAAGAATTATTGCTTAAAAGTGAGTCGTTTTAGCAAGAGTTTACCTTTAATGCAGAATAAAAAAAGACACCGGTGTTTCATTTTGTATTTAATAACCATAAATTATTAAAATGCTAAATATAATATGATCATTTATTTTGGTCTAAATTAATGCAAAATAATGTAAAAAGCAAGGAAAATATGTTTAATAAAAACCCTGTGTCAAAGGGTTAACCGAAACCTGAAAATTAAATAAAAAGTAAGACTAGATGCTAAAATACTTGGGGGTTAAAAAGACTTCAAAACTTGAGAAAAAAAAAGGGAAAAGTAATAGTGAAAATGTGAAGTAAACGGTTGCATTAAATCATTAATATCGAAATAATATGCAATAGGTGGAAATTAGGAAATTTTATAGCCGAAAATTCTTAATCATGAAACTTAAATCGCGAAAATTGTCTCCAAATATTGACATTAATTGTTCTTGCATTAAACCACATATATATAAATAAACATTTCTTTACCCATATAAAATTAAAATAAATTTAAATTTTTTATCTAAAAATTATATGTTAAAAACATCACAAAGCAAATACAGATCACATTTTCTTAGTTCAAAAATTTCATTGTATGTAAAGTAGTTCCAGCTAATTAGATTTCTCTTTCAAACTTTGAAAAAAAAAAAAACATCCAATTCTGCAAAACTTCCTGATTACAATAAGAAAAATTTCCAACATTTATGCTTAGGCTTTATAGAAAGTATGAATTTGGTGAGTTACGCAATTCTATAGCCTATACATTAACTTAAAGGCCGATTGGACAGCAAATATTGACTTATTGCATTAAACCAAGAATGTATAAATATACATACCTCTCTAATAAAATCTATCTAATCTATCTAATAAAATCTAAAATAAAAATCTATCACGTTCTTATCTAAAAATTATAAGTTAAAAAAACATCACAAAGCGAACAAAAAATATCTCATTTTTTATTTTAAAAATCTTATTGAATGCAAAATAGTTCCAAGTAAATAATTTTCACTTTCAAGTTCCATAAAAATAAAAACATCAACAAGACTTCTTCATTAAAACATGAAAAAATTCCAACATTAACGCCACACATTGGCTTTCAGGAAAGAATTAATCTGGTGAAAGTTAAGTCATTCTATAGCCGATATATTAAAAGCCGATCACACAACTTGACTTCAAATATTGACTTAATTATTGTATCTTACTACGAATATATAAATATACATGACTTTACCGATAAAAAAAAAATATTTATATTTCTCATTCTTATCTTAAAATTATATGTTCAAAAACAACATAAAGGGAACAAAAAATATCTCTTTTTTTTTTAAAGTTCAAAAATCTTATTGAATATAAAGAAGTTCCAGTTAATTAGACTTCACTTTCAAGATTTGAAAAGGAAAAAAAAAGGCATCAACTTCTACAAGACTTCTTTACAGCAACGTGAAAAAATTTCCATCATTAAAGTTACATTGGCATTACCAAAAAGAAACAGCTAAAAATATCACAGGGGGGTGTTCACGTTTTATTTATTAATGTCTCTCTTTCTTTTTTGTCGTCAGCGCCTTTAACGAAATAAAACAAAAGTCAAATAAATAAAAAGAGTGTTTTCAAGATGGATGGTTGAACGCGTTTTTGTGATAGGATTCTTCTCTCACATACAGAAATCGAATTCAATCCCTAATGCAAGGCACGGACCCTTTCTCACGATTTAGAAGTTTGAGAAGAAACAATATACAACAACCATAATCGTAAATCTTCCAAACGTCAGTCCCTGTAAAACGATTATGCCCAACACTTAAAAATAAATAAAATCACCCCTTCTTTCTTTTAGACCTTATCAGTGACGCTACGTGAGTAGATTCCAGCAGAAGATTTGTTTTTGTCTTGTTTATTGGATAACTAGCCGAAGTATAGGGAGATGGTGATAACTATTGCCACAAATGTAATCAAAATATCAAGAAAGGTTGAAACAGCACCTGGTTTGGACACAATAATTTTGGAAACATCTGGAAAATGCGCAGAAAAATATAGAGTTAGGCGAAAGTACAGAAACGCTGAAATGTACTGAGAATTAAATATTAAATCGAAGAAGTTTTTTTTTTTAAAGTGTTTAATTCAATTTAGTTTTACATTTTTTTTTATTCCTATGCTCATAAAGGATTGGCTTAAAATTCGACCAACTTATAAATATCAAACAGATAAGTGAGGCTTAAGTATCGTTTGAAATGAATTCTCATTATTTTGTCGTTTTAGAAAATGTAACTGCTGTAAATTCTATAAGTATTTCTGTAAGCAAATTCAAAACCGTCGAAATCACAAGTTTGTTTATTCGGAGAAACTACGTTTCTGTAGTCGTATTTCTACAATTTAAAATATCGTCTGCAAGAAATAATAAGCTTATTTAAGCTTTGGATCTCGAATTATTAAGGTTGAGGTTTAGTAAGTGAAAATCCGATCATTAGATCCAAAATTATACCGGGTGTCCGTTTTTTAATTTTATGCTCTATGCACATGATAAACAATGATTATTTTTTAAGCAACTAAACACTAACAACTGTAGAAAAGTATCAGGAAACGCAGACGATTTCATAGCTCAATTTCACGGTCAATGTGACTTCTAAAAAAAATGAAGATATATATTCCAGACAAAAAGGCACGGCGGAGAACGTGCAAGAAGATAGGGAACTTAGACTATCATCTACACTAATTAATTAGTAAATTTAAGGTTAAGTTCTCGAACAGTTAAGACTGAATTCTAGTACGGGAAAATTCGGTCATTAGATTCGAAGTAATTCTTGGTGCTTTTCTTTTAATTTTGATCTTTTACACATAAGAAACAAAGCTAATTTTTTAAACTATTAAACATTAATAACAAAGGAAGAGTATCTGAGAGAAAATCAGAAACTAACAGACGATTTTATAGCTCAATTTCACGGAAGGACGATAATCTGGCTTTATAAATATATATATATAAAAAAAAAAAAAACATGAAATTAAAAATTCCAGACAAAAAGGAAGGGCGGAGGTGGAAGGCGAAGGTAAAAAAACCCGCGATTTCGGGACAGAAAAATAATTGATTGCAAGGAGTGGGAAGGGGTTATGAAGAGGGGGAGAGGCGAAAGGATGGCTTGCTATTTAAATACTTAGGAAAAATAGGCAGGGAAGAGAAATGTACAGGCAAGATAAAGAAGAAGGGAGTGTTAAAAAATATATCTATAAAGGAGAAAGAGAAATCGAAGATGGAATGCTGGGATGATCCAACTATTAAGGGAAGGGGCAAATTCAAAGGGTTGGGTATGGGGACAGGGACGTAAATAAATGCTATTTCATGTGGTTAAATGGAAAGTGACTTAAGTCAACCTTTAACATTTAATTTTTTGTTGTTTGGTTTTAAAGGATTATGATTTTTCTGGTTGTAACAAATACTCGGTAGTGATTTCTTAGACAGTTTGTTTCATTTCATTGTATAGCAGCGTGCTTGGGAAATATATATATGTAACAAAAATGTAACATAGAAATTTTTACATTGTTAAATAGTAACAAAATATTAATAAATACAAATATTTTGTTTTCATAAATCATAAATATTAAGTTCAATGAATACAATGACCTTTTAGAATTATTTAAAAAAAGACAATCTGAAATTTTAACGTTTTTAAAAGAATTTATTTATTATCTGACTTCTATAGAAGTCAAAAAAAAAAGAAACCTAGAGTTGAGAAAAATATATTTTTGCAGATTTTATTTTTTGACCCTCCTAGGTTTTGCAACAAATTGATATCGTTATATTATAAACATAATTTTCAAGTCTAACACATTTTGTCGAACACATGTTGTTAATAGCATTATTCCAACATTTGCAATATTATGATATTATTTATTCATAATATAATAAAATATACTTTGAATTATAAAAATTGGATAATATTCTAACATAATGAGTACATAACATCTATTTATAGCTAACAGAACAACATTAGATAGAATAAATAAATGAAATAATGATTTAATACACACGTGAAAATATATCACATAATTCTATAAAAAGCGTTTTATTACTATTATTATTCAAATTGTTACTTGGGGTACACAAGTCTAATTTGGATCAAATAAAATTTTAAAATTTGAAATATTTAGATTCTTAAAGAAAACTATTCCAAAAACTATTACTTAAAAGAAAATAATAATTAACTCCATCACATATTTAAATTTCGTAATTAGATAAAAAATAAAAGTTAGTTTCATAGAATTCCTCACCTATGTTTCGAATTTAAACAATCCATGACATTGTTCTTACTTGACGGTAAAATACACAATCATTCGTTTTGTAAAGTATGTAAACAAAAATGTTTATTTCCTAAAAAATGTTTAAAGTAAACAACTAATCGACGAATCCCACATTTAATTACAATGTTCACTTCGAGAGAATATTTTTAATAAGATCCTCCACCAAATTAAAGAATATTGTATTAATTATATGATCAAGTAAGAAAAATTTGAGATAATAATTAATATTTTAAAAAATTGCACGTTGAAAAATATTTTTAATACGATCCTCCATCAAATAAAAAAAATATTGCATTATTTATATGATCAGATACACTTTCAAATAATAACTTAATTATATTGCTAAAAATTGCATGTTGGTAAATAAGATCCACCAGAAAATTAAAAAACGTTGCAATGCATGATCAGTAAAAAAAAAATTCAGATAATAACTAAATATTAATATTAAAATTTGCATGATGGTAAATATTTTAATAAAGATCCGCCAAAATAAAGTTATTAATCTCATCAAATGTATTAGAAGAAGAAGAATTGTTTATCAGACAATACTTTTCGAAGCACAAAAAAACACCCAACCACATTAAGGAATTTTATTTTCAAAATCAAAAGTTTAATTAAGAAAAAACAGAACTATAATTTCAAACAATGAGTTAGAAAAAGTAAAATAAATTAACTAGTAGGAATGGTTCAAAATTATATTCAATTTCTAATTAAATCTAAAAGTATAAACAAACAGTAAGAGAGTAAATCATAGAATATTTTTTTGGATTTTACGATAAAATTGACAGGTCAGTAACTATCTTTCTATAATCTGCATCCGGTAAAGCGATTGGCATCTGTTTTTGGCAAAATATTTTACAGATGTGTACCGAAGCAACTATGATGAATACAAATATATTTTTCAAAATAGATAAAACGTTGTAAAATTTTTTTCCCTTGTGTTGTATTAAAAAAACTGAACACGTATGCCTTATACGGTGATAGCTTTCAGATACGTATATTTGCAGATTTAGTAAGTCGTCAATTTGAGAAACTGTCCATATATTTTAGATTTAGAAAGTCGTCAAATTGAGAATTGTCCATATATTTGCAGATTTAGTAAGTCGTCAAATCGAGAAATTGTCCACTCATTTGTATATTTAGTAAGTTGTCAAATTGAGAAACTGTCCATATATTTGTAGATTTAGTAAATCGTCAAATTGATAAATTGTGTTCCGATCGAAACTTATGCTTATATTTGTTAAAAATTTCTGAATGTTTCAGTGCCAAGATAAAATTTAAATAATAGTTTAAAAACTGGTTAAATAACTAATAATAAGAGTTTAAAAAGTTGTTATGAGAAAAAAAGAGAAACCGGATTCGAATTCTAAATCTAAAAAAAAAATTTACAAAAAAAATTTCGAGACCTTGACCTGAAAAGTTCTTATTATAAAACTTTAAGTTATGCAGGAACTTTGTAGGCCAGGATAAGTTTTTAAACTTCTTCCAACTTCAAAACGCTATATATGTCTCAAATCCAACTAATCTAACTGCATGAAATTTTCAATATGTGTCTTTTATTTTACATTATCTCCAAGCTTTTAAATTTTGTTTCATAATTATTTTCCTTACTTCATTTTTTTTTTTTTTTTGCCAATATTTTTTCTTATTATCTCATAGAAGATTTGCGAGATTCTGTAGAGTACAAAAACACAAAGCAGACCAAGCTTTCAAAAAAAAGTTTTTAAAAAAAACAAGCTTTAAAAAACAGTTCAAATAAGATTTCAAAGATGTGTCCCGGACTTATTTACAGGCATTTATTTCTTTAGATGATCTGATGAAATAATAATTTCTTTTAAATAACATTCCGTTAATCAATAAAAAAATAATTAATAAAGTTAAAAAAAAATATGATGAATATGATGATTTGAATTCAATTGACACAAAATAAGTCAAGCTGTCGGAAATTAATCTGTACTTCACTATAGGAAAAAAGTAACTTTTGAATACTTAACAAATTATAACTCCAGATTAGTATTATTCTAAACAAACAAAATTACTAACTCGCTTATGTCTGATACACTTTTCGGTATTAAAATATCTCAAAATATGCTTTTTAAATTGTATTTAAAGAAAAATATCTAATTTATAAAAATTATTTTAATTATTTTTCGTTAAGATGCATCATGTTTCGTTTTAACATGTTTTTTATATGTTCCCATAAATAACATGTTGATCGGCTTCACACGGCTTAATTACAAAATACTTCCATAAGTTAAAAATTATGCAAAGTGTATACTCTTTGCTTGTTTATAAAAAAATTAGTCAAAGAAAATTACGCTTATACAAAATCAAATAAAAACAGTTTTGTGCAATTTATAAAAAAATTTGGAATCATATGGAACAAGATTATGTGTAGAAATTAATCTTTTAAATCAAGCTATAGAATAAGACGTAGAAAAAATAGTGCAGATATAGAGCTAACAAATTACGTGTATAAATTAATATTCTATCTTTATCTATTTATTAAAGAAAATACGTAAAAAATTATTAGTAATACAACATTAAAAAATTAACAAAATCATTTGCATTTATTTATCACGACATTGACAATACCCATTTTGAATATATTTAAATGTATTTTATTCGAATATAAATTAAATAAAAACATTGCAGTAAAAAAATATTTTTAAAAGTTTAGTTTTAATAGTGAAAGATTTTTTTTTTCTAAAAGTCAATTTATCAAAAGAATAAAATTTAAATTAAAAATTATTTCTATTCATTAAAATTCTTTCAAATAAAATAATTCTTTATGCAGTCTTAATTCTTAATAAGCGTATTTTTAAATGAATAATTAAAAACTGTAAGCTAATTTCAGCCATAAAATATAACAGCAAAGAGATTTTTCAAAAAAGCAAATGTTCTATTTCCCATATAATGCAAATTTTTAATTTTTTTCATTTTCAAAATTTTTCATTTAAAAGAAAGCCTCATTTATTCAATATATGCATATTTTAAAAATTAAATTGAACACATGACTGTAATTTACTTATTAATAAATCCTCTCAATTCTTTAAAATTGTTGCATTAAAAATAATTTTTATTACTAATTTCTTAATTCTTAATCAATATACTTTTTAAAGACCAGTTTTATAAAAACTAAAAGCAACTGTTTTCTACACAACTGAAAGATTTTAAAAAATAATAACTAATTAATAAATTTTAAACATCTTTCCACGGTAAATCTTATGCTTATTTTTTTTCTTCTTCATAATCACAATGCGAATTCAAGACAAACCTCTCCTTTAAAAACTCTAAAATCAGCAAATAAAAGCAGAAACAAGGAAATTTAGGATAATTACATTTATATTTAATATTTATAAATAACAAAATATTTTTTAATTAATTGCAAATACGTTATTTACCTATAGCAAAAATATAATTTTAAAAACATTCCATAAAATAAAAAAAGATTTATTCTTTTAACACGTTTGAGAAAACATACTTTATTAAAATAAAACGAAATATTACATTTTTAATCTTGTATGCCTGTATTTGAAGAAAACCGTTGATATCCTTTAACTCAAATTCCTTTATATCTAAATTTAAATAAAAACTATCTGTGCTATTTATTCAGTCGAATGAAATAAATTATTACATTGTCAGCGTGTATTTAAACAGAGAGGAAAAAGACATAATTTTGCCTTGCATCAAAGGTATTATTTTCAATAAAAAAAAATAATAGATAAAATAAAACTTTCTTATCTCTAAATTAACAAAAACGTATCTCTAAGATTTGTTTAAAGACAAAAACAGATTAGAACGAAGAAAAAGCAGGAAGATAAAATAAATAAATATATATTTTTTAAAAAAATGTTGAAATTTTAAGCGCATGGCCTAATGCATACAATAAACCACTTTTACTCAAAATAGAAATTCCTCGACATAAAAGATAAACTATGGATGTAGATGATGCGGGGAGAGAAAAAAAATATAAGATGATTGGAAAAAGGATGCTGGGAAGGGATACTGAAGATGAAAAAAGATGCGGTAGAGCAGCTGTCCGTCACAGAAGCGAGGAAAGAAGGTGGGTCCTCAGCATCAATTCTTGAGCATCATCAGCATCCCAATTCGTAGAGGCGTTTTTGCGCACGCTCCTCTCCACCCCCATTTCAGATCATCAGAAATAAGGGGTGCGGGGGTGGATGTAGGGAAAAAGAAACCCCAGGAATATGCTAATGAACTCAAAGATGGTAGGCGGAATTTTTTCCCTGGCATAAAAAATTATGTTAATAAAAGATGAGGTAGAGCTGGGAGCGTATTTGGAATTATATATCTATGTATTTTTTTCCTCGTCAAAAAAAAAGGGGGATCATTCTTTTGCAGTGTCACGTGATGAGAAGATAGGAGAAAACGATTCTTTCAGGCATTCCCTTCATATCCAAGGAAAAAGATTAATCCTAGTATAAATGATAAATCTAGGGATTTTTTGGAAGGCTGTAATGTATACTAGCGACCCCTGGTGAAAATGTATGGTTCTTGAAAAAGAGAAAGGATTTCTTTTGTGCTATTAATATTTTTTAATTAAGTTCTTTTTTTTAAACAAGAAAGTGTTTCTTAAATAATAAGTTATCAGAATAGGTTTAAGAAATATTGAAAGTTTAAAAATCATATATATATATATATATATATATATATGATATATATATATATCATATATACATATATATATATATATATATGATATATATATATATCATATATACATATATATATATATATATATATATATATATATATATATATATATATATATATATATATATATATATATATATATATATATATATATATATATATATATATATATATATATATATATATTTAATATATACTTAAAATATATATTTAAATCATATATATTTAATATATTTAAAAAGCAAGGAAGGAAATATAAGCAAGAAAATATTGACTATACAAAAACAGCATTATAATAATAAAACTCTTTTTCCTTTGCATTTTAAAACAAAACATTTCTAAAAATTATTATTTTTTTGAAAAACAAGATCAAATAATTTAGAAATTAATACATTAATTTAATTGAATTGAATAAGATTTCAAAAACTTTATAATTAGATTTTAAAAAGAATTTTAAGTTATATTTTTAAAAAAGTTTATTTTTTTAATAATTCTTCATTATATATAAAACTACTCATAAAACATACATAAATTATGGCGCTTAAAAAATGACAACTTAAATTGTGAATTTTTTTTTTTTTTTTATAATTGTTCTATCAGCTACTTTAGTTGAAAAAATAAATAAATATATGGCCTAATAAAAGAACAATTAATATAAACTTATTATTATTTATTAATAACAACTTTTTGCAGCCAGTAATCTGGTATTAATGACCCGGTATTTGTCCGAAAAAAATTATTTTCGTTGCATTCCCTAGAAATGCAATGCTTATTTTTATCCTTGAAAACATTTTAGCCCTTGAGTTAATCTTCCACCACGTAATAATAAATACGATGTTAATAAACTCGTTCTCATGTTTGTCTTAAGATGTGAAAAATATGATTTATATTAAATTATGAAATATGATACGATTTATAAAAAAAAGTCATATTAATTTTTAATCCATGTAATTTGTATTTTGATATACTTATTTAATCAACAATTTCTTTAATTATGCCCATCAAACAAAACATTAGTCATACCCAGGAAAATCATGAATACCACCTTATAATATTATGTAACTCATCTCTGGACTGAAAAACTGTTTAAATTTAGTTAGTTTGTTTTTACTAGTATGTTACTCTAGTAAAAACATTTTTTCATAGTACGTTACATCCAGTTTTTTCACAGTATTTTCGTTAAATACAGTTCAGTTTGATGTGTTTTACTTTTCTTTTCAAACATACCGCAGAGACTCTCCATGGAATTCAATATATGTGTTTTGTAGGACAATCGAGGTATATTAGGGAGTGTAAACATCAACAAAAAAATAAAAAAAAACAGTCAAATATTCCAATGAAATTATCTGCTGTCACCTTGAAAAAATGGTGGGAGAATCAAAAGTACAACGTACTCATTATGAAGATGTTGATTTAGGGTAACACGTGATCAATCAGAATGCTAAGAAAAAACATGCTCTTTTATGTGAGTCAGTGAGTAGGCTAAAAAAATAACCGAAACCCCAAAAGGGATATTCCAGAGTAAGAAATTATCATAAATAAATTAATAAACAAAATAAATGGCAGATCATATATAACAAAAATAGTGACATACATATAATTGGCAAAATAAAAACATAAAAACACAGAGATAAAAAAAATTAATGCAAACAATCAGTACATGATATAAAAGGTCTGAGTCTAGGGCCCCCTAAAATACTACAAAAAATTTATTTTCTGTATTTTTCCCTTAAGAATTGCCTACTAGAATATAAAGATAACAAAAATTGAAATAATTATAGGCTCAAATATACTAAAATATCATAATTTATTTAGGTTTTATATACTTTAAAATCATTTTGTAAATAACATTTAAATTTGGTTCAAAGTTACGACCAATGCGGCTGCCACGACAGTTTTGTTCCTTGCCCTCGCATTTCTAAATCAGGACCTGTAAATAACTCAATGCAAACTAACAAAGTTCTAATCAAAACATTGAACCAGGAGGAAAAAAAATACAATGACTTGTAAAACAAAAAAATTATGTTTTAAATATTAAGAGGAAAAAATCAAAAAGTTTGTATAGCCAATGGGACGAATTATCATCAGGAAGCTGAAACAGTTACTGCTGTCCTTAGTTAGAGAAGAGCCAGAAAGAAAGTAAATTGAATGAACTAACATCACTACTAGTAATATTCCAATGAAACCTAGTAGTAATAGCAGTAGTAGTTTATTTACGCAGTACCAAGTGTTGCACAATGGGCTATTAGCAACAGTCTGGGAAACATCACTAAGAATTATCCGAAGACATGCCATCACAACTTCGTTCCTCTGCAAAAGGGATGACACCCCCGCTTTGGTATTCTGAAGACCTGTAAGAGCACTTTAAGGTGGAAGAGTTTAATTTGGTTCGATACAGTGAACCCTCGGACCCTTTGCAGGCTGATCAAAGTGGTCACCCACTCGTTCACTGACCGCTGCCAATAATACCTTACTTCAGTGTTTTTATGATCAGTCCAATGTATGACCTAGTCAAACCTAATGCAAAACCTTTATTGGATCCTTCAATAAACATGCATGGTGGTCTCCTTGCATGAGTCAAAAATATTCCATAATAGGTTGCTATGAAAATATTTATGTCCGATCATGTAAAAATCTTGAGCACTACAAGACAAGGTATAGCTCCACAATTTCATCTGTACTACATACCTGGCATTTTAAATCTTTGTCGAAGAATTTATCTAGATATCAACCGTGACAACCATGACCTGAGAAGATCGGTGTGAAGAAGTTTTGTTAAAGCATTTGGTTAGAAAAAAAAACCTGCTTGCATTTGGATTGATCCATTTATTTTGTGATTCTTTTATGGCTTCTAGACAAGGCATTATCTCTAGATTCTTTTTAACAATCGAACTTCGCCAGACAATCCGCAAATTCATTTCTAGCAATCCTCACATGCTCATTTACCAAGCTAACAGAAATATGATGACGTTACTTGATTTCTAGATGAGTATAATGATTTTATCGGTCAAAGCATGGGCACTAGAATTGCCCATAACTCAGCCGACAACAGAGAAAATTAATTGCAGAGACTCCAACACATTCATCGAAGATTTTGTATCGATTTAGGAGAATAGCAAAAGCTCAAGCTGTTTCATCCTTTAAGCTTGTTTTCAAGTTAGAAAATTGTTTCGCGGGGTATTCAATCTGGAGAACGTGGTTAGATTTAAAAACTAGATATAATTCTTTGAGAAAAAAAAATTCATTACCCTTGCTTCTAGCTTGCCTTGAAGGTTGAATAGTAGCTGTGTCCCCACTAATCCACTTAGTACCTCAGTAGAAGTAGTACTATAGGTTTTCGTAATTGATGAAAGTGGTATGTATGGGATTGATATAAGAAAGTTTGTTCAAAGTTCTAACTGTGGCATTATACCAGATCAACTTCATAAAAAATCCTCCTTAAGCCTGTTTATATATAAATTTGCATGTATCAGATTCCAATCAATCTTATCCTGTTTAATTCCCCTTGAAGAGCAGTTCTCTGTTGTATTTTTTTCAGATGCGAAATCCAAGTCAACAGAGTATCTAAGATAAAACCCAAATATCCCATTTCTGAGTATAAAGTTTCCCTTTGTCCAATTTAATTGTAGGCTCCCTCGTGAATGACTTCGCTCCCTTTGGAAACACATTGACTTTCCTTTTTAGTAAAGAAACATCCTAAATCATAACAGACCCATCTTCGGCTTGAATGATACAGCGAAAACTTTTCTGAAATTTTGTGATCACTTAAAACATGTACTATAATCTTTTTTCTCAAAGTAAAAAACATATCCGAAAATAGAAGAAAATATCTTAAAGCTTCAGCATCGTAGTTGCTAGAATTTTTTAGTTCTTTCTCTCTTACACATAAAAACATTGTGAAGAAAAGACTAGTGCATACGGACCGATTGCAGTAATTTATTTATTTTTTTAAAAATTTAACTTTTTCCATTTTTGCTTTTATTAGAGCTATTTTAACGAAAATTTTTCTAAGTGAAGTACAGAATTTCAGGACAGAATCTATTCCCTACGGTTTTGTAGAAAGGAGAAAACTTGATCATGCGAGTATTCTTACAAGCAAAATATCCATGTCCACCATTCAGTTGCGGATATTTTTAGAAGCGGAATAATGCCAAGCATTTTTTAACCTAATAACATACAACATTTCAGTACAGAATCTATTGTCTATGATTTTATAGAAAAGAGAAAATTTTTATCACGGATAGGATTAGTTAATAGGCGAATATTCTTACAAATGAAATGTCTACGTTTTTCTTCCAGTTGCAGTTTCAATCGTAATGTTTACTAATAAAGTATAACAATAAGCGAATACATATAATCTATCTCTAACACATAATTAACAAGTCGTAAGGAATATTACAGCTGTGTCGCGGTAACATTTTCAGTTTAAAAAAAAAGGTCTAATTTTTTTCAGCTACTATTAAATTAGCAAATTAAATTACAACTATGACTGTTGTAAATTAAAACTTTTAAAATATATAATACATCAAATCGTCCCAAATTTAAAATTTAATCAACTTAGATGAACTCCGGATTCAAACAGATTTTGGCTGCTCTGAGCGATCGCCGATCCCTACGCAAGATCCAGCCTATGCTTCATAGCATTTGTATACGTTCAGTAATTAAGCAGGATATTAGGTTGGTTTCAGATAGCATCTTATTATAATCTTATATTTAATGCTAATTTAAACAACTAAACTCTTAACTCATTAAGTACAGTTCCTATGAAAGGCTTCTATCTTTTCTATCCTCCAAAGGTAAGACTTATCGGATGCAGTCCAAGAGCCCTTAGGCCTCCTCAGCATTATTTCCTAATGTAAACTAATTGGATAAGTTGTTAGCGAGATGTCATCGCTGCTCGCGAATAGTTTCGATTAATTTAAGAGGAGAGATTTCAATAATCCCAAATACTCAAATTATTCTTATTATTGTTGATAGCATATTGCAATTTCAAATTATTGTTCAGATAAATTGTTAGTGTAATGGTCTACACAGTTCGAGTTGATATTCGCCAAAATTGAATAAGCTCTATTGTTTAATAGAGTTTGTATTGTATATTAATCTACTAATGAATTAAGCGGTAAAATTTCTACATATTTATATCTAAAATTACTGAAATAAAACTATTTATGATTTGCTATTGTCACTGTTTAGGTTGGTAAATTATAGAGCATTGTATAATTTAATCATTTGAATGACATGTAGTGTTGTATGTTTGATTCATTCGATTTAAACGTTGTTAAATGAATGATTTGTTGAAACTATAAAATGAACCCGATTATTGTCTGATTCGGTTCTTATTAGGCAAAATTGAGGATAGGGATCAATTTTTGAGAAACTGGCAGTCAAAACGGGAATTATAAAATTCATAGTAATTAGTTAATGCCCCCTTCAAAATAAGTAAAGTTATATTTTTCTGTAGTATAATTAGTTGAAGCCATATTTTGATGATCTAAAAAAGTACTAAATTGCATTTAAAAAAGCAAAAAATGTACTTAAAAACTTATTTGAAATAAGAGAAAAATTCACTCGTAATTAAGCAAGAATTTCATTTCAAAACATCATTTATTTATTAAATTTTCCTTTAACATATAATTCTATAAAAATACATTTATCAAGAGAAGATTTATAATTAGAATAAAGATTGAAATCAATATTAAATGCAAAAATAATGAGTCTTAAAGAAGAGAGATAAAAGTAAGAGATTTTGGAGTAATCGTGAATTTCAGTGCTTTTATTTCCAGGCAAATTACCCACAAGATCTGCTGAACTTATTTCCGTTTTTTTGACCGAATTAATAACTCTTTTAAATGGTGGAGTCTTTTACCTGCAAACTGGTATAAACTTAATAAAATAACTTAGTATGTGAAAATTGTTGGAATGAATAGGCACCTCTAAAGATTAAAGATAAATCCTAAAATGAAAACGTTTCCAAAAATCTCAAAATTTCCCAAAATGGAATAGAGTATCCCAAAACTTTAAAAGTGTTAAAAAAAAATCTATAAAAATTAACTAAAATATTAATTATTAAGAGTTAATTTATTTGTACAGTCCAAAAATGGAAATAAAATAAAAAGACAAATGTCATCAAAGTCAGGACGCTAATGATTAGTAATGTTTCAAATGCAAATATTTTAAATATTTCTGAACTTTTTTACTTATTCTTTTAGATGAAGTCCAAAGTACCTAATGGATACACCAAATCATATAAATTAGATTAGATTAAAAACCTAATCGTATCTACCTTCGAATGAAAGTAAGACATTTAATTGATATTGACAAATACAAATCATACTGGGCTTATTGAGCCACAAGAAATGGTATACGCCACCACTGTTATCGTTTTTTGATATATGGATTTTTATAGAAATATCTATCAAATTCTGGGAGGTTGTCAATTTTCCACATGAAAATACGTCTTGAATTACACATTTATTGAGAATATAATAAACGACTCAACATCAGTTGTAATGTTTACTAAATTATCTCTCTATATTAACACTAGATTGCCCAAGAAAGTCATTTTGACTGCTTTTTAAATTCAATTTGAAAAACAATGATATATATATAATGATCCAATTTTTTAGAACTTCGTGGCTTCTTGTACAAAATATAATTTTTTTATCGTTAATATTTACTAATAACTTGTTATATAACTGTAAATAATATAAAAAATATTAAAAATTAATTTTAAACAAATTTCTTTACACGTTAGTTATTTTTTCAAAATCCAGTCATTTTGACTGCTTTTGGGCAATATAGGTATATACTAAGCTTCAGTCTTTCTAGAGTTAAAAAAGCGTAAAAGCCGCCGCTGACGTTCTTTTGGGTGTTCAACGTAACGTTATATTTCACTTTTGTTGCACGAAAGCAATCAATTTTTAAAACTTAAAATTACGAATGTGAGTAGAAAAATCTACACTGAGTATAATGGAATAAAACAAAGTAGTTGCCATTTTGTTACGTTAAATCTTTACATCTAAAAAACGTAGATGAAACACGAAGTTTTGTAAGAAAATGCACAAGGAATTCATTTCAATAAAAAAAAAAATTAGATTCAATTATTAGTTCGAGAATCATCAACTACTAAACTTGAAGTTTAAAAAAAAAATGTTGGTCAATCTACTGCCCGCTGAAATGAAAGTACAGAGTTAAAATTTAAAGCGTTGAAAAGGCCATTTTCAATTGAAAACTTCATATGAGTTTTTTCTTTTTCAAAATTCTAATTTGTTTGAGAGTTATTGCAATTTTAAGTATTTTTTTCTTGATTTTTGTTTTATTTTAAATAATAATTACTTAATTATTGTTGTCGAAAATTTTCTCTTTCTAGTGATCATCATTTTATTAACTTGCGCTTAACTTGATGTCAATAGTAACAACAACAAAAAAATAGATTAATAAAATAAGAGACCAATTGCAAAACATGCGTTTTTTAAAAATATATAAATCTCAACAGAGATAAAAACCGTTTCCAATTTATACAATATTAGGTTATCCCCATACAAAGTTATCGATAGTTAACAAGTAAAATTATTTCTCATTTATTAATTTTTATTATTTTATTTTATTTATATGTTTAAAAAAATTTTTTAAGTACAATTTATTATTTTTTCAAATCCAAGTAATCGTTGCTTTTGTTACAATTAACATATTAAAACTATAAGAGTTATATATTTTACCAACAATTTGTTTTTAGAGTATCGAAAAAAAGATTAATGCAAAGCCACTACGGCAATAAAGCCTCCCGATTTTGCTAAGACTCGAAGATTATAATTTAGTAATTTCATAAAATGTAACATTTTATGAAAGTAATTTTTACAAATTTTCATTAAATAAAATACATCATTTTTGCAATAAAACAATAAAATGTGCATTTCGCTAGTAATACGCTTATATATAAAAGTATTTAAAATGAAAATATTTTTGTTTGTCATGGTAGCACATTTTTTTAGTAAATTAATTTAAAGAATTTCTTTTATAATTACAAATATATCTGCATGATTTCTAAGCTCTCTTACTGAACGTATCGACATTTAATTTTTTTCATGCTTTTGTTAACCAAATAATATTGTTATTTTATCCGTTGTGATGGAATTGCTCACAAATGCAACTATAAAAATTAATTGTACAGCGAAAAAAAATATTTAATATCATATTTATGGATTAAAACATTTTATTTGAGATGTGTTTATAAAAACGTTCAAATTATTTCTTGAACTTATATTTTAGCCTTAATTATATTTAATTATGATGATAATAATAAATAAATATGCATAGAACTTATTACGACTGTAGATTTAGGTCTGTAGAATCAAGTAAGGTAATTAGCGCATTGATGAATGAATAAAACAGTTTTTCTCAATGAAAAAAAATGTAGAGTCTATTGTTTTAATGAAACAAATAGAAAACAAAACTTTATAATTTTTTTAATTGCCTTTCAAAATAAAATGTTTTCAATAATAAGTTTTGTGATTCTGTAATAAGTTTAGTGATAAGTTTAGCGAACATGTTATCTGGCTATTAAAATAGTTCTAGAGAAGAATCATTTTAAGTTTTCTCATTGTTTTCAAACAAATTATTAAATCCAATTTGCAAAACTTTGCTGCAGTATACATTCAAAAATTATCAATTACGTGTCGTAATAACTACGAGTTGTACAGCATTGCTTCAAATCAATGCAATAAAATATGTGTATAATATTTCCTATAGTTGTTAGAATAATTTTAATTCGGAAAATTATAAAATTTAGGTGGTATTATCAAGGATAATGTTATTTATTTTTCCTCCTATAACATTCGAATTTAGAAGCATTCGATGCACTCAATGTAATACATCAATTTCCAACATAAAATTTCAGCTATCCCTATTGTGAAGTTAAAGAATCATTTTCTTTTGTTTGTCTTTTTCAAACTTGAATTTTCAAAAGTATAAAGTAGGACACATAAACAAAATCCCGCCCTTTTTTGAATTCGAAAAATCCTTCTGAAAGATTAACTTTTTTATGTCAACAGAGTCTAAACAGCTGCTATTCCACGCATTCTAAAATACCAAGCGATAAAAAGAAGAAGAAAAAAAATACAACTCAACTTCTATTCGTGAAGTTCTGTGGAATGGAACGACAGTTCCAATTATACATGCATGTCACGATAATTTTAGTGGTGAACGCCCATAGCAACTTAGAAAGTCCTCTTCGTTTAATAGTCGGGTGACTTTTTAAATGCTTTCTTGACGGAAAACCAAATTTCGTATTTTAACTCTTTGTGCCCAAATGTTTTAGTTTAAAAATTCTATGCAGAAAAACGAATTTTATTTCTTGTTGAGTAATGTGTTAATGCTAAAGTTAAACCATTTTGTGGATTTTTGCTGGCATTGGTATTTTATAAAGTAGAAAAATAAATTATCTTGATTAAATTATTAAAACTTGGAATTTATAATTAATTTCCATACTTTAACCATAGCGTTCAATTTTTAAACAATTGGTACCGTCTAAATATTACGAGACACTCGAGGAGATTAGTTTTGTTGATTTGGGTTGAATTCAGACAAAAATGGACAAAATTCCTTGACTTTATGGACAAAATTCCTTGACAGAATGAGAACAAAAAAATTGCAAATTAAAAAGTTTGAAGCATAAGAATAGAGAGGCAGTGTTATGCTTATTGTTGCTGACAAGCGAAAAAGGTTCAAAAGCACTGCATGTTTACGTTATATTTAAATGTTAAGTTTACCTATACCTAACGGAAAGGAACAATAACCTTAAATTTAAAAATATATGTAGGCATACCAGTGATTAGTTTACCATACAGTATCGTTATAAGAAACTTTCGATTCTAAGCATTATTTTCTTAAAAAATATTAAAGCGAAATGAAAAAAAAAAACAGCACTAGGTTCGGAAGATGATTTCAAAGTATTTTTATCAAATATTTTTATAAAATATTTAAATTATTTAATTGTAGAATGCAAAAGAGAATGAATATAACTAAGAACGTACTGCATATTCTAGAAAACTTTAAACTCGAAATAAAATTAGAGAGCCAAACCTCTTCTTGGCTAACGGGTCTATATAAACTCATACTATTGACTGCACAAAATGATTTATATTTTTGTAGGAGAATGAAAAACACAATAATTGCACCTACTTTTTTTGATTGAGGGGCATTTATTACGAAAGTAATTAATATCTAAAAATATAATTATGCGTGGGAAAATTCTGATCTTGCTATTAGGCCATGACACTTCGAATAAAACATTCATTACCAGTTGAAACAATGCAGATTCAATTTTTTTCTTCTTCTACATTCTGCTTTCACCTGACACGCATCCCAATTCCGCCTGTACCCGGGCCAAAATATCGCAAAATATCGACTTTTTAGAAAAAGTTTTCCTAGTGTATCGTACAAACATGCCTTTCGCTAAATATCACGTATGAACAAATAATATAACACAACAATAATTATCAAAAAGTTTTAGTATCATGATCATCATTGTCAACGAAAATATCGGTGTCTTCTGACGCTATATCAGGACATTAAAATTCCAGTATTACCCAGCTCTATAAAACTACTTCGATGGCAAATGAAGTGTAAAGGCCATCAAGCTGACAGCGTTAGACTCGATATAATTAAACGAAAAAGTATTCGTTAACGAAAGTTAATTTTCTTCCAATATTTTAGTCATAAATTCGCTTCTTTACAAAGTTGATTTCAAAATTATATGAAGACATTGACAAAAACGCATAGTGATAGTTGGTTGCTCAATTAAGATAATAAAATGAAATAAAACCTGCTGTAACTGATATAGGCATTTACGTAATGCTCAATAATCCTTGTATTCTGAGTCAACTAAATAAAAGTTCGAATTTGTATGAGTTAAAATTCCGTCTTGAGGTTGTTCAAATATTATGGAAGGAAGGAGGGGTTTTTGCTTATTGTTGCTACAGAACGAGTGGGTTTAAAATCACCACTAACATGATTACGTCATGTTGAAACGACCCCTTCACTTAAAATAAAATGAGTGTGGCAGGACATTCAGTACGAGAAAAATCCTTTTAATGATTTTTTTTGTTTGTTTTGGAAATCTTTAAAAAAATTCACGATGTAATGTACACCATACACACCGTTTTGAAAATTGAGCGTTCGTTAACGAGTTATCTCATATTGTAATTCTCGTTGAGAAAGTTGCCCTTTTTCAGATTGGAATATTTCAATGTTCTCGCAAATCCCTTGCTGCCAAGCGTATTACTATTAAATGTTTTTTGATGTGTCATTATAACCTAATACCTAAATTTAATTTCTAAATATTTAAATAAATATTATTGAAGTGCGTTTTTCGAGGGAATTTTCTTCCCTTGAATTTAGTATTAATTTATAGAATCCCCAATACCACTTAATTCTATTAAGTTATGTAAAACCTATTTCGAAAAAAATTAAAACTCATCACAAGGAACTTATTAATTATCAACTACTACAAAAATTTCTTTAAACCATAATTTTTTTTTCTAAAACTTTATAAACAAGTTTTATATACATTAATATCATCGATATTTTGTCAAAATTACAAAATAATCGAATAAAAATTGCAATATTTGGTTTTTACTTGAATGTCCACTTCCCGCTTAGTCCATATATATTGTGTTTTAGATAAATATTTCAAGGCCGGAGAATTATGCGTTATTTATATTAAATTCTCTGCGAAATACCATGCAAGCAATATATTGTTCTTTGAAAGTGTTCCAATTGTATAATTATATAATAGATTAATTTGAAACTCCCTTATGCTTCAAAATTTTCAAAATAGAATATTCGAAACATTTTATAAGAATACTTTAATGTCCACTTAAAATAAGTGCATTTTATGAATTTTTGCTGTCTTACAGATCACTTTAACTAACAGGTGAAGAAAATCCGTTGGACGCAAACGACCCTCAGAAAAAGGGTTATCGAGTCCATTAGAACAACGCTGATATTTCGTAACCAGTCATTCTAGATTGCTTCAAGGCCAGAGCGTTCCCGCCTAGATTTCAGATTTTTTTTTTCTTTCTTCTTCTTTTCTTTCTTATGTGCTCCTCTTGCTTATGATGTTGTTTAACCCTTCTAAGTTCGTCGCTTTTTATATGTATGTTCTTTTTTTTATTCTTTCTACCCGCTTACAGCAATTTCAAGGACATCTATCCAGCGCAAGAAATAAGTTAGAAGCTTTTTTTTTTTTTTTTTTTCGCCACTTGCAACGTACATTTTTTGGCACGTGCTTTTAAGTTGAAAAGTTTGAATTTTTTTTCTTTTTTTCTTTCTTACTCTTACATTAACCGTTGACGATCTATTTTTGTACGTATCTTACTTATTTCTGAGTTTTATTCGGTCGTTTTTATTGTTGGAAAAACACCTGAAATTTCAAAATTGACTTTGGTGAAAGTATTTCTGTTGGGTAAAAAAGAAGGGGGAAAAAAAGACACACATTTATAGTAATTAGAATTTTTTTTTTTAAATTTCAAAACTGATAAAAATTTCCGGGCATGTTGAACTAGAATGTCGTTCGAATTTCCTGCAATCTTAATATGTTGCAAAGTTCAACTATACATACGCTCAAATCAATCCTTCTTTAACTTGATTATACCATACCATGATTCAATAATATTTTGCCAAGGTTGAACAGATTTTTCTAAGAATAAAGTTTGTAATGACATTTGCTTGGAAATGATACTTTTGGAAGTTATGAATAGTTTCGTGAGTTTTTGAGTGAATGAATAGTTTTGGGAGTTAATGAGTTTTTGTGTACATGTTTAATGATACAATATTTTTTTTTTATTTCAATTAACAATGCTTAAAACAACTTCAAAATTCAATCGTTAAAATTTAAGAACCGTTTGTTAATTATATACAAATTACAAGTATATAGGATTCAACGTTACAAACTTTTTAAAATTCAGTCCTCTTATAAAAAAGAAAATCGTTTAACGTTATTACAATACAAAATTTTTATGATAATAAATTCAGGGGTCATACACTTATTTATTGTTTTCGGCATGTATTGCCTTCGGCCCTCCCCTATGGGCGCCTATGATTCTGTCATATGTGCATACATATTTATATTAATTGTATTTATTTAATAAAAAGTAACTAAAATAACATTTTTCTTTGTTGACCTAATTAGGAATTGACTTTAATTTTTTTTTATATTACTTGTTAAATGGGGAAATGAGAATCATCCATTAAAATACTTTTGTTAACCAGCATATTCCCTGTGTTTCCACTTCAAGATTATTGAAACTTTTCTTTAAAGTAATTTGATTAAGGAAGTCTCAAACTGTGCTCCAAATTTTATGTATAAAAATTCGTATGAAGTAATTGAAACTGACTATATTTTAATAGAAGAGTACTATACATTTTTTTGAATGTAATGATCACAAACTAATTATAAGTTGCTCAGTGCTTCGCTAATATATTTCTACTGGAAATTTCTTAAACTTTCTGTTCTAAGGAAAGTAATTTTGAAATTGAAATAGAAAATTCTGTTATAATTTTTATTTATTTATATATTGGAGAAGTTGCCTTTATTATACTTAAGTAGGACAAATTATGCTTTCTTTAATTTAACATATTTAAAAGTAGTTTGGAACATGCATAGGAGAGAGTGGGGTCAATTGTAACATTTTTTACTTAACTATTTTTAACTAACAAAAAATCCAATATATTATTAGTATTAATTGACAGACGAGAAAAGTAGACTATCCTCTACTAGAAAAAATAAATAAATGCCTTATTTTAAATGTTATTATATTAGTTATTAACAATTTTTGACAGTCGTGCACTTGTTACATTTGTCCCCACTTACAAGGTCAATTGTAACAGTTCATAAATTCAACTAAAACATAGTTAATTATACATATTATCATAGTTGTGATATATCTTTTTATTGATCAAAATAGTAGTGATATTTTAGGAGTAAAAATAATAATGAGCAGAGACCTAAAGGGTTAAACTTTTAACTTTAAGGGGTTAAAAATTTTAATTTATTCTGTGAAAGGTGACAAATAAAATAATGCACATGCAACATAATATAAATGATATAGGAAACTGTTGGTGGCTCTTAAAGAGTTAAGTAATGGTTTGTAAACATAAGATTATTTATTTTCAGCTGTTACATTCGTCCCTTTACTTATTGTTACAATCGTCCCCAAGACGCCATTTCAGCTTCATTTGTTAAAAACAATGCAAGTTAATTAACAAAACTAATCTTTTTTTTTGAAATGTTAATTAAGATGTCCACTTACATATTCGGTTAATAATTTTTATTTGTTTAAACAAAATTACTTTGTTACAATATAATATTCTAATACCAAAAAAAGTACTTACGTAGCGTGAAAATATCTTTTATGATGTAACTCTTTCAAAATTGCATAAAAATGGTTGCCAGCAGGGGTATACATGTAGATTTATTAAATACACCTTGTGCACCACCTAGGAACCAAATCTAGAGCCCGACACTCGAAATTTTTGCTCTGTTACAATCGTACCCTGCTACAATTGACCCCACTCTCCCCTACTGTTCTAAATATGTCCTAATTTTTTCGTTAGCCTGCTACAACGCCTAAGTCGAGTCGGTAATGTACTGAATAATGTATTTTAAACTTAGTTCTGTTTTTGAAAATAAAAATAAGTAATGTATGAAAATTTTCCGTATAAATATAAAAAAAAGGACAGTATTATTAAAAAAAAAATTTAAATCAGTCTCAGAATAATTCGAATCATAGATTTAATACAGTTAATTGGAAAACCTGCCCAATACTAAAATGATCATATAAATTTTTTTTTTAATTAAACTTAATTTTTTAAGTACTTAGGGGAGTGTCGGGTACCCCCGCCCACTGTCAATTTCATATGTATAGAATATTTTTTCAAGTCAATGGGCCATCGGACATTAATTGTTATATTAAAAAAAGATTATTTTCAAAGTTTCAAATATTTATGCAGCTGATAACTTGGCAAACAATAGTTTTGAAAATATGTTGAATACAGTAGTCAAATTTTTTAAATTTCTATTTTTTTTAAGTTAAACTATTCTTTTTTTGGTTTATTCTTTTTGCATTATTTAATTAGTTGATAAAACAATAGAAACATACAAAATATTGATTATTACTCAATATTATACAGAAATATAAGCAATATTCCTTAAGAGGGCGGGGCTACCCGACTCTCCCCTATTTTATTATTGAAAACAAAAACTATTACGATTACCCTTCATATTTTGAGTCATGAATTCGGTCGGGAAAAAAAGGTATGTTTATCAGGGATTAATATTGTAAGTTTCGAATAAAATTAAGATTTAATGAATGTTTAGAAAAAATATTCGTTTGTCTATATTACGGTAGAAAACATATTTCTTTA
Organism: Parasteatoda lunata; assembly: GCA_949128135.1. Lineage (NCBI taxonomy): Eukaryota > Metazoa > Arthropoda > Arachnida > Araneae > Theridiidae > Parasteatoda > Parasteatoda lunata. Next base: position 57,132,251 of record OX421977.1, read on the forward strand.
TGTTAAAAAATCATAAAAAAGTTCCTTAAAAGAAAAAAAAAGTTAAACAGAGATCGGTCAAAAATATTTACATTTTAAAGTGTAATTAACTCTTGTTATTGTAATATTAATGTGCAATTAATTTGTTACTGCGCCTTACTGATATTCGAGTTCAATTTTAAACCAATTACTATGGGAGTGTTAAAAAAAGAGTTGGATAAAGCACTTTCATGATTTTTTTTTTTACATGTGGGAATGATGAACTTGAATTTATTTGCTTACAGTACGCCAAAAAAAAACAACACCCCAAAAAATTTTGGTGTAAAAATTGGTTCCTTCACATACTAAGCTGATAATTAAAGGAAATAACTTAAATATGCTAAAATATTTGTGCAGATGATATTTTGACAACGCAATCAGACATAAAAACGTACTCTCTCTCTGAATAAACGTACCTTTTTTTTCTGACTGATTTTGATTCATGACTCTCAAAATATGGAGGATAAAAATAAGAGTTGCATAAAAGTTTAAAGTTGCATAAGAGTTTAAACTATTAGGATCCTATTTGGAAATTAGGGTCCTAATAGTTAAGGTAGAAGACAGGTCGAAAGCTTGGGCCCCTTTATTAATTTTACTTCTTACACTCTGTAGTATCGAAAAAAATCGCCTTTTTAAATTTCAATTTAAAAACAATTTAATCGATTTCATTTCAATTTTGTATTTCGTCCTTTTAAATTACATAGTTTATAATAATTTTAAAATTTACATACCTTATTCAAAAAACTTTAACCTATGTTAAAATAATTACAAAAAATGCTAAATATTTATAAAACACAAGAATTATCCTTGGGTTCATATTATCAGATCTCAGAAATGTACCAAAGCAAGTGTTTTGGAACATTATTTGTAAACAAGATACAACCAAGAGTCAAGCTTTATACAACGTAAAGAAAATTCGATGCTCATTAAACCACAATATTGTACCAGCAAGCTGTAATCTTTACTCGTTACCAAGTTGAATCGTATGCTATCGTTCTAATTAAACCATATTAAACTTGACTATGGTTTAACGTCTACAGAAACAGGGTCAAATTGAATGTATTTTATTAATGCATTTTATAACACCAAATTTACACGATATTACGGTTCAAGGTACCGGTAATATGACTCAATCCTTAACCAAATTTTCTGAATGTATAGTAAATGGTTAAGTGAACCAAGTTAATTCAATTTGGCCATGGAATCGCATGCTTATTCTTTTTGGAAAATTTATCAATTTGAAGACACATTTTAAATTTGATTTGAATAAAAACTCAATTTCAATTTATAAGAATTAGTTTCAGGTTTGAAACTAATGAATAAGGTGGGCTAGTTTTTGAGAACTTGAAATCAATATTCACAAATATCATACCAAACTTCAGTCAAAAGACCATATAAAGTTATTTCAAGTTTGTTTGGAGTAGTAGTTCATTTCAATATTTATAAATATTGAAGAAAATTTTTTGAATTGTTTTAAATATAAATCCCCTATTAATAAGCATCACAATCTTATTAGCTGACGCAAAGTTTACTGAGATAGATTCAGATAGAACTAGAAGATCTGAATAGACTTCTAAGTTGTGATATATATAGTTATGCAATCATGTGTCCGTAACGTACAATAATTACACAATTTTTAATAATCTACTAGAAGATGTGGCTTTAATAATCTACTAGAAGACCAAATATTGCCGAAGAAAATAATCTAACTATTAAAGTTTATTTTTCAAGTTAAACATTCAAGCTGCTTTGGGCGCAATTTTTTCCTTCATTCAATTTCTTAACAAAAAGAAAAACCCGTTTATATTGTAGAAAAACGAAGATGGTACCAGCAATTTGATTGCTCATGAATAATCATCAAATTTTGTCTTAACTTTAGTCTAATATCCCAAGTAAACCTTATCAACACGATTATTTTCTTTTACGATAGTATAATTATTATATATCATATTATTATATAGTTGCTGTTGAGGCATTATATTCACTTCAAGTCAAACCATTATGTAGTCTTACATTCTACCAAAAGTATACTATTGTCTTTTAGGGTTTTACTTGAAAATAAAATGATATAATGCTTTTAATTGAAGTGAAAATAATGTACTGGCATGATATAAAGATACGTAATAAATATTAAGAAGAAGAATACCTGTGAGAAGAGGTTATAGATACAAAAGCAAATTGAATTTTAAGGAATCCAATAGATAAGCAAATTTATTACAGCCAGAGTATGATATTCACTCGAAAATTATTTTCCTACCTCAAAAGTAATGTCTCTAATATAGTAAGCAGTAATGTAGTAAGTTATGCTTTTATGCATAATGAAACTACTTCCTAGAACCATACAGATAAAACATTAGCCATATAACACAAATATGAACAAAGAAGTGTAACAAAAATACGATATTTAAAAAGAGCAAAAGCATTCTTAAATGTCAAGTAAACGTATTCATTTGCTTCTTAAAACATAACAACGTCCATTCTCTACAAATCTTAGTAAAACACTTTATTTATGTTTCTAAATTCTTCGTAAACACTACAAACACGTTGCAAAACAGTTTCAAGAAATGTTTCAAAGGAATTTCAGTGTTGACATCTATTTGTTAGATATCTGACTAATCTACTAGAGAGCATAAAATAAACAAAGCTAAATTACAATTGGATTTTTTTTGTTAAAAAAAAAAATATGGGCTTGGCGTGTTGGATAAAATATTAAAATTTTTTAGACATATTTTCCAATTATATTTAAACCAATTATCATGCTTGAGAAAGTTAGCATTTGCACAAACACGAGTGACAGAACTCAAACTGATATTAAAGAAATTTTTGGTGCCAATTGGAAAAAAATCAATTTGCAACGGGTTTGCAAATACACCCATTACTCGCTTTTAATTTAGTCCTGGAATTTTCTGAAAGTAAAACATGCCATCTCTCATACTGTATCTTTCTTTTGGTTTTTTTTTCCTAACTTTTTGATTATGCAAACAACATTTCCGACCAACGTTGAAATAGTAAGATGATCAGCAGTTTTGCGTGCCTTGGAAAATGTTTTTGCCATTGAAGTTTACGTTTACAGATTTTATACAACTTTTACACATGTGCATTTCAGATGCAGCTCCTTTTCCTTCCTGTATATTTTCATCATTTTTCAAAAAAAATAAAAAAATAAAAAAAATAAAAAAATAAATAAAATCATTGAGCAGTTGTTACTCTTGCTAAAAATAAAGATCATTGGTCATGTTAAACTGTGATGGCGTGTAATTAATTGAAACCTTATACGATGCAAAATATTACTGTACAAATTAATCTTTTTAAACTTGATTACACAATGATATAGTCCATATTAACACCTAATATTATTGCAACAAATTTTCACAATATTTTGATTCAGAATTGAACTGAATTTCCTGGGAAATGGAAAATGGCGATCTATGCGGAAATAGTAAGTTGATCAGCAGTTTTGGGAGTCTGGGAAAATGTATTTTCCTTCGAAGTTTACGTTTACAAGTTTTATACAACTTTTACATATGTGCACGATAAATGCAGTGATTTTCCTTTCCTTTATATATATTTTTTTTAAAAAAAAGTTTTTACTAGAAGAAAGGTTACTGAATAATTACAGCAAACGTCCACGTTATTTTGGTTCAACATTGAACTGATTTTTCTAAAAGTGTAGACGAAACCTGGGAAATTGAGAAAATGTGATAACAAACCGCATCAGAAAGTATATTTACTCAATTCTTTTTTATTTCCATTAACTGGAACAATAAACTGCTGTACTTTTTCCTAAAGTATGTCCATGTACTGAAAATGATCAAAATTCTGATATTTGATTAAATTTTCTTCAATAAGTAATTATATGACAGTAATAAAAAAGCACAGCTAGAGAGGAGTACACAAATGATGTTACAAGAATTAAAACAAAATAATAATAGGTAGGTTTCTGCTTTATTTCAGAAATAATAGAGCTTTGTTTTCTACAATTTAAGTTCTTGAATAAAAATAAAAGAGAGAACATCTATTTAAAATGACGTATATTTTGGATATTGTTCATCAAAATAAAATAAATGCCGTAAACAATTCATTCAACTCTACAACCATGGCCTAAAAGAGAAAAAAAAATTACGTAAACACAAAAACACCACGCGGAAACCGAAAAACTGGTATATTACTCGTTCGAACAGTTCTTGAACTTCACGCAAGAGTAATCAACTCACTGCAGCGGTCATCAACAAACAACAAGAGTTCAAAGAACTTCTTGTTGTTTTTTCTTTCTTTTTTTTTGCCATCAACTCATTCAAACTAACGTAATAGCTAAAGAAGATAGGCGACTAAAAACACAATGGCACTGGAAGAAAAAAAGACACACTTACAACCCTTTGAACACAAAGCTTGTTGTGATGGCATCATTTCCATGTGAGATAGAGACCCTCAACGCATGGAGGTCGATTGTAGTTAGGTATTAGTGGGCGGAGTACTTAAATTGGTCTATTCGTGCTAAACAGCTCAGTTGAGTTGTTGAAAGGGAAGTGGAATTGCTCCTTCTAAATTCGATAGTTTAATGTCGTACAGAACAGTTAAATTCTGTTCTTTTACTTTTGGTTGCAATGACTTAACTAGCAGAATAATTTTCCAAACAGTAAGGGCTGTTAAGAGTATAGAAGTGAAAATTTCGAACAATAAGTTTATTTTCTTACGAACATTAAAGTGCGTAGGATTAAAAATATGTGAATGCCATATTTCGTTATTTTAAATATACACATACACGAAATTTTTTCAACTTTTTGGTTTACATATTTTAAACAAACTTGTGTCATTTTTTTTTCAAAAGTAAATGAAAAACAGTTACAAATAAGTTTATTTTTTACTGGAAATGTAGGATCTAGGCTTAAGTAGGATTTAAATATGTAGTGTGGAGAAGTGTTGTCAAGTAATGATCGAGTAATTATGGATTAGTAATGTAAGCTGATAGACCAATCTGCCCTAGTACCTTCCATGTTGAAGGCTTCAACCGTGTGTCATTGTCACACTTCAACAGTAAATAAACAGCAGTTGTGAGAAATAATGTTTTTTTTTACTGGAAATGTAGGATCTAGGCTTAAGTAGGCTCGAAATATGTAGTGTAGAGAAGAGTTGTCAAGTAATGATCTAGTAATTATTGGTTAGTAATGTAAGCTGATAGACCAATCTGCCCTAGTACCTTCCATGTTGAAGGCTTCAACCGTGTGTCATTGTCACACTTCAACAGTAAATAAACAGCAGTTGTGAGAAATAATGTTTTTTTTTACTGGAAATGTAGGATCTAGGCTTAAGTAGGCTCGAAATATGTAGTGTAGAGAAGAGTTGTCAAGTAATGATCTAGTAATTATTGGTTAGTAATGTAAGCTGATAGACCAATCTGCCCTAGTACCTTCCATGTTGAAGGCTTCAACCGTGTGTCATTGTCACACTTCAACAGTAAATAAACAGCAGTTGTGAGAAATAATGTTTTTTTTACTGGAAATGTAGGATCTAGGCTGAAGTAGGCTCGAAATATGTAGTGTAGAGAAGAGTTGTCAAGTAATGATCTAGTAATTATTGGTTAGTAATGTAAGCTGATAGACCAATCTGCCCTAGTACCTTCCATGTTGAAGGCTTCAACTGTGTGTCATTGTCACACTTCAACAGTAAATAAACAGCAGTTGTGAGAAATAATGTTTTTTTTACTGGAAATGTAGGATCTAGGCTTAAGTAGGCTCGAAATATGTAGTGTAGAGAAGAGTTGTCAAGTAATGATCTAGTAATTATTGGTTAGTAATGTAAGCTGATAGACCATTCTGCTCCAGTACCTTCTATGTTGAAGGCTTCAACCATGTGTCATTGTCACACTTCAACAGTAAATGAACAGCAGTTGTGACAAAAAAGTTATTTTTACTGGCAATGTAGGATATAGGCTTATGCAGGATTAAAATATGTAGTACAGAGGAGAGTTGTCGAGTAAGTCAAGTAATGATTTAGTAATTATTGGTTAGATATGTGAGCTGATAGACAAATCTATCCAAATACCTTCTACGTTGAAGGCTTCAACCGAACCTATTGCGCAAGCATAACTATTTATTCACATCAAGAAAATTATATAAGTAGTTGAATGATTGTATTTTATTATTAAAATATTTCAAATATAAGTGCCTATGACTTGTGACTGATAAAAATTTAAATATGAAAAGTGGTACGGTTTGGAGACTTTTCCTCTTTACACGATTGGAAGTTCTTTCTCTCTTTACTTTACTTCATTTTTCTCTTTTAAAAAAACAATTATTATTCGCTCTCCAACAATGAATAAACAGCAGTTATGACTTGTGTCTTTACATTTTACGATTAACAGAGTGATTAAGATTGAAAATTGGTTAATTATATTTAATATACATGGACACTAAAGATCTATCTCATTTTTCACTTTAAACAAACTTGAAGCATTTGACTCGCGCTTTTAAGAGTAAATAAACAACAGCTGTTGAAAATGAATTTTTTTTATGGTTAATAAAGTGTGTAGGATAAAAAACAAATGAGAAATTACAGATAATATACACAAGCATGAAAAATTTTCGTCACTTGACACGACTTAATTTTGTTTCCTTCCAACTCATTCAAAATACTATGAAAGTTAAAGAAGATTGGTGACTAAGATTACAATGGTATTAGGAAAGAAAAAAAAGACTCACTTATAACCCTTTGAGTACAAAGTTTGATGCGGTAGAATCATTTTCAAGTGAGATAGACCCTCAATGAGGGATGTTCTTTGAAGGTCGATCGTAGCCAGGAATTAGTGGGCGGAATACATAAATTGGTCTATTCGTGCTCAACAGCTTAACTGAATAGTTGAAAGAATTGCATTTGTTTCTTGTATGCTGGATAATTTATGTTTGTAGAATAGTTTCTTAAACTTTTGTTTGCAATAAATAAACTAGGAAAGTTATTCGTTCGTCAAGAGTAAATAAACTAATTGAAAGAATTGCATTTGTTTCTTGTATGCTGGATAGTTTAAGTTTGTAGAATAGTTTCTTAAATTTTTGTTAGCAATAAATAAACTAGTAAAGTTATTCGTTCGTCAAGAGTAAATAAACTAATTGAAAGAATTGCAATTGTTTCTTGTATGCTGGATAGTTTATGTTTGTAGAATAGTTTCTTAAACTTTTGTTTGCAATAAATGAACTAGAAAAGTTATTCGTTCGTCTAGAGTAAATAAACTAATTGAAAGAATTGCAATTGCTTCTTGTATGCTGAATAGTTTATGTCAGTAGAATAGTTTCTTAGACTTTTGTTTGCAATAAATAAACTAGTAAAGTTATAAGAGTAAATAAACTAGAATTTTGACTAACAAGAACGTGAATAGACCTAACAGTTTCTATGTTAGTTTTTCGCAAACGACCGAACAGTTTTTTATGTTAGAAAAATATATAAAAAAAAATTTGTTGTTTATTTTGTCGTAATTGTCAATGTCAGACTATGAATTTCAATGAACAAGGTTCGAGTAAGAGTCGGAGATCACGAGTTCGAAAAACCTCTAAAAAAGAGGGAATTCGTACATTTAAAAATAATTTAAAGTCAGAATTTGCATAGTATTAATTTTGAGTGTGAAAGTACCCTCATTATGCAACTGTTATCTTGTATATATATATATGACAAATCGAGATTAGATTTGTGTTGTTGTTGCTGGTGTTGTTCATGACTGTATGTATTGCCTCATGTTATGGAGAGGATAGTTTTTCTTTTATGATGTTTAAGTTTAGTAATGATTTTTCTTGCTTAATAAAAGTTCTTATTCGTTCAAAGATGACTTCTTCATTATGCTTGCTAAGCATTTTCCACAACGCACTAAACTCTGCCAGCAGTCAAGCTATAAAATTTTAAAAACTTCACTTTTAACATTAATTAGACTCCAAGATCTACCCGAATTTATCCATCTAACGAAGTGCTATTTTGAATGCACAAAGAAATATATAAAGAGTTTCCATTCTAATACTAGAGCCATATAAAAATGCGACACTTTTTTTTTTCTTTTTTAATGCGCGGCACTTATCCAAACGGTTTTAGCGCCATTTATTGAACCATATCACTGTAAAAATTTCCTGAAAATTTTGCAAAATGACAAGTTGAACTATGTTTCGGTTCAGTTTGAACCATGGTATTGTATATTAGATTGAGTCATAACCATGAATGGTTCACAATGGTTATAATGGCTTTGGGTAAGAAGGAAGTAGGTTAATAAATGGTTAAACTTGAACCCTTATTGAGGGTCCAACAATTTAATACTGTAATATATTTCAACCTGAACCAATATTTTTAGCAGTGCGAACTAATTTTTATAAACACTCATTTGTTTATTTCGTTGTCAGAAAATAAAAAAATATTATCAATCATTTTCTTACCAACTTTCTTGATTTAATTAATATAAATACGCATTAAGGAAGTATTTTCTTACCTGAAAAGAGAAGAAAAGTAATTAGCATTTTCATATTTTTTTATCAAAAAATAATTCTTAAGGAAAAATAGAGAAATAACATAATGTTTCATTATTGGTATGGAAATTAGCAAACAAGCGTATTCCATTGTATTAATGGATAGCTTAAAGACTGAGTTACCAATTTAGCATTTCAACTAACAAATATCGGAACATTAATTTAAATATCTATTTTAGGATTTTTAAAAGGTTAAAAAAATAATATTTATTTAGTTTCGTTAAGTGTAAATTTTATATTTGATCGAAAAGAACTGACTTGCAAAATATATTTGAATTTTCATTTCATTAGCTTTTCTTACTCTGTTATATCCCATATTTTTCAAGAACAATTATTTCTTACACTTTTCCATAAGTAAAAAAACAAATTACTAAACAAATACTTAGAAACAAAAAAAGGCTTCTTTCTTCGTTTGTAATTAATCAACTTTTGAGAGAGAAAAAACTAGTTTATAAAAAAATGCAGGCAAAAATTGTAATATATAATATATATATATATATATATATAGTCATTTTTTTCAAAAAAATTTTTTTACCATTTTTTTCATTTAAATATATTTCATGGAACTTAGTTACTACAATTTTATTTCGTGGAGGTCTAAGTATTTTTTAAACATTGCCAAACTTTACCAAATATAGTGTAACAGCTTCTTAAAAAAAATAAAAAAGAAGTTTTAAGAAAATTTTTGTCAAGAAATTCCAAAAAATGCATTTCAATGAATGAAATTTAACAAAAAATAACCCAGAATATTAATAAATGATTTATAAATAGAGTATTTATATCTATATAATTCGTCAAGCGTTGACATGAAAGTTGGGGGATATAGAATATGATTTTAATGACTCCTCAACAGAGTTGCCATGTCAGGAAAAATGGAAACAAAATCTTCTAAAATAAAAAACTAAAAAAAATTAAATATTCCTGTCCTGTTAAATCTGGACATATTAAACTTGAAAATCCAGTTAAAAAAATAACCTTTCAAACACCACAGGGAAAAAAGAAAAAACCCTAGAACAAGATGCTTAAGATAGTCTAGAGAAGTGGTTATAGGACTTGGGAGTTAATAGAATGAGGAATATAGCGTCGAATAGATTTAGATAGGGTAAACCGACTGAGACGGTATTGGCCAGTAACCGGCTGTAGGGACAAAGAAGAAGGACTTGATAAAATATAAGGGTTACGTTGTTTAAAACAATTATATATATATATATATATATATATATATATATATATATATATATATATATATATATATATATATATATATATATATATATATATATATATATATATATATATATATATATATATAAATCAACAAAAAAAAGAAAGATAACGTTTAAGTTTGGAGCAACTTAAAATAGTCAATTTTGAAAAAACAGTTTTGGCGTCTTAATGTATTCAAAAAACAAAATTTTTAAAATGGTAAAAAGAAAACGGCTTAAATAAATAGTACATAAAATTGTTTAAATACTGTGTTCATTTTTAGTTTTTAAATAATTTTCTATAGTTAAAGTTTCGATGACTTTGTTCAAATACATAGTTCTTTACTTTAGTTGTTCATAAATAGTATAAAATTCAGAATGATAAGCTTTGTACGAAGAGGAGCGATCTTATTTTAAAGAAAAGTTATTAAATTGTTAATGAATGCACAAACATAACAAATCCGGTCATCAAGGGCTCGTTGAAGTATAAAGATCTTATAACTATTATTTTTAAAAGAAATCACAATAGAAGAACTGCAATCACAGGTACGGTCCACTTTAATCAATTTCACAAATAAATATTTAAAATGCTTCCACTCTGATTAAAGAGCAAGTAATAAAAAAAAAGCCACGCGCATTTTTTTCTCTCCACAAAGCGCAGCAAAATGGGAACATCTTTTCACGACCGAACGTATAACAGCGCCTTGCTACGGTAATATTCTCAACTACTTGTTAGATTTCGATTTTATCGTTTTCTTTTATTATTCTTAATTGAATTTATTAAAATTTCTGTAATCCTTCTGTGATTTGACTTGTTTTATTTATTCACATAATCTGACTGTTTTTTAAAGAATTTCGAGTGTAGAAGAAAACAAAAAGTTAATTTTCTTTAGCATTTAAAATAAATCACTACTTGAATATTTTAAACTTTTTCTCAAATTATGTTTTTCTTAAATTTATATCCATGTTGAATACAAGGATGCTTGATGTGCATCTTTAATGCTTTTAAACTAACGAAAGAATAAGTACGGATAAGAGTTATAGCTCATGGATACTAAAAAATGCTATTACAATTAAGATTTTTCTTTTCTATGTTCATAATAGAATTTATTATACAACAGAATTAAATAAAAAAAATATGTAAAATAAAAATCAAATAAAGGCAATTAATTGCAGAGTGTCTCCAAATTTACATTAGCTACTAAACGTTTCCTATTAACGTTAATAAGAGTCTCTATTATGACCAGGGCGAAACAAACTGCAAAATGCCTTGCGATGACGTCACGGTGGAACGTCCTTAAGTATTATTCGTTCGTGATCAATGCAAAGACTTTCTCTGTGATTGTCCTTCTTGATGGAATGGGAAAGAATCAAGAAGGACAACGAAATTTTTTTTTTTTATACTTGCGAAAAAAGAAAATTTAAAAAGTAAAAGAAGAAAGAAAGAAATATGCATGTCATTGTCGAGACGATTCATAAGAGAAAAAAAAAATTAAAGAAATTGCGTCTCAATAATCGTTTTCTGTCAGACGATTTTATTTTCGTCAAACGATTTGTGGACATTTTTTTTCTTTGCAAATTATTGATGCCTAAATAATTGCTGTTTTCTCCTTCTTTGTTATTGCTTGATAACGATGGGAGATCATTTAATAAAAGAAATAAGTAATATTTTATGCAGATTAAAAATCATAACTTTATCGGCAATGTAAATAATATATATTTTTTTTACCAAACATAAAGCTATAATATTATACAAAATAAAAAGTACTCGTTGGCATTGTCCTATAATCTTTCTTTTTCAAATTATAGTGGCTGAACTATATAATCATAAAAATGAAAGAATTTTTATGGGTTTGAGGGTGATTTTTGGATTGAACAAGTTTTTTATATTTAAAAAAAAACTGATGATTGAAAAAGGAAATTCATAAACTTTCATAGTTTTACATTCGAATAAATAAGAAAAAAATATTTTAGAATAAATAAAAGAAATTGAGGGATTGAAACATTTAATAATTTGTAACGTTTGTAATACTGGTAAAATTGCATTTACCAAACAAAAATATTACTCTAGTACTACCAATTTTAATTTCGTACTAACGTTTTTTATAATGTTTTCAATATTTCTAAATTTACATATATTTGTAAAACCGAAATGACTAAACGAAATCAGTGAATTTTTAAAAACGTTAACGCTACTCCTGACTTTTAAGCAAATAATAGTGTTAAAAAAGTTTGAGCGGTATGGCATAAATTTTTTATACCATTTTAACCCTGCTGTTCTGTTTGGGTCTATTTGACCCGAAAAAAAATTTATGCGTTTATAAAAAAATATATTACAGAGATATTTCCATGAAACTTCTTGACATTGTTGGTTATTAATATTAATATGTTTTCCTAGGCGGATTTTTATTTATTTGTATTTCAAAAGAATATTTTTCAATTTATACCTAATGTATCGTTCGGGTCAATATGACCCGAAACATTTATTTTTACTCATATACTCATATGGAAAAATATCGAAAGCAAAACTTTTCAAGCATATATTGGATTATTATTATTAGCTGGTGTTTATAAATCATATGGAGAATCAACAAAAAGTTTGTGGGATAAAGAAACTGGCAGAAACATATTTCGTGCGACAATGTCTCTCGAAACATTTTGTGCCATATCCAGAGTTATTCGTTTTGATAATAAATCCATTCGTCAAAAAGGAAGAAATTTGGATAAATTAGCTGCAGTTCGAGATATCTGGGAAAAGTGGATAGAAAATCTACCAAAATTATATAATCCGAATGCATACTGTGGATGAACAATTAGTAGGATTTCGTGGCCGATGTCCTTTCAAACAATATATACCAAGTAAGCCATCTAAATATGGGATCAAAATATGGACTTTAAGTGGCAGTAAAACTTCATATGCATTGAACACGCAAATTCACACTGGAAAAGAAAAAGGGTCAATGCCGGAGAAAAATCAAGGAATGCGAGTAGTGTTTGATCTTACTTATGGGTATTCGGGACACAGTGTTACATGTAATAATTTTTTTACATCTTACAACTTAGGACAACTTCTTCTGAAACGGAAAATCACAATACTTGGCACCATTAGAAAAAATAAAAAAGAACTTCCTGAACAAATGCCAAACAAAGAAGTACACAGCTCATCATTTTATTTCACAGCAGACACAACTGTTGTCAACTACATTCCAAAAAAGAACAGGAATGTTATTCTTATGAGCACTTTGCATCACGACAAAGAAGTCTGCAACAGACCTGACAAAAAAACCACAAATTATCTTAGATTGCAATTCAACTAAAGTAGCTGTGGATACTCTTGATCAATTTTTGAACACATACACTTGTAAAAGAAAAACAAATCGCTGGCCTATGATGGTATTTTATAACATGCTAGATACGTCTGCGTACAATGCATTTGTTCTATGGACTTCAATACACAATGAATGAAACGAAAACAAACTGACTAAGCAAAGGCTATTTTTGGAAGAACTGGGAAAATCACTCATTTTTCCACATATTTAGACAAGGCAACACCTACCAAGAACTGAGGACTCAATGAAAATTGTGAAACAAGTACAGAGTAAAAGGGAAAACGTACCATCAAGTTCAGCCGAGAACACTTCATTGCCTGTCAAACGTGCAAGGTGCAAGCTCTGTCCATCAAGCAACGATAACAAAACTAATATATTATGCTACAATTGTAAGAATCACATTTACAAAACTCATGTAAGATATTACTGTTCAAATTGTAAATAAAGGTGAATTGAAATTTCAAATATTTTTCTGTTATATTTATAGGTGTGTTATAGTAATATTTTAAGTCTCAATTTCGGATATTTTTCTCTTATTTTTATGGGTGATTTATACTATTAGACATATTTTAAACTTACATTAATATACTTTAAACTATTTTTTAAATGACACCTGTCATTTATTACAAGAAAGTATAGTTTTCCGAATCGGGTCATATTGACCCGAACGTTGCATACGTGTAGTAAATACGAACAGAACAGCGGGGTTAAACAATGTAATTTCAAATGACAAAATTCGAAATTCAAGCAGAATTTATCGATTAGTTTTTGAGAAACGATTTTTTTTTTTTTTGTTGTAATTTGTTTACTTAGAAACTATTTAATCAATTATGCACGTAATTTAGATTTTTATAATTTAAAAATCGTTTCGTTCAGAAAAATGTAAAAATTTTTATTCCTTACAACTCATATTTTTATACCAACTAAGTAATTAATAAAGAAAATTGAAAAACTATATTTTACTAAAATTATATAGAATTAAAAAAAAAATCAAAAATTGCAAAAATGTTTTGGTTCATCTAAATATTTACCAATTAGTGAAATAACACGAAAAGTAAAATTTACATAAGAGGAAAAAAAGCTACAATATTTTTTAGATCACGACTATTGCCACCATATTTACCAGATTGTTGCTAGCCCCCATAATTTTGGAAACCAAGGATCTGAGTTCATCGAAAAAGATGCTTGTATGGTGTGTGTTATATGGTGTGTGTTGTATGGTGTTACATTTAGGAAGGAAATTTACTTGCATTTGACCCAGTAGTTTTCAAATAATAATGCTTCGTTTAAAATCTTTCTGTATTCTTTAAACAACTTAAAAAATTTAGATACTTTTTAAATTACTGGCTATTCAATTTCAAATTCAAATACTGTATTCAAATGTAATTTTCAAATTTTTACAAGCATATAATTTTCATTTTTCTCATATTTTTATTTTATTTTTTAGACTTAAAAATGAAGAAATGAAAAATCAAGAGATGAAGATAAAAGTGAAAATTTCAATGCAAGATGATTTTTTTAGGATATGTATCAATAGCAAGACTACGTATCATAAATTGAATACATTGTCACAAAACTGTGTTTCGGGAAAAATCAACAATCAGAATCACCACAAGATAATACTGAGCACTATACCTAGAAATTTAACATCAGCAAAATAATAATAATAACTGAAAAAGAAATCACTCGCTATTATTTGACTAAAGTAAAAAAGGTATTGCTTAAATTTTGTTGACATTTTAAAACTTTATTTTGTAAGTACCAAAAATACTTTTTATTTTATAACCATCATTGAACAGCCGCTCTAATTTTTGAGTTTAAGACATCTAATATTCAACTCCGCAGCCTTGTAATTTATGAGCCCTATCCAAAAGACAAGGGAACTCCTGGATCAAATATTGGGAGAAATTTGCCTTCGTGGAGGACTTTTCGAGGAGACTAACCCGTATTTGCGTTACATAGAGAGAAAAACCACGAGATCCTCCCACGGTTAGCCTAATGGCAAGGGGAAACTAGGCCATGATCCACGTACCACTGAAGATATTATTTTAGATCAGCACTGTGGTCGATGCGAGTCGGGTGAGGGATTCAATATATATATATATATATATATATATATATATATATATATATATATATATATATATATATATATATATATATATATATATATATATATATATATATATATATATATATATATCGTGAGTTTATAATATATAAATTTGTTATTGATATATAGAATAGTATTGCATTTTATTCATGACTGATTTTGATACACTGAAAATATTTAAAATTGCATGTGTATGTTTGGATGGAGTTAAAGAAAGTTTAAAGAAAAAAGTTTTTTAAAAAAAATAAATATTTAATATTTAAATAAAAAATAACAGTTATAAATATTTCATATAAAGGCACGATAAAATAACAAAACTAATATTATAGCCTCTGCTCATTAAGTTCATAAAAAGCGAAAAGTTTTCCAAAACAATAACAATTTGCATGCTGAAACAAAAGATTTTTGCAGCTTGTTATACTAACTGTTTAAAAACAAAAAAAAAAGGTTTTATAATAAGATATTCATGACAAGAATAACAACGTATCTATGATACATAACGATAGGGAAAACTCATAATGAGGTGTATAATTCTCCATTTATCATCAAAGATAGCAAAAGGAGACAACAAACGATCGGCGTAAAGTCGCCATTTGTATGATGTCATATGCCAAAAACATCGTTTGCTTGGCAGTAAAGAATAAAGAAGGAGGGGCAAGAAACAATTGACTTTCTTCATTAGGAATGAAAATGGCATCGAAAATGTAGAAACAAAAAAGTAAAGAAAAAAAGTAGGAAGGCAAAAAGTAAAAAGGAAATTAAAAACAAAATGTTGCTGCGTTTTGTTAATAGGGGAGCTTCATAGTTGAATTTCGAACGGAAGAGCTAAGATATATTTATTTGGGAAAAAACACCAAATAAAAAAGTAGATAAATCGTTTTTAGGAGCGAAAGAAATGGAATAGAAATGTGGTGAAGGAAGATGTTCAGGATGATGATGATGTTACCATGGTTACGTACCTGTAATAATGGAGAAGAATTTTGGAACGTCCAATCGGAAACGCTCCTTCGCCTGCGTGACGTCACAACGCATGGATGCCAGAAAATTTTTCAATTTATTTTTTTTATATATATTTTGTCGTAGTTTTTTTTTTTTTTTTTTTTAATCTTTTTTTTCTTAACTTGTTTTATTTTATGTAGAAACTAAATCGATTGTGTCTTGCCTTTCTTTTAATGTGATGGGGAGAAATTTGGCATTTTCCCAAGAAAGGCACGAGATTTTTAATTTGCTAGCCAGCAGATGTGTCAGATATCAATAGAGCCAGTACATATATCTTTTTACACTTTAAATTAATATACAGAGAGTGCTTTTTGAAATATCTATATGCTTAGAACTTTGAACAAAAAAAATATATATTTTTTTTTTAAATTTATTATAGATGTCGTACCAAAGCAGACGAAACTCTTTATTTTTTGTTAACTGAAAAAAAAAAGAATTTACAAAATTAATTTTTATAGTATGTAAGTTTTTTAAACTTTAAACACTGAGAAACATACGCTCTTAATTCTGATGCTCATTTGGAAAGGACTAAAATTTTTTTATTTTTCTTTCAAAGAATGCAATAAGAAAGATAAAAAAAAACTCGAATAACTTTTAGTTTAGTTACCAGAATTTCACAAACTACGACGTAATATTTAAAAAAAAAATACCTAAGATATACTAAATACAAAGTTGTATTTTAATTGCTAAAAATTAAACAATTTTCAATAATAAAATAACCTTTTGAACTTCAGATGAATGAGAGGCAGGCCTAATTTGGAAACTGGCATTAATTAGTTTAGTCAAAAAAAGAAGACACTTTTTATTTTTATTTATTTTTAATTAACTTATCTATATAATTCCTGATTTATGAAGAGGCTAAATTTGGAAACTGGCATTATTAAGTTTAATTTAAAAAAAAAGAAATGACAAGTTCGACACATTTTTTAAAAATAAATAAGCATTAAGAACTCCTGATATATAAGAGGCATGCCTAGTTCTGAAATTCCGGCACCAATTAATGTAATCAGAAAAGAAGATAAAAATTCTACACACTGAATATCAGTATCGTTTTTTGTATTTTTGGCTATATCTTTACAGCTAACTTTACAAATCGAAAACGCTTTGTACTTAAGTATTTTAATCCAAAGATATTCTCATGGAAATATATTTTAATTTCTATTTAATAATATTTATTTTTTAATTGAGTAATGATATAAGAAATTTAAATTACAAGGATTTAGCAAAATAAAATTAAATTATAAGAAACTTAGGCATAGCAACGTTTGAAATAAGTATTGGCCAGTCCAGTATATTTCCAGAACAATTAAAAACAATTATTCATATTAAAAGTCGTATGTTTTTTTTTTTTTTTAGCAAATTTAACTACCTTAGTGAAATAACCCCTTTTTTCACTTACAAATGCTTTGCCTGAAAATTTTAGAAACATTTTAAATTAGTATTGGTATTTACATAAAAAGTAATATTTTTAGAAAATTTAATTACTTCTTATACATTTCCATTTTTTTTTTCATCTGCAAAATCTTGTCTAGTATTTTTAAAAAAAATTTAATTAATTATGGTCGATCATTTTTAGGAATTAAAAATCTAAAAAGAATCATTTATATCAAAGTCATATTTTTAGCTAACTCAATTACCTTGTGAAATTTCCTTTTTTTTTCACTTGCAAAATTTTGTTTTAAAATTTAAACAAAATTTTAAATTAGTAAGTTTTTTAAAAGAATCAAGAATTCAAAAACATTTATTTACAACAAAAGTCGTATTTTTAGAAAATTTAATTACCTTTATGTAATTTTCATTTTTTTTCATTTACAAAATTTTGTCTGGAAGTTTAAACAAAATTTTAAATAACTATCAGGCTTACTTTTTCAAGAATTAAGAATTTAAAAAGAATTATTTACATCAAAGTCATATTTTTAGAAAATTTAATTATCTTAATGAAATCTCCTTATATTTTTTTACTTACAAAATTTCTGAAGTCTCAGTTCATCTCATATGTACGGACAAGAAGTATAAAATATTACCCTTAAATGCTAGAAAAAAGAAGAAACAAATCACTTTCTTCACCAAAAGTGCTTTTTTTTTCCTTCACTTACTAATCCCGATGTGGAGGAAGGGGTAAACGATCCTTGTTAAAATGAGGGAAAGGAGAGAGAAGGGAGGGGGGGGAACACCGATATTAAACTGTTACAGAAGAAAATGAATGTTTGAGTGTAATTCAGTTAAAACAATAGCACTTAACACGGTCATAAAAAAAATACCTGTTCGAACTATTCTTATCTATCAAGCGATCGGAGGATCATTAAAGATAATAAACGATCATCTGGTTATTGTAGTGCCGGCACTGAAACACCTTGAGCAGCGAGTTAAAGAAATGTATCCATTTATATATACGAACTTTCTCTTTTCTTTTGTTATATAACTTTTAACGTCCGGCCTATTCGAGAAATACACGCGAAAGCAGGAAGTTATAGCAATAAATAAGCTTAATGATAAGAACCATTGAAACGTCTCAATCTAAAGACAGGGGAATCGAAAAAAGGTTGGTATTCGAAATCACCTAAACTGCGAAAAATCACGACAAATAAGCGTGATTACAATCCTGTGGTCGTTACGACTATTTTTCTTTTATTGGAGCCAATTGGCTGTTTCTCATTCTACCATAGCCAAGTTAGTTGTGTTTGCATGGTACTAGTGCATGGCGGCAATTTTTCCTGTTTTTTATTCTTAGATAATACAGATTGAAGTCGTAAAAATATTGTTGGATTATATGGTAAATTAATGAGGCTTTCTAGTATAATTGTGAATTTTTGCTGTAATAAAAATGACTTGCCTGCGTAGGAAATTTTTAGAAAGTTAGACCCATGTTCGTGAAGTCAACTCATAAACGCAGTTACAAACTATAAAATGTCCCTGAAAATATTGAAATGGCAAGTTGTTTCTTCAGTCAATTCTGTATTTCATTAAAAGTATACATGGTTCTTTATTTTCACGAATAATTCACGTTTCTTTATTTTCATGGATTATAGAGGGCTCATTGTTTTCACCGATTATGAACGATTCTTTATTTTCATGAATTCATCATAGCTCTTTATTTTTACGGCTTGTTCATAGTCTTTTATTTTCGTTTAAATCAGATAACATGAAATTCAAATGTTGTGTTCCTTTCTCACCTTGCATGATGACAAAAATTATAAGCTAATATGCGTAATTACAAGCGCCTCTAGTCAATTCCATATTTCATTATAAGTTCACGTGGCTCTTTATTTTCATTGATTATATAGGGCTCTTTGTTTTAATCGATTATTCACGATTCTTTATTTTCATAAATTTATCATGGCTTTTAATTTTCACGAATTGTTCATAGCCCTTTATTATCGTTTAAATCAGGTAAGATCATATTCAAATTTTGTGTTACTTTTTCTTCTTGCATAATGGCTAAAAATGTACAAGTTTCATATTAAAATAAAATAAAAATTGAAACCAAAACATGTTTTTTTGTCTTTTATTTCATTTTTTAGATGAGTTACAAATCATGATATTTTTTAAAAAAAATATTTAGCTTATTGTTAAAAATATTTAACACTCTAAGTTTACATAGTTTTCAAAACTTAAACAAATAGTTTTAAGGCGACAAGGGGGTTTCAAAATTGTAAAATTTGTTCAAAATTTTGATTTTCAGATTTTTTTATATTTTCATTCTTGGTAAATTTCTGATCGTTTGGCAAAAAAAAATTTGTAAATTAACGAAAAAATAACGAATATATGCTTATTTTTGTATTTGACCACGCCCCTTTGTTTACACTGTACAGCCTGTCAAGAAGCTAGTTTCGTTTTCTGCTGCCATGCTTTCGTTTTCTGATAGCTTGAATTTTACATTTTGTTCTCTTGGCTATCCAAGATTTATTTATAATTATTATTTCACACTGATAAGAGAAAGTTTGCAACACAATTTTAACTGCAACTGTGCAAAGCATTATTAGATTGTTTGTTTACAAACTGAAACTTACTAGCGCTCATTTTTGATATTCGTTCTCTAAATTTGTTGAATTTTCCGTTACTATTGTTATTTTCTGTTATTGTTTTTGTTTTATAATAATTAGTTAGTGTTTATACGTTAATTTTTTGTTATTCCAACGTTATTTTGTTTTAAAATATGCACAGTATTAGTGCACGTTGGCGAAAGCCACAAGGTCGTCAAACAAAACGGAAGAAAGTTTTGTCTGATAATTTCAAAAAAAATCATCAGCTGGAGGAAGTTTCTATTTCTGATCCAGTTATAAATATTGATGATAATATTTTGTCAGTGCAAAATAAAGAAACTGCGGATTTTCCCAATTATAAGATTGTTGATATGTCTGCACTGAACAATCTTCTCAAATCTGTACCGTGTACTGAATGTAAATCATTGACATTACTAGTGAACTCTTCTCATTCTTATGGGTACTCATCGAAACTTCAACTGAACTGTTCTACGTGTGGTAACATAGCTGGTTCAACTTTTTCAAGCCTGCGTGTTGATAATAGCCGTCGGTTTGATATCAACAACAAAATAGTTTCTGCCTTTATTGATGTAGGCAGAGGTCACGCAGCCCTAGAAACTTTTTCAATGGCTCTGGGAATGTCTGCTATGGATAGTAAGACATTCCGTGAATGTTTCAATTCTATTGTTGAATTAAAACAAAATTTGAAGCACAGTGTTCTCCAAACCTCACGAGAAACTGTAAGAAAAGTTCATTTCGAAGCAAACTCTAACCTCAATGACAAAAGTGTCATTGATGTTTGCGTTTCATATGACGGTACATGGCAGAAGCGTGGCCATACGTCATTGTATGGAATCGGAATTGTAATTGAAGTTGTAACAGGATTGGTAGTGGACTTTGAAATCTTATCGAAGTATTGCCACGAGTGTACCACAACAGCGAAAAATTTGGGTGCTGATACACCTGAATACAACATATGGTTTGAAGGGCATAGGTCTCAGTGTGAAAAAAACTTTGAGGGCTCATCTAACAGCATGGAAATGCATGCTGCTCTCACTCTGTGGAAGCGCTCCGTCGATACCTGCCTCTTCAGGTACACAACTATTCTTTCGGATGGAGATACTAAAACTTTTGATGCTCTGAATGACTCTCACGTGTATGGACCTGATACCGTAATAGAAAAAGAAGAGTGCTTGAACCACGTTGCCAAAAGAGTGGGAACAGGGCTTCGCAACAAGGTTAAAGAGTGGCGTGCTAAAGGTGTTACTCTTGGTGGGCGCAAGATTGGTAGCTTGAAGGACAGCACCATAACTATGTTGCAAGCTTACTATCGAAATGCTATTCGAGACAATGCGCCAAACGTCGACAACATGAAAACTGCTATTTATGCTACATTATTTCATTGTATGTCGACAGATAAAAAACCTCTACACCAAAAATGTCCACCTGGTGCAGAATCTTGGTGTTTTTACAATAAGGCTTTGGCTACTAACACCATTCCGAAAAAACATTCCACGATGAGAACATGTTTGAGCCAGCAGGTAGTCGAGAAGATAATGCCGATCTATCAGCGGTTGGCATCCACAGAGCTTCTTTCGCGCTGCACTAAAAACAAAACTCAAAATGTCAATGAATGTCTCCATAGCTGTATTTGGGCTAAATGTTCAAAGGAGACATTTATCTCCAAAAAAAGGTTGGACATTGCTGTAACGTCTGCTGTAAGCGAGTTCAATCTTGGTTGCGCAAAGTCGCTTGAGTTAGCTTCACCGGAATCTTTTTTCGATGCTAACAGTGCCTCGTTAGCTATTGCTGTGAAAAAAGACAAACGCAGGGCTTCTCAAAAGAGGTTTCGGCAATCAAGCGAGTATCGTCAGAAGAGAAATTCCAAAAAATATAAGAAATCTTCTGACGACAAAAAAAAACAAGCTAAAGAGGGAGCCACTTATTGTTCTGGTGGTTTTTAACTTATAATGTTCAGAATTTTTTTTTGCATATTTCATAGATATGGGTGGCATATTACTTCATATATCAAAAAATCTTGTTTATATCACATAATATATAAATGTTTCTGTGTTTATTATTCATATTATCTGTCTTTCTCTAAGTCATTTATCTTTATTATATATTTTTTAATTCTTTAGCATGCAAAATAACAATATATAGTGTTAGTATTTACATTATTTTACTTGATTTTGGTATTTAGAAGTAAATTTTTGATTACTATATTAAAAATCCTCTTTTTCTCAGAATGAAATTTTTAAGAGTGAATGTAATGTTCAAAATGTTCCATGCGCCTCAATTTTTCACCAAATTTAATGAAAACTTTTTATAAACTACGTAATAATGTTTAAAACAGTTTGTAGGAAGCAAAATGTTTAATTATTTGGCATAACATTTTTTATTTCTGGTTTTTACATTGCGAAACGACGATTTTTTTGCCAAAAATTTATCGAACTTTGATTTTTTTAAATTTTTTCTAATTTGAGACAAAATATAAAAAATGTGAGTCCAACAAAATGTTATTGTGGCTCTGTTAACTATTTTAGAGATAAGATTTTGTCAATTACTTCAAATATGAGACGCATGGAGCGTTATTAAAAATGTTAATTAATTAAATTTTAAAATTTAATAACTAATTAAATTTTTAAGATATCACTCTGAATTTTAATTTCCACCCTTATTTTATCAATATATATAATCTGTAAAAATTTCAAGTAAATTGGTTAAAAATAAAAAAATAAAAATTTGAAACCCCCTTGTCGCCTTAATATATTTCTCAAAATATCAAATTTATACAACACATTTTAGAGAAAGTACATACAACATATATACTTTCTGTACTTTTTATTCTAATTTCCCTTTTTCTTTGCTTAAATAATTAGATTATGTTCAAACTTTCTTAATACCTTTCGAGACTATTTTCCAACATCTTCAGCTACTAAATTGTGTTATAATTGGCCCAAATCATATAACCAAGATCAGATTATTTTTTCTCATTTTTTTGTGTTTTCTACTAATAAACCATCGAACCTAAAATTACATTAATTTACCTCCCTATAGTTTAGATCTCTGATGCTTTAAATAAAAAAACAATGAGCATCTTTTTGCTTGTTTGCCATAAATCTAACTTAATTTGAATTATAACATCGCTCTATAAAGTAAGCGATAAATTAACCACAAAAATATCATTTTCCCTTGCTCTTTTCGATGAAGCAAATTATTAAACAAGTAGTAATTACATTCAGAAGTTTATGAGATAAAATCAAACCACTGAAAATTTAACTACTAGTGTTGATTGGCATTTAACCTTTTAGCGTGTAGAAGGAGACTGCCCAGTATTTTAAGCTACAGTCACGAAAAACAAATCACGAAAGTAAGATATCTCGATCACTATCTCTAATGGTTTCGGTATACAATGTTTACCAGATTGCTTGAGATCAATTGAGGCTTCTAGTTGCCCGAACCCATACGAGCCCAAAGACATTAAATTACAGCCCACCCAAACACGAGATCCTTTGGATAATTTTTTTTTTTTTTGTGCCTGATTACAAGATTCAATATAAAGGACAAAAATCACTAAGAGAAAGGTCAATTAAAATACAGTAACAGCCCGGCTATCCGGAATTCGACTATCCGGAATTTCCGTAAATTTACAAATATTTTTTCAAAAGATGAATTGGATACATGATAAAATACTGTTCAATTTTCGAAAAATGCCCCTATCTTTTTTTATAATTTAGATCAATTCGAAACAAGCATTTAATTCAGAAAGAGATTTACACCCAATTTTATTAATCTTTAGGAATCTTTATGGATAATTGTTATAGTTTTTTCCCTTTTATCATTATTTACTTATAAAAGTCAGTAGCGATATTTTTTTTATTTATTTATTTATTTTTTTTTTTGCTGTTTTCATTAAGGTGTGGAGTATATTTTTTTCCAGAAAATAAAGCATTATAATATATTATAGTTACTATAATAATGATAAGGTATTATATAAATCGAGAGTTTCGGTGTTCAATTATTCGGAATTCGCCGATTCTCGCACATTTCGAAGAGTCCAGCTTTTACAGTATATTATTGAGATATCTTTTTTACGGACCAGGAATAACACTGTTTGAAATTTCGAAGCAGTTTCGTTGTATATTTAATGTGTGTCCAGACCTGGTCTATTCCATAATTCAATAGAAAGGCGGAAAATCGCTAAAAGAAAGGTCAAATAAAATACAGTAACAGCCCGGATTTCCGGAATTCAACTCACCGGAATTTGTAAACATTTAAAAAAAAAAAATTTCAATTAATGAATTGGATACACAATAAAATACTGATCATTTTTCAAAAAATGGTTCTATGTCATTTAATTCCACCCAATTATAACCAAGCATTTAGTTCAGAAAGCTCGCATTTTATAAATCTTTAAAAAATTTTGTGGACAGTTATTATAGTTTTTTTCCCCTTTATCATTATTTTCTTATAAACGTCAGTTACAATATTTTTGTTATTAAGGGGGAGTATTTTCCATAAAATAAAGTATTGTTAAAAATCAAGATTTTTGGTGCTCAATTATTTGGAATTTGCCGAATTCTGCACATTCCGGATTTTACTGTAAATTATTGAGTTGTCTTATTTACGAATTAGGAATTACACTGTTTGAAATTTCGAAGAGTGACAAATCATAATAACGTTCAATTTTGTTACTACTTTAGTGGCAAATTGAACTATTTTTAAAATTAACTAGAAGATACTATGGCTCATTTTAACACCCTATTATGGTTGCTGCAAAGTTTCCCCATATTATGATTCATCGTTAAGTTTATTTTTCTAAAAATCCTTCTTCGTTTGTTTGTTTTTTTACATTCAATGACTGAACCAAGAACCAAACAGATTTTGGTAAGTTTGTTTAATTAGAAAGTATATAAAAAATTTATATACTCTGATTTTATTTTTAACGAAGAACATGAATTACACACACAAAAATGTGAACTTAATTTTTTTTTTTTTTAAATTTTTGTACAAATGAAAAACTACGCTGTTAAGAAAAATGAGGATATAAATATTGCGATCTCCATGTCTATTGGAGTTAGGTGTAATATTGTGGTATGATAGAATTTAATTTTAAAAAAAATGAACAATGGAATTTGAAAATTTATGTGAGCTATAGGAATCCTTTTTATCAGAATTTTAAAGTTGCAGTAGTATTAATCAATCAATCCATAATGAATCGATATCACGCAGATGGTTTGTTGATATGTATACTGCTCCCAGCTGGAATCGACCTCAAAACTGACATAAAATACCTCAAGTGATAGACGGATCATGGGTGAGAATCTTTTTGCAATCAGACGAACCATGGAGATTTTACCTACCATGTAACACAAGCATGTCTTAGTTTCATCGAAAAGGTTCTTCCTTTAGTCCAAATTTAGGCTCAAGAGATTGACCCAATGTAGTAAACCGGGTTCGAATCCCAGCGATGGCTGGTCGATACAAATTCCGCATCCGGCTCGATCACAGTGCTGACGTAAAATATCCTCATTTGAGACGGATCATGGTTAAGAGTCCCCTTGCCGTCAAACTAACCTAGGAAGATTTTCGTGGTTTTTCTCTCCATTTAACGAAAATGCGGGTTAATTCCATCAAAAAGTTCTCTACGAAGGAAAAATTTCTCCCAATACTTGATCCTGGAGTTCCCTTGTATTCTGGATTGGGTTCAAAATTACAAAGCTAAGGAGTAGAATATTGGTAGTCGTAAACTCAAAATTGGGTTGGCTGTTCGACGACGGTTATAAAGCAAAACTCTTACCCGGAAGCTTCCTTGTCTTCTGAGTTGGTTTTAAATTTAAAATGCTATGGAAGAAGGTAGATGCAAAATAGATATTAATCGACAGTTAAACGCCAGTGATAAAATTATACATATTGTAAAATCTTTTGACAAATCTGTTAAATTAACAAGTTATTAACTTTGCTTTTATAAAAAAGCGCTTTTCCTTATTTCTTAAAAAATAATTTAGTGAAAAATAAAGTATAAATCGTTTTATCAAAAAAATAATTTGAACATAAATCAATTTCCTTTCTTTTCAGTTCAAAAGAAAAAAAAAATTTTTTTTGTAATTTAGCATATAATTCTGAACGGCGAATAAGAAATTTTGAACATTTTTTAAATCTTCCGCGCAAGAATTTTCTTTCAAATTTTCATCAAACTTTTTTCCTTCTTCATTCAATTAAATAAATGCTAAAAAGATTTTGCTGAATTAAGGTTTAAAATAAAGCAACTATGAAAAATCTGATGATTTTGCCTATTCTCCCCCCCCCCCCCCGAATTTTATATTAAACCGAAAATACCTATTTCTACGCATTAGACTTACTTCTTCAAATAAAATTATCAGAAAATTTAAATCCCCAAAAAAAAAATCCTGCAAAATAAATAAAAACAGAATAAATGAATAAAAACACTTTTGGTTAGAATAAAAAAAGAATAAAAAAAAAGAAGCCAGAGTAATGAAGCAATCTACACTAAAAATCAATTAAGCCAGATCATTAATTCTAAGTAGATGTGAGTTTGATATCCTCAAAGTTGGAAGTACTTAAGAGCCGAAAGAAGCTGTGCTTTTTCTGTTTTTAATGAATTTTTGAAGCTTCGAATCGTAATGACCAAAATAGATTTGCATAGATTTTGCTTCACAATGCTTTTCTAATGTATGGTTCTGTTTGTGGTATAAGCCCCTCTCACATTAATAGACGCATTTCAGCGCAAATCATTAAGTATCTTTTATGCTAATAAAAGTATAATGGCGGAAGAAAAATCGTTAAAAAATTCTCAAAGTCCAGGTTTAGAAATTCAAAATTCACCTTAATGAGCGACACATCATTTTTGGGATATACCATATGGTAATTCAATGATAAAATGGAATGTTAAGGGTTGGTTCAAAATTTGAGCAGAAATTAAATGTCAGAGAGTTTTAAATTAAGTAAAGGAGTACTTACTTACATAGATTTACTAATGAATTGGAGACATTAATTAAAGTCATTAGATAACATATAGACTATTTTAAAGCACACATTTTTAATAAAAGTTTTTTATTTGAATATTTGTCATTCAGAAGTTAAAAATTCGCATTAAAGAAGTACTTTTATTGTAAAGGAAATATTGCATTTTAAGAAAAAAAAAGCGGTTTAATGTCGAACTATAATTTTTAAATTTTCTACCATAAAAATTTAAATTTAACGTGATTCCATTCAATTTTAATCGTAGCATTATGTAATTAAGTTTAAGAATGATTAAATTGAACGATAATATGGTTCATCTTGGCTTATAAGGCAGCAGATTTGAAGGATATAACGGTTCAAAGCAATCCACAATATGTCTTTCAATGTACTCATATATTTTTTTCTTCCAATGCCCACTTGGAGAATGACCTTTCGTCATACAAGCATCTGAAAGGCAGATTTGTTGACCACTCTTTCAGGAGCACTTTATTAGGTGGGCCAACGTTGCTCCTACAGAAAGGACAGATAGAATGAAAGAACATCCATGCCTCGACCAGGATTCGAACCCAGAACCTTTCTGATACAAGGCCAGTTCCCTGACTCCTACACAGGTCTGTCGGCATGTACTCATATTGTGTATAAACGTATTTCGAAATAGCGGGAATTTCGACGTAAAAAGCTGAGATTAGTCTGTCGCACATATTAACTATTATTTAAACTAGGTCAAATTTAGCCAAGACATTGTTAAAAATTTTTGACGCGTGATGAGGCATAACATTTTTCATATTTACAGTTTAATATGGTAAGTTAAACTATATTATCCTTTAAAATTTCATGACACAATATCATCGATCAATCTGAACGGAAACATCAGAATCAATTTAATATTTCTTAAAATTGTTCAGCATTATGTTCTATTCTAGTTTAAAAACTATGGAACCTTCGAAAATACTGAAAAAAAAGTTTATTTTTGAAATATTTATAAAACTTCCAAAGACACTGAAAAAAGTCAATTCCGAAATTAGGTAGATTTGATATGGTAGAAAAACTATTCTATTCTCAAAAATACTGAAAAAAAAGTTAGTTTTGTACTACAAGTAGATTAAGCTAATTCAAAAACTATGGAACTTCCAAAATACTGATAAAAGTCTGTTTCGAAATTAAGTAGAATTGATTTGGTAGGAAAAAAATTAAATTCTCAAAAATACAAAAAAAAAAGATTAGTTTTGAAATGGAGTAGATTTGATTTGGTAAAAAAAAAAAAAATGCGATTTTTCAAAAATACTGGAAAAAATTAGTTTTAAAATAGCATTGAGCTAGCTTGCAAAGATGGAACTTCCAAAAATATTAAAAAAGGCTAGTTTTTGAAATAAAAACAGATAGACAGGGCTAAAGAGAATAGAAGGGCTAGTTCACTCCTTTGAAGAAACTCTCACCACGCCAAACCTCCGATTTTCGCGTGGGACGTCATGGTAGCGCAAAGCTTGAGCTTTTACTTCAAGAACGAAGCGTTCGGTCTAACTAGCTTTAATTAATATTGGAGCATTCCTTTTTGTGACATATTCCAAGACATTCTTTGTTTCCGACAATGATTTTTCTCAGTTTTGTGAAGTGAATTACAAAAATTTTAAATTATTTATGAAATGCCAGTTTGTGCGTTCGCAACTTACAAAAATTCTGATAGAAACGCAAAAGGAAAAAATATAATTTTCCACGTGTTTCCCTAAAGTAAACGAACAAATATGTAACGAATGGCTTCAACATTGCAAACGAAATGACCCAGTTAATATTAAATATGAACAAATATGCCGTAAGCATTTCTTAAAACAAGATTATGAAGATGATATGAGAAATAGTTTGCTTGGATTGCCGATTAGAATGATTTTAAAATTGCTCTAACTAAGTGCTCGCTTATATAAGGGAGGACTAATTGTTCCGTAAGCAGCATGGATGGAAGTGTGTCAGGAATTTTAGAACATTTTTCAAAGTGTGCATGGGACAGAAAATCAAAAAGTGTCATCAAAGAATTTAAAGTTGAATTACAGAGACGATATCCCGCAGTGAATAAAACAGCAATGCGCTTATTTTGCATTTCAGAACTTTTATAAGAATTTGCCATCTAAATTGAAACCGCCCAACTACTTTAAAAAAAAAAAAAAAAAAAAAAAAGGCAGACGAAAAAATTAAAAAATGAATAAGTCAAAGAAAATAAAAACTTAAATTAAAAGTATAGATAATTAATAGTTAGAATTCTCCTAATTTCATAAAGTAGTTTTCAATGTAGTTATTCTAAATATTTATTATTTTCTTAATTATAAAATAATTAGTCTTTTAATATAATTATATTCTTTTAAATTTAAATATCTATAAACAATTGTAAAATTTCTAATATTTTTATGAACCTAAATTATTATTTTGATAGAATAATCATCGTTTAAGGATGTTGTTTACTAATGATTAAGTATAAACAAATTGCCATTAATAGCATATTTTAAAATCAAGATTCTAAATTTAACCTAACTATACAAATTATTGTTATCGAACAATATGTAGCTAAAAAAGTGTCGATATATGCATTAAATTTTTTTAATAACAAAAGTTAAAACTGAAAATTTTAAAATAAAGTATTTATAGCGTCATTTTCGACAACTAGTAAAATATTTTCATTAGTTTAAAATTGTATTTAATATATTAATTGTATTTAATATATTAATTGTATTAATTGTATAATATTTTGGCCAAGAAAATTTTTTAAAACTATGTTTTTGAAATGAAATACTATGTTAATAGTATAAAGTTTAAAAGCTAATATCAAGAAAAAGTCGAACTTATTTTTACAGAGAGAATGATACAAAGTTTTCATAATATCTTTGCTTACGATCTCCGAGATCTGTGTGCAGCGTGACGTTTTGAGGAGGAAAATCAGCTCTAAGAGCGGAATGATCTAGCCTTTCTATTCTCTTTAGCTCTGACAGATAGAGCTTGTTCAAAAACTACCAAATTTTTAAAAATTCTGAAAAAAAGTCAGTTTTGAAATAAATGATTGAACTGGTTCAAAAACAGCAAAAGTTCCAAAAGCATTGAAAAAGTACTGTTTCGTAATGAAAGTAGATTTAAGAGAGTTTCGAAATAAAAGATTGAGCTGGTTCAAAAACCGCAACAGTTCCAAAAGCATTGAAAAAGTATAGTTTCGTGAGGAAAGTAAATTTAAGACAGTTTCGAAATAAAAGATTGAGCTGGTTCAAAAACCGCAACAGTTCCAAAAGCATTGAAAAAGTACAGTTTCGTGAGGAAAGTAGATTTAAGACAGTTTCGAAATAAAAGATTGAGCTGGTTCAAAAACAGCAAAAGTTCCAAAAGCATTGAAAAAGTTTAGTTCCGTAATGAAAGTAGATTTAAGCTAGCAATTCAAAAACTATGGAACTTTCAAAAATAGCAAAAATGATGAGTTTCGAAAGAAAAATAAATTGAGCTGTTTCGGAAATAAAAGATTCCAACTAAATATTTTAAAATACTTATCATTAGGAAACTGTGAGTAACTCTATTTTGCTGGAAGTTGTTTCTGCTTCTTTAATATGATGTTTAAAATGTAAAACACGTTCGCGTGTCATAAATGAAGCAATAAAGAATTTTATTTATAGCCGTAAGAATCGTCTGGCATAAATTTACTTAGATAAGAAGGGGCATTACAATGCTTATCATTTTCGGAAATCGAATCTTCTCTCCACAACTGTAAAAAAGAGTTAAATAACCATAATTAGAATGCAAAAGGCTCAGCGGGAGTCAATGCTCATAAGCAAAAGAAAAGCACTTTAGAAACTTCTTAGAGATTATTAGGCGGAAAAAGAAATCGTAATTCTGGTGATTTAAAACAAATGGTATTGTAAAATAGGTGAGTTCTGCTTTCAAAAGAATAAATTTTCTTTTCTATTATTATTTTATAGAAATGATAAGCATAAAAATAACTTTTTTTACATGTAATCGTTTGAATTTTCGAAATCTTTCAATTCGGTATATAAAATTATTTATAAAAATTATCAGAAACAAATCGTGGAATAAAAAAAATTAATGTTTACAACTGCTACATAATGAATATGATTTTACTGATTTAATAAATTGTAAATGGAATAAATTATTGATAGATTATAGATACTGATTTTATAAATTGTTAAATGGAATAGGTTAATTTAAGAAAGAAAAAAAGACTTTTTTTACGCTTAATTGTGTTATAGTACATATATGAATATTTTTTACAAATACTTTTAATAGGATTTATTGGTACTTCTTCCCAAATTATTTGCATTCAATTTTGGTATGATTTATGAAATTTTTGTTAAATTTGAATAGAATGAAAGTAAATAACATTTTAAGCAAAATTGAAATGTGAAAGGGAAATTGAAAAGAAAAAGGATATTTAAAATGTAAAAAAAAATTGGAACAAAGAAACATATAATTTAAAGCTAAAAATATTTTTAAAAAAAAGTTTTGATCGGAAATTAAAATTACAAAATCCTTTACTCAAAATAATCGTGTTATTTTTTTAAAAAAAATAGCATTGAAATATTTTTTAAGTCAGAAAATATGTCTTAAATATGTGTAACTTACTTGAAAATAAAGTATGCTATAATTTAATCTGAAATTTATGTTGCAGCCTGAAATAAAAATATAAGATACTCAGAGTTCTTATTTTTTGTTCAAGAAATTAGTCAAGATTAACTGTCAATTTTTTTGCAACTTCCAATCGATTGCTGTCAGATAACTTGTATAAAAAATAAAATAAAAACTTTTTTTTAGAAGGTCCATTTCATGTGTACATACTTGAACTATAAAATGATAAAGAGAACAAAATATTTGTAGAAAACGATTTTACAAATTATAGCTTTAAGAGTAATTTTACAATTGTCAACTAGAAACTTACATAGTTAAAGCGTATTAAGATAGTTGAAGAGTCAGATTAGAAATTAGATTGTAAGTTGTGTTCAAATTGTAAGCATGTTTAAATTTGTTTTACACATAAAAAAAAAGAAAAACCAAGGAACAGCAGTTGTACGAAACAGAATCTTTACCTTAAATAAAAATGGATCTTTAAAAAAAATGCATATTTATTAATGATGTTGCTACTTTTATATATTGTTTACTTTTTATATATTTAATAGCTGAATACCCGTTTTTCACAAGAGGTGAAAAATGTAAAGAATCAATTAATTTGTATAAAATCAGTATCAGCAATGAAATTATAATCAAATTTCTCTAACGAAATTGTAATATATTAACAATAACGAAATGGAGCACAAAGCTGAAAAAACATATATCGCGATAGTTAACAAAGGTTAAAAATTCCATTTTTTATTTATTTGCTACACTTTCCACTGGCTTTACGTCATAAGAGTAAGCTAAACACGTGCTTAGAAATCACACCATCAAAACTAAGTATTCAGAATCTGTATATCAGAATCATTAGCCATGATGCCATTGCTTGAAAAACAAGCCATGATAGTCAAAATTTACCACTATCAAGCACTTTTCTCCAGTACTTACCCCTTTCGCAGAGCCGTAAAATAAATATTACCACAATACCTATGGTAGATACCTTGGTTGGTACATATTTTAGTTTATTTGGTGCCTATTAAAACAGCACTAAAACCATACTATCAGTAATACCTATTTTAAAAATTGAATAAGTATCATTAGCGTCAATAATATTATGGCGAATTTATAGCATTTATATGTAAAATTTCTCCATTAATTATGCTTTTTAGTAAATAAAGTATCGATACCTATATCAGTTTATTTAATACCTTTTAACAAATCAATGATTAATACTATTACCGAAATTAATAATGCATCATTAACGTCAACAATAGTAAGACGAATTTTTACAGTTCTTTAACGAATAAGAATCTTTTCTCCAACAATTTTGCGTTTTTAATACACTTTTTTTTTCTTTCAATTACCGTTGATTTTAAATTTCACAGTTTTATAGAAAATATTTTAAAAGTGCGACGGTAAACAAAAAAAATATAACTTTAGGTAAATTATAATTTTAGGTTTCAGATAACTTTAGAAATACTGTTGACGTAGCTTTAACACGCCATTCACATTACCTGAACGACGAATACGGTTAAAATAGCTAAATATTAAAAAAAACGGGCAATTCACTCCTTTTTTTATTAAATAGAGCTGTGAGCTAGCAAATATGTCTGGTGTTATCTTGTAAGTATTTAAAAATCAGAATTGAACTAAAGTTTAATTTAACGTTAACGTCTATATTAAACCAACGAGAAAAATTAATTTTTATAAGTTATTTTCGAAGGAGCTAATTGAATTTTTTAAACGAATTTTAGGATCGGAAGTCAAAAAATTGCATCTTGCACCCGCTGGCCAAATTTTCAGTTTAATACAAATTTCACAGGCGAAGTTGTATTTGTTACCCAAAACGCAGTTAATTTTTCAATTTCGACTATCAGTTCACGCGCGTCTCCCTATGTATATTTATACTTCTTATTCAGATTTTCAATCGATAATAAGATACTTTTTATTCATCCACTCAAGTTCAAATACATTTTTTTAGACTTGTAGTGGATGACACTTGATGTTAATACAGTTTTTTCAAATATTAATTCATTAATTAAATTTAATTAATTAATTTTAATTTTAAAAAACTTATAAGATATTTAGCAGGATATAAATTTAGGAATAAATACCGTCAGTGGCGAAGCGTGTAGATCACTGGAAAAAAATTTATTTTTTTTTCCTTTTTAACCTAAGTAGGAAATGACATTAATTTTTTTTTTATATTATTTGTTATTCAACATGTAATAATTCCAAATTTCTTTGTAAAAACAAACCAATCCAAATTTATTTGGATTTCATTTTAATCCCCATCCGTTTTCGGAAGTCATTATTTTGAATTTTGAATGCTCAAGGATTTTAACCAATAGTAAGATAGTTGTAAATTTAAAAAAGTCCTTATTTGGTTATTTAAAAGCTTAACCAGGTGTATTTCTTCAAGGTGAATAATAAAAATTTGTAACCTTCTAAGTGAAATTAAAATCGCCCAAATACACTAACTAGTTAAGTGAATAATGATGCCAAGGTTAACTGAAAAAACAAATTATGTTGACTATATTAAGCACTCTGGAATTTATAAGAAAACTCAGCGAATTTTTCAACGAATTTATTTGTAAGAACATTTAAATAGAACAGGAAAAAAAAATTTTGACGAAAATGTCCTAAAAATTCTTTTTTATAAAAAATATAAAAAAATTATAAATTAAAATAAATGTAACGATTAAAAAAATAATTAACAATAATATTAACAACTAAAACAGTATTATAATGTGTTATAAATAATTATAAATTAATAATATTGGTTTACATAAAAGTAAACTTATGTTTTTAAAAGTAATAATTAAAGTAATAAGCCACTTTAAAGCACGTTTGAAACTATTTTCACAACGAAAACCTAACTAGAACATGTGAACCTTTTGATTCATTTAAGAGCGTCGATTTTTTTCGGCGTAATGTTTTCAACTCTGAAAAATAATATCATTAAAACTACTAGAATATGGTAAAATTTACCATGTTTCTGGCTCTATGGGAATACCAAAAAGCACGGTAATTTTTACCGAAGCTCTTTGGTAATGATTTTGGTAAAATTAACAATAAAATATTGTTTTATAGTACGTGTTAAAAAATTGGTAAAATTTGTTACTTTTATCATGATACCTTAGAGCATGGCATAATACCATTCATTCGGTTAAATTTACTTTTCAGTTTTGTATATTTTACTAAATGAGTGATAATAAGAACTAGAATTGTGCAAACCATAATTTCCGGCTAACCGTTATCATACGAACGAAAACCATTACCACATGAATTGTTTAAATGCCATATATTTTGGTTTTATTACCAGAATTATTATTGTTGTTCTTTTACCATTAATATTTTTACAGCAAAGTAATTTTACTGGAATTGTTTTCTCCCCGAAATAAGAATACTATAGTTTTGGTTACCTTGTATTACAAAATTATGTGCAAAATAAAAGAACTAGTAAAGTGAAATTTAAAAAAAAAAAAAAATACACCTTTTCTTTTGTTTGAAATTTTGTTGTGGTGACTTGTAAACATAGAACAATAATTTATAGTAGAAATGGTCTTAGAGTAATTTTTAAAACCTCATTGAAAATAATGCCAAAGTTTTCCATTGGAAATATTAATGCTTTTGTGCAGCATAACTTCATCGTGCTCCCATGCACAGTTAAAAAAATAATAATTTTTTGAGTGTGTTTAACCACAATATCGTTCGCAATTATTGCTACTTTGATATGACGCTAGATTATTAAACCATATAATCGCACTTTTAACACTTGCTTACACGATACTATAGTTAAAATGGAACGGAAATAAACTTCAACACCATATTAAGGTAACAGCAAATTTGCACCGTAGTCTGATTCAAGATATCGGTATCATTGTTCAACATTTCAATTCTTTGAAGAGTGTGAAATTTGAAATAAACTTTTTTCTCAAATTTACTGAAATTTCTCACGTTCTAACACTATGCTCTGCTAATGTTGTTTCAACTTAGACTCTATAACACAATATTTCAAATTCAGTCATTTTTCAAAGAATATTATCATGACAGTAATTTTATTTATTTATTTTTTTAAATTTTTAATAATGGGCCGATTTTAATAATGGACCAATTTTATCTAAATATTGATTTTCTTAAATTTTTTCTAATGCTACATTACTTCCCACAAGGCTATAGCAATGAGGTTTCAAGTTAGACACTCTAACTCGATATTTATGAATCACACAGAGAAAAAAATGTACTGTTAAAACTACCAATCTATGCAAAATTTACCGTGTTTCTGGCTATAAGAAAACACTAGATAATTTCTTAATAATTTCGATAATTTCTCGATAATTTCTTAAGATCCGCTTTAATGATTTTAGTAGAATTAACATTAAAATATGGTTTATAATGTGTGATAAAATTTAAAACATGAGGTAAAATTTTTTAATTTTATCATAATACGTTAGAGCATGGTATAAAAACAATTTATACGGTCAAATTTGCTTTTCAATTTTGTATATTTTACTAATTGTGTGGTAATAGGAACTATAATTTTGAAAACATTTGAAATAATTTTGATTTGAGTTTCAGATATCCTACCGTTATCGTATGAACGGAAAAAGTACCAAATGAATGGTTTAAATGCAGTAAATTTTAGTATTTTTTTTAACCGGAAATATGCTTTTTTTGTATCAGATACCATGCAGTAAATAACATTACCATACAGTAAAGTAATTTTACCGGAATTTTTTCTCTGGGCAAGAACTTAGAATATTATAACGATAGTAATTTTGATTTTTTTTTTTTATTTTTAGTAATAAACTGATTTATTTATTTATTATTTTTTTTTAAGAGGAGATGCCACATGTGCTTTTACTAACCTCTGCCAATGTTATTTTAAGCCAGTCGTTCATGCTGAATATTTCTGAATGAACGATTTGGGAAAACAATTTTAATGGTATTAAAATTCAAAAACGAAATAAACCAAATTATAGTATAGGAAATCAAACTGGATAGATTTATCATTCGAAAAAACCCGATAAATGCTGCACAATAAGCCTAAATGCAAATTTTGGTTTATGAATATTATTATGTTAAAAAATAGTAATTTTCTTAAATTATTAATCAACGATATGAAACAAAATAATGTACATTAATAAAATTTAAAAAACTATATCATTCGTAAAATACCAACAGATGCCGTACAAGTGGCCTTAAAAGCTAACTAGGCCAATGGGTTGGAATGAGAAAAAGAAGAAAAGGCATCTGTTGGAAGTGATGGGCCCATCAATCAATGCAGGTAATAACGCCCACTCAAGACCAAAAACCTATCGTTGTACAAGTCATTTGGAATAGCAGTTGGATTCATTCGAATGTTATGATATGTATAGTAATGCGGGTACGGAAACACCTTATATTCTCTTGTAGAACAGGGAAATAATAATCACGACTTTCTATGGAATGTCTGTTTTCATAGAGTTATTACATGGATTAAAAAAAAAAAACGATTCCATGTAATAGAACAGATGGTGTATAAAACTTTGAATCAAAAAAAAAATTCTTTTTTTTTTAATTACTTCCGCTATGGCTTCTTTGTTTCGTTTGACAACTATAGTTTTACACTTTAAAAAAAAATCGAAAAAAATGACAGTTCTATAAAAAATATGCGTTTATAAAAAAAAGC
The DNA here is from genome assembly GCA_949128135.1 of Parasteatoda lunata. Lineage (NCBI taxonomy): Eukaryota > Metazoa > Arthropoda > Arachnida > Araneae > Theridiidae > Parasteatoda > Parasteatoda lunata. Next base: position 57,169,644 of record OX421977.1, read on the forward strand.
ACGGATGAAGAAATTACATATCGACAAACGATGTAAAAAGAAAAATATAGGAAGAAACGAACGGTGTTGCGTCTCTTCGTAAGATGCATAAAAATAAAAAACAGAAACATTTGGTTTGATGTAATAAGACTTCGGCAGTCCAAATAGTACGTATCACTATTATGTAACACTATTACGTAACACTATTAACTGCCGAAGTTTTATAACATCAAAAAGAAAATAAAAAACAAGATGCAAAAAGGAAAATATAGAAAGTTAGAAAGAAACGATCGGTATTTCGCCTCTTTGAGAGACACATAAAAATAAAAAATAGAAACATTTGGTTTGATGTAATAAGACTTCGGCGGTCCAAATAGTACGTATCACTATTATGTAACACTATTACGTAACACTATTAACTGCCGAAGTTTTATAACATCAAAAAGAAAATAAAAAACAAGATGCAAAAAGGAAAATATAGAAAGTTAGAAAGAAACGATCTGTATTTCGCCTCTTTGAGAGACACATAAAAATAAAAAATAGAAACATTTGGTTTGATGTAATAAGACTTCGGCAGTCTAAATAGTACGTAAACACTATTACGTACTATTTGAACTGCCGAAGTCTTATTACATCAAAAAAGAAATTGCAAATCGACAAACGATTCCAAAAAGGAAAATAAAGGAAGCTAGAAAGAAACGATTTGTACTGATTAATTATATTTGTAAGCAATAAAAAAGTTTTTCAAAGTACAAAAAATGAATTTCAAAATAAATCACCCAAATCTACCAATCTCCCGTTATTAAATAATTCAAAGTTTTAAAAGAATCTTTAAAAAAAAACAAAAAAATAAAAAACACTTTTATAGAAATTCTGATCAACATAGTTTACTTCGTGTAAGTTACTATACTAGTTAATATAGCTAGTTAATATAGACTATTATTATGCTATTATAATCTAACTATTCAAACTCGGTAAACCCAAAGTCGAAAAATATTCAATAAAGAGTAAATAATTGTCAGTATTTAAAAAAGATTTACATATTAAGTAAATTTGAAACAAACTTCGCATGTTTCTCTAGTTTAAAATTCCACATGGTTAATATCAGTAAAAATAACCTTTGTCTTCTTTAATCAAATGAAGTTTTCAACAACAACAATTGTTTAACCAATAGGAACATATTTAATTATTAGGGTATTTGCCCTTCAAGAAAGCATTTAAAAAATATTTACATATTAAATAAATTTAAACTATAACTATAGTATTATTACCAATTACTAGTTAAAACTTTCAAGAACTACTACATTTCAATCGGTACATTCGAAATCTGTTAAAAGTAATTAATCTTTAGAAACTGACAAATTAAAAACAATGTATTTATTCTTTAAATTACCCCCAAAATAATTTACTTTTTTTTCTTTATCAAAATGCAGTTGACGAGACAATATTTTTTGTCAGAACTTTCTTTTGCTCGCATTATTGATGTCTACTTAAGTTACGGATTACATTGTCTAATTAATTTTTTTTATTGTTTGTTAAAACGTGAGGAAAATTACCATATTAAATTAATTAAATATTATTCCAAACAATAAGTAAAGAATTTTATTTCAAAAAATTTTATTTAGATAAAAACAGAAAAGGCATCTGTTTTCTTCAGCAATCGAAATTCTCATCCGTTGGATACTAACTACAACTAGTAGTAATAATTTTTAGTAGTCATTTAATTATTAATAACTTATTAGCAGTTTTAAATCAGTATTTGATATATTCATAGTTTGATAACTTCATAGTCGTAACTGATAAAAATAACTGCTGTTGAATGCCTCCTACAACAATCAAAATCTCTATATGTAATATAATCTTTACTACTAGAAATAAAATCTTATAAGTAATTATTATTTAATTAGTAATAACTTGCAAATAATCATTTACTTAGTAATAAATTTTTAGTAGTTACTTTCAAAAAATTTATAGTTAGGAAATATTTATTTAATAGTTAGTTACTGATAACAACAAAAAATAAGTATATACTATTTAAATTCCAAATAAAATTTATGTGTTTTTCTTTATTAAAATGCTGTAAAAAAAGAAAGAATACCCATCGTCTAAAACAGCGTTTTCTTTGAATACGTCACGTTATTAGTATAAGTTGTCTACAACAATATCTAATTTTAACTGCTGGTCAAAACGTAAGAAACAGAAGCTCAGAAATTATTCCTTAAAATTCAAAATTATTCCAATTAAATTATTTCATTAAAATCAGAATTATTTCGATTGTTGTAGATTGCTTTCTATAGCAATCAAAATCTCAATACGGAAAATACTAAATTTAATTGGTAATAACTTAAAAGCAATTATTAATTGAATTAGTAATAAATTATTTAGTAATTATTATTTAATTAGTTATAACTTCCTAGTAATTATTATTAAATTAATAATAACTTTTTAATAGATAACGCTTTCAAGATAGTAGTTGATATGTTTGGAGTAATATTTAATAACTAAAAACGTTAAAAAAGAAGTACATAATATTTAAATTCTAAATGAAGTTTACATGTTTTTCTTTATTAAAATGCCATGAAAAAGAAACAATGTCCATTGTCTAACATAGATTTTGGACACATCACGTTATCACTATAAGTTATCGACAACATCTAATTTTAACTGCTTGGCAAAATGTGAGAAACAGCACTGTAGAATGCATTCTACAGCAAGCAAAATCTTTATACTGAAAATACACTAAATACAATAACTTATAAGCCATTATTATTTAATTAGAAATAACTCAAAAGTAATTATTATGTAATTAGTAATAACTCAAAAATAATTATTATTTAATGAGTAATAACTTAAAAATAATTATTATTTAATGAGTAATAACTTATTTAGTAATTATTATTTAATTAATAATAACTTTTAAGTAGGTAACGCTTTCAAGATAGTAGTTGGTATGCTTGGAGTAATATTTAGTAACTGAAAATGTCAACAAAATAAAAAATACATAATACTTAAATTCAAAATGAAGTTTATATGTTTTTCTTTATTAAAATTCCATGGAAAAAAACAATATCCATTGTCTAAAACAGATTTTAGACACGTCATGTTATCTGTATAAGTTATCGACAACAACACCTAATTTTAACTGCTTGTCAAAACGCGAGAAACAGCACCTCGGAAATTATTCTTTGCAGTTTGATTGATTTCAGCCAAATTGAATTTAATTTCACATCAAAATCAGAAAAGGCGCCTGTCTTCTTCAACAAACACAATTCCTATTCGTTGGATGCAACATCCCGGCCAATTCATTCACTTTATCTTCTTTTGCCTGTCCTCAATGTTTGCGGGAGGAATTTCATCTAAAATAGATAGTGGTTATGGTCTCGCATGGATGACGGTGTAAAATATCTCTCAGGAAAATAGAGGTAAAAAAAGAAACACAGGGATTGACAAATTACTATTTATGCTCCTGACAATAGCCACCTGACAAGATGATTGGGTAAATGGGTCTGAAGACTTGATGGAGTGAGTAACTAGCCATGTTATAGGTAATAGTGCCACAAATTTCTTAAAACTGAGGAAAATCCCAGAATTTGATTTATTTAGTATTAAGGAGATTTCGGGCTGTTGTCCTTCGATATCAGAGATGTTTAAGAACAATTGGCCCTCAATATGCAACTAAAGTACAGTTAAACTTAGTAACAGTATACAGTGCGCAAAAAAACTGAATGGACCATCCTAAATAACTTTGGATCTTCACGTTCTAGGACTCTATATTAATGATTCGAGGAGATGATTTCAAACATGCTAACTAGGCTGTGACAGCCTGGTACTGGGGCCATGTCGTAGAGGTCGTGGGTTCGATCCCCGCCGGCCTAAGACCGGTGTAGTAAATGGTGACTGTTGCGCGTTAAATCTGTAGAGTTACAAAGTCCTCCATGTTCCCACAACAAATCATACCTCTGGGGGTACTGATACAGGAGTTTCCTTGTCTTTTGGAATGGTTCAAAATTACAAGACTACGGAGTTGAACATTAGTAGTCGTAAACCCAAAATTGGGTGTGCTGTTTAATGACGGTTATAAAATTTTTAAAAAAACACGCTAACTAATTAGTGCAGACGAATTTTTATTTACGAAATCAGACACAAAAATGCATTTTCTTTGTACAAACATACCTTTTTTTCGACGGATTCATATTTTTGACACCTAACAATATAGGATGTAGAAGAAATATGGTCACCATAGTTTGGCCAGAAAAGCGGTCCAAATTTTGAACTCCTTAATGTGACATTTCCTTTTTGCGTAATTCAATCTATCTCGAGAACTGTTTAACCGAATTTAAAACATTTTGCACACAATTATGAAATTTGTTTATCCAAAGATCCATGCAAAATGTAACGTTTAGTAAATATTCATTATTTTTTTATTATTTTATTTAATAATAGTCGAAAAAAGTTATTTGTAAGGCATACAATTTTTTCACATCAGCTTAGAGAATGCAATTATTAATGGCAAAATACAAAATTTGAACGAAATCGGTTGAATAGTACCTGAGAAATCGAATTTTTTAAAAAAAGTCTTTATATTATTAATTCTATTACTATTTTCCAGTTAGCATATTTGAGGTTACTCCCTTGAATCTTCACGATTGAATCTTGAACATGAAGATACGACCATTAAATCAAAAGTTATTCAGGTGTTCCATTTTTCATTTTGCGCTCTGCATCAATCACACTATATCAAAGGATGCCTACCGACTTGTGATGAGGAAATATGAAATATGCCTAACTAAACTCAGCTAATTATTTGGAACAATTTCTCTTTTCCTTTTACATAGCTTGTTTAAACCTTAGCATGTTGGACAAGCTGTTAAATACGTCTGAAACATAGGTTTGAGAAATTTTTTTCTTGATGAATGTTATTGTAAGCTTAACACTCGTTGTGAGGCTAGATAAATTCAACCAAGTAGTTTGTGACGCAGGATTTTTCTTCATACATGCTGAAGTTTGATAAAGCATTTCAACACGACCTAGTCCTTTATCTTTATTTAAAATGGCCCATGAGTTTAAATTGAAAAATTAAAACTGTATGCTTGATTTGATGGAAATTTGCGTGATTTAACTCTTAGACGCAACTTGGATATTGGTCGATGTCCCTTTTATATATATTATATATATTTTTTGGCGTTCAAATTAGAAGCAAAATATATATTTTGGTGAGATAATAAAGTAAATAATGAATATAAGCTTTTATTCACATTTTTATCCCTTATAAAAGAGCATAAAACCTCAACAACAGAAATAACTGAAAAACAACAAATCAGTGAGATCTCGAAAATTATTTTTTATTATCTCTAACTATTAAACATACAAACTAAAATAATAAAGTAAATAATAAAGTTACACTTTTATTCACATTTTTATCTCTTATTAGTAAGCATAAAATCTCAACAAAAAAAACTAAAAAAAAAAAAAAAAAATCCACAAGATTAATTTTTAAACGAAAATTAATTTTTATTATCTCTAACTATTAAATATACAAATTTAAAAAACACTGGGAAACAAAAAATCAACGACATCATAAAAATCGATTTTACATTAGCCTTAAAATAACTGAAAAACATCAAATAAACTACTTCACAAAATTCATTTTTTAACTATCACCTCAACTGCAAAGATAGCTGGCAATGAACAATTGAACAATGTGCAATTCATTGAAATCACAAAACTCAAATTTTTATCATCCCCAACTAGTATGCATACACACTAAGATAATTAAGTAACAACAAATCAACAACAGAAGAAAAATTACTTTTTCCCAGAAAAACAACAGATCAGCAACGGCAGTAAAAACACTTTTAAAAAAAATCAGCAACAGTAGATAAACTACTCTTTTACTGGAAAAACAGATCAGCAAGAACAGGAAAATTACTTTTTTATTGAAAAATAACAAATGAATAACTACAGCCGAAAAACTACATTTTACTAAAAAAACAACAAATACACAACCTCAAAAGATCAATTTTAATTGAACCTTAGTATAAAAATGCAAACTAAATTAACTGTCAAAACAATTTTTTTTATCCCTTACTGGTAAACCGAGTAAGTAAACAAACTAAAAAAAAATAATTGGCGACAATAAGAAAAACATAAATCTATGTACAAATATGCTAATCTTTTTTCTCATAAGAAATCCAAAATTAAGATTGCGTGCGTTTTAAATCTCCAAAATGCAGTCAGTTATCATATGCCATGATTAGAGAACATTAGAAAAGAGTAAAGCGACCGCAGAAAAGACTGACGTGGCGACTTTTCTATGAGCTTTTGATAACTGATAAACAAGAGTTTAGATGAGATCGAATACAAAATTATTCTCACGTCGAATCTTCATGGACTTGTTCCTTTTTCCTCCAAGCGTGTCTGGAACGAATTGTGGCAAAAAAATGAAGAAAGAAAAAAAAGATGGATGACATTTTTGACATTTTGATTTTCGTATATTTCGAAAGACATGTGACACTTTTAAGATAACAATTTACTGTAGTGTTCTGAAATTAAATATTGTTTTCAAAGACAGCGCAGAAATTGTTTACTGAAAACTGAAGTAAAAATAGACTCTTTTAACCCATTGGCGCCATTTGACAAGTGAAATTCGTCTTGTATTATTTAGAGAGTAAATAAAAAGTCGTAACAAAATTAGTTATCAGTCTAGTTTAGAAAACGGTAATGCGTTGATAACAACAGCATCATAAACCAAAATGAACAATGAACAACAGATAAGTGACATCACAAATATTGTTTTTTAATTTTAAGCAAACAAACTTGAATAACTGAAAAATAACAAATCCGCGACATCTCAAAAATCTCTATGTGACACATGTCTTTAGAAAGTCTTCTTCCTTAAGTTTTCCTAAAATCTTCCTTAAAAATAATCAGAAACTGATAATTAACACAGCACCGACATCACAAAAAACATTTCTTTATTATAGGTAAATGAAAAAAAAAAGTAACGAGCCACAAATTCGTGACGTCACGAAAATTACTCTAATATTACCTCTAAATAATAGGCATACAAACTAAAATGACTGACGAACAACAAGTCAACGACATCACGTAAAATAGTGCAATTAAATTTTTTAGGTCCAAGTCCGATGGAGTCTGAGGTCGAAAGAATGATTTTGTTCCACAGCCCGAAATCGTAAAGATTACTTTGTACCTAAGTCCGAGATGGAAAAAATTCTTTTGTATTCGAGCCTGAAATTGAAAGAATTCTTTAGTACTAGAGCCAGAGATCAAAAGGATTCCTTTGTTCCCAGGCCCTAGATCGAAAGGACGCTTTTGTACCCGAGTCCGAGATCGTAAAGATTATTTTGTACCAAAGTCGAAGATCGAAAGGATTCTTTTGTATTCGAGCCTGAAATTGAAAGAATTCTTTAGTACTAGAGCCAGAGATCAAAAGGATTCCTTTGTTCCCAGGCCCTAGATCGAAAGGACCCTTTTGTACCCGAGTCCGAGATCGTAAAGATTATTTTGTACCAAAGTCCAAGATCGAAAGGATTCTTTTGTATTCGAGCCTGAAATTGAAAGAATTCTTTAGTACTAGAGCCAGAGATCAGAAGGATTCCTTTGTTCCCAGGCCCTAGATCGAAAGGACCCTTTTGTACCCGAGTCCGAGATCGTAAAGATTATTTTGTACCAAAGTCCAAGATCGAAAGGATTCTTTTGTATTCGAGCCTGAAATTGAAAGAATTCTTTAGTACTAGAGCCAGAGATCAAAAGGATTCTTTTGTTCCCAGGCCCTAGATCGAAAGGATTATTTTTTACCCGAGCCCGACATCTAAAGGATTCTTATAATCCGAGCCAACGAGAGTCCGAGATTTGGTATGGAAAAATAGAAAAGCCAAAGCTTACAAAGAGAAAAGCCAAATAAAATTGATTTATTATTCTTTTTTTTTATTAATATCTGAACTAAACGAATTTTTAGATATTTGTTTAATTTGAATGTAGCAAAAAATCAAATTTATGAAAATCTTAAAATAAGTTGGAGGCCAAAGAGATTTTTCTCATAATAGGAGAGATTACGTTTCGTGTTCGGTCCTCCATAAAAATGATACAGGTTCGCTCCAAATTTTTTCACATTATATAAATGACAATGTAATAAGTGTAGGTATCAGGTTAAATTTTATAACTAATCTTTAAAAAAATTCCAATGAGTATTAATCAAAAATTTACAGAGAGTTTATAATTTGGCTGTTTTCACTTAGTTTGGTGCTCAAGTTTGGTATGGTTAAATGTTTATAAATACTAAAATTATTGTCTGATTTTAAAATTTCATTCATATCAAAAATGGGATAGTTAATTAAGCAAAATAAGAAAACTATTTAAACAAATATTACAAGACTAATTAATTGCAAAACAAACTAATTAAAAATCAAGTTAATTAATTGTCAATTATGAATATTTAATTTTTTTCATCCAACCTAAAACAAAAATTTTATGATAAAAATAATTTTATCACAACGTTCGAAATCATTTTATTTTATTTTATAACCGTCGTTGAACAGCCGACCCAATTTCATGGGTTTACGACTACTAATGTTCAATTCCGTAGCCTTGTAATTTTGAACCAATCCAGAAGACAAGGAAACTCCTGGATCAGTACCCCAGAGGTATTGATTTGTTATGGGAACATGGAGGACTTTGAGACTCGACAGATTTAACGGGCATCAGTCACCATTTACTACACGGGGAGTTTTCGTGGATCGAACCCACGAACTCTTGGACATGGGCCCAGCGCCCTACCAACCAGGCTATCCCGGCCATTGTTGGTGGTATACTGGGCCGAGACCATTACATCTCTCCATGGACCGCTATGAAATAATAATCATTGGTCCATAGGACCACAAAACACACCTGCCGTTTATCGAACGGTAGCAAGTTAATTCGGTTGGAATCGTTTGATAAAAGTTAGGGTGTAAAGGAATATTTCGACAAGGCACTTTTGCGACTTACCCTAGGTTTTTTCCCCCCCCTTCAGTTTAAGGTTTACATTTAGCATAGTTTTATTTGACATATAAAATGTGATTTTAAGGAAAAAGAGCAACTTCTTTAAAGAAAGAAAATCTATGCATTGAATAAAGAAAAAGATATCTAGAAAATAATAAGTAAACTCATGGACTTCAAAATCAGTGGCGGACTAATTCCGAATGGCTATGGTTTGCGAGAAATAACAAAATATATTTCACAGTAAGTATTATTAATTAATATTGATGTTTGAACATTAATTTTGAACATTTATTTTTTTATAAGACCAATTTATTTTATTCAACTGTTGAATCAATTTTTTATAATTAAGTTTTGATAAAAACAACCTAATAAATGTGGTGTTATTGTGAAGCACTAAAATAATTTTAAGTGATGCATAAATAAAATTAACGTTAAATTCTGAATAGTTCAGTGATTTTGTTTGTAAACCAGTACATAATGAGGCTTATTGCTCTGAAGGACCAGTAATTTTTTAATAATTATTAACGCTGTATCATATCTTAACATTTTCTTTCTTTCCCTTTTTTTCTTACTTTCTTTTTTTTTTTTTCAATTTCTTCATAATTAATATTTCATACTAACTTGTCCTTATATTTTAGTCATAGGTGCAAATCATCGCAAATTACGTGCAAATCATAGCAAATTATGCAGATTTCTTAGCAATTATGCGGAAATGTAGCAACTTTCTTTTACCTAAGTTACTTAAAAGTCACTCTTGATAAAACCACTTGAAAAACTAAAATATAGGCGGTAAATAAAAATAAAAAAGGAAATTTTAAAATATTTATGTGAGAAAAATTTTGAATAAAGCGGAATTCAATAATTTCCCATTTTTGGAAGCATCCTAATCATACGAAATTAATATTCTATTACCTAAATTTTCAAACACTTCATATTTATTAAAAATACGTCTTTTTATTACGTGATATCAGAAATAAAAATGCATGGAATGGGTATAAAGGATAAAACATCTTTGAAAAACAACCAGTTACTTAAGAGGTTCTAAGAAAAAATATTTTGAGCGACAAAGTTAACAGAAAATCTTGTCCGATAGATCCTAATAAGAGATTTTATATTTTGATTGCATTGAATAATTAAAGAGTAAGCGTGAACCGGTTACTCGAAATGTTCTTAGCAAAAAAATATTTAAAGCGATTAAGTTAGCAGAAAATCTTGTTCGACAGATCCTAATAAGAGGTTTTATATTTTGATCGCATTGAAGAATTAAAAAGTATGCGTGAACCAGTTATTCAAAATGTTCTTAGCAAAAAAATATTTAAAGCGATTAAGTTAGCAGAAAATCTTGTTCGACAGATCCGAATAAGAGGTTTTATATTTTGATTGCATTGAATAATTAAAGAGTAAGCGTGAACCGGTTACTCGAAATGTTCTTAGAAAAAAAAAATATTTAAAGCGACGAAGTTGGAAGAAACTCTTGCTCGATAGATCTAAATAAAAGGTTTTATATTTTGATCGCATTGAAGAATTAAAAAGTATGCGTGAACCAGTTATTCGAAATGTTCTAAGAAAAAATATTTTGAGCGACAAAGTTAACAGAAAATCTTGTCCGATAGATCCTAATAAGAGATTTTATATTTTGATTGCATTGAATAATTAAAGAGTAAGCGTGAACCGGTTACTCGAAATGTTCTTAGCAAAAAAATATTTAAAACGACGAAGTTGGAAGAAACTCTTGCTCGATAGATCTAAATAAAAGGTTTTATATTTTGATCGCATTGAAGAATTAAAAAGTATGCGTGAACCAGTTATTCGAAATGTTCTAAGAAAAAATATTTTGAGCGACAAAGTTAACAGAAAATCTTGTCCGATAGATCCTAATAAGAGATTTTATATTTTGATTGCATTGAATAATTAAAGAGTAAGCGTGAACCGGTTACTCGAAATGTTCTTAGCAAAAAAATATTTAAAACGACGAAGTTGGAAGAAACTCTTGCTCGATAGATCTAAATAAAAGGTTTTATATTTTGATCGCATTGAAGAATTAAAAAGTATGCGTGAACCAGTTATTCGAAATGTTCTAAGAAAAAATATTTTGAGCGACAAAGTTAACAGAAAATCTTGTCCGATAGATCCTAATAAGAGATTTTATATTTTGATTGCATTGAATAATTAAAGAGTAAGCGTGAACCGGTTACTCGAAATGTTCTTAGCAAAAAAATATTTAAAACGACGAAGTTGGAAGAAACTCTTGCTCGATAGATCTAAATAAAAGGTTTTATATTTTGATCGCATTGAAGAATTAAAAAGTATGCGTGAACCAGTTATTCGAAATGTTCTAAGAAAAAATATTTTGAGCGACAAAGTTAACAGAAAATCTTGTCCGATAGATCCTAATAAGAGATTTTATATTTTGATTGCATTGAATAATTAAAGAGTAAGCGTGAACCGGTTACTCGAAATGTTCTTAGCAAAAAAATATTTAAAGCGATTAAGTTAGCAGAAAATCTTGTTCGACAGATCCTAATAAGAGGTTTTATATTTTGATCGCATTGAAGAATTAAAAAGTATGCGTGAACCAGTTATTCAAAATGTTCTTAGCAAAAAAATATTTAAAGCGATTAAGTTAGCAGAAAATCTTGTTCGACAGATCCGAATAAGAGGTTTTATATTTTGATTGCATTGAATAATTAAAGAGTAAGCGTGAACCGGTTACTCGAAATGTTCTTAGAAAAAAAAAATATTTAAAGCGACGAAGTTGGAAGAAACTCTTGCTCGATAGATCTAAATAAAAGGTTTTATATTTTGATCGCATTGAAGAATTAAAAAGTATGCGTGAACCAGTTATTCGAAATGTTCTAAGAAAAAATATTTTGAGCGACAAAGTTAACAGAAAATCTTGTCCGATAGATCCTAATAAGAGATTTTATATTTTGATTGCATTGAATAATTAAAGAGTAAGCGTGAACCGGTTACTCGAAATGTTCTTAGCAAAAAAATATTTAAAACGACGAAGTTGGAAGAAACTCTTGCTCGATAGATCTAAATAAAAGGTTTTATATTTTGATCGCATTGAAGAATTAAAAAGTATGCGTGAACCAGTTATTCGAAATGTTCTAAGAAAAAATATTTTGAGCGACAAAGTTAACAGAAAATCTTGTCCGATAGATCCTAATAAGAGATTTTATATTTTGATTGCATTGAATAATTAAAGAGTAAGCGTGAACCGGTTACTCGAAATGTTCTTAGCAAAAAAATATTTAAAACGACGAAGTTGGAAGAAACTCTTGCTCGATAGATCTAAATAAAAGGTTTTATATTTTGATCGCATTGAAGAATTAAAAAGTATGCGTGAACCAGTTATTCGAAATGTTCTAAGAAAAAATATTTTGAGCGACAAAGTTAACAGAAAATCTTGTCCGATAGATCCTAATAAGAGATTTTATATTTTGATTGCATTGAATAATTAAAGAGTAAGCGTGAACCGGTTACTCGAAATGTTCTTAGCAAAAAAATATTTAAAACGACGAAGTTGGAAGAAACTCTTGCTCGATAGATCTAAATAAAAGGTTTTATATTTTGATCGCATTGAAGAATTAAAAAGTATGCGTGAACCAGTTATTCGAAATGTTCTAAGAAAAAATATTTTGAGCGACAAAGTTAACAGAAAATCTTGTCCGATAGATCCTAATAAGAGATTTTATATTTTGATTGCATTGAATAATTAAAGAGTAAGCGTGAACCGGTTACTCGAAATGTTCTTAGCAAAAAAATATTTAAAACGACGAAGTTGGAAGAAACTCTTGCTCGATAGATCTAAATAAAAGGTTTTATATTTTGATCGCATTGAAGAATTAAAAAGTATGCGTGAACCAGTTATTCGAAATGTTCTAAGAAAAAATATTTTGAGCGACAAAGTTAACAGAAAATCTTGTCCGATAGATCCTAATAAGAGATTTTATATTTTGATTGCATTGAATAATTAAAGAGTAAGCGTGAACCAGTTACTCGAAATGTTCTTAGCAAAAAAATATTTAAAACGACGAAGTTGGAAGAAACTCTTGCTCGATAGATCTAAATAAAAGGTTTTATATTTTGATCGCATTGAAGAATTAAAAAGTATGCGTGAACCAGTTATTCGAAATGCTCTTAGAAAAAATATTTAAAGCGACTAAGTTAGCACAAAATCTTGTTCGACAGATCCGAATAAGAGGTTTTATATTTTGATCGCATTGAAGAATTAAAAAGTATGCGTGAACCAGTTATTCGAAATGTTCTTAGCAAAAAAACATTTAAAGCGACTAAGTTAGTAGAAAACCTTGTTCGATAGATCCAAATAAGAGGTTTTATATTTTGATCGCATTGAAGAATTAAAAAGTATGCGTGAACCAGTTATTCTACATGTTCTTAGCAAAAAAATATTTAAAGTGACTAAGTTAGCAGAAAATCTTGTTCGACAGATCCAAATAAGAGGTTTTGTATTTTGATTGCTATGAAAAAAATAAAGGAGTATGCGGGAAATAAAGAAATCAAGAAATTGAAAAGAGAAAGAGTGCAAATTAAGCGGAATTTTATATTTCCCCATTTTTGACAGAGTTGTAATCATAGAATATTAATTCATGCTAGCTGAATTTGTAAATGATTCATACTTATTAAAGCTGTACATTTTTCAATGCGTGCTTTCCAAAATAAAAATTTATGATATGCGGATAAAAGCTGAAAACTTTTTAAAAAATGACCGGTAACTTGAAATCTTTCAAAAAAAGATCCCAATCCGACGAAGCAAACTTAGAAGCAGGTCTCGCTCGATATCTACGAATAAGAGATCTTTAATCAGAGGGAAAAAAAAATATAATAAATTTTGCATCTATTTTCTTCTTTTATCTTACGCAGTCAAATCTAAAGGAATGAAATTAAATAGCAAAGTCAAACAGGTGTGACGATTTACAAATCTTATCTCCCTCTCTCAAAAGAAAAAAATCGAAGAAGAAGAAATTGTATTCTTTCTCTAAGGTGAGAGATCTTTATCAAAATACAACTGGAAATCATAATTGAATCAAATAAATAATTATATTTTAAGATTGGCAACAATTGAAATAAGAAATAAAATTAGTACATAAAGTTTGCCACCAAATTCTAGCGACTAGTCTGAAAGACCTGTCAAATTATTCAGAAAACATTGTTCCTTTTACAGTTAATAATAAATAATTAGAAAAAATTAGCTCCAAGAACCTTTGTGTAGTTAAGCTTCCTGATACAATTCCAAAAATAATAATAATCCAAATAATAGTTGGGGTGGAATTAATATTATGCAGGGCAAAAACTTGAATAAAAAATAAAAAATATTATTTATAATTCAGTATAACATGAAGTTCATGAATAGATCAGCCAAATGATTTATGTATTCCGAAAATGCCAAGTTTCGAAATCTTAATAATATACAATTATGAGCTATGCCGAAATCTTAAGATATTTTTTGGATAAAACCTTAATCCATGTCGAAGGCTCATAATTTGAGAAAGTTTTAAAAATTAAATGTTCCTTACAAATTTACATATTTGGACCAAATTATTTTACGAATTAAATAAAGTCGTTTCGTTTTCATTCTCAGAAATAACGAGAATAATTACTCTCTTAATTTGAATTCCAAATCCAGAATCTGAGGTAAAATGAAAGGAGAAAATGAACCAAGTCCAAGTTTTGAATATTCAAAGAAAAAGAGCAAGTATTTTCCTAACTGTACTTTTAGAGTTAACAGAATACTTGTATTTGGTCATATGCTGTAAAATGAAGTGACATATTTAGTAGCTCTTCGATTCTTGTAAACAAAAAGAATCTTCAAGCACTCTCTTAACTCGACTTTCCAAGTATACTGACAGTTTGTATTTCATGTTATCAAATGGAGATTTAAATAAAATCACGTACTTCTTTGAGTCTTGTAAATAAAGAGATTCATTAGATATTCTCTTAATTTGACTTTTCAAATATTCTGACAGCTTGCATTCCAGTCATATATTGTAAGACGAGGAAACAAAATAAAATAGTCCTTTGATTCTTGTAAACAAAAAGAATCTTCAAGTACTCTCTTAACTCGACTTTCCAAGTAGACTGACAGTTTGTATTTCACGTTATCAAATGAAGATTCAAATTAAATAACGTACTTCTTTGAGTCTTGTAAATAAAGAGATTCATTAGTTATTCTCTTAATTTGACCTTTCAAGTATTCTAACAGTTTGCATTCCAGTCACATGTTGTAAGACGAGGAAACAAATCAAATCAATTAGTCCTTTGATTCTTGTAAGCAAAAGAAATCATAAGATACTCTCTTAACTCAACCTTACGAATATTCTGACAATTTGTATTTCAGTAACATAACATATGTTATAAAATGAAGTGGCAAATTAAATCAAGTAATTCTTTGATTCTTATAAACAAAGAGAATCATTTAGGTACTCTCTTAACTCGACCTACCGAATATTCTGACAGTTTGCGTTCCAGTGATATATTGTTAAACGAGGTGGCAAATCAAATCAAGTAGTCTTTTGATTCTTATAAATAAAAAGAATGTCATATGGAACGTTCTTATCTCGACCTTTCTTACAGTTTGTATTTCTGTCATATGTTGTAAAATGAAAGGGGAAATTAAATCAAGTACTTCTTTGATTCTTGTTAACTAAAAGAATCATTAAGTATTCGCCGAACTCTACCTCCAAGTATACTGACAGTTGTTTTTTAGGTATCTGTAGTAAAATCTTAGTGACAAATTGGGTCAAGTAGTTAATTTTTTTTCTTCTTACGTTGTGTAAACAAAGAAAGCAATTACTTTTTAAATTTCGTACATTTTAGTTTCAAGTATATACGGTCAAATAAAGTGACTCACAGAGTGAAGCTTTCCTTCCTTGTCGAATTGTCAAGTGATAACTTGAGTAGATTCTCTTTGGTTTTGAGAACACATGTTCCGTAAATGTAGTCTTCCGACTATACTGACCATTAGAGTGGGTTGAAAAAAATGTATTTTGGAATAATTGTAGAAATATTAGGAATAAAAACGGCATATTTTTTTTAAACGTTTAATATTTTCTACTTGCGCATCGTACTTAAAATTTACAAATACTTTTAAAAATCAGGCCTTTTTAAAATATTTTTAGGTTTTTTAAATCTTCTGAAACTAACGTTCTTTAGTTTTTATGTGTCTTTAATTTTTATATCAATAACCTAAATAAATTAAATTCTGATTAAAAAAAAATTACATTTTTACGTTCGCGCAACGTTTTAGTAAAAGACGCACAAGTTTACCAATTTTTCGTCACACAGGGAGAATTACTAAAAATTGGTAAACTTCTGTTTTCCCCCCCTCCAAAAACGCTGCGTGGAAGTAAAAAATTATATTATAAATTATAATTTAAATTTATTTAGGTTATTAAAACTATTAAAGAAGCATTAAAAAATTAAGCGTGATTGCTTCAGAGTCTAAAATTTCTTTTAAACGGAATTTTTTTCAAGTTTTTATTAGTTTTAAGATTCTAAGAGATTTTAAAATTTATATTTTATTTTTATTATTACAATAGGCAACTTTTCACCCCTAAAGCATTCCAAAATTCTAAAATTCATTTTTTCCTACTGACTATTTATTTACCATTGTGACCATTAAGTGTGATTAAATAAAATGAAACGTAAATCATGTTTTTTTCAAACACACTTTTTTTTTTTTTTTTTTTTTTGGTAAACTAAATATTTCCTTAACTCAATCCTCTGAATATATTGATTTTTTATATTTCAGGTATCCGTAGTCAAATAAAATGACCGACATGAAGAAGCTTTCCTCAATTGTTAAGTGGTAAATTAAGTCAAGTTACAGAAGCCGTTCTTCTTTGATTTTGGGAGAAAATATTCAGCACATGTGGTCTTCCGACCGCACTAATTATTAATGTTTCATAAGGGGAATTATTGAAGCAATACAAAGTTCAAAAAAGAGAGGAGGAACTTATCAAATAAAGTTAAATTTGAGTCGAGTTTTATCTCTTACACTAACTTTTATTTTGCAAATAAATATTCTCTTAACTCTGTAAATTTAGTGATCATTTATTTTTCAGACTCATGTGGTTAATAAAAGGGGGGTCTGCCAAGAGAATACGCTCCACAAGAATTCTTCATAAAAAGCAAATAACTCTCCTGACATAATCTTCTGATAATACAAATTGTCACGTTAAGACACAGCTCCCAGTAGATCTCTGAAGTCAAGCATCATTGGCAGAGGTCTGTAAGGGGATGGATGACTACTTTGATAAGCCTGCGAAGAGATTGAGGGTATGCGGTATAAGTCCTCGAAAAAAATATTCTACCGTAAAGTGCTCGTCGCGCTACCAGATTGTTGTAGCCACCCCCTCTGAAGAGGATCGAATTGGGACGGCACGTTTTTGGATGATCCAGTCCTGCCTACTAGACCATCACTAATACCCCATTGTACAGCTCTAGTGCGACGTAAATAAAGTACTACTACAAACAGTACTACTAAAAGTACTACTACTCGAATAACATAAATTATTCGAGTTTCCCGTATATGTGTCATCGATAAAAAGGGAAGTTAAGAGACATAAATATTTTTAAAGAATCTTGTACTCGACTTATAAAACTTCATTGAGTTTCTTCCTTATTTTCGCCGTTGAAAGTAAGTCCAATCACATACAATTAAAATCATTCTAGAACCTAAAAGGGGTAAAAAGAGGGAAAAGAATACTTAAATTTCCCATGCATCGAAAAAGAAAACTTCTTAACTTTCTTAAAGCGTGGGAACTCAACACCTACCTTCTTAGAGAAACGGAGAATAAAAAATAAGAGAAAGGGTAAAAAATCTTTACCTTTTTATGACATAAAAAAAATCAACCCTTCCTCTAAGTATAAAGATTTTAAAAAAAGGTCTTTTTACGCAATGTTACGCCACTGTTCAAAAAAAGGGTTGTGAAAGTTTACCCCGTTCTTTCCCACGTCAAGGGTTGTTGGAAGGAATGAACTTTGGCATACCGTTTGAGTAGAAGGTAGGGGATCCCTGATGAAAAAAGCAGTCCCCAACCGACCCACGGGGATCCTTCCGCAGGTGGAAGGATACGAAGTTCATTCATCCCTGATATTTAAAATTCAAGAACTGATAAGACATGCTGGGTGGTAAAAAGAAAGAGAGGAAATAATATTTAATTTATATTAATCAACAGAATTAATTATAAAATTATTTTTTCTAATTAATTATATAACTTAATTAATTTTAAAATAATTAATTTGTTCTAATTAATTTAAGAATTAATAACTTTTTATTACTTTATAAATTCTAATGGATAAAATAATTCAATTAATTTTTTAAATCATTAAAAATTATACAACAAATTACATATATGATTAAAATTGATCGAAAAAATTATCCAAAAAAAAGAAATGCAAAGGAAGGTAAAAAGAGAGGAAATATTTGTTATTTTATGTTAATTAACACAATTAATTATAAAATTATTAATTGTTCTAACGAATTTAATAATGTATCAGATTTTATTGTTTCATAAATTTTAAGGAGTAAAAAAATTGAATTAATTATTTAAATAATTAATTTTTCAATAAATTACATGCATAATTAGAATTGATAGAAATACATATAAAAAAAGAAATCTAAAGAGTGGTTAAAAGAAAGAAAGGAAATATTTTAATTTATATTAATTAATGCAATTAATTATAAAATTATTAATTTGTTCCAGTTCCAAAATTAATTACATTTATTATTTTATAACTTCCAATAAACAAAATAATTGAATTAATTATTTATTAATTAAAAAAATTTATGTTGTATAGAACTGAAATAAAAGAAATGATGTAAAGGGTGGTAAAAAGAGAGGAAATAATAAATCATTTATAATTATTAATACAATTAATTATCAAATTATTATAATTAAAATTAATTAATTGCAAAGTTGGTTACTTAATTGACACTAATATAAAAATAATTGAAATAATTCTTAAATAATTGAAAGTTATTTTTACAGATTACAAATATAGGAAATGTTAAAACTAATTATTTTATATTAATTAAATATATAGTTATAGATTTCCAATTGAGTTAAATAATAAATTATTGATATCTTTTAATTAATATCAAGTAATTACATAATTACTTAAAAACTCTAAGGAAAATATACATGATTTAATGAACTGTTTCCTTAACTAAGAGTAATTAATAAACAAGTTAGTAGTTTACTATTTTTAATTGAAATATTTTTTTTTTCAAAAATTTTAGTTTAAACATTTATTTTAAAAATTAAACCTAACGAGCTAATTATAACATTCATAAGAAAAAAATTTGCATACTGAGAAAATCATAAACACTATTAAATTTACAATATTACAAACATTAAGTTTTATCACAAAAAATAAATAAATAAAAAAACTTTTTTTGTATGGCTAAATATTTCATAGAAACTATTTAATAAACCTAACTATTAGATGTGATAAAACTAATTAAGCAAATTTAAATGAATAAATATCTCTAATTACAGTGAAATATCGAAGGGTATTTGGACTAAAATATTCAAATAGTATTAAGTAATTAGTACAGGAGCTCTCAAGAAAACATGCATGATTTATTGAACGAATTGTAAGCACTTTTGTATGCACCTTTGAACTTTTATTTAACTAATAAGAAGTATCTTATTTTTTCTTTAAATAATAGAAATGATTGAAATATTTAGCGAAAAATTAAAATTATAGAAGTAATTAAAACATTTAACGCATAAGACAAAAATCGCATAGGCTATTAAAGTAACAACAGTAAAAATACTAGTTTTTAAAATAGTTAAATGAATGACACACTATATGGTTTATTTTGACAAATATATTTCGCATCAAAAAATATATATAATCAACTCCTTTTGCTATTATAATTGAAAGAACTAATTATACAATATTAATTAAATATATAGTTCAAATATAATTCGTTATAAATGAAGAATTAAACTAATTTTTAATTGATATTAAATAATAAAATCATAAATTCCAAAAATATTAATAGCTTTATTGCACAAACTGTAAGACATCTAACACTTTTAAAACAAATTATTCATTTAATAAAAATAGTTGAACTAATATTTAAATTTTTATTCATTCATTGAAAATTGTTAATTTTCATTAAAATATATTTTGCAAAAATTAAAACCCTGAAAAAAATTATAAACTTCAAGTAGGAAAATATGCATAGAATTAAAAATCGCAACTGCTATTAAATTCGCAATAGTATAAACATTATTTTTTTAAATCTTTAAATTAATAAAATACTATATCCTTTGCTTGAATGAGTATTTTCCATAAATAATAATTTCCAGAATTAATAAAAATTAATAAACCTAATTTAAGCAGTCATAAGTTTAAATATATAAAAAAATTTGCTTCAAAATTAATAGAATAATTAAATAAAATACGTTACATATGCAATGATAAATGATAGGGAAAAAAAGTGAATTTCATGTACCCTAATATACTTATAAAAATTTAATATTAAAGAAGCACCACATTAGCTAATTACCAATGCTTAATTATGATCGTAATAATTTAATTAAAAAAATTAATTTATTTCTGCATAGCAGTATCTCATGCAAAATATTTTAATTTAATGTAAAAAAGAAATGAAACTTTTAATATTTAGTTTTCTTTCTTAACTTGCCGAATTTCAGAACCTTGCAAAGATAATAGTTGATGTTTTTCTTCTTCCTTTTTTCTTAAATTTAATAAGCTTGGGAATCTTAGAAAAACCGTAATTGGTCTTTAAATTACCTTAAAAATTTATAATAGCAAAAAAAAAAGCAATGAATATATAAGTTTAACGTAAAATAATGGCCGTATATTAAAAATTTTTATATCTGAAACTACCACACACAATGCAATAAGTAATACACGAAATTAAAGAAAAATATAAATTTTTTTCCAGTTACAAGTGCAAGCTGAGTAACCTCTTGTTACACATCAAATTAAAACGCCAAACAAACTACAGAATTATTAGACGCACGAATAAATAAAATTTATGTTGTTTTTTTTTTCTTCTTTTTTTACACAATTTTTTAACTTTATTAACTCAGTATTTTAACACGATTAGTATTTTCTAATGCTGCACAAATACGAAATTTAAATATTGTATTCTTGCCAACCATGACTCATAAACAGCGACTTTGAGGTTTACCATAGAAATAAATCGCAAGGCATAAAGTTCGGAGATTTTGCTGGCTATATGATTAGGAGTAAAGCACTTGTCATCTCTACACCCAAAGAAATGTTAAACCAAAGCTGAAAACACTGCAATAACTTAATTCCTTAATAGAAAATTCTCTTACGTCTACTCAAGTAGCTTAAATTTCAAAGTATTAAAAGAGTGAATACAGATAAAAGTTGAGAAAACCATAAAAATTCAAGTGCTAAAAAAATTTTAAAATACTAAAATGTAAACATATTATGGCATGATTATTCTGTGAGGAAGTAATTTTGCCATAGCTTGTTCTCGTTTTAAGCTCTTGAAGGCAAATTGTCTTACAACTACTAAAATAGTTTAAAGTGTTGACCGGTCTGTGTAGGGGGAAGGGAACTGCCCTTGCATCAGAAATGTTCTGGGTTCGAATCCCGGGCAAGGCATGGATGTTTCTTTAACTCTGTGTTCTATGTCTTTTCTCCTTTGTGTGATTGCGTGAATGTGGCCTACCCTATGAACGGGTTAGTGGCAGTGTGGTGTGGCAGAAGTCGAATTCTTGGCCATAGATGGCGCCCCTGATAAACAAGAACAATCGCACCCTTTTTGCCTAGAAACAGGCACGCGACAAAAAAAAAAAAAAAAAAAAATATGTTTAAAGTATAGAAAGAGGGAGTACAGGTAAACCTGGAGTAAACCATAAAAATTCAAGTGTTGAAAAAAAAAAATTCAAAATATTGGAAGGTAAACAAATCATGACATGATTACTCATGATTACTTTGTGAGGAAGTAATTTTGCAATAGTTTGTTCGCCTTTTTAAGCCCTTGAAGGCAAATTCTCTCAAGACAACTTAAGTAGTTTAAAGTATAGAAAGAGTGAATACAGGTAAACCAAGAGTAAACAATAAATATTCAAGTGCTAAAAAAAAATTTCAAAATATAAAAATTTAAACAAATTATGGCATGATTGCTCAGGATTACTCTGGGAGGAAGTAATTTTGAAATAGTTTGCTCGCATTTTAAGCCCTTGAAGGCAAATTCTCTTACGACTGCTTAAGTAGTTTAAAGTATAGAAAGAATGAATACAGGTAAACCTAGAGTAAACAATAAAAATTAAAGTGCTAGAAAAAAAATTTCAAAACATTAAAATGTAAACAAATTATGGCATGATTACTCGGGATTACGCTGTGATCTTGCAATAGTTTGTTTGAATTTTAAACTCTGAACGGCAAATTCTCTTACTTTACGTAAGTAGTTTTAAATATAGAAAGAGTGAGAACACGTAAACCATGAGTAAACCATTAAGATTCAAATGCCTAAAACAATTTCAAAATATTAAAATGTAAACAAATTATGGTATGAATACTCAGGGTTAAGCTGTGAAAAAGTAAAGTGTTCTTTTAATAGTTAGTATACATTTTAAACCCTTAATGCCAAATTCAACCAAAATTCAAATAGTTATATTTTCTTTAATTTAAATTATTTAAGTAAGCGAGGAAGATATTCGTCAAATAAAGTTGGTTTTCTTTTACTCTGTAGCTTTATTTTTATCTTATTACTAGTTAAATTTTCTGATATTCATAAAAAAATATAATAATAATTTTATATATTCTATTATTCCGTTAAATTCTATGCTCTCTAAACCAAACAAATGCTGAAATGGTTTTGAAATACAACGAACTTTAAAAATTTTACTTTTAATTTAAAGAAAATGTCTATTTTTTCCGGAACTGATTACAATTCAAGACTTTTTTTTTCAATAAAGTTTTGAATTTTTTCTTTACTTAGTTGAGTTAAACTACCCTTCTCATTTTAATGATTTTGCTAACTACATATTTTAAAACATTGACCAAAAAGTATTACTTAAGATCTATGTAGACAACTATCTTTGCAGACAAGCCATTTTAGATAGAAAACATAGTTTACATAAAATCAAATGATAGATATAAAACATAGTTTACATAAAATAATTTTTCATTCAAATCAAATGAAAATAATTTCTTTTCGGAAAAATTTTTTGTGGATCAACTGCAATCGGTATCTCTCACTAAGCTACATTTTTTTTTTAAATTCCGGTTTTAGTCTATTTTATGACAAATTGTACAAGTTTAAAAATATAATACAGTAGAGCTTCGATTAACCGAGGCTTCTGTTAACCGAGGCAATAACGAAGTGCAATTTTATTTTTATTTTTTTCCTTCCTCCTTTTCAAAATGAGCTTGGAAAAAATTATACACATTTTAGTTCGTTGTCCGTGTTACAGGCACTTCTTCCCCATAAAAACACTCAACTTCTAAGAAATATTACATCCTGAAAAGACAACATCCATGAATGCTTTAGATGATTAGAGTTGTTTCGTTAGAGTTGATTTCCCTTTTAAATCTTTTTAGCTGTGAAACATAAGTTCATAAATGTTTATTTTTATCATTTAAAAACGTTCTATTGCTTTTTATTTTAAAAGTAGTTAAATTCGCCAGCACGGAAGGTTTTTATATATGGTTTCTATTAACCGAGATTTCTGATATCCGAGGTACTAGCGGTCCCAATTAGCTCGGATAATCGAGGTCTTACTGTGCATAATAAGAGTCGCGCAAACATTGCGATCAGGATAAAAATTGCATAGAAACCCATGCCCGGAATCGTCATCACATGAAGCTGAAGCTGCTCCCCTGTTATGAACTGTTTCTTCGTGTCTTTCTGAACAGCCCATAATAGAGAATCGCCACCAGTCCCGTACGAAATTTCTGGAAATGCAATTCTATGCAATTTTAATCCCGATTCTAGGCCCTAACTCCCCTAGAAATTTATCGCAACATTTAAGCACCCCCCCCCCACCGGCATACATAATGTTTTTAAACTTGTGCATTTCGACAAAAAACGGATTAAAAATCTCATTTTAAAAAAATCTGTAACTTCAGGAGCAAAACTAGTTTTATATTCCAAATCCTCACCCGTGAATCAAGAAAGATTAAGTATTTGTATATATGCAACAAAATATTTGTTCCACTGTGTTATTCAATGCATCTTTATCAATTCCCATTTCCTTTATTAAGTTAAGAAACGTAACATTCCATGATTAAATTCCGGACTGTTGATTCATTTAAAACAGTTAAGAGCATATTTCTCGGATTCGTTAGAAAGACACTGACAAATATAAAAGGCAGTTTACCATTATAATTTCAATTAACTCAATTAATTAATCAATTAATAGGGCAATTTTTCATTGAAGGCACTTTAATCTTTTATCAGTGTTTATTTTCTATTCTGACACAGAATCTACGTAACAAAACATACGCTGATATAAAACGAATTTCCTTATCTCCATTCTAAAGAAAAAGAAGAAAAAAAACAGAAATAGCAGATTGAATCCGGTGGAATCTCTAAAAGCAGAAACAGGTGATTTAAAGGTGGACCTCATCCATTAGTCTAGAAAACTTAAAAACAAGAAACAGTTATGCAGAGATCAACGAATATTTATCTCAATACCAAATACCTCTTTTTACTATCACTTAGTACCATTCACCATTTAATATGGTAATTTTTTATTCAAGGCAATTTAATCTTATATCAATGTTTATTTTAAATTCTGACACAGAATCTACGTAAAAACATTCGTTGATATAACACTAATTTCCTTATCTCCATCCTGAAGAGAGAAAAAAACAGAAATAGAAGATTGAATGGGGTGGAATCTTTAAAAGCAGAAATATGTGACCTAAAGGTGGGCCTTATCCATTAGTCTAGAGGACTTAAAAACAAGAAACAGTTATGTAGAGATCAACGAATATTTATCTCAATACCAAATAACTCTTTTTACTATCACTTAGTACCATCTATCATTTAATATGGTAATTTTTCCTTCAAGGAAATTTAATCTTATATCAATATTTATTTTCTATTCTGACACAGGATCTACGTAACAAAACATTTGTTGATATAAAACTCATTTCCTTATCTCCACTCTGCAGAGGGAAAAAAACAGAAATAGAAGATTGAATCGGGTGGAATCTTTAAAAGCAGAAATAGGTGACTTTAAGGTGGGTCTTATCCATTAGTCTAGAGGACTTAAAAACAAGAAACAGTCATGCGGAGATCAACGAATCTTTATCTCCATCCCAAATAACTTCTTTTTACTATCACAGGTTGATGAACAACAATCATCGCGAGTCGCCAACACAATAACTAAAGGACAACTGTGTTGGGGTTATCGATTCGACCCCCACCAATTTGATTTGCATTCGTGCATTCAAAGAAGCCAATTTGGCGATAACTTGTGGACCAGGACACAATAACCGTTTAGTATGCAAGAACTGTCCCCAACCAATCACTAGAACACACAAAAGACGAAACCATTCCTCATCGGAAAACTAGAAAAGAACAAAAAAGATTCGACAAAGACTTAGAGAAAAAAAAAGAACAAAACAGATTTTTGATAATGATCTTTAATAGGGTGGTTCCATACAAAAGCGTACACATCGGCTTAAGATAATGACTTTTAATAGACAGAGTCATCTATAGATTTCGACACAATTTTTATTTATTTTTTTTTTTTTTTCGTTTTAGCTGAAAGGTATAAAAAAATAAAACAAGGTCGTCGCATTTTTTTCAGAGGAAGTCGGCAAGAATGTGACAGGTGAATATCGCAGGAAGAATGTCATTTACTTATATAAAAAAAAAAGAAAGATAGATTTCTATAAAAATTAGTCGATGTAATAAGAGAGTTCTGTTTCACGGCGTCGGCATTGAAATATGATCTGAATGCTTCAGCTTCTATTATAAAAATACAAACTGAGCAAATTACAGAATAATATAGCTACATCGGTTAAGATAAAATAAAAATTAATGTTACCTTAACAGCTAGCTTAAGGAAAAAATTCCGAAAAAAAATGTCCCGCCAATAACGAAATATTTTTCAAAATTTATAATCTGTACAAAATGTAGAAGCCCTTTGTAATGCAAGAGCTGTTTAAAATACAGACTTCAAATTAAAACTTGTATGTATATATGTTAAAGGAAAAAAAATTATTTACTTTATAAGTTTATTCTTTATTTTATTTTTTTCATATATATTTCACTAACTGAGTACCTTTTTCTACGTTATGGCGTAAAAAATGGAACTAATAAATGGAACTAAGCAACACTACGCCATTATGATTATGCACAAAACTAAAAGACAAACAGAATCAAAAGAGAAAAAAAATTCTAATTTATTATCCATATTTGTCACCCTTCCCTGTGGTTTTTCGTGGATTTAAAAAAAAAACTATTCTTAGAAATTCATATCAACAAAAAAAGGAATAAATTTGCTCAGTATCATTAGGCACCGAAAATGATGATACTGAGCTCGGCCGATTCATGATAGACAAAATAATAATTTAATTTTCCTCATTAATTTTGCGCCATAATGTATAACTTAAATTTTTTAATTTCAATCAAAGTTGATTCGACTATTTTCAAAGAAATTTCAATTTTCTTCTAAGATCGATTTGACAAACTACTTACTCATTTAAACTGTTACAAATTACATACAATTATTTAGTTGTATAGTAAAGATATTTATGTTTTTATAAGATTGACATAAATCTGCCAATTGCATAAAATAATTTTGTAATATTTAACTTCTATAGAGTTCGATTTTGCTCGAATCCATATTAATATTCTGTCTGTGCTGTGTGTACGTTTGATTACCAACCTAACTTTACTATGAGAAATATTGTACTTATGCATTATAAATTTATGAATCTTGCTTTAGTAAAAGCAACTTAATTGATTTTTATATGCATCATATCTTATTATAACAATAAATTATAATCAGGCATGGTGGAGGCTACTTTACACCAAGTAGTGTAAAAGAACATTCTATGTGTTTCATTACACTACATGGTGGAGGCTACTTTACACCAAGTAGTGTAAAAGAACATTCTATGTGTTTCATTACACTACATGGTGGAGGCTACTTTACACCAAGTAGTGTAAAAGAACATTCTATGTGTTTCATTACACTACATGGTGGAGGCTACTTTACACCAAGTAGTGTAAAAGAACATTCTATGTGTTTCATTACACTACATGGTGGAGGCTACTTTACACCAAGTAGTGTAAAAGAACATTCTATGTGTTTCATTACACTACATGGTGGAGGCTACTTTACACCAAGTAGTGTAAAAGAACATTCTATGTGTTTCATTACACTACATGGTGGAGGCTACTTTACACCAAGTAGTGTAAAAGAACATTCTATGTGTTTCATTACACTACATGGTGGAGGCTACTTTACACCAAGTAGTGTAAAAGAACATTCTATGTGTTTCATTACACTACATGGTGGAGGCTACTTTACACCAAGTAGTGTAAAAGAACATTCTATGTGTTTCATTACACTACATGGTGGAGGCTACTTTACACCAAGTAGTGTAAAAGAACATTCTATGTGTTTCATTACACTACATGGTGGAGGCTACTTTACACCAAGTAGTGTAAAAGAACATTCTATGTGTTTCATTACACTACATGGTGGAGGCTACTTTACACCAAGTAGTGTAAAAGAACATTCTATGTGTTTCATTACACTACATGGTGGAGGCTACTTTACACCAAGTAGTGTAAAAGAACATTCTATGTGTTTCATTACACTACATGGTGGAGGCTACTTTACACCAAGTAGTGTAAAAGAACATTCTATGTGTTTCATTACACTACATGGTGGAGGCTACTTTACACCAAGTAGTGTAAAAGAACATTCTATGTGTTTCATTACACTACATAGTGGAGGCTACTTTACACCAAGTAGTGTAAAAGAACATTCTATGTGTTTCATTACACTACATAGTGGAGGCTACTTTACACCAAGTAGTGTAAAAGAACATTCTATGTGTTTCATTACACTACATAGTGGAGGCTACTTTACACCAAGTAGTGTAAAAGAACATTCTATGTGTTTCATTACACTACATGGTGGAGGCTACTTTACACCAAGTAGTGTAAAAGAACATTCTATGTGTTTCATTACACTACATAGTGGAGGCTACTTTACACCAAGTAGTGTAAAAGAACATTCTATGTGTTTCATTTCACTACATGGTGGAGGTTACTTTACACCAAGTAGTGTAAAAGAACATTCTATGTGTTTCATTTCACTACATGGTGGAGGCTACTTTACACCAAGTAGTGTAAAAGAACATTCTACGTGTTTCATTACACTACATGGTGGAGGCTACTTTACACCAAGTAGTGTAAAAGAACATTCTATGTGTTTCATTACAACAGGAACTATCCATTATTTTAGTATAGTGGAACACTTAGTGAAACACCACTTTGGTGCAGTTACCACCATGTTTAGTGCTCAGATACACAAATTTTTTTTTAAATTTTTTTTTGTTCTTTAATTTGTTCATTGCCGTAAAGAAAAATTTATTTTCAGAAAAAATATTTTTTTAGTAGTTTGTGATTTGAAAAAGAAATAGACAGCGGATGAGTAAAAACAAGCAAAATAAAGGACGTTTACGTATAATATGTTTTAAGTTTTTCACTACCTTTTTCCACCCTAAATAAATTATTTTTTAAAAATAATTTCGATCTTAAATGAACAGAAAAAGTAACTTTCTCTCAAATGACAACACTTCAATGGAAAGATAACATTTAATGAACTACAGCAATAATTAATTAGAAATTTTTGAGCATTGTTCGGAATTTAACCATGAATAAACATGCTTAATTTAAATATTATTATAAACTAACTCAAATATGAAAACTAAATTAAAAAAATAAAACTTTACTAAGCTAGCAAACTTTTTAACGCAGCTTCATGTAGTCCAATAATCATCAGAAAAAAAGTTCCGGGTTAAACAATTTAGTATATAAATCTTGATTGCAAAGTCAATTTTTGAGAAGAAAAAAATTACGAAATATGAAAAAATTTTTGCAAAATCGACACAAAAATATACTTTATACCATAAAAAAAATAACAATTAAATGGACAATATTTTCTCTAAATCCTATTTGTAACAATGCAAAAAATAAGAAAGAAAGACAGCATACATGATTGAAGCTTAAAGAAAGCTAAAAGAAAATAGGAAAGGAGATTGAAAAGCTGAAAATGAAGACATCAAAATAGATCCTAATGACAAAAATAAATAAGCTTTCATTGTAGTCGTTTTTCGAAATTAAAACGACAAACACAACCTAGTTAAACTGGAGAGAAAGAATAAATGCTAGATAATGTCCGTAATTAGACGACATAACAAAAACTAAATTTAAAATATATAGGGGGAGATTTGGAAGATTAAAGCTTTGACAATTGAAATTAGAACTAAAACTTCTTGTAAAAGTACGAACTTAAATATTTAGACCTTAATAGCCTTTGTCCCAACATCATCTGCCTTCAACTAAAAATAACAATTCTCATTAGATGGCAAATAGAATCACGTTATCAAAACCTCAAAACGAAATCAGGAATATGCCAGAAATGAAATGCTCAAAGTGAGAATATCAAAATTGAATCTAATGATAAAAATAAAATAAATAGTTAATATTTTATATTATTTTATTTTATCATCGTCGTTGAACAGCCGACCCGACTGTCGGGTTTACGACTAATAATTTTCAACTCCGAAATCTTGCAATTTTGAACTCAATTCAAAAGACAAGGGAACTCCTGGATCAAGTTTTAGGAGAAATTTGCCTTCGTGGAGGACTTTTTTGATGAAACTAGCCCGCATTTGTGTTACATGGTGAGGAAAACCACGAACATCTCCCACGGTTAGCCTGACAACAAGGGGACTCTAATCCATGATCCGTCTACCACTGAGGATATTTTACGTCAGCTCTGTGGAACGTGCGAGCCGGGTGCGGAATTCGTATCGACCAGCAATGGCTAGAATTCGAACCCAGTTCACCTCATTGGAATGTTCTAACATCAACGTTCTATCCCCGGAGCTACCAAGGCTCAATATATTATAATTTGAAGGGGGGAAACAGACTAGTTAAGCTGGAGAGAAAAAAAGGCATGAAAATTTTTGACAAAAAAAAAAAAAACACTAAATGAAAGTTATTGAAATGCGGAATACTAAAATTTGAATTATTAAAATTAGAGCTCAAACTTCTAGAAAAAGTAAAAAACATAAAAATTAGGACGATATAGTCTTATACACCACAACAAGTTTTCACCAAAATTTAAAACCTTAATAACACTACGCAACCAATGACAGACACCTTAGCAAAACCTTAAAACAAAATGGAAATAGGAATGGGACATGAATGAAATGCTAAGAAATAAGAATTTCAAATTTGAACCTAGTAACAAAAATAAAATAAATTGTCAACATTATCATTTTTAAAAAATCCAAACATAGAACTATTAAAGTTAGAGAAGAAGAACTTCGTTAAAATTAGAGCTCATGCTTCTATCTAAAGTAAGAATTTAAATATTAGGACATTGATAAACCTATTCTTGACAACGTCTGCTTTCAACTAAAAATAAAACGTTAATAACACTACCCTACTCCTCCTATGAGAAAAATGGCAACGTTAACAAAACCTTAAAACGTAATGTGAAAGGAAAAAAAAAGAATGAAATGCTAAAAAAGGAGAACATCAAGTTTGATCCTAATGGCAAAAATAAATAAACTGTAAAAATCAAACACAGACTACTTAAACTGGAGAGAGAAAAAAAAGAACATTGCATGATAATATCCGCAAATGGTTGACAAGACAAAAAAAAAAGTTCTAAGCGCGTGTAAGATTAAAACTTTGACAATTGAAATTAGAGTTTAAACCTGTAGCAAAAAATAAGAAAAATATTTGAACGTCCATTCGTTAGTTCTCGACTTTTAACTTAATAACATCTGTCTTCAACTAAAAATAAAACCTTAATAGCACACCTCATCCTATGACAGACAGGATCAAGTTAGCAAGATCCTCAAAACGTAAAGCAAAACGTTTTGTCCATAAAACGAAACATTGCATGATAACTTTCGCCAAAAGAAAAAAAGAACATCGACGAGAGTCTGTTAAGAAAAAAGACAAAAAAAGAAGAAGGCACACAAAGAGAGCTTTAAAGAAAATAAAGCAGCCGCGATAAAGATCTCCAAAGACATTTTGCCAAAGACAAGGGAGACATGGTAACATTTGACGAAGACGAAAGGAGCTTTGTCTTATCCTCCATCAAAAGACGCCATCCATCATCCAACTCTACCATTCACACTTAGAGCGTCTTCAAGAACAGAACATCCCGTTCTGGAACACCCATCCATACTGGGACATTGAACCGTCCCCTTGATTGTGGGGTCGATGTTCAGATGGATGGTGTGGATATGAGGGGCCTGCTGGTGGAGAAAGGATTGAAATGGCGAGAGGGAAGATGATGGGGATGGTCCGGGTTCAAACCAGGAGGACAGTTTCCTGTTTCACAGAAACAGAAGAGGTAAAGGCAGGGAAAAAAGTAAAAAAAATGGGTTCAAAGGTCAGGGGATATAAAAGGCTACTGTTTGAGTGAATATGTAAGATTACGTCGGTTCGAAAAAGATTAGGTTGAACGAAAATAAAGAATTGGGAAGAAAAATGATTTTACATCAACGTTTACGTTGATTTCTTAACTGTACGTCAGATTAAGAAAATATTAGATTTAATAAAATTAAAAAAATCAGATTTTTTTTTTTTTTTTTTATAAGTCATAGTCATCAACATGAAAAAGAAAAACTAAGTTTTTGTAAAATACATGTTTCACATTAATAATTGCATAACAGGATGTGAAAGGACGAACTTTTTTCGAAATTGAAAATGTTAAGTCGATAAAAAAAAAACTTACAGTGTAATCTTTGTACCCACCAAACATTTTTTTTTTTTTTAATCAAAAATAAAAATGATTAGGATTTTCGGTATGGGCACAGAGTTTTAAATTTTTAGGATCAAAAATATACATTTCAATTTCACTTTCACAAACATAAATAGAAAACTAATTTAGCTTTTTATATTCAAGAATGAAAATTTTAGAATGCCAGGTAATAGTGAAAATAATAATTATTATTATTCTACAATCTACATAACCTAATCTAGAGAAAATTGAAAATGATTAGGATTTTCGGAATGGGCCCAGGGTTTCATATTTTTAGGATCAAACATGTACATTTCAATTTAAACATAAGTTGAAAACTAATTTAGCTTTTCATGAAAATTTTAGAATGCCAGGTAATAGTAAAAATAATAATAATAATAATTCTACAATCTACTTGAGAGATCCAGACTTAATCCGGAATCTACATAACTCAATCTAAAGAAAATTGAAAATGTGCGCAAAAAATTTTAAAAAAAAATTTATAAATAAAAATTAAAAATATTGTTAATTCCTCGTTTTGTTATTAGCTTTTTATGTAGATACAAAAAGACTTAACTGTAAGATTTAATATCTAATTTTTCCCCGATTTTTTACAGTTACTTTACATTCTTAAATTAGTTAGATAATTTTTCATTAAAAAAATTTTACAATTTATGTTTTCAGTTAAAATAAAAAATTAAACCATAGTCCTAATTCAGTGGGAAGTATGTAACCACAGTGACAGCATTTAATTGAAATGAATTCTTTTTAATTTCGAAAAAAGTTTAAAGGTTGTAAAAAGTTAAGGTTTGCGATACACTTTATCGCACAGTATTTAAAATATATAAGACATTAAAGATTCAACTAAAAAAACACTAAACTACGTTAATAACCGTTAATTTTAATCTACTGCAATTGTTTATAACTATGAAAGACGTTTAATAAACTTGAATACAAAAGATTTGGTTGTGTTTATTATATTTTCGAAATTATTTTGAATAGTGATAGATATGGAATTACTTTTCGGTAATTATAACATATACTTTTAATAATTGAAAAATTCAGAGTCCTGAATAAAAAAACTGAAAATTTTAGTATATATATTTAAAATAAAGCTCAAGCTTATTGCTTTATGCTTATTTTTTATTTAGCATTTATAACTCAGCAGTATTAGTAGTAATTAAACACTCAAGCAAGCAATAAACTGAGTAAAAAACTTATATTTTTTTCAAAAAATTTTCAACATTTCTGGGATTTTTCCAAAATCAAAAAAATCAACAAAAAAAATTTTAAATACACTAAACGAAGCTAGCAAAATCCAGTAGATTTAGCAGCCAGGATAACTTATAACTTCAAATTCAAAGTAATACATAAATTATTGTGGTTTTTCATATCAATAACACAATTCTATTGTTTCCACTGGTTTCAATAATTACGTTTTGAATAAAATTGTAAAAATTTTAACAATTATTTAAGACTTTAAAATTGTTGAAAAATCCTATTTACAGTAAAATAAAACATACTCTGAATACCTTTAATGATCAGAATCTCACTAAGACACGATTTTAATTGTTCTAAAAGGCAACCTTAATTATGTTAATTAATAGACGATTTTAACGAAGATGTAAATATGAGTTCATTTAGTATGGAAATGTCATACTTTGAAAAAAGCTCGGTTAAATGTCTTGTCAATTAGTCTTCTGGTTCTTTAGGTACCAGTGCTAACTAGTTAAAAATATGGATTGAGAAAAAAAGTATGGTCAAAACTATCAGAATATGGTAAAATTTACCGTGTTTTTTGCTCTATGGAAACAATTAAAACAAAAAGCTCGGTAATTTTCACCAAAGCACTTTGGTAAAATTGACAAAAAAATATATTTTATAATATGTGGTAAAATTTCTTAATTTTATCATAAAAACCATTTACTCGGTAAAATTTACTTTTCAGATTTGTGTTTTTTTATTAAAGCAGTAGTAATAAGAATTATAGTTTTGGAAACCAGAATTTCCCGTAAACCGTTATCATATGAACGGAAAAATTACCAAAATGAATGGTTTTAATACTGTATATTTTGTTTTATTAACCAGAATTGTGAGGCTTTTATTCAGATATGTTATTATTATACTGCACGGTAATTTTACCAGAATTTGTTTTCTTCTGTGTAGTTTAGAGATATTTACGATTAAAGTTTTAGTACATAACTATATAATTAAATTAGTAAGTAGACGCTCATTAAATAATACCAATGTCATTTATTAAGTTCGTTAGATACTGGTAACGTTAGGCTATTAATCACAATATTCATTAGGTACCAGTTCCAACTACTTAAAAAAACATGGCTTCGAAATATTCACAATTGAAGTTTTAGCACATAACTGTATAATTAGATTAGTAAGTATACGCTCATTAAATAAAACTAATGTCCTTAATAAAGTACGTTGTGTAACGTGAAGCTACTAAACATAATGTTCGTTAGGTACATGCACCAACTAGTACTTAGAAAAATTTTGATTTGGGATATTTACGATTAGGGGAGTTCTAGCATTACGTATTTCCATCATCTCAACCGAAGCTCTCTATTCCAACTCTAATTCTAGCTGAATCTGTTCTGATTAATTTCAAATTTCAATTATATATTTTTAAATACGCGCTGTTTTGAAATTTGTAATAAAATTAAAACCCCATTTAAAAAGTGTGTGTATTTTCTATAACTTTTACATAATTGTTCCATTAGAGTAATAATTAGACGTTTATTAAATAATACTATTATTCAAATTAATTTTGATGGCAAATCTTATTTACAGAGCTAGATATTCAAAGTGATAAATCTACAAGTATTTATAAATTTCAGTTTTTATAAAGAAGGTGTGGCCTTCATTACTTCGTATAGCCTAAGTTTCGTAATACAGTACAGATTCTTACATGGCATTTCTTTTATTTAACAACACTATTCAAGCCGAGCATTTCAAACAAATTATATTTTTCCATTCTTTCGATTTCTAATTACTTTAATGACGAGGCAGTTTCCAAACTATTTGCGTCATTAAATTCGATTCATAGAGATAGAGAATAATTATAAAACTATTTTGCCCTTCTCAAATTATTGGTAGCCAATCTGCAAATAAAACTCCACACCTATCAGCCCACACGAATATTGAAGTCAAAGTCGTAGAATCTAAATAGTTCTTAATGTTGTTGTTCGACCTCTAATAACCATGTTGTCGACTATTTTTTTAAAAAGTTTACCTATAATAACTTTGGATGATAATAACTTAAACGATGGTGACTTTTCGGAACTAGCAAATGAATTATTTAAAATCATAAATGGTTTCATGTATAATTCAAAAGGGATGGTACGTTATCTTTCTTCAGCGGGATTCGGTGCAATTTCGTATTTGACTGATCATTTAGTTTTCGATTGGACATGGATGGTAAAAGTGATTGGATTATTTGGATGCAGGGTGGATCAAAATTATCCTTAGAGCATTCATGCACAATTACTCTTATTAAAAATAAGATTGATAAGTTCTGGTGTAATAAGTTTTGTGTTTTTTGTACATTCACTTTAAAGTACTGGGGAAAGAAAAGATTGTATAAGTTATATAATGTTTTCGTATGATATTCACTTTCAAGTACTGGAGAAAGAAAAGATCATATAAGTTTTATAATGTTCTTTTATGATATTCACTTTACTGAGGAAAGAAAAGATTATATAATAAGTTATATGTTTTTGTATGATATTTACTTTCAAGTACTGAGGAAATAAAGGATCATATAATAAGTTACAAAGTGCTTTTGTTTGATATTCACTTTCAAGTACTGGGGAAAGAAAATATCATATAATAAGTTACATAATGTTTTTGTAAGATACTCACTTTCAAGTACTGGAGAAAGAAAAGATCATATAATAAGTTTTATAATGTTTTTTTTATGATATTCACTTTACTGAGGAAAGAAAAGATTATATAATAAGTTATATGTTTTTGTATGATATTTACTTTCAAGTACTGAGGAAATAAAGGATCATATAATAAGTTACAAAGTGCTTTTGTTTGATATTCACTTTCAAGTACTGGGGAAAGAAAATATCATATAATAAGTTACATAATGTTTTTGTAAGATACTCACTTTCAAGTACTGAGGAAAGAAAAGATTATATAAGTTATATAAAGTTTTTGTATGATAGTCACTTTCAAGTACTGAAGAAAGAAAAGATACATAGGCATAGTTCGAAAATTTTAAAAAGTAATTTCAACAGAAAAGGGGTTAAAGGGTTTGAATTTAAAAATTTTATGCTTGCTTCTACTTCAACATATAAATTTATGAAAAACTTTATAATTTTGAGACAGCTGGCAACACTTTTTTTAAAAAATTATTTATAACTAAGCCTACTACAATTTTCAAATAGACGTTTCCTTTCCCTTTAACTAAATTTTGGTACCGATTCAACCAATATTTTAAACTTTTAAAAGGACAACAATTCTCCAAAGTCTAAGATTATTTAATGTTTCAAACCACTCAATATTTTAAACCAATGAATAAGACATCAAAAAATCTCAACATTTATGATTATTTTCAGCTCAATAAGAAACGAATAAATTCACTCAAGATTTTAAACTTTTTAAATGGACAACAGTTCTCCAAAGTCACAGATTATTTAATAATTCAAGCCACTCATTATTTTAAACCAATGAATAAACTGACAAGAAATCTCAAAGTTTATGTGTATTTTCAGCTCAATAAGAAACGAATAAATTCACTCAATATTTAAAAACTTTTAAAAATGTCGACAACAATTCTCAAAATTTACGTTCATATTCCTCAAGTAACGTATCCATTTCTTCAAGAGTCTAAGCTTTAAAGCAGCTTAGCAATTTTTTTTTTAAATTTTAATATAAGCTGACTACGTTTATTTTCTGTTCAATAAGTAACACATATAATTATAATATAAACTTTTATTCAACATTTTAAATTTTTGGAATGAACTACAATTCGCAAAATTTACATTTATATATTTATATGTTTATTTTCCGCTTAAAGAGAAAAAAAATTCTGGAAAAAATATCGTACTGTATGGTTGTAAAAAAAACATACTTATGGTTAATAAAATCAAAATATTTAAACCCATTCTTTTGGTAAATTTTCCATTCACATGGGCAAAAGTTTACCGGAAATTCTGTATTTCAAAACTGCAGTTTTATTACCGCATATTTAGTAAAAAATACAAAACTGAAACTAAATTTAACAGAATAAATGGTTTTCATGTAATACTCTAAATTATCGCAATAAAATTAAAATTTAAACATTTAAAATACAGTAATTTGTAAAACTGATTAGGAGAAAAAAATATGTAAAGCATGCAAAATGGACTTCCCTAAAAATACTTTTATGTTTTTACATAATTTATTTTTAGACTTTTGTTACTAAACGTCTCTGGCACAAATAATTTCACAGCTCCCGCGAGGAGAAAAACCGTACCTGAGAAAGGACAGAACATAAACCTGCAGATTGTTTTTTCTGCTCTACATAAATCTCACTCAATGATGTGAGGGCGCTGAAATCGCTTTTCCTTGACGGCGTACTTTTTGTAGTTGACAATTCACATTTTTTGTAAACTACTTGATATTTTTAGATAAAGGATCGCTTAAAAATATCAACGTACAAATGTCGTTTAACAAAAAGCAACAGATAATGGATATCTCGTCTAGATAAGTTTTAAAATAAATTTATAAATAATTATTTCGGTTTTAAAATGCCTTCTGCTTACTAAGAATGTTAAAAACTTTGTGAATGTGATAATTAAGATAAAAAGCCAACATTAAATTTAACAATTGAATATATTTCAATAGTTAAAATTGAATATAAATTTTAATGTAGCATCATCTTCAGTGCAAAATAGTAATTTAGCTTAATTTCTAAGTTCTGATTTTTAAATTCTACTTTTTTTTTTTTACTCTTAAGTTTTGTTTCTTAACTCAAAAGTTAAGAATCAAAACTTAACTTTAGAAAACTCGCGCGAACCATTCCATCTTCCATTTTTCATATCTTTTACGTTCGATAGCCATGCTGATTAATCTTATGTATTTTGAGTGTCACTTAATTATTGGCTGATTCAGTTTAAAATTTCATTTTCTTTATATCACTCGTTTGTAATGTTTTTCACTGCGATTTTTCTGCATTTTACACAGAAGACGATGCCCCAATGTCGCATCGAAACTATGTAATTTTTAAGTACTGAAATATATAAACTAGTGAATTTAAAAGTTGGTTTTCATCTTTATTTTCGTTTGAAAGATATAGCTTCAAACTACGTATGAATCAAATACTTACGGTCGGAACTCATTATTACAAACACAAATCAAGAATCTTCTCCTTTTGTATTAAGTAAAAAGAGTTATTAAATTTTTACATATGCATTGACAGATATAATTAAGAAATTAATCACCAGATTAATGACCACATATAACAAGATTACTAATAAAAAAACTCATTATTTATTACATAAGAATGCTTTTTAAATCCATCAGAAGATTTTTCCTATAAGCAATTTTGGTACCTGTTAGAAATTTTAAAACGTTTTGAAATGTAATTTCGTTCAAATTTGCTGCAATCTTAACATATTAAGTTGAACCACTTTATGAAACACAACAATTCAATTTGAAAATCACTATGATTCAACCTATCTTTCAACTTAAAATCTTATAATTATTGTAGTAAATGTGCGCATGCTATGGTTTAAAGAGCCAATGTTATGATTAAATGTTGATTAGATTTTTCAGCGAGTTTCGAATGTTACATCAACGCACCATTTTTCTTTCATGGGAAAACTTGTGCCATGAAGAGAAGAATGCAGCTCGAAATGCGACTTACTACGCCCACTATTGAGACTTGTAAATGCTTTGTGAAGTAATAATAAAATAATAATAAATAAAAGTTAAAAAAAATCTTCCATAAAAAAATTTTTAAAAAAATAAATAAAAAAATGCTTCTAATTCTAACCAGTCCACTTCTCATCGTAAGAAACTGGTGATGACGGGTAAACAAACAAGTTTAACTGACGACAAAAAATAGTTTGTAAAATTATTTTTTTGCCTACAATTACCAAATGATAAAATGTAAAGAATGAGTTAAGAAAGATAAAGCAATAAAAACTAAACATAATGCTCTGTTATTTTTCCTGATGGAGCCATAATTTTTTTAAAATTCATTTTTCGTCTCTACAGTTTACATTTAATTAATAATACCAATACTATAAAGTGCACAATATGTGTGTGTTTTCGTAAAAATTATGTAAGAACAACAAAAACTTAGGAATAAGTTTTAAACTAAAATAACTCGTTAGATACTAAAATAACTCGTCTATAGCATTTTAATTTGAGCACTTGCAGAAGAACTAATTACACCGCTATCATGTAAGTAATGACAACCTTAGCCATAAATAACCACAAGTGAGAGGGGTGATTTTTGTCTTCAGTTTGATATGCAGGTGAAGAAAAAAAATCGCGTATAAAATAAACGTGCCCATGCCACGAAATTCAGGTACCAAATACAGCCCTAGAGGCCCGAAACTAGGCAAACTTAACCTTGCCGAGATAGAACTCTTGAAGTTCGGGCCTCCTTGACGCCCGAAGGCAAGCTTAGAATAAAAGTTCAGTGACTTCTCACCTTGAAGAAGTTTGAAGTATCTGGAGGTGAAGAAAACACAATTCTCTTCACTAAAGAAGAGGTAAAGGGTTCTTCACAGCTAAAGAGGCCCCGTAGGCCTTCTTTCTAACTCCTCCAAAACATCCCAGCTTTTAGAATCTTTTTTTTTTTTTCGAGATATTTCTTTGAAACCTGTGGGATACTCCAAAATTACTTGAAAAATTTAACTTTATAAATTGTTTGAACCTAAATTTAAACTGAAAAACATCTCTTCGTAAGAGTTATCCCCTATATATTTAAATATATATAGTTTTACATATAGGCAATGCATTCTAATGTATTATAATTACTGAAAAAGAGGTAAAGGATTCTTCACAGCTAAAATATTAGGCCTTGTTATACCACTTTCAAAACAAATATTTTTTTTTTTTTTTTTTTTGAAGTCTTGATTTTAAAACTTGTAAGATGCTCCTAGATGTCTGGAAAAATTAATTTTATAAATCATTTAAACTTAGACTTGAACTGATAATCATTCCTTTAAGAGAGAGATATTTCTCTCTCTTAAATAGATAGATGTATAGATATATTTATATAGATATAGATATATAGATATATAGATATAGATATATAAATATAGATATAGATATATAGATATAGATATATAGATATAGATATATAGATATAGATATATAGATATAGATATATAGATATAGATATATAGATATATAGATATATAGATATAGATATATAGATATAGATATATAGATATAGATATATAGATATAGATATATAGATATATAGATATATAGATATAGATATATAGATATAGATATATAGATATAGATATATAGATATAGATATATAGATATATAGATATATAGATATAGATATATAGATATAGATATATAGATATAGATATATAGATATAGATATATAGATATAGATATATAGATATAGATATATAGATATAGATATATAGATATAGATATATAGATATAGATATATAGATATAGATATATAGATATAGATATATAGATATAGATATATAGATATAGATATATAGATATAGATATATAGATATAGATATATAGATATAGATATATAGATATAGATATATAGATATAGATATATTTTCACGATATATAGAATATATATTTTAATATATTCTCATCATTAAAGAAGAGGTAAAGGTTTCTCCACAGCTAAAATACTCCGATTTGTTCCTCCAAAACAATCCATTTGTGGTTTGTTTTTTTTAATGAATTTCCTACTAAATATTGATTTTAAAACCTGTGAGATGCTCCTAGATTACTGAGAAATTTTTTTTTATAATAATTCAAACTTACACTTCAACTGAAAATTATTCCTTTGCAAAAGTCATTAAGAGATAGATATTTCTGTATATAGATGAAAAATATATATATTAATTATATGCAGGAGATAGATTCTAATATATTC
The DNA here is from genome assembly GCA_949128135.1 of Parasteatoda lunata. NCBI lineage: Eukaryota > Metazoa > Arthropoda > Arachnida > Araneae > Theridiidae > Parasteatoda > Parasteatoda lunata. The sequence continues at coordinate 57,210,738 of OX421977.1, forward strand.
TCATCACTAAAAAACTCATAAAGCATTATTCACAGTTATAACTCCTCCAAAACAATCTATTTTTGTTTATTTGTTTTGCTTTTTTTTTTTTTTTTTTTTTTTTTAATCTTTCTTTGAAATCTTGATTCTAAAACCTATGAGATGCTCCTAGATAACTGGAGAAAAAAAAATTTGCTTTATAATCATTTAAACTTAGACTTCAATTGAAAATTATTCCTTTGTAAAAGTCATTAAGAAATATATTATTTATGTATGTAGATAGAAAATATATATATTCACTATATATAGGAGATACATTCTAATATATTCTCATCACTAAAGAAGAGGTAAAATATTATTCACAGCATTCAATATTAGGTTTCGCAAAAACTCCTAGAAAACACAATGCAATTTTCTGTGGAATGACTGTAAAAATGCTCTCAGATTTCTGAAAAAAATTAATTACACAAATTGTGTGATTCTAGACTTTGACTGAGTATTATTCTTGAGAAAGATATACTATTAGGCGATGCATATTTTCCATAAATTCTCTACATACATCAGAGAAATATATTTTTACTATATATAGGAAATATATTGCAATATATTTCCTACATATTGAAAGAGTCCTCCTCAGCAAAAAAGAGGTAAAGTGTTCTTCACTGCTATAAGTGCTGGCATTCTTATAATTTCACCAAAACATCTTAAGAATCTTTTTCCCGAAACATTTCTCAGAAAACTTTATTCTAAAATCTGTGGTATGATTCTCGACTACTTAACCCAACGGCAAAAAATCAGTCCGAGTGCGCTCCTTACCGGGATCAGTTATTTCTTCTCCAAGCGATTATTAGGTAAAATAACTTTTATGCCTAAAAGGTTGAAGGTCTTGGAGACGCATGAACGTCCCCATGACAGCGCACCATCAACAACAATGATTTCACAAGCTTTATTGATGGGACACCATATGTCCCGCCGTAAGCACAAAGCATCTGAACCCCGGGACAGGGTATGTCCCGGCCGGAATTCTAGAGACAATAACTCATTTTTATTGACATTTTACTTGACATTTTGATGATTATTTTAGGCAACGATTTTTTATTAACATTTTCATGTATATTTGCGTTAACATTTTTATTAACATATTTATTTATAAACACTTTTCGAAATTAACAGTTACTCGTATAAAATAAGAGCGTTTGAAAGTAGTGGAGGAACAACAGTATCTAAAGTTTGAGTTTCTTGAGGGTGTGGCAGGGCTGGAAACAGTTCTTCCTAGCAAGAGGTGCATACTATTTTCGAGCGTGCCTCTTTCATCATTTTTGCGCACCACGCACATCTTCTGCGCGTTTTTCCCTCATTTGGAAAATGGTTTCCAGCATTTAAAAGTCTCGCTGTTGATGATTTAGTTTTGGAGGAAGAGGGCCTTTGCTTATTGACTTCCTTGCTTGCATTTCCAAATGTCAGGAGACTTTCAGCAACAGCAACGAGGAATGGTAATAAGGGACGTTTTCGTTCAGTAACGTCTTGATGAACAACATGGGCATGAATAATCGAGGTCATCAGTAATTTGTAGAATACCTTTTTCCACCACTTGTTGGATTTACGACTCAGTAGAGTCAGTGATTTCAGTTTCAGAAGAATCATTAATATAAGCGAGCTGTCGCAGCTTGTTATCAGGGTAAAATCTCTTTCGACTCATTTCCCGAAATGATGAAGGTGATGAAGGTTCTTCATCACCTTCTTTTTTACTTCACATTATTTACAAAAATTGGGCACCTGGGCCGCGCAGCGTCCCCTATCCCATACATCTAGAAATTTACTAAGAATTTGAAGTAATAACATTTTGAATATAGCAGTCTTTGTGGTAGCTAATACACGGCCCTTCATCAGAAGAAGGAGCCTTCGAATAAGTCTTCGAATTATTTTTAGAAATAGTGGTGGCTAAAAACCTAATAAATTGAAGTTATTAAACCAAAAATCACAATTAATAAACTACCACTCGAAAATATTTATTGGCTGAGCGGAGCATGTTGGTATCTTTTGCGTCGCTTGCTCGATTAGATCGGGAACGATTGACATGAGAAATCTATGGACCCAGAACAATGAGAAGGCCTTAAAATCAGTTTGGAGAACAAAGTGGGCGTTATTTTCTGTCCTTGATATTTTTCAGTAACTGGGACACATGTTGTCCCAGCCGTAATATCAAAAAATTTCGTGACTGGGACAGCACATGTCCCGCCCGGTGCGAAAGGGTTAAAACAATTAAATTTATAAAACTTTATTTAAAAACGTTACTTTAAAACTTCAATTAGGTGTACCCTTCTATAAAGTATTTAGAACAACAAGATAAATCATGAAAGAAGTCAATTGACCCAAAGCACATTTATCGTTTCGTCTAAACTATGCCAATTTAGAATTTTTAGGCATACGTTGTTTATTGCTTCTTCAATATAATCGATGATTTTTTTTTCACTTCTTAATTCGTTTCAATTCTACATTTTTGTGTCCGAAACTCAGATATCACTCTAAAGTATATTTTTGTGAATATTAAAGCAATACCAAGTAAGAAAGAGTTAAAAAGTTTTAATAATATTTCAAGAGGACTGTATTAGAAATTCCTTATCAAATTTCACTAATTAATTGAGTTTTAAGTAAGATTTATCCTTCATTAAAATTTACATTTGAAGTCTTTTGAAGCATCGTGTATTTTTTCTATTTGGATTACGTACGCATATATCTGCGCTCCTGGATCACTTCTGAGCTATTCGAATGTTGAGTGCTACAATTTTGCTATAAGTAAATAAACATGTGAAAGAAAAACCCTAATTTTGGTTTCCTATCAAACATGAGAGTGGATCAAAAGACTCTCTTTTGACTTACACAGCTTTTTTTCTCAGCAACTGGCTTAAAGTTACTTTTATGTAAGATGTTTTGAAAGAAGTTAGTGTAAGTCAAGCCGGGATTTAACTTTTCTAAGCTGCTATAACTCTTTAAAGCAGAATTTTTATTAATTATATTTTTAATATTTTTTTCATTATTTTGTATTAATTCACGTCAAAATAAGTGAAAAATATTATATTTAGCATTTTAATAATTTATGGTTATGAAATACAGCATGTAACACCGATATCTATTTCTGCCTGAAAGATAAAATCTTAAAAACACGGCTCACTTCCAAACAATGATTTTTCAAATTTGAACATATTTTAAGTTATTTAGATATAAAAGAAACAGTTATTCATCACTGAAATTCCTTTAATTTACAAAAATAATTATTGTTACATTTTGATTATGAATGACAAAACAAAAGATTTCAAACTACTTTTTTTTTTATTTGTATTTTAGTACAAATGTGATTCCGAACAGAGTTTTTTAGTAACTATTAGACAGTTTTTCATTATTAAAAAATACAAAATATATTTTTGATTGTAATTAGTGCGCAAAATATATATATATATATATATATATATATATATATATATATGTATAAATATATATATATATATTATATATATATATATATATATATATATATATATATATATATATATATATATATATATATATATATATATATATATATATATAAGGGAAAATTTTATTAAACAACTCTTATTTAATTTCGTATAATTAATATTCTGAATTTAATTTCAATCAAACCAGGCATGTTATCGCAAGAAATTAAAACCATTTTCTGTTTTTATCAGAAGTTAGAATATTTTATTGAAACGTATATATAAGTTTTTATTTTTTTTTTTTAATATACTTTGCATAAAAAAACTTACATCCAGTGTATTTCAAATATATAATCCTAAAGATTCATGCCTTATTCGAAGAATGTTGACGTTTGACTTTAAACGAATTTAATACACTTTTCCCCAAACTTTCTATTTTCATTTAACACTACTTCCTCAAATAATTCTAATCTAAAACATTTCGTTCTATTTTTTTCCAAGTATACTTTTAAAAAAAAATTTAAAAAACAAAATTTAAAAAAATTAAACATTTCTAGTGTAATACGTCTTTGTTCTATGTTCGTTGACTTTGTTAAAGCTATTTTTTTATTCAAGTTTACCTTTCTACACCTTAAAATAAATATATAATAGATAAAAATCATGTATAATTCTTGTAAGTTTTAATAAAAACAAAAGATGCGTTTCGTTTTGTTATAAGTTAATTTCACGAAGAAATACTCTCTCATCCATAAAATAAAAACACCTCAGCTAAATCAAACCAAAACATTTTCGTATCAAATCCATCTCAAATCAAAACAATTTGTCTTCAAAATTAAATAAAAATTCAAACGAAAACAATCATTAGAAAACAATCTTAGACACAGAATCTAGTATTTTTTGAAAACATCAAAAGTTTTACACAAATTGATATATCATAGCAAGTGTATTTTTATTTAGGGAAAGCTGTAAAATATCTAAAAACAGATTCAGCTGCTTTCGGAAGAATACGCCTCGATTTTTTTTTTTTTTTTCAAAAGGTAAAAATAAAGGTTTAATTCAGTCACAAAATGATCAACCCTATCTGAATAATCACGGAATTCACCTCAAGAACATATAAAAATGCCTGTAAAGCTCATCATATCCGTTTTCGAAATACGCAACATCTATTAAAAGAAAGAATACTTCATAGGAGAAGGGCCTCAGGGTATCTAAATCAACATAGATGATTATTTGGGTGGGCCAGAGCAAAGTTGTTTCCGTGTGGGTGGATTGCTGGTGCAGTCAGATGGTAAACGTTCTAAAGCGTCTTGAGTAGCATCATTTAGTTTTTCAACTATCTTGGTTATATAGGTTACATTTCGTTTCTTTCATTGCATTGCGCCACTGATTTTCCAATCTATTGTTATGTAATTGTTCATCCAACACATGCTGCGACACAGTTCGTAAAGTTTGATACAATTTATACACCTTCCATTATAGTTTCAATAAGAATGGCTTTAAATGAACATTTAGGAAATTTGAAAAATCAACTAATGAGACATTTGTTTTTATATTTTACAATTTAGAACAAAAATGATTTAATGCCTGTGTTGTTTGTTGCTAATGACATATGTTAGTGCTGTAAATAGAATAATATTTTAGCTTTGATAATTAAATTGAACTTTTTTTTAACAATAACTTTTATTTCTTTATAACTTAAAGCTTCTTTTATAACTTAATATTATAAAACTATTTGGTCAAATAATTTTATCAGTCTTATCCTATGTTTTTGCAAATTAGCAGTTCTAAAACTACAAGTTTTTTTTACCTAACATTTACAATTAACAATGTAAATTTAATATATTATAAATAAAAAAAAAGATTGTAAATTAATTTTTTTTTGTATTAATGCATTGTAATACTATTCAAGAGAATTTACTTAGATCTTTCAAGCAGAAAATATTTATAAACATGATATGTTTACATTTATATTGTTCACTTTTGTTGCAAAAAAAATTCTAATTTTTGCATTTATTTCTTTTCTTAGATATAATGGATTTCTTTCTAAATAGCTATCCTAAAATTCTATTTTAATTTCTTAATAATGCTATAAAAATAAAACTAGCGAAATTTCATAAAAATCAATGCAAACTATTACTATAATCTGTTGCAAGTAAAGAAAAATTCCATACTCAAAGCTGAAGCTACGATTCCCTACCTCATGACGTCACGCCGCACACAAATCTCAAAAATCAGAACTAGAGGATATAAAAACTTGGCTGCTTATACTTTCAGTAAGAAATGAGTTGAATGTCCGTCACTTTTCTGATAATAAAAGTGTTATCACTAGGAAACAAAAATTTTAAATGTTAATTACTAAAATAATCTTTGGGGATATAATAATGGAAATATTTAATAATATTTAATATTTAATAATATTTAATATGAATAATAATATTTAATATTATTATTCATAAATATTTAAAATTAATGCGTTATAATTAAAACACATAAATATTATGAACAATGACATTAAAAAATATCTTATTAAATTGGAAAAATTTTTAAGCATTAATAAGTTTTATTTTTGAAATTCGGGATTTTCTTTTCTTTGACCTTGCACATTTTTTTCTTCTTTTCTGTTTAAAGTTACGAGACGGTATCGATTTCAATGGCAAAGTTCTTAAAAGTCTAAACAAAAAATGTCCACATAATAAAATGTCCACACAGAACATAAAGTAATCTTAGAAATGTAATACATGCTTTGACTTTGCAACAATTATAATTTACAAAAACGTTTTTTTATGAATCCCACAAACGTAGAAAAGTCTGTTTTTCAGCAAATTTTTTCTCGTTAAATTTTTAAGCATTTTTTTATATTAAAGAAATAATTTGGCTTTAAAAATTAATATTAATGATCTTAAGAAGCTTCTTTACGGAAATCAGAAGGTATGGATGGAACATTACAATTTAAATATGCTTATAATAAACTTTATCTAATTTTTACCAGAATATAGCCGTGGTGGCTCAAAGGATAGAGTGTTCGCCGCCTTCCAATCAGGTAAACCGGGTTAGAATCTCAGATATGGCTGGTCGATACAAATTCCGCACCCGGCTCGCACCGACCACAGTGCTGTTGTAAAGTATCCTCAGAGGTAGACGGATCATGGTTTCCTTATCACCAGGCTAACCGTGGGAGGTTTACGTGGTTTTTTTCCTCATTTAACGCAAATGCGGGTATCAAAAAGTCCACGAGGGCAAATTTCTCCCAATACTTGATCCAGGAATTCTCGTGTCTTCTGGAATGGGCTCAAAATTACAAGGCTATGGAGTTGAACATTAGTTGTCGTAAACCCAAAATTGCGTCGGCTGCTCAATGACGGTTATAAAATAAAATAAAAGAATAAATATAACGAATATTTACTCGGCAATAACTTTCGAGACAGTTAAAATACAAGGCGGCTATCCAACGAAAATCAAAACGATCCTCACGCGTGCTGTTTTAGAATTTTTCGGATTTTTTTGACAAAATAAAGTAAATACAATTCGGCAATCAGCAATTTTAATAAAGTAATTTATGTTATAAGGTTTTGGAAAATACCATTGTTTTTGGAATAATTTACATTAAAAAAATTTCGTCATTATCAAAATCAGTTTTTTCTTCAGTTTAAACAAGAAGTAAATTTCAAAAACTCTAATGAGAGATAACTGTACAGTTTTAGATTATGTATCCAAAATAACTGGCCTTATAATTTTATTACATAAGATTGTTAAATTCTGAAAGTTATAAAGTTCTAATGCAACGAAGCCTTTATATTCCAACCTTTTTAAAGCTTAAGCTGACAAATGACATTCGATTTTTAAAAATTTGATAAAAACAAAGCGTTTTCTAAGGAAGAAAAAGACAAAAAGTTGTTCTTAAATACAAGATAGGGAGCAAAGAGACTTAAAAATATTTTAAACCACATAAAAAAAAGTAGAAATATATTGACAACATAATTGTCTTTTGGGCAACATATTGTCTCATGGGTATATCAGAAATTTAAAATATATAACAAAGAAAATTAATCTTCTAATGTTCTATTCATACATAATAAAAAATAGAACGTGTGTTATCGCTTTATAAAAGTTTCCTTTCTTTTTTGCAAAAACTAAGAAATATCCACTTTTCTTTAATGACTTGCTAATTCCGTAAAAATTATTTTTGCCTTTTGACATTTAAACAATTTCACTAATAATAATTCTACGAAGAAAGAAGAAATATTTTTAAGACTTTAAGCTCAATATAGAACTTATCTTTTGAGTACTGGTGTCAATTAACTACAATATTAAACTTCAATGTAATTAAAAAAATAATAATAATTTTTAATTTTTATGAAAATAATGTATAATTGTCTATTATTAACAAATCTATGGAGAGTTTTTAACTCTGCTCAAAATGCGTATTTAAGAAAATGAGCAAAGCTCAAAATGCGTATTTAAGAAAGTGAGCAAGGCTCAAAATGCGTGTTTACGAAAACGGACAATACTCAAAATGCGTGTTTACGAAAACGGACAAAACTCAAAATGCGCGTCTACGAAAATGAACAACACTCAAAATGCGTATTTACGAAAATTAACAACACTCAAAATGCGTGTTTACAAAAATGGACAACATTAAAAATGCGTGTTTACGAAAATGGACTTAGCTCGAAATGCGTGTTTACGTAAATAGACATAGCATTTGATTCCGTTTTTCAATTTTATTTTATAGTATTTTTTTTCCTCTTTAAAAAAAATAAACTGATAAATCTAATTAAATTCGTAATTCATAAATCCTTTGGTACATTTTATTAGTCTTTATTTTTTAAAAGATTCAAGTCAACAGTTGCTTTTACAAGGTTACCTCTAATGCTATGAATTTATAATAGTTGTTTTAAATTTGCGTTGTTGGTATTTATATGTTTTAAACTCACTTTAAGGTTTAGAATCTTGAATACGAAGACATCGCCTGAAAAGAGATATCGATTATGTACCTCCCCGACCCCGAAGTCCGGGACTTTTCCCCGAATTGATTGTAATTAGTATTTAAATAAGTAAGGAAATGTAAGCACGCAATTACCCATTAAATTGCTAAATTTGGGTTGAAAACTGAAAAGGGGAATTTATAGCTGTGTCCATTTTCGTAAACACGCATTTTTGGTTTTGTCCATTTTGTGAACACGCATTTTGAGCTGTGTCCAGATTTAAAAATTCAGCGAGTATAATTTAGAGTGAATAAGAATTTTTAATATGCTTCATTACGCAGCTGTTATATTTTTATTTTTTAACCGTCGTTGGACAGCCGACCCAATTTTTGGGGTTTACGACAACTAATGTACAACTCCGTAGTCTTGTAATTTTGAACTCAATCCAGAAGACACGGGAATTCCTGGATCAAGTATTATGAGAAATGTAACTCCGTGGAGGACTTTTCTGATGGAACTAACTCGCATTTGCGTTACCTAGAGAGGAAGACCACGAGAACCTCCCACGGTTAGTCTGACGGCAAGGGGACTCTAAACCATAATTAATGTTCCACCGAGGATAATTTACGTCAGCACTGTCATCGATGCGAACATGGTGCAGAATTCGAATCGACCAGCCATTGCTGGGATTCGATCCCGGTTCACCTCATTGGAAGGAGAGTGTTCTGTCTATTTAGCCCCTACGGTTCATCTGCTATATTTTGATTAGAACATTTACTGAAATAAAGAATAAAAAATTTCTGGTTTTATTAAACTTGTCATCCTACAAATTTAAATTTTTTTTCAATCGCCCAAAAGAATTCATAATAAATCTATAAAAAGAAAAGAAAAACTATCAGAAACATAAAGAACAAATATTTGTAAACTTTTTATTTTGGACATAGCTCCAATTGCGCGTTTAACAAAATAGACATGAACTGTCTATTCGTGAGTTTAATTGTCAATAATTTTTAATTAAGGAGTTCTATTGTGATATATACGGAGTTTCTATATTTCCTCCATCAGCACATTTCCAACAAGGTGAATAAAGTGTTTAAAATTTACACTTTATTTCAAAAAATTTGTGAACATTGTATTTTGGACAAAGCTATAATTGCGGGATTAAGAAAATAGGTATAGCTGGAATTTTATTAAAATTAAAGTCATAACTCGAAAGGCGTGTTAAAGAAAATGCGCCTAGCTTGAAATGGACGTTTGATAAAACAGGCCGAAAAATGCACGTTTTAGAAAATAGGCATAGAAGTACTTTTATTCAATGGACACTTAAGGTCCACAGTTCTTCTTAGACTTTTTTCAAGTGCAAAATTGAGAATGCTCATTTTAAGCTACGTCCAGTTCTTTTAACGTGCGTTTTGAGTTATTTCCATATTTTCAAAAACGCATTTCAAACTATGCATCTTTTCTTACAAGCATTTTAAAGAAACCCCATTTCCTTTAACAGGCGTTTTGAGCTATGCCCAGTTTTTTAAACGCTATATTATTATAAACTTGCCTCTGGAGCTAAATTCACTTTTTTTTAAAACGCACATTTCAATTTATGACTGTTTTCTTGAAAGCACTTTCTAAATTGTGAGTAAAATACATTTTTAAAATAATCACAGACGTTTTTTTAACTTTTATTTAAATTAAAATAAGTTTTAAAATCAATATTGCCTCGTTATCTCCAAAAAGGACACATAAATCTTTAAAACTATTTTTATTAAATAATTAAACAGATTTTAATCCTCGAATTGATACATTTGTTTTGTAAACTAAGATAATTTATATTCAATTCATATTCTATCCGCCTTACTTCGTCTACAAACTAATTTAATCAAAACTTAGCCGCCAAAGAAAATGATGCATATTAAAATAAGTCCAAGATTAGTTTAAAAGCAATTCACGTGTTTATCTCATGACTAAAATAATTTTAGCAAACGTAGATATCTCCTTCCTCAAAAGTTTATAAAAGATTCAAAATGTTCAATGGGTGTTGATTTATTACTATTAGTATCAAGTGGGTTTTAATTAATGATAAGAACACGCCGGACAATACGAACGACTTAGATAATATTAAGCACCTGCATAACGCACCTATCCAGACTTTCACCTCAGAAAGTTAAAAGGAAAACGCAGCTGGACCGACGCCCACGATGAAGCCCCGGATAGGGCGCGCCCCCTGTTTTTTCATGTTTGGTGCCCGCAGCCCTTTTTGTCGTAGAATCATTATTTCCACCGCTTATGAGGGTGTCAACGTTGTTAGAAGCATCTTACAAGGCGGAGGTATTAATATAGCGAGTTTATTTTATTTTTTCAGTTTATTTTTTCTCTCTTCGTTCTTTAACTCCTTCACTCGGTTTCATTTTACCTCTTTTTTATTGTTTTTATTACCCCACTATGTCGTTTTTTTTTTTTTTTTTTTTTTTTTTTTTTTGTGCAATGTCACCTGGGAAGTGTTGTTATAAGGGGCGTTCACGGAGGTCGGATGGAGAGTTTTCTTTCTTTTTGGGTGGTTTCGAGTTAGTGATTTTCTTCGCGATAGTCTGCCACTTTTTTTTTTTCTTTGCAGAAATCGATTGGAAATAAATGCGTTAGGACAGATTTCAATGACACTAATGGTTTTGAAGATATTTGGAAGTTAGGAAGATTGCTTTATTATGTTAATATTGTTTAAAATTATAGCTGAATATTGACAGTGCGTTTGCTATTTGCTTATCTTATAAAAGTAATTATTTAAACAGGTGTGCTCAATATAATGTTTTAGATCTAAGATAATTGTTTTTCATATTAACCACTTCTTAAGGCTGTTATCCCCAAATCTATAAATATTTCTAGTTTTGCATTTGTTTTATTTACATTAAAAATATTGGTGCTAGTCGTTTAAGAAAATGTAAAGAATTTGCATCAAGTTTAGCTGATTGAACAATACCGCAGTGCAATAGAAACCTTCTTAAACTTGAACAATTCAATGCCTCACACTGAGCAAAATCATTTTAACGTTGAACTATAATATCGATACCTCGAACTATAATATCGGGTAAAGTTGCTTCAATCAGAATAAAGAGCTAAATTGAACAATATTTTCGTTCGAGTTGAACCATTGTAAAACTAATCAAAATCATATCAACGCTGAACTATAATATCGATACAGAGAACTATAATATCGTGCAAAACTACTGCCAATCATAATAAAAAGTTAAATTGAATCATATTTTTATTGACGTTGAACCATTGTAAAACTGATCAAAATCGTTTCAACGTTGAACAATAATATCGATACTTCGAACTATAATATCGTGCAAAGTTGTTGGAATCATAATACAGAGTTAAATTGAAACATATTTTCGTTCAAGTTGAACCATTGTATCGTGTAGTCACGTTCAATAAGGATATATCTGTATAATAATATAATTCAACTTGGCACGTTAAGATTGCAGCCTATTTACCGATATTTTGGTTCATAGCGTTCCAAGTTTTTTAACAACACACAGTTCAACTTGAACAGAAATATAGTCCAACTTCACACTCTATTTTTTTGAAAATTTGTCCTATATTAAAACACTACAATTATCGATAGATAATATGGTAGATGATCCTTGAAAAAATCCATTGAACTTACGAAATCCAATGCAACAAAATATGAACAGATTTAGCTATCTTTGACATTGAACTATGATATTACGTATGATTGCTTAGTATCATTGCTTAAAGTTCAAAAAATATCGTACAATTTAGAAATTAATTCTGTTTAAGAATTTCCAACAAAAAAAAAAAAAAAAAAAAAAAAAAAAAAGTATGAACTCAGCTACATTGAAACACCTCTTTCTCATTTATATCGCACTGTTACTACATGCAGTTTTATACGCGGAATAATACACGGTAAAAAACTATTATATTATGGAAGGGACCGATATAACTTTGAAGCTAATTCTTCTAACTATTTTCCAAAAAAGAAAAAAAACGAAAGGAAAAAGTAGGGGCTTAGCTACATTTAAATACTCCGCCTCATTTGTATTAAACTGCTCCGTAATTACAAGTAGTTCATATTATCAATACATTAATATGCTGATTAATTCTAATTTATGCACTGACTGAGAAAAAATTTCTGATAAAATTACCGTACGTATGATGATGGCATTTCTGGCAAAAATAAACCATAATTTCGGTTAATAAAACCAAAGCAGACGGTATTTAAATCATTCATTTTGTAATTTTCCCATTCATATGGTAACAGTTTACCGGAAATTCTGGTTTTAAAAATTATAATTCTTATTACCACACATCTAGTAAGAAATACAAAACTGAAAAGTAAATTTAGCCGAATAAATGGTTTTTTCAGCCTTGCTCCACTTTCACGTATCTCATATTATAAAACCATATTTTATTGTTAATTTTACCAAAGTCATTAAAAAAACACTTCGTTAATAACTGCCTAGTTTTTTGACGTTCCCATACAGCCAAAAACGCAGTAAATTCTACCATATTATGGTAGTTTTAACCATATTTTTTTTCTCAGTGTACAATTGATAATATAAAAACATAAATTTTTAAATTATTAAGCCAGATAAGAATGCTTCACCAAATGATGAACCCTTATTCCCGAAATACTAACAAATACTATAAAATTAGCTGTAAAAATAAATGTTGGGTAATTATAATTAAAATTATGATACGATATCTTAGTAAAATAAAACAATTCTTTTCGAGCTCAATAAATGTTCATAAATAAAGTTAAGGGTAAAAAGTTATAGTTTTAAATAAATTCTCAGAGTCTCCAATAATTTTACCCAAATTAATTCCAATTAAGTTTTAAATAACGAATTTTTGTTTCAATTAGTAAATAAATTATTTGCATTTAAATCCTTGGAGTAATCTAATATAAACAATAGAAACCAACAACATTAACAACAATTAAAGAATTTTTGTTTTAATTAGTAAGTAAATTATTTACATTTAAATCCTTGAAACAATCTAATATGGACAATAAAAACCAATTATTCCTATTTGAGTTTAATTTTTATGCTTACTATATTAATCATTTCAAACTTAACGAACTCTAGTCATTAATAACTGGAAACACAATCGCTTTCACCATTTTATGATATAAATTTTGAGGCAGATGCTACTCAATAACTGAAACAGTCAAAAATAGATTCTCAGGGTAAAGTTCAAATTACTTTTGGGCATTTTTTTTTTTAAGTGATATGATTCATCACTCTGCAGGTCACTATATGATTTACGTGACTTTTTTACGGTCACAAATTGAAAAATTGCTGTTATTTGAAACAGAAAATATTTCATCCTATCAATGGGGGCAGGGAGAGATTGTGTTTTAAAAGAAACTATTTTGCACAATTCAACGAAACAAAAATGTTATTTATATTTTAAAGAAGTATTTCATATAACACAAAAATATTATTGCATTTTCTTAAACCTTTTCTTTTTACTCTATGCTTTCAGTATAAAAATTTTAAAACTGTTATTAATATAATTAAGCGAAATGATAAACCACGCTAGAAGAAAAAACGTGAACACTGCAGATTTATTTATAAATAATTTTTCAAGGATAGAAAATATTCGATAAAAAGAAGATAATTGTTGTATCATAAGAAATCAGTGACGAGTAGGGGGGGGGGCAAAAGAGTAACAGCCCATCCACGACTAAGGACACTAGAGTTTTAAAAACTATAATATTTTGATGAAATTACATTTTTTAAAATATAAATATTTATATTAGATAAAATATTTTACCAAAAATAAAATATGATTTTTAAATAAATTTATAAATATAATAATATAAATAAATTTATTAATATATAAATAAATTAAATACATTAGAATTTAAAAATTCCTTCCATCTAAAAATAAGAATATTTCCTTTCATATAAAAATTTTTTTACCACAATATAATTTCTGCTTATATTTTTCCCTTTCTTTAACTAAAATTATATTTAAATATCAATTTATATTGCATTATATTTTTCCAACGTTATTTATTTATTTATGTAACTTATTTTTCGTTTGACCCACCATTGTATAACGGCCCTCTTTTTGGGATCATTTAATCAAGAATTTTACCCGGGGATCCTTGCATCTCAGTAATCCACTGTAAAAAATTAATGTTTCATTTTTTTTATTTTTTTACTATAAATCCTGAATTTTTTTTTCTAAATTAGACCCTGAAGGGCCATTAACCAAACCTCAAACTCTTGACAAAATTACCAGAAAGTTTAAACCAACAAAGATCAAACTAAGAAAAACTATAAACTCTTTTCCGATTTGTTTGTTTTAAGTCTTCAAAAATATTTATTTATGTAAGAAATAAGAAGTATACTAAAGCAAGCCTTCGAATTTTGTACAATTTATAATTTCTTACAAGATAACAATTTTGTTATTCAAAAATTTTTTTTTGATTTGTCGTATTAAACAAAAAAAAAGAAAACAAAAAGTAAAATAACAGTTTTGAAATGCTTTTAAAAACTATAAAAGCTGCAATCATTTTCTCAAACAAATAAATTTTTAACTTGAGACTATGTTGTTATACTAAGTCTCAATATATTTTTAAAAAAAAAAAAGATTTTAAAAAAAATTATAAATAAATAATTCCGAAAATCTGCTATTTAAAGAATTGATTCTCAAACAAATAACTTCATAATTTCTTACTTGAGACTATTTTGTCATATAAAATGTATCATAATACATTTTAATAAACAACAAATGGTTTTTTAAAAAAATCATAAGTAAACGATTCCGAAAAACTGTAACTCAAAGAATTGAATCTCCAACAAATAATTTTCTAATTTCTTACTACAGACTATTTTGTTATACAAAACGTGTCTTAATATATTTTATTCAACAACAGAAAATTTAAAAAAAAGATATGTAAACGATTCTAAAAAGCTGCAATTCTAACTACTTATTTCTCAAACAAATAATTTTATAATTTCTTACTAGAGAATATTTTGTCATTTAAGTGAGTCTTAACCTGCCTTAATATATTGCGAATAAAATTAAACTGAAAGTTAGAAACCATTTCACAAAAGCTGTATATTTAAGAGTTATTTTTTCAAGCAAGTAATTTTATAATTTTTTACTAGATCATATTTTGCTTCGCCTAATGTCCCTTAATATGTCGCACTTTTTTAAAAAAACAAAAGATTAAAAATGAAAATAAGAAAACGATTCCGAAAAGCTGCTATTAGTAAAATCTTTTTCTCAAACATTCAACAATTGTTTTACTATAAGGATTAATCTTGAATGCAGTAATACAGAGCAAGGCATTTTTGCAAAACCAAAAATTTTACAGCAAAACACTACTAGTAGTTAAAACACGTAAGCAAAACTTAATATATTTTTAATAAGAAAGAAGTATATGTGCTAATTTTCCTATACTGTAACAATTGAACCCAGCATCTTCAACTTTATCGTAAAAAATCTTTATTAGAATTGCATTTTTTATTTAATTATTGAATTAATATTTTATTGAAATTAATAACTTAAAATTTAATAATAATTATTGAATTATCGTTTAAATATTTAAAAATGGAACTTGAGTTTTGAAATAATGAGAAATTAAGAAGATGCGTTAATAGTGATTTGACAGCTTTACAAATGATTTTTAAAGGTTTTCTCAAGAGCTCCAGTGAATTTCTTGAAGAAAAGTATAGAAAAATTTGGTTAAATCATATTTGAATATTCAAATGTATATTCCTAAATGAATTATGGAATTTTTTTTTTTATTTCAAATAAAACATGAATACATTGTCAGTTGTAGATCTATAATAAAATGTTTAAATTATATTCTCCGGTCTCATATTATCAAATCTCAAAAGAAAGAATATGATCGTGACAAAATCTCCATAGGTGGACAAAATTGATAAAAATTAAATTTAATACGGATAATACCTTCATTAGCAGATTGTGGAAATTGAAAAAAAGACAAAATTTCCATAGGCAAAGTCAATAAAGCAATTTAGAGCAGGGTAGCCGGCAATTATCAGAATATAAACTGCTTGAGAACATAAAACTGAACAGAATGGAAATGATAACTTTGAGTCCAAATCACATATCAAACGTTTACTACCAAAAGTGACCAACACAAATGCGTAATAGTGTAGATACCACATAAATGTAACACTTGTTTGTAGTTAAGATTTTGAATAAGAATATTTGAATATTTTTGATGTATGATTAGCTATATATTGTAGAAAAAAAAGCATTGCTGCTGCATGCTGCAATAAACCCCTTAAAGCATTGCAGAAATAATTATTTTGAACTTTCCTTTAAAAAGTTAAAAAAACTATTCAGAAAATTTCTTGAAACCTTTTAAAATTTTAAGATATTTTAATAAGAACATTTTTATTAGTTGCCAAATACGATTCACTAAAAAAAAAAAAAAAAAATTAAAAAAATTGCAATTTTTTCCGCCCAATGCGCAATATAAATAAACTACTTTAACTACTCATATCTTGCGCAGTTTCTAACAAACTTTTTTCTAATTTTAAAGCAATAGTTTTGTATCAGTTTTAGATTGATCCAAAAGTTTTGTATCAGTTTTAAATTGATCCAAAAGTTTTGTTTAATTTTATTGAATATTTTAAAGTTATAACAAAAATACGTAAGACATAACAAAAAATTATTTTTTTATAAAAATGTCCATATCTCCATAAATATTTAAGCTAGGTTTACAAAATTTTCTGCACTTATGACATATAATAATAGTAATAAGTTAAAAACTTATAACTGCATTTTACGGCATAGGGTGTTCAAAAAACATTTTTCCCGTTTGTAATTTATTGTCGGCCCCTTAAACCTCAAAAAGCTTTTAACTTCATCGATATGTATGAGAAATCACACGATCTAATCACTTATGATTAAATTTATTAATAAATTTATAAGCTGTTTCTCTAGGCATTTTTTTGAGAAATATCAATAAATGTGTTAGTATCGAAATGTTTCCATCATTTTGTCCATCACCTGCAAATAAGTGCACATTTGAAAAATTATTGTTCGATAGTGAGCCGTGATTTTACCTTTACCACAAAAAAAAAAAAGACACCTGTGTTTCATGCTGTATTTCATAACCGTAAATTATTAAATTGCTCAATGCATTATTTCGCATATTTTGACCTAAATGATAATAATGAAATAAGTATGAAAAATATGCTTAATAAAAATTCTGTGACAAAAGAAAAGTTACTATCGTATTCATTTAGAAACAATACCAAAATATGTTTCGTAATTCTTTAAAAATAGAATTAATAAACTATTAAAGTAACTAAAATAAAATAAACATAACGTCAATTAAATAATAGAAAACTGTAACTTTCTATCTTATTCATAAAAGTTTGAACTCGTGATTATACATTATTTTTTTATCATCGCCAAGTCAAAAAATTGATCCCATCTTTTATCACGCAAATTACTATTCATTAGTAACTAGTAACAGTGAAAAGGATACCATATAATTAGTCGTCACTTTTTTGTCAGTGTGGAGAGTCCAAACAGTGACTGAATCGAAAAAATAAAGAAAAAAAAACGTTTATGTATACGCATTTAATTTAGAATATTTTGTGTTAGCAATTTATTTTCTATGTCATATTTAAATATAAATTCCTCTTTTTTGTGAGTTTTCTGTTCTCTTTTTAATAAAATAAAATTCATTTTTTAAAAAAAAATTCGGAAAAGTTATGAATTCAAATGAACTTCTTATCACCAGAGTTCGTTTATTTTATAATCACGATTCATATCATGATTGAAATTAACTGACTGTTTAAAAAATATTATTTTTCCTCTGTTTTGTGAGTTTTTTGTTCTCTTTTTAATAAAATAAAATTCTTTTTTTAAAAAAAAAATTCGGAAAAGTTATGAACTCAAATGAATTTCCTATCACCAGAGTTGGTTTATTTTATAATCACGATTCAAATCATGATTGAAATCAACTGACTGTTTAAAAAATAATCTTCAAATTAAGAAACTATACTTCTGAATATTTTATAGGTTTATACAATTTTATAAGGAATTAAATCTTATAAAAAAAATTTTATAAAGATTAAAATAAAGAATTAAGATTGCCTTTTTATAGCGTAATTTTTTCATGAGTAAATGGGGATTTCTGATTCGACTATACTTGTTTTGGAGCTATTTTGACACATTTTCGGAGCTATTTTGACGCCTTTTATAACAGAATATTTTTTGCGGAGTGCATTTACTATAGAACAATCTCGTTTACAGAACATAAATACGTAAACGAGCAAAAAGCAGCGTAAAAGTGCTAAAACACAGTGTTTTTACGTTACTTGCGTAAACTAAAAGAGGACTTGCAGAAGGCAAAAATTTTAACCCTTAAAAATCTCGTGCTCTAATTATAAGATATTGAGATTTTTAAATCGTTTAAGCGAAAACGTGGTTCGTAAGCAGTATGATATAGAGTTTAACAAAGTTAAAATTAGAGAGATTTAGCGCTTCCATAGTTATCCCTCGCGCTCGACTAGCTATATTTTGCAGAGTGCAGTTGCTACAGAACCAATATCCGTTCTTTACAGAACTTACGCAGAACATCTAAACACATGGGCTAGTTAATTGCAACGTGAAAATGTTAAAACTGCGTATTTTTATGTTAATTACATAAATTAGCAAAAAAATTAGAAAAATTTGAAGATTTTATTTTTCAAAATATTTCGTATTTAAATCAATATATTTAATAGAAAAAAATAATTAAAATGTAAAAATAAATGGAATACAGTGCAAAGTTAAGACCTACGATGTGAATTTTACGAAGTTTTTATTTAGGCTTAGTAGATAGTAAAATATGACTTTTCACTTGAAGATGGCGTTTCATATATTTTGTAAGCATCTTTTTGAATTATCCAAATCAAAAATTTCCCCTCTCGCTCACACTCTTACAACGATGACAAATAGTATCGGTATCTTGAACCACAATACAGAACAAATTTGTTCTAACTTAATAAGGTTTTAAATTGTACTTTGTTAGATAACAAAAGTCAAATTAAACAAAAGTATCGGGTAAGTATATTTAAGAACTACGATAAACGCTTCAAAATTTCTAACTCTGTACATAAGATTTTAACAATAGTTAAATACTCAACAAACACGCAAAAAAAATAAAACTATTTGAAGGGAAATGTATAGTGAAATTAATATCTATCGCAAACAGCATAATTATTAATTTTATTGTATAGAATTCCATTTGATGTAATGTATATTAACACAGAAGCCGAACTATTTGACTTACGCATATACTGTTAAGAAATCAAAGAGTAACATAAAATGAATTTGATGAAAAGGATAAAATAAAGCGGTATTGCTACTAAGAGAAAAAAAAAGTATAGTCAAAACTACCAGAATATAATTAAAATTTACCTCTGAGTACTTACCTATTCTTGCTCTCACCAAAAAGCTCCATCTTTTTACCGAAGAGCTTTGGTAATGATTTTGGTAAAATTAAAAATAAAATATGCTTTTATAATCTGAGAGTAAATTTTGTAAATGTGGTAAAATTTAGTCATTTTATTATGATACCTTAGAGCACGAAATAAAATCCACTTATTCGATTAAATTAACTTTACAGTTTTGCCTTTTTTACTAACTATGTGGTAATATGAACTGTAATTTTGGAAACCAAAATTTCTGGTAAAACATTACCATATCAACGAAAAAATTATAAAAGGAACGATTTAAATACCGAATATTTTGTTTTTATTACCAGAGTTATGGTTTCATATTTTTACCAGAAATGTCATTACCATACAGTAAGGTAATTGAACCAGAATTTTTTTCTCTCCGTAGAGTGCCTCAGAGTTTAGAACGGCTTATTTACCTGAAAAAGTTATACCTTTTTAGGGAAGGAAATTTGAATGGTATTAAAAAATAAATCAGATGCAAAAATAATAAGGAGAAAAAATCTTGAGGTTGGGAAACTCAAGCTACCTCAAAAAGACAAACGCTGACTACATTTGCCATCCAACTTGATAAGCAAGAATATTTTTTGGTATGCTTTGGAACTCGGTATGATTGTTTGGTATAATAGACAAAGTAATTATATAAATTAAAGCATTTTCTTTTAAAATAATTATTACTATCACACAAATACGTCACGAACCATTTAATAAAATTTAAATAAAAATATTCAAAGAATATTAACTACCAGTTAGCGGATGAATACACTCATCATAACCATTAATTTATAGTGAATTATCGTATTCTATTTTCAGGTTGAAGGCGCATGCGTGTTTAAACAGAACACACGTGTGCAATTCTTCCTGGCACGCATATGCAACTGGATTATTACATGAATTTGTCTTCTAATAACAGCATATTACTGCAAGTCCAATATAATTACAGATATTTCTGAAGGGTATAATACACGTTTATTTAAGATGCATTCAGAACGGTTATGAGTAACTGTCGGAATTTTAAATATAAAAGGTACGGACACACAGTCGTTTATAGGAGCATTTCCATTTTGGCACGAACGTACTTTTTGTTTTGGAAAAAACACGTAATTTTAAATATATTTAATCCATATATAGTTAGCAAATAATTGATAATTTTTACAGTTAAAAATATTACGTTAGAAGCCGAATGCGAAAAAAAAATAATCATATCGCACTGTAAAAAAAATTCCAGATCAGAATACGGTAATGAAGTACCGGCACTCAAGGGGTCGTTTCTTTTTAACGTAAAACCGGAACGTTTTATGAAACAAAAAAAAATCCGATATACCATAATTTTTAAGTAACAAATACCATAATATCACTGAATCACTCTAATTGAATATACATTACTGTAAAAATTAAGGTATAATTTTTTACGGTAAAAATGGATTTCATAGATGATGCAGCTAAAATGCCAGTACTTTATACCATAACTGGATCCGGAATTTTTTACAGTAAGTTATTCGCGTTTCTGAATATCATTAAAGAAAAAAACTCACAAGTCACAAACTCACAGAACTAAAGAAAAAAAACTCATAAACAAGAGCAATGCACTTTTTGTTTTCAGTACTTTATATGTACCAAGCAAAAAAATACGGTCATAATTAACAGAACATGGTAATGCTTTTCGTGTTTCTGGTTTTATGGGAACACTATAAAGATCGGTAATTTTTTTATCGAAGAACTTAGTTCATGAATTTGGTAAACTAAACAATTAAATATTGTTTTATAATATGTAATAAAATTTGGCAATTTTATCATGACACTTTAGAGAATGACATAAAAACCATTTATTCGATTAAATTTATTTTTCAAGCTTGTAGTTTGGTATGTAATATTAAGAACTATAATTTTTAAAAGCAGAATTTCTGGTAAATCTTTATCACATGGGAAAATTAAAAGTTAATGATTTGAATATCGTATATTTTGGATTTTATAAGCAGAATTGTGTTTCTTAACCAGAAATGTTATTACTCTACACTACGGTAATTTTACCCAAAATTTTTTCTCCGTAAGTTAAAGAAACTAAATATTGTAATTAACTATTGACTGGTGATTCATACAATTTTGTATAAAATACATAATGGCAAAGAACGTCTTATGGCAAAAAAGTAAGACAATGTATCTTTCCTTACCAAAGATAAAATCAAGAAATAAAATAAAACGCTTTTCGAGATTGAAATTATGTTTTATTCATAAATTTTTTTTTAAATAGCATTAAACAATTATAACTATTTTTTAACAACTATAACAGTAAGTAAAGTTTTAATATGTGTCACAAAATTTTTAGAAAAAAAGCAAACTTAATAAAGCGGCTAAATATTGTTTATAATATCTTATTCCAAAATATGCCATATGCACCCAAATGGGTCTGAAGGAGTTGAGAGATATACTTCATAGGGTCTTAACCATTACCCATAAAAATGATTAGTCAATATAATCCATCATTAAACCAAGTTTTAATGCAAATACTTTCTCTATTATAAATCCTAATAACACTAATTAATGAATAAATTAATTTCTTCGTGCTATAACTACCTGTGAATAAATATATTATCCTTTTAAAGAAATATATTATGCTACAAAATAGCTATTATGATATAAAATAGATATCCATACGGGGCGGGGGGGCTAGTAAAACTACCGTATTGTATGGTATTGATATTTCTGGAAGAAAAACACATAATTCTGGTTAAACCAAAATATACGGTTTTTAAACCAGTCTTTTGGTAATTTTTGCGTTCATATGATAATGGTTTACCTGATATTATGGTTTTCAAAATGATATTCCTTATTACGGCACACTTAATAAAAAAATACAAAACTGAAAAGTAAATTTATCTAAATAAAATTTTTTTATGCCATGTTCTAAAGTAAGATAAAACTCAAAATCATGTCCAAACCGCTTCTGTGAAACTTATCGAGCTTTTCGGTGTTTCCATAGATTCGGAAACACATTAAATTTTACCATATTCTGATAGTTTCAAACTTACTTTTTTTTTATCTGGGGGTAGCATACCCAATTTAGTCGTTGGTACCAAAAAGTTTAAAGGTCAATGGTATAACCATGCAGACCTTAAATATTTAATTTAATGTTATCAAATCATTTTAACGTTAATGAATGGTGTCATAATTAAACAATATATTGAACTATATTTAAAAAATATACAAATACCAAATATTTTCCTACATTAAAATCCTAATCATATAAGTCATAATTAAAGTCAATTAATTGATGAAATAATTCTACAAATAAATACATTTATAGTTCAAAAACATAAATTATTGGAAGGATGCTGATTGTACGACATAACAACGACGATAAACAAAGTAAAGATAAGGCGGCGTAAATAAATTAAATACAAGTATTTAACGGATTAACATGATTCAAAAGAGAAGAAACCTAAAAGTTTGCCATTCATTTTTACGCAAAGCTCCGGAGAATCAAATTAAATACATTTCCGATAACAGAAACAATATTTCTGAATCCCTATGACACTTCTGGGATCAAATCTTTAGAATTAAAGATACAGAATTAAAATGAGTTCTTCAATAACAAACAGGAATTTAATTAAAATTAGCATAAAATACGCAAATGCGTAAGCCCAAAATTTAATTATTTCTGATTTTTAATTAATGACTAAAACCTAAAGCACAAATAGGGAGTTCACTTAGAGACGCTAATAATCTTACCTATTCAAGTAAATATGGGATGCGAATAAATTATAGAGTGAGAATTTGCACGGATAAATATAAAGAATACTCAAAACAACATCGAACGATATTTAGAGAAGATTATGTATGAATTATGTAATAAAAGCGAACTTAAGACCATACTTTATTTACTTAGTTTGTCAATTTGTCATCAACAATTATATACTATTAAATATGGAATTATAAGTAAATGAATGTTTCATTAAATAAAACAATAATATTGTATTTACATTTAAATGCATTTCATTTTAAATTGTCTTTGTACTATAAAATCATTTCTAAATAATTTCCAATTTTTCGAACTATGCCTAATGATTTAAAATGAATTATATAATAAAAGCGAATTAAGACTATACTTTATTTTTCAGTCTGGTAATTTGTACAATTATATCTTGTTCAACAATTATGTCCTAATGTATATAGAATTGTGTAAGTTAGTAAATAGAACAACAATAATTTATTTACTTTATATACATATATTTAATTTTGTTTTGCTCTTAAGTTGTGAAATCATACGTTCATAAAATTTCATAAACTATGTCAAATGAATTACATATAAAATAGCAAAATAGATGCCTGAATGAATGCACAATAAAAGCGAATGTAAAACTTAACTTTATTTATTTAGTATCTCAATTTGTTCATCGACAATTACGTGAGCCGTTATTTTTTTTTAAAAAAAATGGCATATTATGCTGGCTCATAAGATCAGTAACTGAAAGATAAAACTAATTCGCAAGCAATTCCACTTATTACATTTTCAAAAATAACGGCATGTTATGCTGGTACGTAAGGAATTACAATTAAATGTAAGTGTAGAAATTAAGAAAATTTAGTCAAATCCATGCACAATTTAGTAATGGTTCTTTAACAAGTATCCATTATTAGACTTTTTAAAAAACAATTAATAAAATAAATTTAAATGAAAAATTTAATACATAAAATGTGTAATGTTCGCAGTTATGATTAAATATGCTATTTTTAGACAATCTCATATCAAAACACATTAAACCAAAAACAGCATACAATCAATGCAATACAATATATCAATACATATCAATACAATACAACAGACAGTTTTATATCAATTGCTGGTCTGGAAGACCACTGATAATTTATTTTATGGTGGTCCTAGTCAAATTCTGCAAGGAGAAAAAACAATTTGGTATAATTATCTCACTGTATTGTGATGACATTTCCGGTAAAAAAAAAAATAATAATTCTGGTGAATAAAACCAATATATACCATATTTAAACCATTCATTTGGTAATTTTTCCGTTCATATAATTACGGTTTACCGGAGAATCTGGTTTTCAAAATTATAAGTCATACCACATAATTAGTAAAAAAAGTTCAAAAATGTAAAATAAATTTAACCGAATAAATGGTTTTGTGCCACGTTCTAAAGCGTTATAACAGAGTCACCAAATTTTACAAGATTTAAAAAGTTTTTTCACATATTATAAAACCAAATTTTATTGTTATTTTTACCAAAATCATTACCAAAGCGCTACGGTAAAAAAATTACCGAGCTTTTACGTTGTTCTCATGAAGTCTGAAACACGGTAAACTTTACCTGACTCTGATAGTTTTGACCGTACTTTTTTTCTCAGTATAGAAGTCTCGAATCAACGTTAATTTCGGACCCTGCTAAATGTAATCATAGTAATAAAGAAAGAGTTTATACATAATATTGAATCACTTTTGTATTATTTACCTTAATATTGGTCCCAAGAAATAAAATTAGTTCAACTGGATAGAATTAAACACGAGGAATATAACTTGCAACAAGGAAAAGAAATATAAAAATATTCAAAAAATAAAAAAATTCAAACACGTATTTCGTACTAGATCTAAGGCATAGAATTTGATCGTAAGGAATAGAATTATAATGCTATTAGTCCCAAGGAATGAAATATTGTTTGTTCTAGAAATAAAAACATGCAAAAACATTATTTTAAATTTTTTTCTCAAAAGGAACTCATGTCAGCCTTAACTAATGACATTAGTCCTAAAAATTAGGATTAGATTGTAGGAATAGAATTTGTTCTAAAGAAGGGAAAAGTTGAATTTTCTAGATGAAAAAAAAGAAAGTTAAAAACGAATCGCATATTATTTGAAATAGCCCAAGGCAATAGAATTAGATCCAATAAACAGAATTGGGCGGGGAAGATTACAATTCTGCAAATGATGCAAAGGTTAGCAATTAAGATTTCATCGAATATTCATACTTTATTATTAATGAATTTCGGAGAAATGCATTCGCATATTATAAGTACTTATTTTAAATGTCATCTTAAAAGAAATTTAAACTTGTAAAGATAATAGAGAGATCTTAGAAAGCATTGCGGTTCTCTATCGCTAACGCTATTTGAACAGGTCGGAGCAGGCGCAAAAAATCCCTTTAAATAGCATAGCAGTATTGGTTAAGGCAGTGTTTCCCAAAGTGTGGTACGCGTACCCCCAGGGGTACGGAACAGTTTAGTGGGGGTACTCGTTCTTATACAAAATATCTTGCAACAAACGAATCTTTCAAAACATTTTCTTTAAAAACAAAGCTAGCCATGAAAATTTATCATTACGTATTTTTCTATTGGCTATCTTTTGAACAGTTAACAATTAATAATTAGTGGTGTCAACAGCCAGTTGTGATTTTTAACTTTTGTGCAATTTTTTTTATAGTAAAGGTTTGTAATAAATTCTAATTATTTTGATTATTTTTATAAAATATAATTTTTATTCCTAGCATAGAAATATGGATCGCTGGTTAGTATCTACAAAACCTTGTACCAAAAAAAGAAAAAGAAACACATTTTTAAAAAAATACATTTATTGTTTTATTAGTGGTACACGGCGTTACGAAAAATTTAGAAAGGGTACACAAAAGTCATAAGTTTGGGAAACACTGGGTTAAGGGTAGAAAATAAGATTAAGATTACAGTTAACGCAAGACAAACACAAAGCAAAATTTCTCTAAGATTGGCCCATTAGTACACACACGCTTACAGGTTTTAAGAAGTTGCATGAAGTCCCATCGAATATTTTTTCGGCTTGAATTCGATATTTATTTGCCCGAAGTAATCATTTTTTAAAAATATTTATTAATGATATAGGCATCAAGCGTTTAGTATTACTATAATGTAAAGTTGGGCCGGGATAGCCTGGTCGGTAGGGCGCTGGGCCCGTGTCCAAGAGGTCGTGGGTTCGATCCTCGCCGGCCGAAGACTCCCCGTGTAGTAAATGGTGACTGATGCACGTTAAATCTGTCGAGTCTTAAAGTCCTCCATGTTCCCATAACAAATCAATACCTCTGGGGGTACTGATCCAGGAGTTTCCTTGTCTTCTGGATTGGTTCAAAATTACAAGGCTACGGAGTTGAACATTAGTAGTCGTAAACCCATGAAATTGGGTCGGCTGTTCAACGACGGTTATAAAATAATGTAAAGTTATATTTACTATTGTAATACTACTAAACATATTGTAGTATTAACAATATCTCAGTCTATCTCGAGCAGTTTCTCGTAATGGCACATGTTCATTTTTTTAATTATTTACAAAGTTGTTTACATTGTATTTAGCGTTTAGTATTACTATTCTATTAGTATCATAATAATGTATAGTAGTATTTACAATTTGTTTTACTTTTATACAAAATGTATTATTATTATACTAACATACAAAATGTATTATTAGTACGGTTATACAAAGTAGTATTACTAATGTTATACTAATAAACATAATGTAGCATTATTATTGTATACTATTACATAAATTGTAGTATTACTATTATTATAATAATACACATAATGTATTATTTACTATTTTGAAATCCATCTCAAGAGCAATTTTTCATAATGTCAAGTGGAATGTTAATTTTTTATTTATATTAAGCTAGTGTTTCAATTTAGAGTTTAGTATTACTATTGTATTAGTATTACTATTATGCATAGTGGTATTCACTATTGTTATACGAATACACATAATGTAGTATTACTATTATTAAACTAACACACATAATGTAGTATTTACTATTTTTCAGTCTATCTCGAAAATAATGTTTCATAAAGTCAAGGATAAAAGTACTAATTTTGATTTATTTATTAACTTATTGCTTCAATTAAGCATATTCTCCATTTAAGCATTTAGTATTACTGTATTATGTATAATAGTATTTATACTATAGTATTTACTATTGTCTTACTACTATACATAATATACATAGTATTTTATTTGCCATCTCGCGAGCAGTTTTTTGTTATGTCAAGTAGAAATGTTTTTTCTTTTTAATTATTTATTAAACAATTTCAGTATAGAAAATATTCCAATAAATACTATAGCACAAAAAAATATTTTAACACCCCATACTTTTTAGATTTCGAAAGTTATTTACTATAATTTCGGCTATTTATTTTTTATTTTTTTAGTTTTTATTTATTTTCGGTTTTGAGTTAAATTTTACTAATTTTTCACTTTTATTAAATTAAATTAAATTTTCAGGCAGATTTTATTCGTAATAACATCCCAATTAATTTCTCAAATTCTAATATTAGCATACAAAATATAATAGAATATAATTACGACTTAGGTCTTAAGAGAATTATTCTATAATGATTATGTGAATAACAGTTAACTTAATAATAATTATGTCTAAATTAATTATGATACCATATATTATGATACCATATTTGGCGTTTTCTTTTTTAAAAAAAGCAAAATTTTTTCTTGATATATTTTTTCTTCTGGGTATTATGATAAAATTTTTCATTTAGTAAAATTATAGTATTTATCATAACTTTTAAGTTTATGTTAAAATATATAACAGTTTTGTAAAATAAACAACTTAAAATATGATTTAATTATAACAGAAAAATAACAGAAAAAAAGTTTAATTATAAAATTGGAAGTTCCCTTCCTCTAAAAAAATTTTTATTAAACAAAATGCTAAGCAGTATAACTATTCTTTATACACAGGGTGTTCCGTAATAACCGCTTTTAATACATATTCTTAGAAAATGTATTAAGAGCAAAATTTGGCGGTTGCAAATTAACAAAAGCATTAAAACCAGATTGAGTGTGGGTTGAAAGTGCTTTTTTTCGACTTCTTTCTGATTCATCCAGAAATAATACAGGTTTTAATATTTTGTACACTAGAATGTCTCAATTGAAA
The DNA here is from genome assembly GCA_949128135.1 of Parasteatoda lunata. Taxonomy (NCBI): domain Eukaryota; kingdom Metazoa; phylum Arthropoda; class Arachnida; order Araneae; family Theridiidae; genus Parasteatoda; species Parasteatoda lunata. The sequence continues at coordinate 57,239,474 of OX421977.1, forward strand.
TATGTCAAACTTCAATAGCTTTTTCTTTTCTGAAATATTAATTTTTGACCCCTAATGTTTGTCGCTCTTTTTTTTTTCATTTCGGACAAAAATTAAAGAAATTTAGCGCAGTCATTGAAGAGCATTCACTATAATGCAAAATAAGACAAATGTATTTTATTTATCTATTTATTTATAATTCATTTATTTTTTAGTTATCAGTATATCTCCTTTATTTTTTTTTTTTTATATTTATCAGAATAATTTTAGAGTTCCTTATCAATTCAACATATGTTTTGGTTCAAAAAATATATTGAACTATTATCGAGTTTAAAATATTTCTATCTTCGTTGGATATTTTTATACTTATTTTTAGTTTATATATGACATATAAGACTAAAAAAATAATTTTAACAGAGGTCAGGAACCATAAAATGAAATTACTTTGTGACCGTTTTTTTTTCTTCCCTATCACTTGTTTAAATTTCAAAGTAGATTTCTGATTATTTTACAATGTTCAGAGCTTTCTCCACAACCTTTTTTAATGGGGTAAGGGAAGCTTAGCTTATTATAATTGTATTATTATTATTATTGATTAGAAAAACGCAACAACAAAAAAGTTTTCTGCTACAAATCACCACCTTGGAGGACTTGACATACTCACCAAAAGTGGGATTTAGGGACACCTAACAAGGGATTTATGGGCAGCGTGTACTTGGGAACACCTAAGATATCACCTTAAATTCAATAAAAACATCATCTTACTAACCTTCAAACCAAAGTAAGCTTCCTTGTTATTGAACATAAAATTATTAAAATATCTTAAAAAATTTTCAATATCTATTTTTCTGACAAAAAAAAAATCCGAAATAAAAGAATTCAATTTTTCATAGTTATTACCAATTCTATTATTATTATTATTATTTTAATTATTATTTAAAACAATGAATTGTATTACTATTATTAATTAAATTACAAAAACGTATAATGAACTTTAAAATTGGCATCAAACAAATTATTCGAAATTTTATTTGGAAGAGAGATATTTTTATTTATTTGATTTCTCTTGTTATTTAAGAATGCCAATGAACCAATTTTATTATTATTATTATTATTTTAATTATTATTTAAAACAATGAATTGTATTATTATTATTAATTAAATTACAAAAACGTATAATGAACTTTAAAATTGGCATCAAACAAATTATTCGAAATTTTATTTGGAAGAGAGATATTTTTATTTATTTGATTTCTCTTGTTATTTAAGAATGCTATTCGTATGTTAATTAAAATATTTTTTTCTCGAATTTATGAAGATTGCAAAATTAAAATAAAGATAGAAATTTAATAAAGATGCGTTTTTAAAACGTCATATAAGAGTTTAAAATTTTCAAAAATCAGTATTTTAAAAAAAGTGTATTTCAAAAAGTGTAAAGATATCTCGAATCCGATTTTTGTTCTTAATCAAATTCAGAAATTAATAAAAATTTAGTGCAACTAATATAATTTTACTTCTGCATGCTATCTGAATGAAAAATGTATTTCAAACATTTTTAGAGCCAAGGAAGTTTTTTAATCTTTTATTTACATAATTTCAATTAAAATTTTCAATAAATAAAATAAAATTTCGGTAACACTTTTTTCATATTAATAACGTATGCAAGCGTCAAAAAAAAGCTAATTAATCACACAATTTGAATTAATTTACACATGAATGAATCTTTCACTCTTTTTTTTTTTTTTTTAATTTTTAATTATTGCTTTACTATTTTTATTTAAGTCCAGAAAATTAGAATAAAATCAGTTATAAAAATAAAATTTATCGATACATAGCATTTTACACAAACATTAATGTTTGATTAATTAATACAAGGTCTAAATAGATTTATTAATGATTTGATTAACTGCAAATATTTGAACTAGTTTTAAGACATGCCTGAAATTTTACTTTCCTTAAATGGTAAAGAATACATCATGATGTAAAATTTTTTAACATTATTGCAAATTAAAATCTTCAGCTAGGATTACATTGCTTTTCAAAAAAAAAATTTTTTTAAATGTCTATGACTTCAAAGTATTTTCTGTTGATTTTTTAAAATATACTTTAAAAAACAATTAATATTCCAAATTGGGATGTTCTTGGTATAATAAAAATAATAAAGTTTTAAATTTTCTCATCAAGTAAGAGTGCTTCTTCGAAAAAAATACGACAGTTTATCTATAACTACTAACTAAACTCAGTGGCTCGACAGCCCAAAGAGGGCCAAGGCCTACTGTGCCCATCTCAGTTTTCTTGACCTTGGGCCTATAACTACTAAACTACGATAAAAAATACCGCCACTCAGGTTGCCGTTATTTTTTACCGTAAAATCAATTTTTATTAAAACATGTAAGGGAACAAAAAATCTACATACCGTAATTTTTACAGTAATAATTACTGTAAAATCTGTGAATCATTGTAATTGAATAAATATTACTATAAAAATGACGGTATAGTGTTTTACGGTAGAATTGGATTTTACGGATGATGCAGCTTTACCGGTACTTTATTTGCCTGTAATTTATACCGTAATTTGATCCGGAATTTTCTACGGTGTATAGTTTATACATAGACTAAACTATACACTGTAAAAAATTCTTAAACTATACACTGTCATGCTAGTCGGAATTATATTTTGTTGTATGAATATAATAAATTGGGTAATGGTGAAAAATAATTCATTCTTAAGAAGAAAAAACTGAATGAAAACATGGGGCTGAGGAAAATCTTAAATTGCAAACCAATGAACTCAAGAGCCAGAGGAAAACCCGAAAAGAGACAAAATAACTAACCATAATGAAAATTGCCGACTGAAAATCCCTGGCTAAGATCTCTAAGGTTCGGAACAACTTTATTCAGCAAGCTAAGGTTCACAATGGGTTGTAAGGCCATAAAAGAAGGGAAAATGTTATTACACTTAAATGTATTATACTTATTACACTTAAATAGGAATTTCACATCCGGCTTGCACCGACCATAATGCTGACGTGAAATATCCTCAGTAGTAGACGGATCATGGGTTAAAGTCCCCTTACCGTTAGGCTAACTGTGGGAGGTTCTCGTGGCTTTCCTCTCCATGTAAAGCACACACGGGTTAGTTCCCTCGAACAGTCCTACACAAAGCAAATTTCTCCCCAATATTTGATCCAGGGTTTCCCCTGTCTTCTGGACTGAGTTCAAAATTAAAAGGCTACGTAATTGAATATTAGTAATCGTAAACCTTAAAATTGGGTCGGCAGTTCAACGACGGTAATAAAATTTTAAAAAATACTACTGAACGGTAATACGGCTGAAAGGATAAAAAAAAATTTCAGGTGGCTGAAAGTATATATACGACTAGAATGGTATAAAAGTTTAGATAACTGAGATCATACATACAACCGCAAAGGGTTAAATTACCAAAATTAAAAATATTCACAGAATTATCATTAAAAAAATTTAAAAAATTTTAAAAAGTAGAGGTAGAAATTGGAACTAAAGAGTTACACCGCAGTTTATTATAGTACAAATAAACGATGGGAAAGAGAACAAAATATAAACCTATTTAAAATTTCTCAATGACTATTTGGATACCACGTATATCAGTGGAGATGGAATTTTGGTCTAGAGCTGTTTTTACTAGTATGGACTGGTATCCATGATCCAAACAGAAGGTTAGCCAATTGATCCTTAATCCAAGTCTGACACCCACTGCACTATTTTTGGAGGATAATATACGTCCTACGTTTTACTAGTTTTACGAGTTGACCCTGTGGTTAAGGATGACAACCCTAGCACCATGGTTTGGTTTGGTGACAATGAGGTTAACCAAATGAACTATCCTGCCCTATTGAGAACATCTGGAAAGAGTTACGGAACGTAACAACCATCAAAAATTGGTGAAGAAACTGATTATTGGATGCCACTGGTTGTCAAACAATCACTTGTTGAAAGCATGCCTTAAAAGGTTCAGGCTGCCAATTATTGTATATGAGCAATTTTTTCCCTTATAACAAGTGTCCAAAAGCTTATTGGCAGTTAGTGTAAAAAAAGAAAAGATTAATAAATGACAAATAGATGACAATATGGAATATTCAAAACTATCACTAGAGATTCGATTCACAAAGAACGTTAAAAGATAATTTTATGTATATAGGATATGTACCGTTATACTCTCCCTTACTATATTGAGAATCCCTTAAGGAAGGGATTAGAAAAACTAGACTGATGAGGAATAAAAAAAATTAAAAAAGTTTTCAAACTCTAACTAATTATATTGAGTTCGAAAAAAGCAAATAAGGGATTAAAATGATCAAAAACCATTTTATCTGTCTAGTAGGATTGGAATAAATTTGCATTTCTCTTAAGAAATAATTCATTGCTTTATCATAAAATAAACTTCTTTCATACTATTTCAATCCCTTCCAAGCTTTTTTTAATGTCAAAAGTAATAGTTAAATTTAAAAATATGCAGTGTTTCAATTATGTAAATTTATTATCGCTCGTGATGTGCAGAATATGAATGGTGAATAAGAACTATTTCAGTTTAATAGCACAACATAGTATGATTCCAAGTTTTACAAAGATAAGAATGATGAGTAATATCTCTCCTAAAATGATGTTGACCCACTCAAGAAATTGCATGAAGAAATACGTTATTTCAGATTAACACAAAATTTAGCTTCCTTTTACAATTTAAAAGGCGTTATTTAAATCTAAACACTTATAATGGAACAAACTTACACCAAGCTCTCGCTCATTTATACCAAACGAAAATTATTTTCACCTTCGAAAACTCCATCATTGGCGAGCTTTGAATATCGCCAGCATATTTTTACAATCGAGTTGGAGTGAGTTAGTGAAATTCTTCGACTCTTAAGTACACCAAACAAAAGTTTCCCAATTAAATAGTTATGTTTTTAGGTATGTAATTAGGATAATAATATTTTAATTTTTAAATCTCTGTGAACTGTATTAAGTGGATTTGTCATGTATAATTTCTATCTATTTCCTTTCTGTTAAGCCCATTTCGACTTAACCTTTATATTCTCTCTAAGCTACGCGTAGTTTGATTTATAAACTAGTTTTATTTTAAGAATTGTGTGTTTGCATCCTCTTACTTTGCATTGAATCATAAGGCTAACTTTACGAATTGGGTGTTTGCATTGTCTTACTTAGTATTGAATCATAAGGCTAACTTTACTGAGTCTTATGTGTATCTTATCTTACTGCAATTACAAATTTTAGTGCTACAAAATACAAAAATATGTTGGCTGATACTTTACACAGAGTAGTGTAAAAAAAAACATTTTTTGTGTAGCGGAACACCACTTTGGTTTAAAATAGTAGCCACCAGTTTTGGCGTTAAGATGCACGCAAATTGTTTACAATGTGGTCAATGCATAAAATGTTGTGTTCACTTTAAATACACTGAGAAGCACACGGCTTACGATAATAGCAATTTTTAAATTTTTCTTAGCAAGAAAGAGTTTTTATAATTGGCTTATAAAGATTGTTTCCGAAAGTAAAAAGTATTAATAATAATAATAATAATATTAATAATAATAATAGAATAGTAGTATTATAATTTTTATTGAAGGAAAATAGCCTCATCGTTTTCATCGGTAGCGTCAAAGCAAAGAACAAATTCCCTCTTCACTTTTTCAGTTAGCTTATAATAAGTTAAATTTAGTCTTAAAAATGAATTGTAATGTATCTTAAAATTCAGAACTATAAGAATTAGTCTACAAATTTTGCACAGTATTTTTGTATAAAACTGCAATTTTAAAATGACTTCCCAAATTCACTCTTTTATAGAATCCGATAGTAAAATAACTATTTGCACCTTTTTTTTACAATCAAAATGAGCATATTTTTCACTTAAAAATAATATAAAAACAAATTATTCACAACAAATGAGTTGCTGAATTAAAATTTGGAAACTAATCTTATCATAGTTCACACATAAATATAGTATTATTTTTTTTTTTTAAAAAATGATTTAAAACAGTCGTAATCCAAATAAATGAAAACTTCAGCAAAAAGATTAGAAATTCGAAATTAAAATACGAGAAGAAAAAAAAACTTCTTTTAATGAATCTAGAAAGACTTTAAGCAACCTGCAACTCATCAATAATTTTTTTCAACTCATTTAGTTGATTCAATCTCTGAAAAATTATTCACTTTTAGAACAACTCTTCAAGGAAAGACTGTATCAAAAGTTTTCATATGACAAACTGAAGAATACAGAACTTAATGCTCAGTTTCTTATCACGCAAATATACGAACGTAAGGAACAAAAAGTTTAAATATATAAAAGGGTTTTCGTCATTAAGGACTTCCAGATCATCGGACTGGAATAAGCAACTGAGGCTAAATCTTAAAAGCTTCTCCCCTCAAAAACTTCTTCAACTCGTTAAGAAGTATATAGGGGGGATGGAGTAAATGTAAGACGATATTTAAGTGATGACAAAAGAGTTGTGGAAGGGAGGAAAAAAAAGTTTTCGAACGTCTTTACCATTAGGAAAACTTCCAAAAGCTTTTAAGATAGTAGATTTGGGAGGGGGGGTGCATATATATCCAAAATACTTTAGGCATTTAATGATCTGAACTTATGGGGACAACGTTATCTTCTAATTAAACTGAGAGAGATGGAATTTTTAAAATAAAAAGCGAAAAAAAAAAGGGTTTGCAAAAACAATTTTGGGCGGAGTTTTTTAAACAAGCTGTTTTAAAATGTGAGTTGCAGTTTTTTTGAAAATAAAAAAATCTAAGCAGTTTGCTAGGGCGGTTCTAGAACTTTAACTCCCACACTATGGGGTTTACAAAAGATTTGGTTTTATTGATTCGGGGCGTTCCCCGACCTTTTTTCCAAAGGATAAAAAATAAAGGAGTCCGGGTATTTTTTCCAGACCACGCCCCAAGGGCGCAAACAGCCAATTACGGGAGAGATAGCTCCTGGTCGTCCGGGAGACGGGATCTTGGCGATCATAAAAACCCCGAACAAAGAGGATGCGCATACTAGGAAAGGTTTTTTTTTTTAATTATTATTATTTTCCTCTGTTACATTACCGTAAGTTTTTTTAATTAGCAAATATACTTATTCTTATTTATTTTTTAAGTGCTGAAAGGGGAGAGGTGTATATTTTACGTTGTTTAAATATTAAAAACTAAGTTTTTTAAGAACAAAAAAAAAAGAACTTTTTTTTCGGCATCCCTACCCAAACGGATGTGGAGTGTAATCAAGATCATATTTTTTGTGTACTTTTTCCCGTTTAAACTCGTTCACCGTTCGCTAAGTCTAGTTTTAATGAACAAATATCGAATACAGTGACGGCAAAACGAGCGAAATTATCATCACGTGAACAATCATTAAATTTTTTCAACCGAAAACTATAACAAGGGAGGAAAAAAAAGCAGAGAATGAACAGAAATGGAAATTAAAATGCCATTTATATGTAGCTTATGTGTCATTAAAAATCGCTAAATACTTCAACAAACTATTTTTTAAACTAAATAAGTATAATTAAGTTGAAAGTTTCATGGAAGAAAGACTCTAAGAATATGAAAAATTGGAATCATTTAGCACCGCTTTATTAAAGTATTTGTTGAAAAAAAATTCGAATCAAATCTTTTAATTTCATGATAATCGGGTGATCATTAAATGAAATATCATAAATTAAGATAAATACATCGTTTTTCTAGTTAATTATATTTGTTGCTCGAAAACTAGGTTTAAAGTGTAGGTAGGGAAATTATATCAAGATGAATGAGTAGAAAAATTGCATTAATAATCATTTTAATTTTGTTTTGTCTTTTTTTTTTTTTTTTTTTAAAAAAAAAAAAAACTTTGAAATGACATTTTCTTTCCTTTCTTGAATTAAAATAAAATTGTACATGAAGTAATAAAGTTTCATACATTATTAAAACAATTCAAATACTTTTGATATGATAGTAATTCAAAAAAATTTAAATGAGCATTATATTGATTAAAAATTATTTAATTAATATCAAGTTTTTTTTTTTTAAAAATTACTGTACACAGTAAAACTATCAGCATTTTCCTATCGTTTGGAATCCGGAAAATTTTGTTGGCACTTAAAAATTCTTCTATCAAACAACATTATTTTTTTAAAACGAAAAGGAAGCATATCATATCGAATACAATTCAACAATACAGAAGATATTTTTAAAAAAAACGAGTAAATAAATAAATTTATGTACTTGAACATGAATCTATCAAATCTCAAAAGTCAAGAAATAATAAAACTATAGGTTAAAGTATTAAGGTCTCTTAAAAAAGTAAAAAAATACGATAACATACAGAAAAATAATTTTTGCACAGAAAGATTTACATTGAAAAATGATTTATTAACATCTAACTCAAGCATCCATTTAACTCTTATAATCTTATTAAAAATTCTCAGAATCATATTTTTTTTATTCATTGAAATGAATGTTTTTATCACTGATTTTAAAAGTATTGCCACATTCGAAATAGTAATGCAGTTAATTTTATTGGGCATGTATGAGCTAAAAATTTCAATATTTAACCTAATTGAGCCCTAAGGTCAATCACCCTTAAAACAATTTTCAAGTTGGTCAGTGATTTTCGGAGTCTATTTGGGTGCTTCTTAACTTTTTCAAAAATTATTTTAGACACATGATCTTTATCATTAATAATATTCAGCAAGCATTCTAAAAATGGATTGAATACCAAAAGAAAAAACTAACAACTAAAAACTTTTTTATTTCTGATTAAAGTTGAGTTTACTAAACGGCATTTGTAATTAAAGGCCCTATATGATTGTAATATGTCATTTTCACTACCTCATAATGACCATGCAACATACGGCAATAAAAATATTTATAAGAGTACATAAAACAACTAAGCTTCATAGCCCCACTAAAAATCTAGCTGTGGTGAAAGTTCACCACACAAAACTATAGTTATAATAAATTAAAGATTAATCATTTCACACTAACTCTATATACAACAAATTCCCAACTCTTATTAATGTAAATTTAAACTTATGCAAGTAAGCCGAAAGAAGATTTCTAATTAATTCATCATTCTTTATATTTGAAACTTTAGGAATGATTATAGCTTTGGTTTTTTTTTTTAAATTATTAAAAACAAATCTAACAACATGATTAAATAATGGATGAATAGTCTCAAAAATATTAAGTAGTTACTGATTTTTCGAGAAAAAAATTTCTAAGAAAAAATATTTTTTTTTTATGAAACTAGGGGGCTTTCTCTCTTGCTAAGAATCTTCCGCTAACTTTTACACTCAAAAACTGATAAACCTCAACAAAAAATTAATAAGCAATTGCAAATAACTATAATTTCTCTATTATAATTTTTAATGCAAATAATTTTCACTTCACTAAATTTACAGGAAAACAAAAAGAAAAACTTAAAACTTGACAAAAAACAATTTAAAAAAAAAACTATTGAATGCATCAATAACATTTTCACAACAGAATATTCCTTAAACATTTTTATAAAAATAAGAATTTTCATACAATAATTAATACGTTATGCGAACACGAAACATGTGTGGCGAAAATTTTCTAAAACAGCCGTGGTGATGGTTTCAGTAACTTTTTTTTTTTAAAAATATCAATGGCGTTGTTTTATATATTTTTTTAATTTATTTTCTCATTAATCAGACGTTTTTTTAAAAAAAACAACACTTTTACTAAACGTTCCTATTGACTAGAAAACAAATGTTACGTTTAAAAAAAAGAAGTACTTGAATTTATTTAAAACGTGAGTATGAATATTTTTTATGCCTAATTATATCCATTAATAATACTATTAAATCTTTTGACGCATATTAAACCATCAATAGACAAGCCTAAATTTTTCAATAATATTTTGTGCAATTAACATTAAATATAGTGATATCAGCTGAGAAACTACGAAAACCTTCCTACCTGATAAAAAATGTTGTTTTATTTTTAAAAAATAATAAAAAATAAAAAATAAAAGTTCAAAAAAATTTTTAAAAATTTAAAAAAACGCATGCGCAAAAATTTAGAGATGCAATGCCAAAACTTTATTAAAATGCAATATATTGCGCACACAATTACAAATTTTCAGTTATAAAAGAATCATAAAAAAAAGAACGGTATATTAAAATCTGTTGTTTAATGCTGTTAATTATAAAACAATTTTGAAAAACTGAAAGAAATTAGTTTTATAATTAACTATGAATGAGGAAAATACCTTTATTAAAAAACGTAAATAAGATTATAAAAAAAAAAAAAAACTTAAGTAAAGCAATTCTTTTGTAACTATGTTCCCATCGTTTTGAAATAAAGGATAATTCGTAAAAATATGGATGAATTATAAAACTATCCAGTTTTTTTTCTTCTTCATATTAAAGGATATTCATATTATCATAGAATCAAAACTTTAATGATAAATATTTTTAAAATTAAATGTCAAAAATTAAAATTTAAAGTAAGTTGAAATATTTTTTTTTTTTTTTTTGTGAACTAAATTCTTATAAAATATTTTCACCAAATATCTTATATTTTTTGAACTGGTTCAACTAATCAAGGACATTTTAATTCATAATGTCCGCTTCTTTATTAAGTGTCAAAAATTTAAACATTTATTTAAATACTAAACTAAATATCGAATCTTTTAAATTCTTTTAATAAAATCCTTTACTAACTTATACAGTTTAAAAATTTCATTATTATGAAATTTCCCAATTTCAAACTAAACAAATTTTTCAAACGTTTGATTTTAAATCACGATCAAAAATTACATAGAAATGGAATTTTTAATCATAATTATTTAACAAAAAAATTTTGACAATTTAATGAAATTAAACTGAAATGCTTTTTTTCATAAAGTGTTCCTGTGAAAAAATTTTTAACATACTTTTCATAATTAATGAAATTTATTCTATCTATCATAATGTTTTCATTTTATTTTTTAAGGTCAATATTTTTTTATGCCGATAAAACCTACTAGTTCCCACAATGCTCAAATCATTTTTAAATGATAAATTACATACAGGATGATTATCGAATGCAATTGTCGTGAGTTTAAATTTTACTTCTGCAAAATTTACAAAAAAGAAAAAAAAAAAAAAAAAAACAACCAGATTCATAAAACATTTTTTCAAAAACATTACGAAAAACAGAATTATAGATTCAGATATAAATTATAAATAATTACCAAAAATATGTTTAAAATCTAAACAGTTTTCGACTACAACAAAAATGTTTAAGTATTTTTAACTTCTGATAAAAAATATTGCGAAAAAAAATTCAAGGCAGAAAATGAAACCAATAAAAGAAAGCATGCCTAAAAAAATTTCAAAAATAATTTCATCATACATTCACCACATCTTTCAAAATAATTTACAGAAATTTTTTTAATCTTTTTGTGAAGACTATATTAATTGAATATCAGTTCTTATACTTATCACTGATGCTTTTGGCTGCGGTTACATTATATAAGAATTTGAATAGTCAGATAAACTAGTTTCAATAATAATCGTTTATAATAAAAGACTATGGTAGGCAAAAAAAAATCAATTACACATCTGCTAAAAACAAATGAAAAATTTGATCAAATAAAAAAAGTTCATAAGAAAGTTATTTCATTAATTTATAGCATTTTATTTAAATTATTATTACATGTTTCAAGAATTACATGTTACTTTTAATGATTATACCTTACTTATTAAAACAGTTTATGTTTACCATAAAACGCAAATATATTTTGCACAAATTCGCTACCGCTACAGGCTCAAAATAACATTAAAGATGATTGAAACAAAACACAATAAATTCTGACTCAAAACTAATCAACTAATTGAAACATTGTCAAGTTGCATTCATATGCAATGAATTTACGTTACGAATACGGTAATGAATTTAGACTTCATGGTGACAAAATTAGCTCGTGAGTTCATCACTCATTTCAAGTCTAGTGATTACAAGCTCTTTTAATCCGTTATCCAACTTAGTTTGATGTGACATCACAGCATTTGTGTGTGTATTTGTAGAAATTTATCAATTTTAACTAAATGTAGATAGAAAAACACCAAATTTTAATATTTAAGAAAAAAAAATTTCGCGATATTTCAAAAAATTACAGTTTTGATTACAGTTTAAAATTGCCTCTTCCATCGCAACCCTTTAAGGCCATGTTAAGTGACTAAAAATAATTTTTACGTGTAAAGTTACACAAAAATATAATCTGGGAAAATTATCTAACTCAGTGGTAATAAAATTTTGGGTTAAAAAAAAACAACATAATTTTTCTGAATAAAACCAAAGTATACGGTATTTATACCATTTGTTTGGTAATTTTTCCGTTTGTATGGTAAGGATTTATTGGAAATTCTGGTTTTCAAAATTATGGTTCTTATTACCAAAGATACAAATACAAAACTGAAATGCAAATTTAATTGAATAATTAGTTCTTATGCCATGCTCTAATTTATTCTTATAAAATTACCACATTTACCAAATATCACAAATTATAAAAGTATATTTTGTTGTTAATTTAACCAAAATCATTTTAAAGCACTTCAGTAAAAATTACTGAGCTTTTCAGTGTTCCCATACAGCCAGAAATATGGCAAATGTTACCATATTCTTGTAGTTTTGACCATACTTTTTTTCTTAGTGTTACAGTTAAACAGTTATTACTCAAATTTACTTTAAAACTTTAACCAACGCTATTTAGTTAATACACTTTTAAACAGTTAATACTTTAAAACGCTCACTAAAAATAGTATTCTATGAATAATGAGGCTCACAATTTGATGAATTAAACTTTAAACGGGTAAAAGAAAATTTTTTCTTTCAGTCAGTGCCCACTCTTCGTTATATTACGCGGAGGAATTACTTTAAAGAGGCCGTTTTTAACTACTTTTATTTGATGATAAAGTACACTGGTGTCGGAAATTAAAAGAATTTGCAGACTTGGTAGATTATCTCTAGAACTACTGGACCGTTTTTAATGAAATTTCATATGTAGATACATTGATACGATACAAAACAAATAGCCATTCAACAATTGTAATACACACGCATCATCGTGCGTAACACTCGTTGGAGTTGGAGGGTATGAAACAGCAGTTGAAGAATAAACAACAACAAAAAACGGGTTAATAGGGATATAGTCCCCTCTTACAGATATGCAGGCCTTGCAGCGCGATTTCATACTTGAAATAAGGCAGTTTATCATTTCCTGTGGCAATTGGCCTGAATTATCCTGTGGTAATTTCATACCTTCCGACTCCAACGAGTGTTTCGCACTATCATGCGTGTGTATTACAATTGTTGAATAGCTATTTGTTTTGTATTGTAACAATGCATATACACATCAAATTTTATTAAAATCGGTCCGGTAGTTCTAGAGATAATTGACCAAGTCTGCACATTCTTTTAAATTCTTACACCAGTGTATAATAATGGAGAAAAATTACTAGTATAGACATCTAAGAATCCTTTCCCTTATCTTACTACCACCCTTAAACTAATTCGGAAGGAAAAGAAACGTAGGACTCGTATGTTGGGGAAAATGTGAAAAATTGATATTTAAACTTGTATTTTCGTCGCATGGAGATAAAAATCACGAAACTCTACAATGGCTCAGTCAATGGAACTCTAACCCAGTGGTCGGCTAACTCAAAACGCTTAATCGCTGGCACTTAATCAAAGTGCAAGCCACTTTCGAATCACAAAATTCTTATTTGTCGATTCTTGTTCGAACTCATGATTAATCTGTGACTGGCGATATTATGTGTTAGTAATAGTGTAAACAAAGACGAATCTGTTAGAATCGGACTTGAACACAACTCGAATGCCTTTTAATTTTCTGATCCCTCCCAATACTTTTTTGGAGTAGAATTTTTATTATTAAACATATCTTTCTCAATTTTTTCATTATTTTGTATAACTTTAGGTCAAAATATCTGAAAAAATATTATGTTTAGCATTTTAATAATTTATGGTTATGAAATAGAGTATGAAACCCCAGTGTCTTTTTCAACGTTAAAAGCAAAATTTTCCAAACACGGCTCACTTCCAAACAATAATGTTTCAAATTTGCAGTTATTTAGAGCTAAGAGAAACAATTATATCTCATTGAAATTTCTTTAATTTACAAAATCAATTATTGATAAAATTTTGAAATTTTTGAAGATGAATGAAAAAAAAAATTCAAAAATTTTTTTTTCTCCTTTTTTTTTTTTTTGGATTTTTATATTGACAATCTAATAGACTTTTTAGTATGCATTAAACTATTTTTTAACATAAAAATGTAACAAAACACATTTTTGTTTGTAATTAGTGTGTCAAAAAGTATTATATAAAAATCACACCAGCGTCAAAGGGATAAATGACACATTATTTCGTTACCAGAGTTGAAAAACCACAGCAACCAATCTTTGCATAGCCTAGTAGCTTTCAACCCACTTCAAAAGAGAAAGAAATCAAGCATTCGAACCTCAATCTTCGTAATAGATTTTTCAGTCAAACTAATCTCTATTCGCATTACATAGAGGAAAACCAAACGAACTTCCATCATTAACCTGACAAAAGGGTACTCTAACCGATGAGTCTGAGATCTTACATCAGTACTGAGTTTTGAGCAATATAAGAATCTACCAATCATCACCGGGATTCGAACCAGAATCTCCGCAATGAAAAGTCATCCTAACTTAAAAATTTGCACAAATTAGGTATTTTCCGAGCAGAAATAAACAGCTGACATTAATTAAATTAATAGATGATTAGTATAAAAAGTACATTTACAAACTTTTAAAATTAAATCTCAAAAAAAAATTTTTTTACAAATTCCATTTTTTTTTACTCAAGAAAATTTTTTTTTAAATACAATTAAATACAATTAAATAAAATTAAATTAAATTACTACAATGCTATTTATAAACAATAACTACGAATAAAAAATGAAGGAACCAAAGTTTTTAAAATTATTCGTCGAATATATTTTAATAGTAATAACTTCAAAAAATTTATTTATATAAAAATAATATGAAAAATAAAACATGAGTATAAAAAGACAAGGATAAGAAGATAGGAATTTATAGATAAATAAAATCCTGAAAATAAATCAAAATGACGATAACAAATGAGAATAATGACTGTAAAAAATAAGAATATAAGAAGAATCTAAATAAATAAGTAAATTCTAAATACATAAGAAAATACTGAATCAATTATTAAAGTCGGCCGAGCATTAAAACAATGAAAATAAACGAATTTCCAGAAACAATATTTCAAAAATGTTAATTTAATAGTTTCCAATAATAATAATATTAATAATAAATTATAAAAATACTTAAGACTGGCATTAAAAATAAATGGAAATAAATAGGAACCATCAATAAAACTAATTAGCGTAGTAAAATGATTTAAATAAATAAAAAATAAACAAGAGTTCAGAATATTATATAAATATACAACCTGTTTTAGTGAGTCTGGTTAAAGAAATCTTAAAGGAATACGTAATGGATGAAGGCCGAATATTGACTGCCTTTGAAATTGTAAAACTTCACCAAAAGGTGTAGAAGTTCCAGATTTTACGAGTAAAAAAAAATGTATCAATATTTTTTAAGAGGGCAAAGGGGAATCTTAAAAGATTTCAAAGTAGAAATGTTCCCAAAGAAACACAAACAACCCTTTCTCAGGGCAGGGAAATAAAGCATAAAAAGTGTCCAGGAACGTGAAAAAAGAGTTCAAAAACCCTTTTTCAACCCCGGACTCTGACCCCTTCAGTTAAAATATAAAAAAAAACGATGGGGAGATGAGAAGCATAAAAATTATTTTCAGAAATCCGGACTAAAAATTGGAAAAAAACGAGCCATTCAACCCTTTTTTTAAGTAAAACGAAGAACAATCCTCCGTACCCGGGACATACGCAACTCTTTTTTTTTTTTTCCTTTTACCCCAGCCCCACAACAAAACCGGAACGGGGCGAAACAGGGAAAGTGTTACGTAAAAAAGGGGTTAAAGAACGGAAAGTTACAGTCAAGGGTTAACGCACGCTGGGGTCGAACATCCGAGCAAACAACCCACCTGTGGATGGGGTCCTCGTCCCCAGATGGGTGCAGAAAAAAAGCGAAAAAAAGTACTTTTTTGCTATCCTTTTTTTGAATAAAAAAAGAGTTAGCAACCCTTTTCGTCTTGAAGACGCGCAAAAAGACGGAACTCTGTCACCCGTCATAGTGCCTCACTTCCTTTAAAATGTTGAGCAACAGCACGTATCCCACCTGAATCACACGAGAACACTCGTAAGACTTGCGCAGTGACAGCTGGGACTCAAAGAGTTCAAAATACTTATGACTCTTCAGATAGGTAAAGTCATTTAAAAAACATGCTGGGTGGTTTTGAAGAAGTTGCACCAAACTTGATGAGGTATCTCAAGAAAGAAATCCACTTTGTAGAACATTTCAGCTTTCACCTCAACTCCACAGTAAAAAATGGACGCTAGAATATCACAAAACTTGCTTCGTTTCTGGTGAAACCATTTTCTGGTATATACTCCGAGTTAATTTTTCGTCCAAGTAACGAAATAATTATCGTAACTTCTTCGAGGAAACGAATTTCGTCAAAGTGAAAAAATATTTCGTCATTCTATTTTTTACCAAAACAAAAGCAACTCGTAGTGCCTGAGTTTCTAAGTTTTCTAATTATCGTGAGCACCAAATGGGCGGATTAATGTCGCCGAAGAAAGATAAATTAAACCAATGCCCGAAGCAGGATTCGATCCCGAGATCTTCCTGGTAAGAGGCCAACTTCTTTACCTTGCAGTCCAGTTGGCTTACTTCATCACTTTATTTTCGATCGTCTAGTCATCATTCTAATTAACAATGTCCCACAATGTACTGCGGTGCGGTTTCGAGTGGAGGAAACATTTTCGTGATATACTTGCGAGTTCGAGTTTCGTCACATATCGCGTTGGTTCGTGACGAGATTATTCTCAAAATTAACGAAATATAGCTCAGGGATTGCTGCATCGTCAAAAGTGATAGTTTTATTCCTGAGAATGTGACACAAAACGCTTTTAAGTGTCAGGTTTTCGTTACAGAGAATTCGTTAGCTAGACTTTATCATTGTTTTTCAAAATTCTACATTTGAGGCAATAAACGTAACCAACATCATAACCTTGCAATTTTAAATTCAATTTAGAACATATTGGAACTCATGAATCAAGTTGCGGGAAAAATCACTTTCATTGAAGACTTTTTTAATGAAACCAACCTGCATTGGATTGCGCGCAAAGGAAATTCCCATGATTACTCTCTTAGCAATACTCTTATTTATGAACAGTCTATCACTGAAGAAATTTGATGTCCATGCTTAACAGAACCAATACACAAATCCATCGAGAATAACCATGTAAAGAATAGTTTGAATCAAAAGAAAACACTAGGCTCCTAAAAAGAGGACTGTCAGAATATAAAGTAGAATCGGGGTACTTAACAATAACATTCCTATTTTGTACTTTTTTGATCACCTCAAAAATGATTCATGGTGATTCGAGGCTGAAAATTCCGTGCTGCTGAGCGGAATATGTGCTTTAAAAAAAAAACTGATGAATTATCACAAACTAGTGATCCGGTGCACAGAACTCAGGAAATTATCAGATCTGGTTCAAAAAAAAAAACCCTGCTTTTTATCACAACTTGTTTTACCTCAATTACTTATAACAGAATTTTATAGATCTTATCTAGTTGGGACCTCTTTTAAAGAACAAATCTTTAATGCCCTAAGCTCAATAATGTAGCACATTTGCACACTTTTTAATAATTTTTTAGTTCGAAGAGAACGTCACACTTACTAAAAAAGTGGTTAAAATAGGCTAAAAATAGACACCATTCGAAGAAGCGGCTCCCAAATGAAGCGAATCGTCCGTTTCTTAGTCAGTATTATTTTTATTTCCATTTGAATGAATATGAGATAGTACTCGTTGGTCCGTATAAAGTTTTTCTATGAAGACTTTCTTTGATTTACAACCTACTAAAAAAACTAGCAATGGCAATTGAAGAAGCTATTCAACCCTATTAAAAAAAGGAATAGTAGAATAGTTTGAAGTAAATATAAACATATAAATCCGGGAAGGGACAAAACTATGAGATAATTAACATAAACTTCCTTTGCTTCAATAAAACTTCCTATGCTTCAATACTACGTTTTAATGGAGAAAAGTTAATATGCAAATGCAAGTGATCCAAAATCAAGACTTAAATTTTTTTTAAATGTTTTACTTGATGCTACTACTGATGTAGAGGGGTTGTTTTCTGCAAAAAACATCGGCTGACCTAAAGAGATATTTTGGAACTTTTTGATGTTTAATTTTAATATCAAGTCCTTGATGAAATTTATATTTTACCACTCGACAGACTCCTTGCCATCTGAGTCGAGCTCAAAATTACAAGGTAACAGGAACAAACGAATAAAAATAATTAATAGACGGTGAAACAATAAAATCAAATCATGTCAAACATCTCTTAGGTTTTCGCGTCACCATTTACCAGAAACTAACATTAAAATATACATAAAAGATGTAATCCACCAAAGAATAGTTAGTCCGCAATGAAATTTTGCGAAGCACTATTCATTGGTCAATGGCCTCAAAGGAAACAAACGCACGCTTTCACCTCATCCACTAAACTCACAACGCTTAACGCTTTCGCGGGCTCTCAATACTGTGTACACATACATTTTTCCATAATTACTCCCAAACTTACAACAGCAGATGGAGTTAGCATCCGACCGAGTGAATCAATAAAGCCAAGGCGCATCGTTGGTCCAACTGAAGGCGTTAGGGGTCTGGTACATAAAGGGTTGAAAGACTTGCCCCCCCCCCTCTCCAATTTTTTTTCCATTTGTGACGTCAGTTTGACACCGAGGCATAGGTACTCTTCCGGGATGTGCAAGCGAAAATCTTCATCAGGATCGTCAGCCGTCATCCTGGTTAAACATGATTGTTGAAACCCGTTAGACTAGGTTATTGACACACCATAAGCCAACCATTAAAGTGTGGGAGTAAACACTCCATGGTTTAAATGGAATACCAAAAGTGAGTATTTCTGTTTTTTAATTAACGCCTGTTAAAAAATAAAGATTTCAATAATTTATAAATTAATTTCAATATTTAATTTTATATATATATATATATATATATATATATATATATATATATATATATATATATATATATATATATATATATATATATATATATATCGAGAGAGGCATTAATTAGTCATGATTATTAAAACTGTGATGTTATTAAAGTTTTTTCTAAATATATTTCGATAAGGAAAAATATTACTATTTTACTATCAAAGCTTGTTAGGGACAAATATTTAAACATGAAAATATATTAAAAAGTTTAGAAGTTAAAAATCATTCGAACAAATTGTTAATAATTTGTTCGAATTTTCATAGATTCAATTCACAGACCAACATAATAAACTTTAAAAAAAAAATCATAAATGAAAATTTTAATGAATGAAAAATTATTTAACGTTATCAAAACTCGTTAGGGATAAATATTTAATCAAGAAAAAATATTAAAAAGTTTAGAAGTTGCTAAATTGTTAAAAATTTGTTGGAATTTTCATAGATTCAATTCACTGACCAATATAATAAACTTTAAAAAAAATCATAAATTAAAATTTAAATGAATGAAAATTTATTTAACGGTGTAGATATTCGTAGCCCATAAAGCACAATAAAATAAAATTTGAACTAAATCTAACACTTAATTATTTAAAAAGTAATTTAATTGCTTTTAAAAAATTAATATTATGTCAAAACATTCTTCTAATAATATTAATTGCAAACTTAAATTCTGACATTTTAAAAGTTTGACAAAAGTTGTTCTTGCCACATGCATAAAATGGTAAAAATCATCCGAAACCGAAAATCGTGGTGTTTCTAAGAGAGATATAAATTTATTTATGTAACAGAAAAATTGACTGAAGGAAGAAAAAATTAAGTTCATTTTATCCTAATATTTGAGGTTAATTTTGTAAAAAATAGATTTAAACGATGCCAGTGTCTATTCCATAAATTAAATTTATTGAAAATTTTGTTGTCTAAAAAATCCGTCCGATAAAAAAATTTTGATTTTCTCACCTTTGACCAAATAACTATTCACTGCTCAATTTTTATTCTCTTAAAAATTTGCTTTCAAAATTGTAATATTGTAATTATATTTTAAAAGCAATTTTTTTGTAAAAATGTGTATGTAAATTTTAGTTGATAAAAAATTTATCATCCTAATACATTCAGAAAATAAGCAATTAGATGTTTAAGTAGCGTTTATTTATCGATACTTACAACAACTAATCAGTAATTCTTACAGTATAAAGCAGGGTTCATGATTTTTTTTTATTTAAATCAGATTTTTTTTTATTTTAATCAAAAAAAAATTTTTATTTAAATACACTGCAAGAAATTTGATTTATGATTAAAAAAACTTTATAAATGTTTAATCAAAATTAAATTAATATTAAAACTATATTATAATAATATTTTAGAAGCTCTAACTACCTAAAACAATTTTTATTGTAATACAAAGCTTTGAATGCATAGCAACCATTTTGAAACAATTTCTTTTTAAGATAACCTCAAGCTTTAGAAATATAAATTTTCCACACATAATATATAATATAGATTTTTATTCCACGCTTTTTCAATCAAAAGGTAGAATTTTAATTAACATTATTTGTATTTTTTGTGAAAAAATTCATGTTTATTAATTAATTTTTACAGCTAAGCAAGTCTATATTAAGAGGGCATTAAATGTTTACTTTAATCTGTACATTCAATCTCAAGAATTAAAAAATTTTTACAAGTATAATTTCAAATGTGTTGGAATTTAACACACACCAAGAAAGAAAGTAATTTTGTTAACTAAAATTTATTAATGAAGCAATTTATTTCAGATAAATTTTCAAACTAAGAAAAGAAAATAATAAAAGTGTCAATAATTTAAAACACTGTTTTTTAACTGTTTAAATCAATATATATAAATAAAAACATCAGTTTATTTAAATCAATGATTTTTTTAAAAAAATCATTTGATTTAAATCACGATTTTAATCGTGATTTAAATCAAGCTAATTTAAATCAACAAACCCTGGTATAAAGCAATGACTTTAAAGAAGAGTTCGTTTTTAAATATTTGTAGGCAATCAATAATTACAGGACAATAAATAAAACAGGACCATGCACAGAGTTTATTTGTTTGCTTTTACTTATTTTAATATAAACAACAAAAAATATTTAAAACACAATTTCAAAAAGCGCTAAAATAATTCTTGGCGAGTAAATTATGGTCGTAATGATAATAATGTCAAACATATCATAAAGTCCATTAACGAGTTCCATTAAGAATTTTGATAATTGTATTTAGTAAAAATGCTTTTTATAATGATGCCAATTTATTTACAAATTTAACAAAAAGGATATGCATAAAGTATTCTTTCATGTATTTAAACTAAAAAATAAAAAATTATCTTTAAAAAAATATTTTTTTATTATATTTAAGTATTTTTATACAATTCTTCTTACGATGTATTGCAATAGTTAATTAAATTAAGGGAAGAAAATTCAGCAATTTTTACCTTTAATAACTGTTGATAAGTTTTTTTTTTTTTTTTTAAGTGTTCAATTTTTATTCTGTTTATTTATTTATTAATTTATTCAAGTTTACACACTCGTTACATTTATTGAAATCTTTTTTTTTAAACGTCTGATGATTTAACAACTTTTATACTCATGATATCGTTTGGCATGCAGTTAAAAATTATTAACCGAACATTTTTAACCGAAATAGCGTGAAAGGAGATACGTAATATGGATATTTTATAGGCAAAAGTGCCATGAAATAAGTATTTTATTCAATAAATAAAATTTTAAAGTAGAAAAATTCTAAAAAATTGAAAACTAAATTGTATTTTAAGTAGTTTTTATTAACTTGCTACAAGCAAACGATGCTGGAAACATTTTTAGAGAACGATAAAAATTCAAAATAGAAAAATTGAAAACGATTCTAAATATTTTAAACCAAATTGACTTGAAATAATTATAATATAGAACAATAGGGTGTTTGCAAGTGAAGTAGAGTGGGTATCTCGATCCTGATTTGTTGTTGGAACGTGGCATTTGTTTACGTTAGCTTTCCATTCCATTTTGAGTTAGCCAAGCCTGTCAAGTTTCAATTCTCTTAAGTAACACAACCTATATTCTTTCAAAGATTCTTTCATATCAGAAAGATTTCCGATTCTACTATTATATATTTACACAAAGACAGGCCCGAAGCCATAAAGAACATAAACAAACTTATCATGCATCGAAGTTGCCAGGTGCACAAAACAAAAATATATCACGATTGCAATAAAATACATAAACAAATAATAAATCTAAGTTAAGTAAAATAAGTAGACTAGAAAGTATTATATTTCAACAGATCCGATGTGCCATACGGCTTTATATTTCATTAACTTAACGTTAATTAATACTTCAAGTTATGTAAAGAAACTTACAGAACTTTAATATTTCATCTTGCTGATAAAGGTGCTGACCTTATAGGTCACAAGCGAGAGTATTGGTTGTCTTTTTCCTTTAGGACTGCAAATACCCAATTCAAACTTTAACTAGCAAAACAGGAAACATACCTAAAATTTGTATGGACTTGCAATATTTATTGTTGGCTTATTACTGGAAAAAATGGCTTGAAAAATTTTTTAGAAAATTTCAAATTTGAAATAAGAGAGTATAAAACGATTTTAAAAATGCATCATGTGGAGAATCGTTTGCTTGAAACATAATTATGTTTTATTGTCCTCATTCCAAAATGTTAATTTGTAAAAGAATAAGAAATGCTAAAACAAGTTCTGGGTTAAATATTATTCTACGTCATTAGTTTAAAGTTGCACAACATTTGAATTCAAATCTTATTTCAAAAATCACCGCAAAGTTAAATTATACTTCTAAATTGGAAGAGAATAGTCCCAGATGATTCGGATAAAAAAATATAAATGAATAAATAAAACGTAAAATGTTTATTATGCATAAACCAGTTTAACTAATAAAGGTTATTCACATTAAGAGATGTGTTTCTAACCATAAAACAATCAGTATATAACATTAAATTAAAACTAACTATTAAAAAAAATTAAAAAGCCAAAATAAAGAAAAGATATCAACTTTTCATCAGCTCACACGATTATATCCACAGAAAAATACAATAGCAAAATTTATCATAACTGTAGTGGTTTGGCTGCATTGATACAATATTAGAAAGCACTCCTTTTTGCGGATATAATCGTGTGAGCTGATGAAGATATTATATCATTTCATTATTCACTGAAACATTTCAGAAAATTTAATTTAAAATACTAAAGCATAATTTTTATTTTTTAGAATTCATACGAAACATTAATTTTTTTTTAAATTTTAAGGATTGTGTGTCATTACAATTCGTATGTTTAGATTTTAAGGTTCTTACTAAACCTCGATACCCAAACTTTGGTGCAAACATTTCAGAAAATATGATTTAAAAGTTTAAATCCCACTTCATTTTTTCAAAATTCGTGAGAGATATTAATCCTTTTTTTTAAGATTTTGTCATTCAAACCTTGGTCAAGCAGGTAACAAAAATAATGGCTGAAACATTTCAGAAAATATGATTTAAAAGTTTAAATCCCATTTTATTTTTTCAAAATTCGTAAAAGATACTAATCCTTTTTTTTTTTTCTTTTTTTTTTCTTTTTTTCTTTTGAGATTTAGTCATGTAAACTTTGGTCACGCAGCCATCGAGAATAATGGCTGAAATATTTCAGAAAATATGATTTAAAAATTTAAATCCCACTTTATTTTTTTAAAATTCGCGAGCGATATTAATCCTTTATTTTAAGATTTTGTCATTCAAACCTTGGTCAAGCAGGTAACAAAAATAATGGCTGAAACATTTCAGAAAATATGATTTAAAAGTTTAAATCCCATTTTATTTCTTCAAAATTCGTAAAAGATACTAATCCTTTTTTTTATCTTTTCTTTCTTTTCTTTTGAGATTTAGTCATTCACACTTTGGTCACGCAGCCATCGAGAATAATGGCTGAAACATTTCACAAAATATGATTTAAAAATTTAAATCCCACTTTGTTTTTTTAAAATTCGCGATCGATATTAATCCTTTATTTTTAAAAAAAAATCGTATAAGCACAATAAATCTGTTTAACTCAAAGCTTCTTCAATCTTGGCTCAAAACAAAACTTTTGTCAAGAAACTAAGAAGAATGGTGGCTGAAACATTTTTAGAAAATATAATTTAAAAGTCTAAATCCTACTTTTTATCTTTTAGGATTCGTAAGAGTTATTAAGCTCTACTTTTCCAGTATTAAAGATTTCTTATCAACACAATGGATATGTTTAATTGAAAGATTCTTACCATGGCTCGTGACTCCAACTTTCGTCAAGAAACTAACGAGATTGGTGGCTGAAACATTTTCAGAAAATACAATTATATCTAAATCCTACTTTTTTGTTTATTCGATTTCATGCAAGATATTAATTCTTACTTTCTTTTAAATTTTAGAAAATTCGTATCAATACAATTAAAATGTTTAACTAAAAAGGATCCTATCTCTGACTCGTGACCTGAATTCTGATCAGAGAGTTTAGATTATAAAAAAAAGAATTTTTGAAAAACTTTTTAAGGATTTTTCTCAAAACAACCTCTTCCAGACTAACAACCTCTTAATTATCCAATCGATTTTTCTTATATCTTTTATAACTCTCTATTTATAGAAGGGCTTAGAGGAACATAGTGATAAGTCACACTTTTACTAAGAGGACTTTTTTACACTGAATTCATCCGAAGTTTTGTTTCCAGATTTCAATTTTCCGGAATTTCTACCAGATAAAAGCATTGAAATCCTGGCTTTTATCATTTTAAATGCTCTTCGAAACAATTTGAAAAACGTGGCTAATCATAATATTTCTCCTAAACATTTCAATTGCGTGATAATAAAATCATTATGGAAATCTTTAAAAATCTTAAATTAACACATACTTCATCAAAATCAACAAAGCACAAACATCCAAACCCAAAGAAAAATGTTTTAGTAATAGACATACTGTTAAACATTTAGTGAAATCGGTTTAAAAATGAAGTTATATCTGCGAATATTAAATGTTTTGAGAAAATGTCGCTTAAAGTATAAAACTCCTTTCTTCTTTTCTACTCAGGTCGTAGCTTTTTTTCTTAATTATATGAATTTTAATTTATATTCTTAGGACGATGTTTCAATAAGATCATATCTTAACTTTTTCTTTCATTTACTATAAACACAAAAGGTACCCAATCGTTATTGAAAGTTTTCTGTTCAAAAGCTAGAGATGTAGTTTATTTATAACCTCCTTGCCAACCGGACGACAACCCATGGTTTTAGGGCTAATGAGATTCTTCCAGGTTGTTACTTTCTTAAGATGTTTGGTAAGTCTCATCGGAAGACCATTCAGGTTGACTTTGTATTATTTAATTATACAATAGACAAAATTACGATAAAAGGCAAAAAGGAATAGGGCAAAATCACTAGGCACCACCGTTCAAAAGGTGACTAAATCTAACAAATAGCGATAAAAAAAATTATCTACCATTCATCAGATCGCCGCTTTTTTTCGTCAAAAATGCAACCATGTGCATTTCTGATTGGTATATTTTCCGGACAATCGCTTGCCCTTCAGTTCTATTGACCGACTCTGTTCGACAACTCATATTTCCCGACAGGTACACTTGCTAGACAGATTCGTTTGCCCGACAACTCCTTTGTTCGACAGTGCATGTGCTAACTTCTTAATACTACCTAAAAATAACTTTAATTCTGGAAGGTCCCCAAATCTTTATGAAGCAGAGAGAAAGGTGTGCAACATACAGTTGCTACATAATCAGTCATGAAATATCGCTTGCATTTTCTTGCCGTGAGTAGCCCAGCCTTATTTAAAAGAAGAAACAGTTGCCAACAAAGAATCTTATACTCATTTCCTTTACATGCCAGTTTTGTCAGGGAAAGGTACAGGTCCGGAAAATAAATTGACGAGCAAGTGTGCAAGAAAATGAATTGTAGTACAAGCATATTTGTCGGGCACATGAGCAGTCGGGAAAAATGGAATTGGGCATTACAATCGCTTGCCCTTCGGTTCTATTGAGCGACTCTGTTCGACAACTCATATTTCCCGACAGGTACACTTGCTAGACAGATTCGTTTGCCCGACAACTCCTTTGTTCGACAGTGCATGTGCTAACTTCTTAATACTACCTAAAAGTAACTTTAATTCTGGAAGGTCCCCAAATCTTTATGAAGCAGAGAGAAAAGTGTGCAACATACAGTTGCTACATAATCAGTCATGAAATATCGCTTGCATTTTCTTGCCGTAAGTAGCCCAGCCTTATTTAAAAGAAGAAACAGTTGCCAACAAAGAATCTTATACTCATTTCCTTTACATGCCAGTTTTGTCAGGGAAAGGTACAGGTCCGGAAAATAAATTGACGAGCAAGTGTGCAAGAAAATGAATTGTAGTACAAGCATATTTGTCGGGCAAATGAGCAGTCGGGAAAAATGGAATTGGGCATTACAATCGCTTGCCCTTCAGTTCTATTGACCGACTCTGTTCGACAACTCATATTTCCCGACAGGTACACTTGCTAGACAGATTCGTTTGCCCGACAACTCCTTTGTTCGACAGTGCATGTGCTAACTTCTTAATACTACCTAAAAATAACTTTAATTCTGGAAGGTCCCCAAATCTTTATGAAGCAGAGAGAAAGGTGTGCAACATACAGTTGCTACATAATCAGTCATGAAATATCGCTTGCATTTTCTTGCCGTAAGTAGCCCAGCCTTATTTAAAAGAAGAAACAGTTGCCAACAAAGAATCTTATACTCATTTCCTTTACATGCCAGTTTTGTCAGGGAAAGGTACAGGTCCGGAAAATAAATTGACGAGCAAGTGTGCAAGAAAATGAATTGTAGTACAAGCATATTTGTCGGGCAAATGAGCAGTCGGGAAAATGGAATTGGGCATTTAAGTTGTCGGGGAAGCGAGTGTTGGGTAAATGACCGGATTTGATGCATTTCATTATTTATTTAATAAATATGGACTTATTATGAATATTTCATAATGTTTGAAAAAAAATTTATTTAACGGATGTTTCTTAAAACTTTTCTTCATTTTAAAAAGCAATCTTATACTGTTTACCATATTTTGAGAAATGCTTCGAAAGAAATGCAAGACATTATTACAATAAACAGTTTGTTTAAGCGTTTAAAATACTTTTTAATCGTTCACATGTTGTAAAAAATAGCCATTGTTAAAAATTTTATAACTTGCCACAAACCAGTTTATTTTATAACCAGCGTGGAAACAGCAGATCCAATTCTCAGTTAACGACCATCAATGTTCAACTTCATAATCTAGTAATTTTGAGCCCAATCCAGAAGACGAAGGAATTCCTGGATCAAGCATTGCGATAAACTAGCCTTCGTGGAAGAATTTTTGATGGTCCATTTGCATTACATGGAAAGGAAAAACCACGGAAACCTCCCACAGTTAGACCATAGGAAAAAAGATTCCAATCCATGAACCGTCTATCACTAATGATATTTTACGTCAGCACTGTGGTCGGGCATGCCGCGAGCAGAATTCGAAACAACCAGTCACCGGTGGGATTCGAACCTGAGTCACCTCATAAGCATGCGAGCGCTCATCCTGTGTAAAATTCCTAATTTTGTCCTATATTTAGTAGCACACAAAGTTACATTTTAATTGTGCAGCATGATACATGATCTTAGTACACATAGTATATATACGCGTCAAAATATGCAAAAATCAAAAAATAAATTCGTTTTCTATCCTGTTTTGAAACTTTCCACTAGGTTTAAAAAATCACTGTATAGTTTACAGATGAGTTCAGATAAAGTTTACAAATTATGAAAATTAATCTAAGCACAGTTAATCACAATCCATTTCTTCAAGGTGTTATCGATATCGTGACTTAGACATCTCCACAGAACATTTCAACACCGAATATCAGGACAACAAAATAGAAGTTATAAATGTACGAAAGATAAATCTGTTCCTTACAAACTAAGATATCGGAACAGTAGTTCTTTTTCGTAAGTAGAATCATGAAATGTAGATATCTAATTGGCTACAATCACACATGTAAACATCCGAGAGGCATGATTAATCTGTCAATCGAAATTACAATCACACGCGTCACATCAATCACGGAAAGTGATTATATTTGCAATAAATCATTTGTAATTGTTATTCATATTGAAAATATGCCAACAATGAATTGTATTAAGCGATTTGTTCTTAATTTGAATTGACTTCCTTAAATAAGATATCAAAGATGAAGGTTAAATAAAAAACTTAGAGTTCAAGAAGCATAGGACGCTGAGGGCAAGATGAAGAATTTACCAGGTTAGATTGCCGATAGATTATCATTTTAGGTTTTGCAGTTTTAACATTTTAAATAATGATGTCTACCAATCTGTTTACAATTTGATGTGTTCTATATGTAAATTAGACGTGAAAATTGAAATTTAAACCCACACACACAAGTTAAGACTTAATTTAACTACAGTTTGAAAAAAAAAATTACTTAGCTCAGCTACGTTTGCAGTCAAAATGATTTTTACACCTTACTAGATAAATAGATAAAATATCAAAATTGAAAATTAAATCTTAGCAAGAGCATTCGACAAGATAAAAGATAAGACTTAATTTATTAATAGGTAAAAAATACACATTTATTTATTTCAGTTGTGTCATCAATTTAACAATGTTTTAAGTTTAAATGATTTTCAGTTTATAAAAGAATATGAATAAAGAGAAAATAAAGAATTTACAAAACTATATAAAGAATTACATTTAAAAAATTTACATTTTACGTGATGATGTTCCCAAATTTGATTCCGATTTCATATAATTCCTTAAATCGGACTACAAGATCACATTCTACAAGATAAGATTTTGTTTATTGATAGGCACCGTACAATTTAGTTTAGTTTACCTAACAGTTATGTATTTATTTAAAAATTATTTTAACGTTTTACGTGATGGTGTCCACAAATTCGTTTTCTATTTGCATAATTACCTAAAAAAAGACATCAAAATTAAACAAAATATCTTAACAATCGAATTCTACAAGATTAGATTTTGTTTATTGTTACATCAGTTGTGTAATAAAGTGAAATTATTTAACATTTTACGTGATGATGTCCTTAAATTCGTTACCGATTTGAATAAATTACCTAAAAAAGGACATAAAAATAAAATATAATATCGAAACAATCACAATCTACAAGACTAGATTTTGTTTAATAATAGGTTAAATCGAATCTAGTCTAGTTTATCGAATACCGTTACGTTTTTCGTTAAAAGAATTTACTCATTTCACGTAATGACGCTCCAAAATTTGTTTCCAATTTGAATGAATTACCTTGAATAGAACATCAAAATTTCATATAATATCTAAATAATCGAATTTCACAATATTAGATTTTGTTTATTGATAGGTTAAATAGAAATTAGCTTGGTTTATCTAATTCAGTTATTTGTTTAGGTAAATTGATTTAACATTTTACGTGATTGTGTCCTTAAATTCATTTCCGATTTGAATAAATTACCTAAAATGAGACATCAAAATTAAATATATTATCGAAACAATCACAATCTACAAGATTAGATTTCGTTTATTAATAGGTTAAATAGAATTCAGTCTAGTCTATCTAATACCGTTGCGTTTTCCGTTAAAAGAATTTACGCATTTCACGTAATGACGCTCCTAAATTTTTTTCCGATTTGAATGAATTACCTTGAATAGGACATGAATATTAAATATTAAATCTAATCAATCAAATTCTACAGGATAAGATTTTTTTATTGATAGGTCAAATAAAAGTTAGTCTAATTTATCTATTTCAGTTAAAATGATTTATACTTTTTGCGTGATGATATTCCTAAAGTTGATTCCAATTGTCAAATATATTGTCAAATATGATACTAAAATTGAAGATTATGTCTAAGCAAACGAGTTCAACAAGATAATAGTATAAAAGGAATTTATCTAGTTGTTAGATTAGCGATTCTTAAACAATGTTTTCGGTTAAAATGATTTTCACATATTATGAGATGAAGTTCCCAAAAGATATCAGAGTTGAAGATTATATCTATTTAAATAAGTTCAACAAGATAAAGCTTTGGAATCTAAAAAAGGAACTTAACTAGTTCAGTTAGGTTATCAATTCAGTTTTATTATCGATTCAGCTATGTCTTCCATTTATACATTTTACGAGTTGTTTATCAAGTAGAATTCGATATTCGGTAATTAGTATTTCATAAAAAAGTACAGTACAAATAAAAGAAGTACAAATAAAAGAAAGGGGGAAAGTATTCAACGGGCAAAAGAAGAAAGAAGCTAAAGGTGAAGAAATAAATTCAACAATTCAATATAATACTTTATTCCTGATTTGTGAAAAAAATGTATTCAGATATATTTTAGTAAAACAACTATAACAATATCATATTTTTTTAATTTATATTTGATGTTCAGCAATATAATTTCAATTTAAATAAGTTTTTCTAGATAAGAAACAGAGGAAAACAAAACTTGTAACACAGAAAGAAGCTATAGGTGAAGAAATAAATTCAACAATCCAATATAAAATTTTATTGCTGATTTGTGAAAAAATAAATGTATTCAGATATATTTTAGTAAAATAACTTTAACAATATCATATTTTTTAAATTTATATTTGATGTTCAGCAATATAATTCAAATTTAAATAAGTTTTCTTAGTTAAGAAACAAAGAAAATAATTTAATCAAGGAAAAATGTTCAAAAAGATAGGACTGAGATTGCCATCGGGTAAAATTGTATCTTTAATTTTGGTAAATTTTCAATTTAGTTAAATTTTCAATCAATATCTTTATTAGTTTAAATAGTTTTTAAAGTTACGGAATTAAATTCCCCTATTAACACTCGATGTTTACCAATTCTTTTTCAATTATATCAACTGTCCTAAACAAAGTATTAAACTTGAAAATCAAACCTCGGCAAAAGGTACAAGCTATGAAAGTAAAAGAAAGTTTTAAAAAAAGGATTACTTATTTCAATTCAGTTGTAACTTAAATCTTCTTAGATCCCTTCTTTACTTTATTTCGTTAGATGTTTTCTGAAAATCTTTTCCAATTTGTATTTTCAGTGGTGACCAATGTTGATTGAAGACTTCAAAGACACAACAAGAGCTGAAAGCGGCTACACTGCACCAAAGCACAGAAGATATGAACGTAACATCTAGCGGTGTTAGAAACTAAGTCTGGCACAGTGGAAAGTTGACTAAATCATATCACTTTTCACATTTATATTTTTATCAGTCACAAACCATTAACAACTGCATTTGAAATATTTTTACAATAAAATATATTTATTCAGATTCTCATATCATTTTTTTGGTTATATGTACATAAAATTGCACAGAAAACTTACTTCATACTATTATGTCAAATTTAACATCGACGGAATAAATTGTTTTTTCTCCTCCCTTAATAAAATTACTTAAGCAGGCCACAAATTTATCTCAGAAAATTTTAAGATTTATTAACAAACAACTTTTGAGGGACAAAACTTTTTACTTTTAATTTTTTTACTGAATTCTGTATAATATAGGTAAGTTAATTTTTAATTAATAATTAAAATTTAACTTATAGGTTTATAAGTTTAATTTTTTAATGAATTCTGTAGGTTTATAAGTTTAATTTTTTTTACTGAATTCTGTATAATATAGGTTTATAAGTTAAATTTTTTACTGAACTCTGTATAATATAGCTAAGTTAATTTTTAATTAATAATTAAAATTTAACTTATAGGTTTATAAGTTTAATTTTTTTTAATGAATTCTGTATAATAGGGGTTTATAAGTTTAATTTTTTGCTGAATTCTGTATAATATAGGTTTATAAGTTAATTTTTAATTAATAATTAAAATGAAAGTTATAGGTTTATAAGTTTAATTTTTTTTATACGAATTCTGTATAATATAGGTTAACAGGTTTATAACTACTTAATACGCTTTTAGAAATAAAAGATCACAAAAGTTATGCCGAACAAGATGAAATTATCTAAATACAATGCACTTGTCTAATAATATTACAAAATTTGAGTAGATACAAACATCGATTTATAGAACTATTTATTGTTAAGTTTTTATAAGTTTTGTAAAATATAGGTTTCTAAGTTAAATAAATGTGCAAAAAGGGAAATCACCTGTAAAACTTTTTTTTTAAAAAAATCACATTTTTTAACATTTAAAAAGTTACTCGAACATTACCTGATTAAAAGTTACATTACCTAGGATTATTAAAATTCGAAAAAATTGAGGATTACTCACCAATCCTGATAATTTTCATCTAGGGCAATGTTTCCCAAACTTATGATTTTTGTGTACCCTTTCTAAATATTTCGTAACACCGTGTACCACAAATAAAAAAATTAATGCATTTTTTACTAAAAAAAATTGCACAAAAGTTAAAAATCACAACTGACTGTTGACGCCACTAATTATTAACTGTTAACTTTGCAAAAAATAGCCAATATAAAAATACATAATCGTACATTTTCAAGGCTAGCTTTGTTTTTAACTAAAATTGTTTTGAAATTTTCGTTTGTTGCCAGATATTTTGCATAAGAACGCGTACCCCTAGGGGTACGCGTACTACACTTTGGGAAACACTGATCTAGGGGGGGGGGGGGGGAATCTCGCCAAATTGTCGGTTCTTAAAAAATTTTATATCTTTTAAAATATTTAAGTTATTTTTCAGTTCTAAATCCCAAAAAATTCTTTACTTTAAGATTATACAGATAATTTGAAGTTGTAGCTCTGCCACAACTGTAACGCAGCTTTTTGGCTATTGTGTTTTAAAAACCATCAAAGTCTGATACCTTCATTCATTATAAATAGAATAGTTTCATTAAAAATAATTGATAAATATCATTCTATCGAAATCTTTAAATTTATAAAATGCAAACATTTTGCAGAGCAATACAGATAGTTTAAAATTATATAGATAAAGCACTGTAACTTGATATTGAAAGTTCAATATTATAGCTTTGCCTCAACTGTAAGCACTTAGACTGTAACTTTTGGCGAAAGAACTTCTAAAAGTACTAAAGTTTGATACTTTCATCATAAATTGAATGATTTCATTAAAAACAGCCGATAAATATTGTTTCTATCGGAATCCCTCTAAATTTTTTAAGACACATAAATTCTGTAGCGCTCCGATTCCCCCCCCCCCAAAAAAAATGTCTCAAACTCTTATTTTCTAATATCACGAATACAAGATTCGTGATAGGTGTTTTCCGACAACGAACTAAGCAGTACAGAGGTTAATACTACATCACAATAGCAACATCATACACGCAAAACCACTTACAGAAACTTCTCACTGACACATGCGACACGCGATTCGTAATCTGAGGAAAGAAAAAAAAAAAAAAAACTTTCTCATGTCGCATTCCCCGAAGGAAAGTTAAGTTCACCGAAAATC
This sequence comes from Parasteatoda lunata, assembly GCA_949128135.1. NCBI lineage: Eukaryota > Metazoa > Arthropoda > Arachnida > Araneae > Theridiidae > Parasteatoda > Parasteatoda lunata. Next base: position 57,273,114 of record OX421977.1, read on the forward strand.
CCAGCCTAGCGAGTGTCACCATAAATGCCAAGCCTGATATGTCTTTTGTTCTTCTTGGGCGGAGAAGCATCAAGGTGCTGACAATGAGTTGAAAGAATTTCCGTGCCAGCTTTCAGCTCCGTTATGGGGTTGTACATATATGAATTTTTTCCGAAAAATTTAAACCACCTTACCCTGGTAATATCTGGTAATATCCTAAGGCGATATCTCCTTTTATACATTAACAAAAAATTTTGATTAGAAAACAAGAGAGTCATTCCGAAAAACCACATTTATAGAATCGTTTTTACGATAAGTTAAGTTTCATTTCAATTCTGAAGTTGTTGTTGTTTTTTTATTAGATTATCAAAACACGTGTATTTCATAATAATAATTTTTTTTTTAGAAAAATTGGCCCTTTTTTTTTTTATTCTTTTTATAACATCACCCCTTATACAATTCCTTATTATATTCGACAAAAAAAATTCTAATGCTTCTTAATTTCATCTTAGTAAATTCCTTTTTTCTTTAATTCTTTTTTGTCTCTTTATTGTGATATGAAACAATAACAATGAATGATAAAAAAAGATTTGTTTTTTCTTTGTTTAATGCAAGCTACATGAAAAAATAGGTTTCGATTGCAAAATATTCAAAATTAATTAATTACTCGAGTAGCAAGTTTAAAAGAAAAATTTACAAAACAAAGGAGTTATCCAAGAAGTAACATGTAACGGTCTTAAGAACAACATATGGTGGTCGAGGGTGTACAACCAACACCTCCTAGAAAGAGTAGACTTCAGCACGGGTTACCATAAATATCCTTTAGTAGTCCAAACGTAATGACATATTTCGTATTTTCAACCACTGCGCAGCTTCGTACCCCGAACGTAATGACATCTTTCTTATTTTTCATCAACTGCGCAGTTAACTTCGTCATATCGGACTACTAAATTTATCCGTGCAGAGGCCTTCTTTCTTCGAGGAGGTGTTGGTACAACTGGGACCGATTTTCCTTACTTTGAAAAATATTTTCTTTTCTGAAGACTACGACAGAATTCGTTCACAAAAAATAAGTATATTAATAGGAAAACTTTTAATGTATTTCCCAAATTTACTATACCTTATTACTTTCATCATAAAAAAATAAGTTAAAATCGTTCACACTCTCCCATTTACAAAGTATGCGTTTAATGCAGAAAGAAATAAGTGTTGTTTTGCACGCCCTGCACTTGGTTTAATTCAAGGCTATAATATCGGCTATGTTGAGCTATAATATCGGTACTTTGAACCATATTATCCTGTAAACATGCTGCAACTTAGTTCTAAGGTTACATCGATAAGTGTTAATCGTGATTCAGCTCAGAATGAATCCTGATATCGCAACTCTAACCATTCACATTAACATGTTTTAACTTAACATCTCATTAAGGTTACAACAGGTTTAAAATAATAATGGGGCGAAACATGTACTGATATATATTAAAGTGTAAATAACACATATTAAAATAAGATCGATAACAGTGTTATTTGCCCCACAATGTTCAACTATAATGTTATATATGTACAACCCCTGCTCCCCAGTCAAAGGAAGAAAGCGGAGAAAAAAAGTCACAAAAATGGTTGTTGGATTTTTCAAATCCTGCAGACTTTCAAACTTGGTAGAATTCGTGATCTGCAAAGAAAGTAATGGTTCCTGGCAAAATCTGGCGGTAATAATTTGGTGGGAGTGGCTACGTCTAATGATTGGAATTGGCAGAGTAACAATCAAAATTAGGCATTTGAATTGGTAATCAACAACCCATCGTTAAAGACTCCATTTTATACTGGTAAGAAATTACAGCTCAAGTCATTGTGAGCATAATTATCTTTATTGGGGAGGTAGCATAAAAATGAGAGTCCTTTGTACAATTAAATCAGGTAAAATTAAGAATTCTCAAAAAGTACAAAACGAGCGCAATCTGGGACCTTGTTTTCTCATAGTTACATTTATTTTGAAGTAAACACGCCTTAACGGGAATTTCCAAAAGAAGTTGTAATGTTTTTTTTTTTTTATCGATGTTTTTTATAATCACGTTGATTTTGATTAAAAATAGCGGCTCAAAAATTAGAAGAAATACCTTATTACTTTGCCTTTTCAGTCTTTGATGTCTCTTTGTATTCAAAGTTTGTATGGTTGTTTCTTGCATATTTTTGAATCATCATTGTAATTTTTACACTGTTGGAAATTTTGGGGAATGTTGCACATTGCGCAATATCTTGTAAATTTGCTGCAATATTAATAAAGGGCTAAATCGAACCATATTTTTAATGAAAATCAAACTAACTATCCTACTCCAGATTAAATGGTATAATTAATTAACATGAACTGCAACAGAGTACAATGCAAGATTTAAACAAGTTTGCACGAGATTAAAGTATTAAATTAAGGTATCAAAATGCCTATATTACAGTTCAAATTTGTATCAACTCTTCTGAGAGGTACATGAATGTCTCGTATTTTATAAGATAGTTATTATTATTTTTATTTATTTATTGTTAATCTTCTCAAGAACGAGGAAAAATACTTAATAAGAGGAAACTTAAATTTGCGAAATTCATTTATTTCTATTTGAATTACATAGGCATATTTAAATAGATAACTGAATATCTTTCTTTTTAACTAAAAAATATTCTTTATTTTTTTTATAAAGAATATTTTTTAAGCAAAACTACTTAAAATGTTTAATTCCTTTATGGATTTTATTTTAAAATCAATGGATTAATTAGAATATTTAAAACAAAAATAATTAATAATAAATTAATATATCTAACGTAAGTGCATAAAATAAAGCGCCCAAAATAAAAACCGGGAAACTATGCAAACTTTTTATCCCATGATCGAATTTTACTTATTAACCAGCAATCTTATATGTTGAAAGAAGGACTGGAAAAATTATTAAAATGTTCCGTTTTTTACTTGGCGGAACATTTTTATAATTTTCTAACTCTTATTTTCTAAGAAGAATTCTTATTTTGCATGTAAAACAGCAGAAAAATTAAACTTTCAATTCCTAGCTTTAAAAAACAAAAATTTATCGATATATAATTATAAAAATAAACTAAAGAACATCACGTAAGGCATAGATGGTTAGAATAATTTGCTAAATAGAACAAATTAAAGTGGCGGAAAAAAGTTTCTTTAAAAAATAAACAATGCTTCAAAACATAATTTCCTAATTATTTCAAAGAATTGTTTCAATATATTTACTATTGCTTTTCTATTTTAATATTCTACTTTTTTTTTTTTTTTTTTCAATTCAGCAACTATTTGAAATATATTTACCATTTCTGCTTTAAACCGACTAATTAATCTAAGCCAAACAAAGCCGGAACTAAAAAATATAGTTTCAACTCCAGCTGCTTCAAGAAAACAATTAATAATTAAGTGATTTGTTATTTTGTCTTTCAAACCTGCTTTAAAGTTTTACCTCCAAATTATGATTTAAACTTACCGAAATAATACTTTTAAAAATATTCTCATTGAGTTTTCTTATAGAAAATTCACTATTAGGACATTTCACACATTCCTATTTTTGCATTTTGATTTTTATAAAAATATCTATCGGGAATTTTTATAAATAAAAAAAACTAAAAAAAATGTCAAATAAATAAAATAAAAAATCAAATAATGTCAGCAAATTTTTACATGAAAATTCAACTCAAACAACGGATTTTACTGGGGAAGTAACCAACATGATAAATGAACATTAGTTGTAATCTCTATGTAAAAAATGAAAGTCTGCTGGACGTATATTGGCTAAAAACTAGAAAAGAGGGCAACAATTTGTGTTAAGTTTTTTATTTTTTTTTTTTTTTTTTGTTTCCTTCAGCAGTTTTTTTCTTTCAAATTTTTAAGGGGTGGCTTGTTAAATTTCACTTCCTTCCGGCATTATTATTATTATTATTATTATTATTATTGGGTAATTCTTATTATCGCCATCGGAAAGTAAAGTGAGTAAATATTCTTTATTACCGTCGAAAAGTAAAGTGAGTAAGTCCTTATTATTACCACCGGAAAAATACTATTTGTGATAAAAAAAATACTTTTTTCCGGTCAATTTGTGTAACAACATTACAAACGCAATATTACAACTCTGCTATTTTATTTTTAAATTGATTTTTCTGAACAAACATTCAAGTGTATACTATAGCTTTTGAATTGTCAGCTAATTTACGTAAACCTTAGCAGCGAATTCCAACTATAGTTGAAATTCTCCACTAAGGTACTGTTACTCCAGATATCTGATAACGCCCCAGATATTCACTAATACTACAGACACCTAATTGATGAATCTATCCTTATAGTATCTGTTATGCTTGTTCCACATCTCTAAAATTGAGCAGATGTAGATCAGAGCTTTTGAAATTTCAGCCAATTTACGTGAACCATCACAGAGAATTCCAACAACTCCAGTTACTAATTCCAGATAATAATACTTCAGATAATTGCTAATGCTACAAATATTTGTTGATGAATCTAGCATTATGGTATCTGTTATACCTGTTCCGCATTTCTGATGTGGAACAGAGCCTTTGAATTCAAAGCATTCAAAGCTTTTGCAATATCAGCCAATTTACGTGAACCATCACAGAGAATTCCAACACCTCCAGTTACTAATATTCCAGATAATAATACACCAGGTAATCTCTAATACTACAGTTACTTTATTGATGACTCTAACCTTGTGGTTTCAGTTATGCTTGTTCCATATTTCTGATGTAGATCAGAGCTTTTGAATTCATAGTATTCAGAGCCTTTGAAATATCAGTCAATTTACGTGAACCATCACAGAAAATTCCAACAATTCCAGTTGCTAATAATCCAGATAATAATACTTCAGATAACTGCTAATGCTACAAATATTTGTTGATGAATCTACCCTTGTGGATACCACACTTGTTCCCTATTTCTATTGCTATTCTATTCCCTATTGCTATGCTTGTTCCCTATTTCTGATGTAGATCAGAGCTTCTGAATTCATAGTATTCAGAGCTTTTGAAATATCAGCCAATTTACGTGAACCATCACAGAAAATTCCAACAATTCCAGTTACTAATAATCCAGATAATTATACTTCAGATAACTGCTAATGCTACAAATATTTGTTGATGAATCTACCCTTGTGGTATCTGTTAGGCTTGTTCCATATTTCTTATGTAAATCACAGTTTTTGAATTCAAAGCATTCAGAGATATTTTGAAATATCAGCCAATTTACGTGAACCATTACAAGGAATGCCAACTACCCCCCAGTTACTAAAATTCCAAATAAAATTAACCAGGTAATCGCAAATATCACAGATACCTTATTGATGAATCTAGCCTTGTGGTATCCTGTCATGCTTGTTTGAAGTTTCTGAAGTTGAAAAAACTAGTATGAAAATGCATGTTTTAACAAAAGATATAATTGATTGATTTTTTCGTTAATGCAGATATATCAGAAATGTATAGATTTATTTTATAATCTAAATATATTGCAAGTACATGTAAATGATATGACCTAACCTCTTATTATTTCTATTGGCTTACATGTATCTCAGTAATATTACTATCGCGAAAAGATTGTATTTGTGAAAGCAATATTTGTTTTTCCGGCACAATTTATGAAACAACATGACAAACGCATACCAACACCAAAGTTTATCGAAGCTTTTTTACATGTACATTCAGGTATTTTTTACAGCTTTTGAAATATCAACCAATTTACGTGAACGTTAGGAGATAATTACAACCAATTGCTAATAATACAAATACTTGTTGAATAATATAAATACAATGTTGATATAAATATATAATGTTGAATTTTTTTTCCAATGCCCACCTGGAGAATGACCTTTCATCAAACAGGCATCTGAAGGACAGATTTGATGGCCACTCATTCAGTGGTACCATACTAAAAGACCAACGTTGCTTCCACAATAAGGACAGAATGTACAGAAAAGGAAAGAACGACCATGCCTTGCCCCGAATTCGAACTCAGAACCTTTCTGTTGCAAGGCTAGTTCTCCGACCCCTATAGAGGCCGGTCAGCAAATGTTGAATATATATTGTCTTATTTTATGTTGTGCTTGCTTCGTAGTAAGTTAAAAAAAAGCTATTTTAATGTTACTTGATTGTAATTGAAAAAAAAAATCCATATAATTTTATGTAATTGATAATTTATATTAAGAATATCAATACATCAGAAATGCATCGTGATTTACATTGTAATTTATATATTGCATATGCGACTAAATATCGCCTAACGCAGAGACTACACATATGATGAATTTTAATATATTATAATGTGAAGAAATTATTTATACTTACAATAAATTCTATGCAGCACAATGCGTATATGACAGTACAAACGCATACAAGTAATAACAAAGTTTCGAAACTTATTTTCTAGTGCATTCAAATATTTCGTATAACTTTTGAACTGTCAGCCAATTTACGCGAACCTCAGCTTAGAATTCAAACTAACTGCTAATACTCCAGATACCTTGTTGATGAATCTAGCCTTATGGTATCCGTTATGCTTGCTCCGCATTTCTGTAGTTGAATAGGCTACTCGAATATAGCCCCGAAGTCCCTCTGGAAACTGACCATCAAACACGCGCTATTAATTTCATCCCGAGTTTCCCACTCCGTGAATACCGGGAAGATAACAGGATCCGGGCAAATTGCAATTTCGGGCAACTTGGGCCTACTAACGGAGTCCCTTGCATTCATCAATCAAATTGGGCCTTTCTCAACTCGATCCAATACTGCTGATAATTGGCAGACATCTGGAAGGCTGTTTCGTTGTTCTCGATGAAGTTGGTGCCTTATTTGGCGATATAGTTTAGCATTTAACCTCTATTATGTAGTCTAAAAGACATCTAAAAAGGATTACTCTACGAAATGAAATTGATCTACCAATTGTAAGTGGATTCAATTATTCTGCACGGTAAATATTTAATCACTTAATAAAAAATTGTAATGGGCATTTGTTTCCCAGGTTAATATGTAATATAATTGAAATATGCTAATTATTTATCTATTGAATACTCGTTTAAATCAGTAGAAATTGAAATATCTTGATATCCATTAATATGCTTCGGTGTTTTACATGGACCGAGAAAGCTAGAAATATGTCTGAACAAGGCAAAAATAATAAATTTTTACAAACAGAATCTAAAACTGCGAAAATATAAAGCAAACATAATCAAATTGTTTTGGGGGGTGGGGAAATATACATTTGTCGTAAATTTGCAAGAATCATCAAAATATGTAATGATTTAAACAAGTAAGGATTCATTGCCATAAATTGTTTGCTATTGAAAGGGTTATGAACTTTAACTTGATGTTTTCTAAGTTAATACCTAATTAAATAATAATTGAAGCTTGGTAGAAGAAGAAAAAAAACGACACGTATTATTTTAAAAACACTAGCACGACGCATTTGCACTTGTGTCGCTGTAAAATTGGTCACCTAGATTGGCAGGTTTTTAATTTATAATATTCTTTCATTTTATACTATACTTTCCATTCTATACTATACTTTCATGTTATACTATACTTTCATTTTATACTATACTTTCCATTCTATACTATACTTTCATGTTATACTATACTTTTATTTTATACTATATTTTTATTCTATAATATTTTTTCAATGGCGGTCACTTGGGTCTACTTCCTATTTGCTGCAGAAATGCCAGAATACTACTCTCTTATCGTTATCCAGTGGGTTAAGCTATGGTAACGGAGTAGCGTCGGCTACGTCATACAACCACAGACCCGTTTATAGGGCGGGTTACATTCTCACAATCACACAGAAGAAGAGACAAAGAACACAGCGAGAGAGAAAGACACATACATGCCTGCGGTGGGATTCAAACCCACACACACTAACCCCGTAGTCCAGTACAGTAACGATCTATATTAAAACCCTTTGACGCATAAGGGGGTGTCCCTTTTATATATATATTTTTCAGAGGCTCTAATTACAAGAAAATATATTTTGGTATTTTTTATTTATAAAAAGTAGTCTAATAGCTCCTAAAAATAATCTGTTAGATTATCGGGAATTATATTTGTACTAAAACCTAAAATCCAAAAAAAAAAAAAAGAAAAGTAGCTTGAAAAAAATTTTCATTCATATTCAAAAATTTATCTATAACTGAGCTTGATAACCAAAGAAAGTTTCATGATAAATAACTGTTTCTCTTAAATAGAAATAACTGCAAACAAGTGTAAAAATTATCATTTGGAAGTGAGCCGTGTTTTGAAGATTGTAACCTTTAACGCATAAAGAGTCACTGGTGTTTCATGCTGTATCTCATAACCATAAATTATTAAAATTCCATAGTAGAATATTTTTCACTTATTTTGACCTAAATTAATACAAATAATAATAAAAAAGTATGAAAAATAGGTTTAGTAAAAATTCTGCGTCAAAGGGATGTACAAATCCATTTCGATTGTTTCGTTTTAAATATATATATATATATATATATATATATATATATATATATATATATATATATATATATATATACTTTTGTATTAATAAAAGAATTAAAACTCTTTCGTTTTCATAAAATGTCTTTGTTAAAGAATAAGCGTAGAGATATTCTATTTTGGGAATTCAAGGCTGAAAACACACAATGAATTATAATTAGATTTATATTTCAAAGGAGGAGTCATTTTTAGAATCTTTCCCTCTGTTACTTCCATATTAGGAAGCATAAAATGATTTTCCTTAATGCGTAAGGATACAAGTATTTCAGAGACTGTGTCTTTTTACTCCAATCTGTGTTTGTATAAAACGTAGGAACACTAGTTTTTGAGTGTCCTTTTCATCATGTTTATATCCTGATAAGCTGTTCCAGAATTGTCAGAAGTTTTGTCCACTCCCTCCCTCGTGGAGTGCGGATGTGAAGTATGTTAACCACCAGCCTACCTTTAAATAAACCTCTTGAGAACGTATGATGGCTTACGACTGCATTATTTAAGCTAAATACAACACTGATAACAGGGATTTTAGCCCTGTTATTATATATATATACATTTTTTGTCAGACTGAATATCCAGACTGACAAAATTTTCCTTTCATAGTAATAAATAAAAATTTAAAAAAAAAATTTTTCATTGCTATAAGTGAACATACAGAACGGCTTTTCACGTCATAATAAATAAACCTCTGGAAAAGGAAATGAAACTCCATAAACCAGTAGTGTAAAATCACAATTCCATATCAACTTGAAAAAAAAATAGCAATTATACTTTAATGGTATTAAGATGAAGTAATTAAAACAATTTCAAACTTGAAATGGAGTCTTAAAATCGGAAATTTATCTTATTTTATATGAGTTCCAATTGAATGTTCAACTTCTAAAAAAATAAAAAGCTCGCTACAAGCCTAATAATATTTTAAAATCTTTACTCAGATTCATGACATTTCATTTGCTTTAGGGTTGAATATTAAGTAAACATCAACAAATCAAATAAATAAAACACTTAGGTTCTAAAAAGACTTTCGCAAAATAATTGTGAAAATCAAGCTTTAAAAATAAAAAGTCTAATTTTTAATTAATTTTAAACAATTTTTTCCTAACATGCAATCGAATGTAGAATGTCAAATTAAAATATTGCCTGAGGAATTGAAATAATTGATAAAAAAAATAGAATTTCTTAAGAAGTTTTGGAAATAATTTCTATATTTTAAACACGTAATTAAATACATAAAAATGAAATTAATATCCTTAAGTGGGTTGTTTAGTACATTAGCCTATCCATTTAAAATACTTATGTATTAATTATAGAAGTTCTTAAAAATTTGGAATCGTAAGAAAAAGAAAATTAATTAAAATGTTGAGTCGACACGAAGTTAAACTTCAAAAAGCCCTGAAGTAATTTTTGATATTCCTATTTCAGAAACTAAATAAAAATATAGTTATTATATATATATTTTTTTTTTTAAATTATAGATAAAAACAACCTAAATCGGCTAATAAACCTTTGAATAAAAATTTGAAAATTTAATGTGTATATAAAAATAAAAACAATTTTCTATTATATATATATATATATATATATATATTTTTTTTTTTTTTTTTTTGAAAAAGTTTCTATAAAATTCTCTTAAACAACAACTGACAATTTGATTTAAGTTACGAATTATTTTATTTTATAACCGACGTTGAGCAGCCGACCGAATTAAGGGTTTACGGCTACTAATGTTCAACTCCGTAGCCTTGTAATTTTGAACCCAATCCAGAAGACAAGGGAACTTCTGGATCAAGTATTGGGGGACATTTGCCTTCGTGGAGGACTTTTTGATGGAACTAACCAGAATCATTTGTGTTACATGGAGTGGAAAACCACGAAAACCATCCACGGCAAGGGGACTCTAACACATGATCCGTCTGAGGATATTTTACTTCAGTACTGTGATTGGTGTGAGCCGGGTGAGGAATTCAAATCAACCAACTATCGCTGGGATCGAACCCAGGTGACCTCATTGGGAGGCGAGCGCTCTATCCCCTGAGCCATTACGGCTCCTACATTACGAATTAGCAAACATCAGTTAAAATTCCACAATTACAGTTAAATTTATTAAAATTAGCGTAGCAATCAACGCAAACAGTGCCAAGGAACTTAACAGTGAACATTTAAAACAAAAGTGTTTTTCGATAATGAATTTTTGTTTAACTTTGTTAACTTGATGCAAAGTAAAAAGAATAATAATTTTCTACTATAAATTTTTTCTTTTAAGAAATACTTTTAAAATTTTCCTTAACAACAGAAACATCGAAAAACATTAAAATCGAAGCATAAATGCGATAAATTAAAATTAAATTAATTAATAAAAGAATAAAACAAAATAAACATCAACAACAGAAACATTAAAATTCTACAATTACAAGTAAACAAAAAAGCAATCGATCAATCAGATAGTCAATTTAGCTAAACAATGTCAAGGAAGATTACAGTGTTACTCAATAAAAGTACTACTCTCTTTCTCTGCAATTTGTCACTGAATGTCAACAATTTTTTAAGTTGATAATGAACGAAAATTTGGTGAATTGTCATAATTTGGTGAAATTTCGTTACTTGTGTCCATGTAAATTTCGGACAAACCATACTATCATAACAAGCTGAAAACTTCTTGACTTAAGTTGTTAAAAACGAATTGAAATACAAACTCTAAAAATAATTGTTCTTGCTAGAGAATTACGAGTTGAAATTATCTTTTTCTCCCTCGTTTAACTCACTTTTACTTTCTTCGCCATATACAGTTTTTAGTACCATTTGATTATGTTACATTGACAACACATTATCATAACAATTTTTATACCTTATAATACAGTAAAAGAAGGTTTAAACTTAACATTGAAAAAAAAAAGGTGACAACTACCGAGCTACCGCGCTGATGACTTCTACGTACCCTCCATTTAGTGAGTGGTAATAATTTGCACAACTTTGAGAAGAAGAGAATTATAAAATCTTCTCCCACTACAAGTACGTAATATATTGATGTGAAAAATCAATATTTTGTGAATAAAACCCTTATAACTTCTAAACTATTTGTTCCATCAATTCAGGTTTGATGTTACTGAAAAATGCATACCGCTTGAAAAACCGCTCGAATTTGATCCCCTTCAAGAAGTCAGCGTAAAAATACATTGGAAACAATATCTAATTTTTCTAAATAACAATATTTTGTATTTTCCCCCTAGTCAAAACCCATCACAAGAGGTCATGCAACTTTTTACCACTTACTAAAAGGAAGGTACTAGTGTGTTTTGGATGTTCAGGTTGTTATAATTATTCAGCTGTTTTTACTGTACTATTGAGAGTGGCGCAGTAAAGCCGCTATTCATTATTGAGGAAGGAGTGACAGATCACTATTGAAAAAGGAGGGATTAAAAACATCAAAACCTATTCGTAAACTCAAAAGAAACGGAATGCAACGAAAAAGCAATTATTAAAGCGTCCTTGAAGTTTTATCCGTCAATCAAACGGATAATAACGATCATAACGATTTAATAACGATCATAACGACAAAAATAAATATTATTATGCATAAAAGTTCCTTAGCATTTTTAAAACAGAAAATATTTAATGTATTTTTTTTTAAATTTTTACAAATAGATTAGCGTCTTATGGTATGATTTTAAAAGGTTTATCTCGTGTTCGTAAACATGTATTACGATAAAAAAAAAACTTAAAAACCTTTTTTTCATCTTAAATCTGTTAACTTTCACAAAATTAATAACTTCCATATTGTAGGATTGCTATTTAATTTTATTTTATAACCATCGTTGAACAGCCGGCCCAATTTTTTATGAATTTACGACTACTAATGTTCAACTCCGTAGCCTTGTAATTTTAAACCCAATCCAAAAGACAAGGGAACTCCTGGATCGAGTATTGGGAGAAATTTGCGTTCGTGGAGGACTTTTTGATGGAGCTAACCCGCATTTGAGTTACATGAAAAGAAACCATGAAAATCTCCCACGGTAAGCCTGACGGAAAGGAGACTCTAACCCATGATCCGTCTACCACTGAGGATATTTCACGTCAGCACTGTCGTCGGTGCAAGCCGGATGCGGAATTCGTATCGACTGGGATTCGAACCCGGTTCGCCTCATTGGAAGGCGAACTCTCTATCCCCTGAGTCATCGTGGCTCGTAGGGTTGTTATGGAGACGAAAGTACCCATTACTGTACTTTATAAGTAAAAAATGAGGCTACAAATATCCGAAAATACCCTCATTTCAATTTTGGTATTACAACTAATATCCTTAGCTACACTAAGAAATAAAGAAAATAATGAACGAGTTATTTCGAAGCTTCCAGGAAGGAAAAAGAATTTAAAAAAACTTGCTCAACAAACAAAAAAACACTGCTCAAAAAATTTTTTAAACACATTGCAGAATGCATAAACTACTTAATAATGGTGTCAAATGAATGTGAGGCCATGTAAGTATCCTTATTTAAATTTTAGCAGAACAGCTCATACTTATAACTACACTAAAAAATAGTGAAATTACAGAAACTTGCTTCAAACTTTTATGAAAAAAACTTACAATACAGAATGAAATCCTTAAATTGTACAGCAGAATACATAAACTACTTTGATTATAATAGACCCAAATACATAATACTGTACGCCACGTGAGTACTTTTGCATCAGTTTTCGTACTGCAACTGATACTGTTAGCTAAACTAAGAAATGGTAAATATATATAAACAACTTATTTCGAAAATTCTAAAGAAGAAAAAAAAAGAAGAAAAATGAAGTCCTTAAATCACACTGCAGGATGCATAACCGCTACAGGAAAAAGGAATTGTGTAAGAGAATTTTAAATTTTTCTATTTCCGCTGGTCGATGACATCCCCCCCTCCAACAAATCCTCTCAATCAATCTATCTACCTCAGTATTTCATACCCCCAGCACACATTTCGAAAGCCACACACCGGCCACGCGTTTTCGGGCCCTTAACGGCCCATCCACACACCACCTGCTCAGCAAAGAACGATGAACTAACCCCTTTCAAGGGGGCCCTCTCATTTTTTTACTTACAGAAAACCCCAGTTTGTACCCCTTAATACACCAACTTACATTTCAGAATGGCGAGAGACGGGGGAAAGAACATTAACCTCAACCAGAAGTCGAATTATATTTTTTTGTTCTAGAACGTGTCCAAAGCTGGCTAGTTCTTACAAGTACTAATCTGGTTTAAGCGATGCTATATCTTGACAAAACACTTTTTTTTCCTCTGTGATAGCTTTTTTATTGAGTTATTTTTTAGCAATTTTTTCTCGATTTTATAATCTTTTAGAGCTCGTTATTTTGAAAATTGAAGTTCCGGTGGAAGAAAACACCAGTTCTTAATTGGGCGCATCTGTCCAGTTTTTTCAGTTTTCGTGTTTTTTTAGTGTGTAAAAATACGTTAATTTGTTTCTATTAGAGGAAATAGTATTGCTCTTTTAATGCGTTTTCATGGTTTGGAAGTACGACTGTTTATTTGAACCATTGTTCTGGTAGTAATTTCATTTGAGCTTTTTTTTAAACACTTTTTTTTACTTCTTTTATGTTTAACGCCACCTTTTTATGTGTTTTACAAAGCGGAACTAGACTTTTATTGCTTTTAAATTGGCAAGTACGCCTCCTTTTTTAAGAACAATTAAGGAGTTAGAAGAAAAAAAATTTCCTTCTAATTGTATCCCACACAACATTCGATCGATTGAGTTGAAAAGAAAAAAATTCTAGCAAAAATTATAACTTAGCTTTATATAAAGTAAAATTAAGATCAAAACTTAGTTTTCTTAATTCGCAACTTATAACATTCAGGAGTAATTAGAGCTGCTATGTAAATAACAATTAACAGTTTATATTTTATTTTTATTTCTTAGAGTAAAGCTTCATTTATTTTAATTTTGTTGGTATAATAAACGACATCCGCTCTAATCCAATTATCAGTATTTAAAATAAAATATTTTTTAAGTGAATTGCAAGTTTTAAAAGTTAAAAAATATATAATGTTTAGATTTTATCAGTTTCAATTATTTTTTAAAAAAAACATTTATAACTCTTGAAAAAACACGTATCCATAAAAGAATTTTAACCTGAAAAGAAAATAGAAGCATCGAAGAACAATATGGAAGCAATAAAAATTATAATTTAACATTGTATAAATAAAAATATGACCCTTTTTTACAACTTAATAACTATGTATAAAAAACAAAAATTATGTTTTGCTTGTAACAAATAACACATTGCGTTTCTTCAACCTAATTAGGCAAATTTTGTTTTGATAGTTCAAAATGAAATGAATTGCCATCGGTAATGATTTAATTAGCGGAATTAAAAATAAAATAAAAATTGCTCACTTTAAAAGTAAAAACCTTTTAAACGTTTAAAGTTTAGCAACTTATTTATTTGACTTTCATAACCCTTGAGAAAACACTTGTCAATTCAGATGAGTTATGAAACCTGAAAAAAGTGAGGGATCGGCTTTGAGTATAAAAGTTACAACTTCAAGAAAAAAAATTCTCATCATTAACCTTTTTTTTTCTTTCGAAAATAGCATTCAGCGGGAACAACGTCCTTTTAAAAGGGTTGTGGAGAGAGTTGATAGCGACCATGTCAACCTTCATCTATGAAAAGATACCCCATCATAGAATCAAGTTAACATGGCTTATATACAAGGGAATTGGAATTGTATTTTTGTAGTGGTAGATACACTACAGTACTCCTCCACAAGAATTATAGCTGTGATAGAATTCGAGGAACATATACCACTAGTTGATTTATTGCTGTTTTGGGGAGAGCTGTATTAAGATCACCGCACATTTTGAGTGCTGTATTAAGTTCACGATCATGGTTGCTCCTGTGTTGCCATTAGCAGTCGAGTGTTTACAGGCCGACGTTGTTTGTGATCGAGACTGAGTAACAACAGCACGAGGAGGTGGATAATGTCGAAGTCAACTGTTCAATATGGATCATCCTTCGAAGTAAGCGTGTTCAGATCGAAGTGGGCGTTACTGTCAAGACAGGTGTGTTCATATCGAAGTGGGAGTTTCTGTCAAGGTAGGCGTTTTCCCATCACGTCCGGTTCACCAATGTGGAGACAGTAATTTTCAACGACGTCAACCTTCATCTACGAAAAAGTACCCCATCATAGAATTAAGTTAACATGTCTTACATACAAGGGAATTGGAATTGTATTTTTGTAGTGGTAGATACACTACAATGACAATTACGTTTTTCAAAAAATAAAATAATGGTATCACAAGTGTTTCATTAATAAGATTTTCTTTGTAGAAACAAGATAGTTCTATCTATCATAATTTATTAATAATATAAACATTTATATTTGCATCTTCGGATTTAAAATCTAACAAATCGTTTTTTTTTTTCTTTGTTTTTTTTTTTTTTTTTTTTCTTCTTCTTCTTTTGCTCAAACAGTGCACAGTTTTAAAAATAAAACAGAAGAGCCAATTAAAATTCATAATAAATTTCTTTTCGGCAAGTAAAAAAAAAATGCCCTTAGAAAGAGGAAAGTTTCTGAAACTTAAAAAGAAAGTTCTAAACTCTATTTAAGTTGCGTCGAAAACTGTCTTTTTATACACTCTTAGTAATTGAAAATACAAAAAGAAGCGCTGATTCTTTACGGGACGATAGGCAATAAATATTCCTACATATACTACTGTAAAATCTAAAATGGAGACCATAATTTAAGAAATTTAACTATTATATTAACACGTTCACGCCGGGTGTTCAGGCCTGAAAGTGGGATGGAAAAGAGAAAATACTGTTAGAAGAACTATTTCAATATTAGATAATATTCGGGAGGAGTTAATCTCAACAATAACAATTCACTGTAAGGAAATTTATCACGGCGAAGAAGCAATTCAATATAAAAATTGCATCTGTTAAAAAAAAAATTGGTAGTTATGGATTTTTATTATTCCCGGAAAAAAACTAAAAAATGAAATTTATTTGTTACCAGTTTTTACTCCGGTGCGCCGCCCGATGAGACAATCTAGCATGGGCCACCGGTGGGTCACGCCGGCGTGAACGTGTTAACTAAAAAGTATTGTGCTGTAACTCAAAAACATCTTGAGAAAAATACCCCAAGCGTTACTTCTCGGAAGAAATAGACGCTTTATAATAACATTAACTCAATAAAATGCAAGACAAAAATTTTGAACTTTAAAAAAAAAAAATTATCAAAAACGAAGAAAATATCTCATGAGTTATTCCAGGTGAGCAGTAGACGTAAGAGTATGCTTACATTAACTTATAAAAAACATTTGTGACGGCAACCGTAACTAATAAAATTTATTTTATATAAATCAAATTTGAAGAAGGTACCCCAAGAACAATACCCAAAGTGTCATTCCTCGTAAGCTATAGACGTCTCAGTATATTTACATTAATTTATTTAAGCATGAGACGGAAATCTTAACTAATAAAATTAATTTCAATTAATCAAAAATTAGGAAAGTACCCCAAGTGTCATTTCCCGTAAGCAATAGACGTCTCAGTATATTTACATTAATTTATTTAAGCATGAGACGGAAATCTTAACTAATAAAATTAATTTCAATTAATCAAAAATTAGGAAAGTACCCCAAGTGTCATTTCCCGTAAGCAATAGACGTCTCAGTATATTTACATTAATTTATTTAAGCATGAGACGGAAATCTTAACTAATAAAATTAATTTCAATTAATCAAAAATTAGGAAAGTACCCCAAGTGTCATTTCCCGTAAGCAATAGACGTCTCAGTATACTTACGTTAATTCATTCAAGCATGAGACAGAAACCATAACTAATAAAATTTAATTTCCATCAATCTATAAAAGTATTTTCTAAAAGTACAAAATAAAGTACAACAAAAACACAAAGGTGCGCAAAACTTTTTTCAAGGTTTTTCACGTCAAAAATTGAAAAGGTATCCCTAGTGTACTATACCCCGTATGAATTTTATAATAGTGGGCAAAAATATTTCAATTTGCTTCAGAAGTTCACGAGATATGGCGAAATACGCAAGAAGTAAAATTAAAATTAAGGGGTTCGAAATTTGGATCGCTCTTCAGACCAAATTTCCCAGATGCGACTAGCCCCTATATTTTGGGAGGTCAGAAGCCCGTATTCATCATAAAAAAGTTAAGTTTATTCAGACAAAGTACCTTTCTTTGTCTGATACCGCAACTTAAAATTTCGTCTGCACTAATAAATTATCATATTTGCGATCAACCGCTCAAGAATGAGTCCAGAACTTGATCCGATCATTAAATAAATAGTTATTCAGGTTTGTCCGTTTTTTTTTTTTTTTTTTTTTTTTTTTTTTTTTTTTCCGCACGGAACAAAATATTCACGTGTTAATGACAATCAATTCATTTAAGCATGATATATATATATATATATATATATATATATATATATATATATGTAATAATCCTGTTAAACTTGTAATAAAAGGGTTAAAATCCCTTTTATTTTGTATATAGATAGCTTAAATAATGCAGTCGTAAGCCATGTTACACACAAGAAATCTTTATTAATGGTAGTAGGCTGGTATCGATAACACTTCACATCCACACTCCGCAAGGGAGGGGATGGACAAGACTTTGGACAATTCCGGAACAACTTATTAGGCTCAGAACATGATGAAAAAGCCATGCGAAAAGCATTTTGTAGTAAAAAGGCACTGTCTCTGACATTCTTGTATCCTTACGCATTAAGGAAAATCATTTCATGCTTCCTTATATGGAAGTGAAAGGGGGAGAGATTCTATAAATAACTCAATCGTATGTTTATCAGCCTTGACTTCCCAAAATAGAATCTCTCTACGCTTATTCTTTAACAAAGACATTTTATTAAAACGAAAGATATTTAATTCTTTTATTAATACAAAAGTATTATAATTTTTGTATTACATATATATACTTTTCTGGGTGAAAATGATACAACGTGGTTCTTCTTTCGTTTCACCAACACACTTCATACTTGTGATTTTTCTTTGATTTCACTTGCAAATGGCTAATAGACAAAAACAATTTGGTCCTGCTTAATACCGTGCTGTAATTTTTCTTTTCTTTTAATTATACTCGAGATATTTCCTTCAGTTTACGTGCAAATGGCTTACAGGCAAAAACAATTTGATCCTGCTTAATAGCATGCTGTAATTTTTCTTTCCTTTTAATTGTACTCGTGATTTTTTCTTTCATTTTACTTGCAAATGGCTGATAAGCAATAAGCAAAAACAATTTGATCCTGCTTAATAGCATGCTGTAATTTTTCTTTCCTTTTAATTGTACTCGTGATTTTTTCTTTCATTTTACTTGCAAATGGCTAATAAGCAATAAGCAAAAACAATTTGATCCTACTTAATAGCATGCTGTAATTTTTCTTTTCTTTTAATTGTACTCGTGATTTTTCTTTCATTTTACTTGCAAATTGCTGATAGGCTAAAACAGTTTGATCCTGCTTAATACCATGCTGTAATTTTTATTTCCTTTTAATTATGCTCGTGATTTTTCTTTCATTTTACTTGCAAATTGCTGATAGGCAAAATCAATTTAATCCTGCTTAATACCACGCTGTATTTTTTATTTCCTTTTAATTATGCTCGTGATTTTTCTTTCATTTTACTTGCAAATTGCTGATAGGCAAAATCAATTTAATCCTGCTTAATACCACGCTGTATTTTTTATTTCCTTTTAATTATGCTCGTGATTTTTCTTTCATTTTACTTGCAAATTGCTGATAGGCAAAATCAATTTAATCCTGCTTAATACCACGCTGTATTTTTTATTTCCTTTTAATTATGCTCGTGATTTTTCTTTCATTTTACTTGCAAATTGCTGATAGGCAAAATCAATTTAATCCTGCTTAATACCACGCTGTATTTTTTATTTCCTTTTAATTATGCTCGTGATTTTTCTTTCATTTTACTTGCAAATTGCTGATAGGCAAAATCAATTTAATCCTGCTTAATACCACGCTGTATTTTTTATTTCCTTTTAATTATGCTCGTGATTTTTCTTTCATTTTACTTGCAAATTGCTGATAGGCAAAATCAATTTAATCCTGCTTAATACCACGCTGTATTTTTTATTTCCTTTTAATTATGCTCGTGATTTTTCTTTCATTTTACTTGCAAATTGCTGATAGGCAAAATCAATTTAATCCTGCTTAATACCACGCTGTAATTTTTTTTTTCTTTATAATTATACTCGTGATTTTTCTTTCATTTACTTGCTAATGGCTGATAGACAAAAACAATTTGATCCTGCTTGATACTTGCTTCCTTTCATTTATACTCGTGATTTTTCTTTTATTTCACTTACATATGACCTATAGAAAATATGTGATTTTGCTTGACATCATGCTACAATCTAGTGCTCAGTAACTAATTCGAAAAAAAATATTCAAATTATATGGTTTGTCAAACCTTCCATGCTTATCGTAATCGTCTTCCGGTCTTCTCTTCGACAGAGGCCATCAGACAAAATCGTTGATTTAGAGTGATTAGCCGAAAACTCTTGTAAAACTGGTAAAAAAAAAAATTACTTTTCTGAATGAAAATGACATAATTTTATCTTTCATTTCATTTTATTTATCATTCAAACGGCTGGCAGACAGAAACAACAAGTGATTCTGCTTCATACCATGCTACAATCTGCTGCTCATTAACTAAATAAAATCTAAAATATAGGGTTAGTCAAACCTTCCATATTTACCCTGATAATTTATTCGCCAAATAGTTTAACATCAAATAGTTGTCAATTTTGTTTTCAAGTTTCCTTTCAACATTCAACTAATATATTTCCATTCCAACAAAGAGTTGAATGCTCTCTCTAAACTATTTTCAGCATTTAATCGTGTATTAATAAATTGAATGCACAAAACTAATTTTTTTTTTTTTTTACAGACATTCATATTCGTAAAAACTATTTTTATCTGTTCTCAGAGGACTTCACGAAATAGAGGAACTGGCCAAATTACTATGCTTGAACTTAAACGTGGTCCATTCAAAACCGAACCAATGTCCTAACTATAATATTATTAATTTTTTATTTATTTTGCTTTATCTATTTTTTAGTATTTTATCTTTTTCACGTCTGGTTGACATTTAACCTCTACTTTGGATTATTTAAATTTCAAACTAAATATAAATATAATCATTTTAATTTTCATTTTAATACACACAGATCTGGCGATATAGTTCATGCTGTAGCATCTAATATCTCAAATATTTTTTTTCAAATTGCAGTCTGAAGAAAAAAAATAATAATTTCAGAAAATTTCCAAATCAAATCTTCATTACAGAAGAAAAACTCTACTTCCATTGTAAACTCAAAACTAAATTCGTTTGGATAGTCGTTCTTCCTAATCACAGCTGGCAGAAGGGAAAAGTTAATAACAGGTATTATAAGAAATAAAGAAAAGGAATCGGCGTGATTTATTACGACTAAATACCGGTTACTCGCGAATCGCAGAATTTGTCAACAAAGTGTTTGTGATTATAATGAAGATGCGCTCACCTTTAAAGCACATCGTTTTCTTATTCATCTTAATTTACTCTTTCTTTAATAGAAATACTTAATATGAAATTATCTTCTTTTTTTTTCTAAAATGAAAGTATACTGTGTAATAGAGGCGAAATGTGATTGAAATTGGAAAGAATTAAAAATTAAAAAAAATGACGTTAATGTCACTCGTGGAAGGTCACGTGATAGTTGATGCGATCACTGTCTCATATGGTAATGGAAATGTCGCGTGGAAAAAAGAAGCAAAAATGGTTTTATGGATGTGTTAGCAAGGTATTTTGTTTATTTATGCAGAATAATTATCAAAACCAGTTCTGTTTTTTTCTTTGTTTTATTTTATAAAAAAATCTAATGTAAAGGATTAACGAACTTGCATCGGGGTTTAATGTACCAGATAAAATTTTAAAAAGAAAGTATAATAATGAAATTTCAAAAAAAATATTTTTTTAGGGGGCTTTATTTTTACACCTTTGCATTAATAGTACTGTTGAAAATAATCTAAATTCTACCAAACTAACAATATGGAATAATTTGTTAACTAAAAAGTGTGCTACCATTTCTTATTACATATAACACCAAAATTTTAAATAAAAATTTGGAGAAAAAAATCGATGTTCATTTATTTAACGAATCGTTTAATCAAAATATTATTTTTCTCACTTTAAAGGATTCTTTTTGAAGAAAAGAAACATCGCAAAATATTTTCATCCATGCTATCTGCAGCTATGTATATCACTGCAGTAGTAGATAGCATCGATTTATTGCAGCAATAGTCAGTAATAGATTTACTGCTTTATTAAAAATAAAATAGATAACGCATTTTAATCATTTCAGCACATTTTTCAAGAAAAATTATGAATTCATTATTCCCAATATACACTATCTGGCCATTAATGACCGGACACCCCTCATTTCGGATACATGAGGTGCTAGTATCAAGTCAGTAGGGCGTAGGGCCGCCACGCACCCGAATCACAGCTTTAATCCTTCTAAGAAGGCTAACCACTAGGTGTTGGTACACGGCGGCAGGTATTGCCCGCCATTCCTCCTGTAACATGGCGAAGAGTTGTGTGGTGGTTTTGGGGCGTTGTGGTCTGGCCCTCAACCGGCGCTCCAACTCATCCCAGAGATGCTCAATTGGATTGATGTCGGGACTTTGGGATGGCCAGTCAAGCTCTTGCACCCCCATTTCATCAAACCAGTCCGTGATGGCATGTGCTTTATGAATGGCAGCGTTATCGTGTTGAAACACAAACGGGCCATTACTGAACTGTTGCCACAGGGTGAGAAGCGCCGAATTGTCCAGGATGTCTCTATACCCTTCTGCGTTCAGGGTTCCACGCACTAGCACCAAGGGTCCAAGGCCAAACCATGAGAAACAGGACCACACCATAATTCCTCCACCGCCGAACTTCCTCCACCGTCCGGTCATTAATGGCTAGATAGTGTATGTATATCATTCCCGGTTCTCAATTTTTTTTCGGTTAAGGAAACCTAAATAATCAACCTTCTTTCGACGGAACCCCGACTTTATAGATAAAGTTAATTAAGGTAACGTTAGAACCAATAAAAAAAAACTATTTTAAAATATTTTTAAAAGTTTAATTAGAGGTTACGTTGGCAGTCCTTGTGCTACATTTAGTCTAGTTATGAATTTGTTTTTGGATTATATAAATAAGCTAAAACAGGAATAAAATAAGACAAATTACGGTTTACTTCGAAATGAAAACTAAAAAAGGACTGCTATAAACGTTGAAATTGGTTATTAGGAAAACATATTTCTTTATTAAAAACATTATTTATTTTATTTTGAAAAGCGTAAATAGGAAATACTAATGCAATATTTTATAAATACGTGTTCTCTTCATAATTTGTTCAATACATTATTATTAGAAATATGATATTTTTTTTTTATTGAATGCTATTTCTATTTCACTAGCTTTTTACTTAAAACAATTTCATCAAGGCAACCGAGAGATTGAATTATGAATTATATATGAGATCTAAATATAATCTGAGGTTTCAAATCTCGTCATTGGTTGTAAAAATTAATAACTCGCGGAAACCCTTTTCCTCTTCCACGGAACCCCAGGGTTCCGCGGAACACCATTTGGGGACCGCCTATTGCCATTTTCAGATAACGTTGAAAATCAAATCTAAGTATATGACAGCATTTCAAAAAAAAAGACACTTATAGAAAATATTGTTGCCCAAAAAATATAGATTTTGCGATGTAAGGAAGTTATAAAAATATATTGTGGAATTGATTTAAATAATCTACTTTGACGTTAAAAAATCTTACATATTCTTACTTCAAACATGAGATTTCGGCAGCTATTTTTAAACAAAGGTGAATCTCAACTCTTATGGGCAAATGAAATCATTTTAAAGAAAGATCCTTGTAAAAAAAAAAAAAAAAACGTACGGATGTCCATAAAATATAAATAAGCGGAACACTGCAAATCTAACATTTATACTTTCATAGCAGTTTAGTCCAAATTCTTTACTTTATAGTGGATATATTTTCTTTGTAGAATTTAAGTATATTTTTGGCCGTGCGAAATGCGTCTAGATTTGTTATGAAGAAGGGATATTTATCCCAGAAAAATAAATAAAATCGTTAGGAATAAGTGATTTATTATGTAAATCTTATTACAATGAACATGGCCACATTTCAAAATTATAAAATAAAGAAAAAAAAGTTCCTTAAAGGGATCAAGAGCATCATTCTTCTAACATAAAGAATTTCTGTTAAGATATAAAATCCAACGGTTGGGACTGAGAGGCCGAAGATCCCAGTCCGATCGCCAGTAATTCGAAATTAAAAGTAAGTAAATTGTTCCCAACGGAGAGTTAGGAGCATAAGAAGAGATCAATGGTTGGCAATTTATCGAAAGATAACATTAGGGACCACGGAACCAGGAGGGGGGGGGGGGCAAAGGGAGCTTTAGCTTCCTCACATTTAATAAATGAAGGAATACGGCCCCTTTAGAAACTTGAGGAGAATACTACCCCATGTCTTATAAACAGAAAACTGTAAACAGTACCTATATTTTTATCTCCTTCCATTTTTTTTGTAATTGATCCTTCAAATTCATTCTTTTTCGGGAAACCCGATAAGTTCATTAGAATTTTACATAAAATGCTTTTCGAATATTGAAAATAAACAATTTCAAGTTCATAGAAATGATTAATTATACAGTAATTTCCGTTTTTCCTTTTGTCAGAAAAAGCTAGTGTTCTGAAAAAAGTTCTAGATCACGGGAAGGACTCGCACTCTTTATGTCTTGACACATAACTTTAAGCATATCAAATGAAATAGCTATATATTTTCTAAATCCGTATTGTAAAATTTTAAAAAAATTATAAATTAATTTACTTTATATCATCAAGCGCGCAAAAGAATAGATCTGCAACTACAACATTAAGCAATTGAGTCAAAAAGCCATTAATTCTATTAACCCTATCCTACATATAAAAAAGTATCAATCTTTATGACAGTTGATGGATAAAAAAACCGGTTAACAGTTTTAAAAAACAATTTATCATCATGTAATGATCACTTACATAATAAGAAAGGTGTATAAAAATTAAATTAATAAAAAAATTTTATTAAAAAAAACGTGTTATCAATTAAAAAATTAATTTAGCAAGTACGGTTGATAAAACCATCATTAATCTTTGAGAACATCTTAATTAAACACTATTACATTATATGTTTGAAAAATATTTACAGTTTACTTTTAACTAAATTAAATTCAAAAATGTAATAAATTGAAATTAATCATAAAAATTTTTTAAAAGTAGTATAAAATTGTTATAAAAATTTAAAATTATTTATAAGTACAGTATACGAGCTCAAAAATTAAATTAATAAAAAACTTCAATTAAAAAAAGATGTTATAGATTGAAGAATTAATTTTGTGAACAGAAATAACCTTATTAGTCTATGAGAATATTTTAATTAGACACTATATCGATGTGTTTTTAACGAATTTACAGTTAATTTAAATAAATTACGTTCAAAAGTATTACTAAATTGGAAGTTTAAAAAAATATATATAAATTAGAATTAATCTTACAAACTTTTAAAAAGTTCTCTAAAACGTAAAGGATTTCCTATATAATATGATTGGTGTATAAAAGTTAAACTAATAAAAAATTTCAACTAAAGTATGATATATAGGAGAATTAATTTACTAATTACAGTTTATAAAACTATCATTAGTGTGCAAAAATATCTTTATTTTTTTTTCAGAAGTTTCAGAATACTGAAATATTTTTAAAGTGTATAATAGTTTACTTAATTCAACGAAATTAAGTTAAAATTCAATTAAAATTCAATTGATATGCTCTAAAACTAATAACAGTATAAATTCGCTCTGATTCATTTGTTTAAATTATCCAAAGTTAAAATTTTTAATTATTTATGATTAATGAGTCAGTTCGTCATATTCTAAAACTTTTTTATTACGATTTGAATTCAAGCCATATGTTCTATATAATAATAAAGAATACATCACTTAACTTTAAATAATCGCTCTATTATTATTACATTTAACAAAAGGCTTAACAAAAATATTTTTTTCAACTTATTTTTGAATAACAATTAGTATTTATTGCAAAATGAAAAAGCACTTTTTGACATTCTTCTGGCAGAAAATATGATCACTGAATTTTTTTAAACTTAGAAAAAAAAAATAATAACAGGATGAACTACACTAAAACGAATGAATGAAGTGGCACGAAACTGAAAAACATGAACAATAACGAATAAAAAATTTTAAATAGTTTATTTATTTAATTGCTAGTTACAACATCTTGGAGGGCAATAGATAGAGGGCGTTTTTAGAAACTCAACTCATAAAAAAAGATTAACTATACTTTCGAATTTATTTAAAATATTAACTATTAACTAATGCAGCACTGTGAATGGCGCTTTTGATTGCGGCCAAGTTTTAGTCATAGTCAGGTTTTAGAACAATCAAGCAATTTTCCCGTGAAATTAACACTTCAGTGCACAACATCGATCTTAACATTTTTTTTTTATTTCTATTATTCTCCTCTACATTACATTCTTTAGGATTAAAGAAATAGGTTTCAAAAGCGTAACTATAAGCAAAATCAAGCATGTCTTCACGTGGCTTTCAAAATACTAATTCTTTGACGTCATCCCAACATGTCCTCCACCACGCTGATTTTTCCCGTGCTTAAGTAACATAAAAATACCAAAGATTACCCTGAAGAACAAGCTATAGATATCCGGCATGGTGTTTATCTTTTCTAGTGCAGTTTGTAATGCTGATTTCAAATCTGGAAACCATTCTGCTCTATCACGTCAGGTTTTAAAGATATTTCATGGAACACCGCTCATCATTTCGTTTTTACCACAACGTTTGTATTATTTTTTTATACAAAGCCATACAAAACTTTCGTTGTACTGAAAAAATAGGCAAGGCTGGCTCCAATAGGTGAATTAATTATATTTCCTACAAAACTCTTGCATCTATAAAGTAACTAGGTGTTCCTTCGCTTCAAAACGAATTCCACATGATACCCTCGCTTGTTCAATACCAATAGTTCCTACAGATTTCTCCCTTGATGAAGAAGTTCTGTTTCATCCCCTTCCAGCAACGTATCAGACCCTGAATACAAATCTGTAGAAGTATTTATTTGATGAAGGCTGAACTTCGCGGCCTGGTACGGGATTTGTAACTGACAAAAGATGAAATTTGCAGAATTGCCCGATTCTCACCTTAGAAAATTTTATTTATTTGCTCTACCAAACATAGCAGCTACAGTCACAGAATTTGTGAGTTGTTTTTTTTTTTTTCTTTTTAGCAATGAATGACACTATTCGCTACTGTACGAATGTTCAAGTTCTTATGTCAAGCCTCGCACAGTGGGCCAGCATCCAAGGTTTCGTGGCCAAAATTAGTTTTTCCTATAAAATTTGTTTCAAAATTTGGGGGTTTTCATGTGCAGGTAAATTGAATTCATAGTTGAAATTTTGAAATACACTAAAAATTCCAAAAAAAAAAAAAAAAAAAAAAAAATGGCGGCTGAAATATGGCGAGCAAAAATAAAAAATAATAATATGGTACGTTTAAATAATTAAATATAGCAATGAATATATAATAATTTTCGTAATTTTATTATTTATATTAAAAATGAAAAGCAAATTATATTTCCGAAATAATATTACAAAATAGCGCGAATTAATTACAAAATAACACGAAAACATGAAAAAAAAACATAATTTTTGTTTTTCGATATATCTAGTAACCTTTGCAATATGGGCAAAATGGGGCAGGTTTTTTCGAAAGAAGAAACATCAAAGAAGACAACAAAAAAAAATTTTAGCTAATTACCTCGTGGAACTTTTTGGAGATAAGTTTCGAAAGTGAGTCAAACATTGTAAAAGGTCAAATGATAAGATATAAACTATAAGTTTGTCAAGAGTATTAACTAATTCAACAAATTGAAAAATTGTACTATAATTTCAGACTAATTACTCTGATAAAAATGCAACAGTAAGGTGAAATTACTATATATATTTCTGAAATATAAATTTAAAAGTTACATTTAAAAAAAAAAAAAATTCACATATTTTTCACTACATTGTACTCTCGTCGGTCCAAAAGTAAATTATAATGTTTGGAATGATTATGAATACTTAATTTGGGCTATATTAAAACTGCCTACACATATTTTTGTTGAAAATTTAATTTTGACTTTTGGCCAGAGATCATGGCTTACTGTGCTCGGGTTTGAATTGAAGACATAATTGGTTCGTTAATTTATCGACTCCCCCAAAATAAAATACTTATTACTCAATGGAAACAAATATGCATCAGTAACAGTTATATATTTTTCCCATCTGGAAGAAACATATGAAAGTATATCACCACTTCTTGAAAAAATAGATACATTATTACTACTATAAATGGTGTATCAGTGGTGGTTCAAAAGTCTTCACGGTTCTCATGGGATCGTAGGCATGCTACAGCAACAACTTTATATCTTTGAGTGAGACAGTAGAAATAAAAAGAATCACAACATGAAGAAAAATAAGTGGATAAGAAACATAATACAGACAGAAAATAAAAATGGCCACGGTATGTTTCATTGATTGACTATGACAAAATTACCATATCACTTTACATCAAGCTGAAGCTCATAAAGAATTTCGTGTAGGCAGACGCTTTTGGTACTTGTGCAGAAGTTTATTGGATTGATTGATGTGAAAATGAAACTGCGTTTGGAAGATACTAAGTACTTGCAACTAATCACATGGTTGCTTCTAATGACATAACGTCTTAACATTACAGCTTTAAGGCTCGGGTTTATTAACAGGCTGAATCAAATTTCTGATCAGATTTAATTGGATACTTTCAATCAATGTCACATGTGTCGAATCTGATTGGCTGACCCACACATGACGTCGCTTGCAAGTATCCAATTGCTACCATCCTCTTCCCAAACTTTCTAGGTGATGCTAGCTAAAAGAAATGCATGGGTGGTATTCATATCAGCTGTAGCCGATTTCCGTGTAGTGAGGAAGTTCCAAGTAAGAAAGGTGCTAAGTACTTTCAACTAATCACATGATTGCGTCTGGTCGCATAATGCCTTAACATTGCAGCTCTAAGGCTTGGGTTTATTAACACGCTGAATCAAATTTCTAATCAGATTTAATTGGATACTTTCAGTCGATGTCACGTGTGTCGTACCTGATTGGATGACCCACATATAACGTCGCTTGCAAGTATCCAATTGCTGACATCCACTCCCCAAATTTTATAGGTGATGCTGAAAGAAATGCATGTGTGGTATTCATATCAGCTGTAGCCGATTTCTGTGAAAATTATAATTCTGATGATTAGGTAAATGTCTTTAATAAGTGTGTGTTTCAACGTGTATTTCAAAGTTCATGTCCTGAACTAACATTGTGACTTTTACCCCTAAAACCTACAGGTGTAGTCAGTGACTTATAAAGTGAAAGTCTAGGTGTTGAAGATATGGTATCAGGGTAGATGAAGTGCAGCAGTCTTGGTTAACTAGGGCTGGATATTTTCAGAGTGACAGGTCAAATACTCAGAACAAATTTGTCTGCGCATCTAGAATCAAAAAATTCAAACCAAACACACCTTAGATAGAGGAAGTATTTTCAATGCGTATAGATTTTATGTATACATAAAGAAAGTGGACAAAATAATGAAAACACTTCTAAACTAATACATTTTTTCATATTTCTCCAAAAATAATAAGCGGATCGTTTTATAACTTCAGAAGTTTTTAGATCATGCGATTTATAATGCATATTAATGAAGTTAAAAGCTTTTAAAGGTTTGAGGGACAGACAATAAATTACAAACGGAAAAAAATGTTTTCGAACACCCTATATCAAAAACTTAAGCAATAGATCTGTAACTTTTGACAGTTATTTTGGTTATTATATGTAATAATTAAACAAAATTTTGTAAGCCTACTTTAAATATTTATGGACACTTTTATAAAAATAAAAAAATAGTTTTGTCTTACGTTTTTTCGCTATAACTTTTAAAATATTAAATAAAACTAAACAAACTTTTTGGAAAAATTTAAAATTAATTTCAAAACTATTGCTTTAAAATTTGAAAAAAATGTCATTTAAAAACTGCGCAAAATATAAGTAATTAAAATAGTTCTCTTATACTGCACATGCGCGGAAAAAAATTAATTTTTTCCCCATAATTGTAATGGGCAACTAATAAAAAAAGTCCTCTTAGAATATCTTAATGTAAAAAGTTTCGAGCAATTTTCTAAGTAGTTTTCGTACTTTTTATAAGAAAGCTAACAATGGTAAGGATCCACACATTTCATTTTGTATTAAACAAGATTTATTGAAATCGGCATTGTTGAGGATCATTCCCCATAAGAGTACTTTTTCTTTCGCCTGTTTTATTTCCTTATTACATAATATTTTTGTGTATGAACGTTTATTGTAAGGCATTATCATTTGTTATTTAATTCTGTCTTATGATATAAAATAATATTTACAGAAAACCCCAAACCATTTTAACCTTTCTTTTTAAAAGTTCGAAAGCAACTTAGAAAATTGCTTGAAAATTTTTAAATTTTGAAGATAAACCAGTCGGACTTTCTTCACTAGTTGCCAAATACGATTGACTGCAAATTATAGAGAAAGAAAATATTTATTTTTTCCGCACATGCGCAGTATAAGAGAATTACTTTTAAATACTTACATATTGCACAGTTTTAAACGAATTTTTTTTTTTTTTTTTTTTTAAATTTCAAAGCAAAGATTTTTTAATTAATTTCAAATTGCTCTAAAAATTTTGTTTAATTTTATTGAATATTTTTAAAGCTATAGCAAAAAATGTCAGACAAAAATTTGTTTTTTTTTATAAAAATCTCCATATTTTTACAAATGTTGTGTAATCATTGCATATATTAACCAAAATAGTCACAAGTTAAAAATCTATTGCTAAATTTTTTGGCATAGGGTGTTCAAAAACATTATTTTTCGTTTGCAATTTATAGCCGGTCCCTCAAACCTCAAATTTGTTTATTAGTGTTACTACTTACGAAAGAACGTGCTATACACTTATAACTGACATTATCTTCTTAAAAATTTAAAAGAAAAAGCGTATACAGTTTAAATTGTATAAGGTGTAGAAAAATATGTTTTTTATCCGTCCCTCCCGATCAGACAAATTAAAATTTTTCAATAATTTTTAAAATCAAGGGCTAAAATAGGCCCTCTCCCCCGCTGTTAAAAATTGAAGAAAACAGTTCTGAGTTAAAGATAGACAAACAAGCTCTTGATTATTACTATTATAGATTTAAATAACGAAGATTTTAAATTGTAAGAATTTATTTTAAATTTTAAGAATTTATTTTAATTTTTCATATATTTTTTTATAATTTTAATAATTTATAAATACCTAGATCAGTTTGCAATAATTAAACCCTGCAGATACTAACTTGATAATTAATAAGAGTGTTTTGGATACCGAAATATCCACAAAATTGTAAAATATAACTTTTTTTTATTAATGTTATAAATTATTTAAGAGCGAGCAATAAACTCGCAGAGAAACTCATTGTTGGTTGTAATACAGCAATAAGTTAGCTATTATAGCCGATATTATCTCCTTGATAATTGAAAGGAGAAAGAAAAAAAAGCGTCTGCAATTTAAATTGCAACACTGTGTAATGCTTACCGTATGGGAAAAATTTGTTTTCCACACGTCCTTCCCGATCGAACAAGTTTAAATTTTTTAAAGATTTTTAGAATTGAGAGCTAAAATATCACTCAGTGTCTAAAATTGAGGATTCTAAAACAGTTCTAATTTATTAAAGAAACAAACAAGCTCTTTATTATTATTAGATTCCAATCATTCAGATTTTAAGTTTTATTATTTTAATTTTACGTATAATTTTTTTCAGTAAGTTGAAATATTTCTTTAATTTTGGAGAATCACTTAATAGACCTAACTCACCTTTGCAATAACTAAGCCCTGCTGATACTAAATTGTTAAGTTAAATGAGTTGCGATAATTTATTAGAAAACCGTTTTATTTTTCTTCCTAACTTTATATTCCAAAGATAAATTATATAATTTTCAAATGCAAGTTTTTCTTTAATTTTACTTAGTTATTTGGCGACGAGATACATGAACAAATAAAAAGAAATCTCTCAGATGCTCATTAATCGAAATAAATGAAAAGAATGAGCATTTTAAAACATGTTGATGGGTAAAATAAATTTTAGATTTAATGCTGCCATCTAGTGACATCATCATTTACTAAAACTATCAGCATTATTAAAATTAATGTAAACAATTTAAAATGAATGGTTCTCTACCTATTTTTTTAATTTATTCCCGTTCCTTGATTTTAATTGTCTTAAAGAAATTATTAATAGTTATTTGGATTGTTTGTGAAAGTTTAATTTGCATTTAAAATATCAATTTACATTTTGAAAATTCATTTTGCATTACACTCGATTCACTGAAATTTTTCTGGTCTTTTAATGATGTGTAAGCTTTTGTCATGACATGACATAAAATAAATCTGTGTAGCCTTGGAAGTTTTCCACCCTCATGAAAACAGACGAAATTCAGGAAAGATTAATTCTTTCTCTTATTTAATAGAATACCCATTAACGCAGCTGGGTAATCAGATTTGAGGGGTTCTAAAATTGCTAATGTAAAAAAAAATTATAAATAATTAACAGTAATTCAAATGTGCTAGTTTATGTTTGTTTATTTTTTTAAAAAAAATAGCGAATTTTATCGTTTTACAGAATGTAAAACACAGAATGTAAAACACAGAATGTAATATGTTCAAGGAATGTTATATATATTATTATATGTTATATAATTATTTTAACAAACATACACAAAATTTGTGGGATGAAGTGGCTTAGTACCTTAAAATATATGATTGTTAAATATTGGTATATTAGGAGTAGGTCAGAAAAGTTAGCATACAAGGTTTACAATTTTTAGAAAAATGAATGCTTTTGTCAAAAACGGAAATATTTCGATTTTTGAAAAAGACTATTGATATGACGTCATAGGCTATTATGTAAACATAAATAATATTAAAAAAAAGTTTTTATGAAAGTAAACTACATAGCTATGCTAAAACAGTAAAAAAAAACGCTTTTTTTTTTGTTAATGATATAAAAAGGAATTTCATCAAAAAACGCAGGAAACAAACTTAATATCTATCTTAAAAACTTATTGGAAATTAAAAATTAATGAACATTCTATTTTATTAATTCTACTAATATACTTAAAAAAAAGTTAAAACGAAAAAATTACCAATTTTTTAATATAATCTTTATTTAATGAATGAATAGTGAATAGAATATACAATAAATGAATTTCATCGAAAATTTTTGAAAAATAAATTTAAAATTAGCTTAGGAATAATTCAAAATTTAAAAGAAAAACAACAGTAAATATTTTGACATAACATTACGGTAATGCTAAACTCTATAAATTTGCAGCCTTTAGTTTTTCTTTTACATCAGAAAAGTCACCAAAAAAAAAAACATCAAGAACTAAAATTAATTCGAAATTTAAATAAAAGTACAAGTCGATATGTTTCCAGCGAGAATACGAAAAATCATCAATCGCTGCACATTGTTGGAATATTAGGCATAAATTCAATTTCGACAATGCCAAAATTATTTCCACCCCACTCACATCAGCTTATCTTGATGCCCTGGAATCTTGTTTTATTCATATAAATGCTGATTCCCTTATTAACGACAAGAGTTCCCCAGCACCTCTTTATTTTACTTTGATTTGCCTCTCTCGGCCACTGTGGGTTTTCTTGATCAGTCTTTCTTCTTTCTCTCTCTCTCGGCTACTGTGGTTTTTCTAGCGTCGCTTCTCACCTTTATTTGTCCATATTTCGGTGACAACTTTAAGTTTTATATTTCAAATAACTTTTATTTCTGCGCATTCACGCCTGGCAAGTCTTGAAAATAGGCCTCTGTTTTTGAGCGCTTGAAAATTGTCGACCATTATTTCTATTTTTTATATTTTTGAAACGAAACCTTCAAACATACCCTTTCAAAAAGCTGTAAAAAATCGAAACTTCACTAGAAATAAATTTCTTTAAACTAAATTACGAGCCAAAAAAAAGAAGAAAAAATCAATTTTGACATAAAAAGCTCACAAATTATTGTACACATCAATACATTTTCATATCAGAATGTTTCGAAAACATTTCTCTGAAAATGGGGACATTTTCATATTTTGCCATCCAGTATTCGCACAGAGAAACGAGTACAAAGAAAATTTTCAGGTACAGCGCCGCCAATAATATCGAAAAATTTTTAGAGGAGAAATTATAAATCAAACATAGGCTGTATGCAAAATATTTAAATTAACACGATAATGCGAAACATATAGCTTGAAACAGATTTACAGAAATCATTAATCATTTTAAAATATGCAACAGAAAATCAGTTTCATATGAATAATTAACAATCCTACAATATGAAGTAGAATATATTAATCTAACTGACAAGAAAAAAAAGTCAACCGTGTAAAACAAATGTTTTTGCCCCCTTCTAGAAATACTAACATCATAAGATATCATACATCATAAGACATATTTCATGTGCTTTAGAAAAATAATAAATTATTTCACATAATGCCAATAGAATCTAAACACGTTTAAATATCATTAGTTTAGACGGTCAGGCTTGATTTATCGAAAACGAAACATTAAATTATTTCTAATATGGTAACATTCTATTAATATGAACATTCTATTAATATTTTTTTCCCTTTCGCTATCTGAATATCATTTAACATTTAAGAGCATCTGAATTGTCATATATTTTAGCAAGCAAAGCTAAGTAATGATACAATATGCAAATAACATTTCAAAGCAAAAATACGAAGAAAAAATGTTATAGGCTTTTATTAAATGAATAATGATAAGAACATTGAAATAAACAGGTTTGAGCTTGAGGCTAAACTGGAAGCAAGCTTTGATTATTATTACAAGGGCCCTACGTCTCCTGCTCAATAACAGCTCACTTCGTTCTCGCTTATCTCCGTAATCCTATTTATTACTCCAGTTTTTATACCTTAATATCTTTTATTTCAATTGAATCAATGAATCGAAAAACAGTCACATCTACTTTTTTTCCAAATTGAGATTCTTGCATTTTTAAGTTTAGCTGACGGAGATAAATAGTTAATATATAAAAAAATTCCCGTCCTCCTACTTGGTTTAGTATATTTTGTGCAGTGAAATTGAATCCGAAAACCAATCTTTATAACTTAAGTACATCAAAATAAATTAGAGATTTAAACTAAGTAAAACACGTATCAAAACATATGAAACAAGCATCGTCAAATGTAAATGCAGAAAAAAAAAACAATATAGTTCCCTAGTTAGTTTGTGCTAAACTAAATTAACGCGGTGCAATTAAATCTTAATCATTGATATAAAAAAGCACAAAAACTAATTTTCTCTCATTCCAATTTACATTCCATTGTTAGACATCGAAAGAACATTAGAAATACTAATTTGTTGATATAGTCCGCCTATGTTATTACGCTTACTTTGAGTTTATTAGACATAATGAATAAAAAATAATTAAATATTAAAGAACGTGCAATAAATTCTTTTTTTTTTTTATTGAAAGCTACAAGCTAGAAAACATCATTGATGTTATCTTTAAAATATATGAAGGGAAAAAAAACAGAATCGTTTTCATTCTAATTTTTTTTAAATCAATAAAAAATTCCATTTTTCAAAAGTCTCTCTTGAACGATCCAACTGGATACTAGCAAGCGATGTAACGCGTGGATCAGCCAATCAAATTCGACACACACGTGTGACGTCGCTTGCAGGTATCCTATCAAACCTGATCCAAAAATTTCTTCAGTGGGATAATATAGTGGAGTTATGAAAGTGTAAGTTCAGTGGGAGTTATGAAAGTGTAACGTTAATACGATATGCAGCCACACACAAGCATATGATTAGATGCAAGTATCTAATAAATATTTTTAGGATCGCTGTCTAACATTGTCCCTTTTATCCACTGTCCAAATTTCAGAACCTTAGCACAAACAGTTTTGGAGAGACAAACTCTTCATTTTATTATTATTGAAGATAGACATGTAGTGTGCACATCAAGAAAGTAATCAAGAGTCATAATTTACGGACCAAAATTAATTTTACATTGGATATCTAACAGACAATTTGCCTCTCTGTCTTTATAATTCCCCAGAGTTTTGAGCTTAAATCAAAATAATTATGCTTTTATTTATTCAATGATTCATTAGTAAGTTAAATAAAAATAATTTTAACCATATTTTTTAGAAATATTGGCTGTTTTAGTCATGCTGTTCTTAAATATTAATTCGAATAAATATATTTTTCAGCGTATTCAGATTTTTAAAATATATATATATGAGTTTTAACCTTGTGTCTACAACAAATATAGTTAGTGCCATGCTAATAAAATATGCATAACATATTTCCTTACATTTATAAACAAAATTATTATCTTATTTAATCCTTTTTCAATAAATAAAAATCATTAAAACAATCAGTAATCTTAACCTTGAATTTGATGGTATGGTGTACTTCTTGGAATAATGTTACTTTAATGCTTACACATTATATATGTATAAATTTGTTCATATATTTTTCTTTTGTTGCCTATAAATATTTTTGTAATCACAGTAGAGATCCTTAAAAACAAAAAATAAATATTTCATTTTTTTTTCCAGCATCTAGCTGGGATATATGTGTTGCCATTATAGGCATTACAACAGTTACAGTGGCACTTTTTTAGTTCATTTCACAGGTATTTCAAGAAAGTATCAATGTAGGAGGATTACACAGTCCTTTACCAACAAGGGAGTCTGTAGAACATATATAGTTTGTCTAAAATAAGAACTCCCCCAAACATTGGTCTGGACTTATGGCGGTGACTATGGTAACGAGGTATGACCAAGTAGGGGTACGGGGTTTTGGAGTGGTTTCGGCTCGGGTCGGCGAGAGAAAGGGATTCTCTTTCTTCGGTCTATTGTGTTAGTCCTAGAGTGAAGCTACCCTCCTTAAAATGCGCCATTCTTGTTTCCATAGCGCCAGACGGCCTCAGGCTTTGTGGCGGGAGGAGTTCTTAGCTTAGACAAACTATACCAATAATACTAAAGCTGACAATTTGTATCCTATCTCAGCATCGAGATATAGCTTCAGTTTTTTTTTTTTTTTTTTTCCCCGGCAGAATATTTTACTTATACATTGTGATAACTGATAATACATATCTTAGACAGAAATTTTTTTTAAAAATTATGAGCTGGTACTTTTAATTTTTTAAAAAATTTCCTCAAAAATCTTTCATAACTCAAAAAGAATTCCTGTTAACGCTATAAAACATTGTCGTGGCATACAACTGATATAATCTCAAATATCCCCCAAAAAGTTTTAAAGTGATATCATAAGTAGTTCTTTAGAAAAGGTACATTGAAAAAAGTCAGTTTTAGCATTGATATATGACCTACCGACTTCCCTTAGAAACTAGTATCAGATTCTTATAGGTTTTTGTATGAAGATTTTAGAAAAAATAGTGAGCAAATTCTATCATGGAGCATTTTGACACAAATTGTAAACCATCATTTACTAAGGAAGGCAACAAGTATTTAGTGTCATGAGTCATCATTGCCGGCTAAAATTTTAGGTTTCAATGCTAATAAATATTACAAATTTTTAGATAATAATAACTTAAGTAAAAAAAATACAGATTTGACAGATTTTTGTTCAAATAGCTTTTGTTTGTAGAGAGTCTGTACAATGTATCGAAAATATTAAAGTACGACTTTTTTTTTAAATTATATCAAGTATTTTTTTTTTTTTTTTTAAAAAAGAGAGTCGCACTTTTAAGAATTTCACACATATGTAATCATATTTTAGATCATTATTAAAAACTTTCTTCTTTTCATTCAACAATTTTACGCGTTTACGATACTAGCTTGGTATTTCAATTTTTTTTTTTCTAACAGCAGAAAGAACTTAACATTTACCTCATTGTCAACAGAGGCTTTGATCTATTCCATGATTTGTATACTTACATCATCTGTTAAACATTACAACGACCATTCATAATTCCTTATTTATCCCTTGCTGTGCCATTTCTCTAGGATTCACTTCTAACTTAGTTATTTGACACTGTAACTTATCTACATAAGTCTTTCTTTCTTTTCTTCAGTTTGAATTAACGAGGTTTTTTTTAATACTTTTTGAAGAAAAATTTATAATGAACAGAAGAGTACTTTTTTCTGGCGATTTCAATAAAATAATTTTTTTTTAAATTTATAAAAAGATCCTCCTTAAGTCTTAGTTATACTCGTAGAAACAGAGTTTTAGGCCTTTTTAAATTTTTTTTTCCCAATGCCCACCTGGGGAATGACCTTTCGTCAATACAGGCATCTAAAGGTCAGATTTGTTCCCTACTCTATCAGGGGTAGCATATTACGTGGGTCAACGTTGCTCCCACAGTAAGGACAGATAGTACAGAGAATGAAAAAACACCCATGCCTTGTCCGAGATTCGAACCCAGAATCTTTCTGATGCAAGGCCAGTTCATTGTGATATCCTTAAATCAGAGCTTACAATAAATGAGTTTGAATGTATTCCCTATAAATTCTTTTTTTTTTTTTTAATCATCAAAAAATAAAGTAGTTTAATTTCAGTTTAAAAAATTAATTAATCAAATGCGAGCACAAAAAGTAAAGTTTTGCTTTCTAACACAAAAAGTATAAGAAGAAAGAATATGTCACATAAGTTTTAAAACAATAATATAGTAAGGAGAACTTGAATTCCTAAACATCACTTTTTGTTCACTCACAGACATACTTTATAAAATATGTAAGAATTTTTATTATTTTATTTATTTATGTATACATTTTGTCTCATTTTTGACCTCAACATCTGCAGGAATAACATTGTGTAATTTACAAGTAATATAACAAAAATTGAATTAGATATAAACCTGTAATTTATTTCATGCTAACTTATTTTGAAGTTTTATTTTGGATATGCCAAGTACCAATGATGACTTAAGAGTTATATTAGCTGACAGCAATAAACATTTTTTCACCAAATATCATATGATGACTGTTTTAATAAAATTTAAGCAAATTTTCATTTAATATATAGTTTTTTGTTTTCTTTGTTTGGTTTTTTTAACATTGTTTGAAATTATGACACATGGCTGCAATCTAGAGTAGTTCACTGTTAATTAATACCTACTTTAGAAAAGGCAGCGTTATTGAATGGAAAGTGATCCTGAAGTAAAAAATTTAAATTTTATCTTCAAATATAACACTTTTATTTAAATATTGTTTTCTCTTTTTTTATTATTAACCATTATTAAAAAGACTTTTAGTTGCTTAAAATTATGGAAGAAAAAAAGTACCAAAAGGCAGAAAAAGACCTCAAAGAATGTTATAAACAAAAATAAGGTGAAACTATTTCACCTTCCAATTTTGTAACATTTGATTTTCAAACCATTTACTAAATTTCATATTAGAAAGAAAATGATAACAATTAGGTTTTATTGAGTGGTTGGAAAGGTTTTAAGTCATTATAGGTGGTATCATTTTATGATCAACTTAAAATACAAACAATTACAAAAAATGTCATCGGAAAAAAAAATAATAACAAGGAAAAAACAGATCACTTTACAGCAATGTAGTAATGAAAGTGTTAATTTTCAGGAAACACAGTTATAAAATTACCTACATGATAGGTAAATTCATATATAACTCATTCAAACATTTCAACTCTGAAAAGACACTTGACAATTAATGAAAATTGCTTATAAAGATTATTGAAATTTGCCAACAATTTTCAGATATTTTTTTTTAAAAAACATACATTTTTCAATTAAATATAAATAAATGCATGAAAATACTGTGGATGATATATATATATGAAGATAAAATTCATTCATACATTTCGACTCAGAAAAGACATTTATAATGGAACAGCAGCATAATCAGTTTTGAGAAGGAAAAAAAAAATTTGGAGCAAATGAATTTGGTTTTTGGAGCAGGTTGGAGCAAACAGTCTTTAGATTCAGAGAAGCCTAATGCATATAAAAGTAAATTTTTGAGCATATCTGATCACATAAATTAACATTTTATATCATATTTAACAGAGCTTGAAAAAATTGCAAAATTAAATAAAAAGGATGAAATAGAAATGCAACAATACTTCTTAGAATTTATTATATGCATTTTAAATAATTAGATAAAAAAAAAAATATGCCAATATTTTAAAAAATAAAATTCCCATTTTAAAGGAAATTTATATACAATCATTTTGTTTTATTTTATAACCGTCGTTGAACAGCCGACCCAATTTTGGGTTCACGGCTACTAATGTTCAACTCGGTATCCTTGTATTTTAAACCCAATCCAGAAGACAAGGGAACTCCTGGATCAAGTATTGAGAGAAATTTGCCTTCGTGAAGGACTTTTTGATGGAACTAACATGGAGAGGAAAACTATGAAAACCTCCCACCGTAAGCCTGACGGTAAGGAGACTCTAACCCATGATCCGTCAACCACTGAGGATATTTTACGTCAGCACTGTGGTCAGAGCGAGCCGGGTGGGAAATTCGTATCAACCAGATATCGCTGGGATTTGAACCCAGTTCATCTCATTGGAAGGCGAACGCTCGATATACCACCATTTTATTTAATTACATAACCGTGATTGAACAGTCGACTCAATTAATATACCACCATTAATAAAAACCTACCATCATTAATAGAAGTATATTAATGATTAGTTAGATTAGTTTAGAAGAAGATTGCGAGGTGCTCAGACCTGTTTGTCCTCTTTTGTGCATTTCCACATGGATTTTCAAATTATGTCATTACTATATGTTATTACAATACACAAATTTTGCATTTCAGTAATCACTTTTTGAACTGCTGGGTTTAGCCACACTGTAAACACACATCATTTTACGATCAATTTTCTAACACATTTTAATGTGAATACTCCTTTTTTGACACTTTCAATTTCCTTCGACACACTATGATATTAAGACACTCAAACTTTGCATTTGATTAACAAATATTTGTAAATGACTTTTTCGAAAATCATTTTTTGACATCCCTGATTTCAGTCTTTTTTTAAGTTTTACGATTTTTTTCGGTCACTTTCACTTATTTTTGCTAATTTAGACATTTTAAACATGATATTATTACAACACATATATGACACATTTTAAGGTATTACTTTTGAATTTGCACCATAGTAAATCCTTATCATTTATAGATTTTTTTCAACTTTTTCCAAAGGGCATTTCCAATTACAATATTTTTAATACAATGTTACATTATGACAAAAGTAATTCTGGTGTACTTTGTAAACTATGGGCTTTATGACCCAGAATTTCCATATTTATGAGTCCCTTTCTATAAAAAAGATGGTCCCCATTTAAAATATGAAAATTCTCTACCTCTTTCAGATTGTGTAGCTAAATTTTTCAACAAAAAAAATAAGCACCTTTAGAACACATTGAAAAATATGATTAGAATATGTGCTTTAATAAACAATTTTTCTGCCTATTATTTGAAGTTTTTTATATATGTAGATAAAATTATCAAAATACAAAAACATTTTATGCCTTATTTTAAATATATTCAATATAGAGTAGCTAATTATATTTCTTTAGTTAATAACCATTTTATTCCATGTAAGCAATTGTTCCATGTAAGTCATGTAACATGTAAGCAATTCATTTTAATTCAAAATTACAATGGATTAAACTTAAATCAGGTGAATTTTTTAGAATAAAATAAAAAATTATGCATAAATGTATAATCAAGAAAAATATTTACAAGATTAATATTATTGATCATATTGAACTGATAAAGATGTATAGAAACTCAAACAAACTAAGAAAACCTTAACAAATTCATATTATAATTATTAAAAGTCCCCTGATAAATTTTTATTAAAATTTGCAATTTGATTCAGCATTAATTTCTTTAAAGAAAACAATTCATTAATTTTGAAATGAAAATACAATGAGTATTGAAGCTAAACATTTTTGTCAGAAGTAAAATGTTATATGATCCCTACATTTTATCTTATTTAACAAATCTAAGATTATTGATTTATAAAATTCAACTATTTTTAAATCAAATGAAATATGTATATATATATATATATATATATATATATATATATATATATATATATATATATATATATATATATATATATATATATATATATATATATATATATATATATATATATATATACACACAGGGTTATTCATAATTACCTCTGGGGTTTTCAAGCGTTATAGTAAAAAAACGAAGATGAATATGGTATAAAAAGAACATATGAAATTGTTCTGAAAGTATTCAAGTTTCAATTTAAGCAGTTGCCGGTAGAGAGCAGTAACATGTACCACTGAAGCCAGTTGTAGTAAAAATAAGGTTGTAGTAAACAGAGGGAATTATGAATGACCCTGTATATATATATATATATATATATATATATATATATAAATTGGATCATTTTGAATTGACAAAACTGTATTTGCTAAATGTTGAAATAGTAAAAAGCCCCTCAATTCATACTTTCTTTAAAAATCTTGCCAATAAATATTATTCCACTTTTTTGCCATAAAATAATTCAAGAGTATTGAAAATTTTCATAACAAATCTGGTAAAATAGGGCTACAACAAAAAGAATTAAATATTTTTTATACAATTAATGAATATTCAGGCATCTCAACTATCATGATTAAAAAAAAAAAAGAAGAAAAATCTGAGCTAGTTCTTATTAAATACAATGAATCAAAATGAGATAAAAATTTTGAAGTGATGATTGCTCTGTGAGAGTAAGAAACGTTCCTAACGAATTTAGCTCAGTGTACGTGCATACAAACCCGTGAGTACTATCTGTCTATTGTGTAAACTGATTGCCACTTTTTTTGTACAATGGTATACAGGAACAGAGACTGGCTCAAAAGAGATGTGAAAATGTTTAACAGAACATTGTAAGCTTTTGCATAATTTAGGGTAAAAATCAACGTGGCAAATAAAAAATTTAACTTTACAGACTACAAAATTCAGCACTTTTTATGTAAAAAGCAAAGCACTTTAAACTTAAAGCAACTTTTAAGCACTTCTTAAAATCCTGTTTTTATTCATTGATCAATATGCACACTCAAAACTCTTCTCTCTGTTGATAGAAAGAAACAAAAAATTTTACAACAAGAAGAGTTTGGAACAAAAAAGGCTTTTAATTAGTGACAGATCAAACGCCAGGTTCAAATAAAGGCAACGATGGAATTTGATACCATAAAAAAATATTTTTAACAAAATAGAAATCAGACTGATAAAAAAATATTTTTGTTTACATGTATTTAAAGCTTGGTTATAATTTTGCTTACATATGCTGGCATGCTATTTTTTTTAAATCTATGGAGAATTACATATCCTAAAGGACATATTATAACTTATTTTTCGTACATTTCATGCAATTTCTGCAATTTTTGGCATATTTCATGCCTTGTAACTCTTAATTGAAATCACTAGACAAGTGAAATTTGTTAGTTTTTTTTTTTTTTTTTAAATAACTTCTTGAAACGCTCTATTGGAAAAGGGGGAAACACACTTAACTAAACAAATTAATCAACATATAGGAGAAAAACGAAAATTGCTTGCTGCTTTGGAACAATAAAACTGATTTTTCTTTCACAAATTTGATGCCAAATTGAACCAAAGTCGCACTTTTTGCTCCATG
The DNA here is from genome assembly GCA_949128135.1 of Parasteatoda lunata. NCBI lineage: Eukaryota > Metazoa > Arthropoda > Arachnida > Araneae > Theridiidae > Parasteatoda > Parasteatoda lunata. The sequence goes on from OX421977.1 coordinate 57,316,504, forward strand.
AATATTAATCGAGTTTTGGGGCAGTTTGAATTGATTTCGTGAAAAAATGGCATTTTATGAAGGCTGGAGCAGAAATTCTGTTTCAAAGCAGTTTGGAGCAATTTGCGTAGCTGTTCCAACCTTGTCAATATTAAATGAAAATTAAAAGCATTTGATTAATGAAATTTGCTGACAATTTTCATATGAAAATTCTTTTCCAACTCGTAGATGCCAATTGAGAATAAATATTTACATGAAAATACTTGAGATGATATATAGGAAGATAAAATTCATTCATACATTTCAACTGTGGAAAACTAGTATATACATGTCAATTGAGTATAAATAAATGGAAGAATGTACAATTAATGGTGTAATAATTGGTGATAATATTCATTCATAGATTTCAATTCTTAATAGACACTTATAAAAATTAAATGAAAATTGCTAAAAAAAAATATTGAAATTTGCTAACAATTTTTATGTAAAAATTTTTTACAGACTAATGCATGTAAATAAATGCATGAATATACGGCAGCTAATATAAAGCATGAAAAATAACATACATGATAATAATATTGGTGGTTGGTTGGAACAAAATTATAACCTTAGATGCATTGAACACAAAGAATATTCATTAGTTACACATAACAAAGTATTTAATCATGCTTACTTAAAATTATATAGTGTTAGTAGATGGTAATATTTGCGCTTAACAAATACAGTCAACTCTCGATATAACGACCCCTGTGATCTAAAAACAAATTAACGTTCTAAAGTGAGGTTGCTATAACGTGAGTAGTTAAAACTGTAGCAAATATTTATTTATAAATACTGGAGTTATTTTGCAAAACCTACTAATTCAATAAATCCACTTTCTGCAAAAATTTTTAAATTCTGTTTTAAGCATATGGTGTTATGTTGATTAGGAACAGCCATTTTGGCAAAATAACATTTGTCCAGAAAACTGAAAAGTCTAAAAAAAAATAAAATCAAGAAGAATGTGAATGTTCTGTGAGTGTTGATTATGAATGTGTCTGTTTGAAGCATACAGTGTTATGTTGATTAGGAACAGCCATTTTGGAAAAATAACATTTGTTCAGAAAACTGAAAAGTCTAAGGAGAAATGAAATCAAGAAGAATATGAATGTTCAGTGAATGTTGAATATGAATGTGTCTGTTTAAAGCATACAGTGTTATGTTGATTAGGAACAGCCATTTTTGCTGAATAACATTTGTCCAGAAAACTGAAAGGTCTAATTAGAAATAAAATCAAGAAGAATGTTCTGTGAATGTTGAATATGAATGTGTCTGTTTGAAGCATATAATGTTATGCTGATAAGGAACAGCCATTTTCGCTAAATAGCATTTGCCCAGAAAACTGAAAAGTCTAAGTAAAAATAAAATCATGAAGAATGTGAATGTCTTATCTTTAAAGTAACTCCAATTTCCTGGGGAGTATTCCACATACACTTTGATAGAACTATCAATAATGAAGGTAATTAATCTTTTTGGCCATAAATAATGCCAATGACCATCTAAGACATATGATAAAAGTAGGTGGTCATAGCACTATTTCTTCATTTGTAAGGTGTTGTGTAACTTAAGGTGTTTCACTTTTATTTAGCTGAATTATCAAAAGGAATAGTGGTTTGGATCAATTCCAGAAGACTTTTACTTTTCATTGATTCATAATGGAAAAATGTTTGTTTAGAAAGCTCAAAAATTGTAACAACTTTTTGGTAATTTTCTTGAAATTAAAAAAAAAATTAAACAATATTTTGGTTGCTATATTGGAAAAAACAGTTGGGAAGTTCCAAAGTGCATGAAAATTTCAGTGCATCAATGAAATAGCTAATAGAGCTTCGTATATCGGTTTTTGTAATGAAAGTGGTCTACTAAAGAACATAGACTATATCAATTGATATTTTTTAAATTTTAGCATTTAAATCAAACAAGATAATAGAAATATATATAATAAATTATTTTAAATCATTTACAAAAAATCAAAACATTTTGCAAGAAATAATATGGAAATAGGAAGAAGTACAAACAGAAATAAGTTGAAAAATATTTCATGTCAAAAGTTCAACAAGGTTAATACTAAAAATAAAAAATCTCAAAATTATCAGTGATTTAAACATAACTGTGTGAAGTTTATAATAAAAATATCTTAAATAATTCACTGAAATAGAAATAATTTGTAAAAAATAATAAAGGATTGAAGAATGGTTCAAACAAAAATAAATAAATAAGCTAGTCATAATACAAATATAGCAGGGTTAATTAGTTTAAATATAACATTTTAAATTATAATTACAAATCAAAATTATAAATGTGATTGCAGCAATAAAAAAAAATTTTTAATCACATTTAAATTTAATAAATTAAATTCAATAATGTAATCTGTCATGGAATTGGAACCTATTATAAGATACGCCAATAATATTTGAATTTCACTGAATAATTAACATTAAATTTTTATTTTCAAACAGCATACATCACAATCTTCATCAAATCATTTGAGTACCTAAATATCAAAGAAAACTTTTTGAAACTATTAAATAATACTTAAACAAAACTATAAATATTTTTTTTATTATTATTATTTAGAAATGATAAAAAGCTGATTATTACTCTAATAAAAAAGATGGACAAGAAAATGATAATGAATTAAAATAGTTCTGTGTTTTCATGCAATATTGCAACAAATAACAATATTCATTCTTCTGGAAAATGTTATGTAGTCAACAAAAAATCCACTTTTTTATTCTTTTTTTTTTTTTTTAATCCTCTGCTTTTCAGTTTTTTTAAGATTCAGGGAGTGTCAGGTATTCATTATAGATTTAGCTGAAATATTCAGGATATGTGCATTATGTAAAACTATTATTCACGTGTTTTATGTTTGAGTTTTTATTTTCTTACTTTTTCAAACAAAAAAAAAAATTTTCTCAAGTTCAAAATTTTCGTGTGTTATAACTGCGAATCCTCTGAAATTTTGAGAAAAACACATCTATTTACATACGGCATTGCTTGATGTGAAATAGTTGAACTAAAGAATTTACCATTATTTTTGTGTTAGTACTGTCACACTAATTAAGACATAAATACTTTTATAGGACCTTTGCATCAAAGATTGAAAGTCATTCAAAAAATTTCAAAATAAGGTTATTTTCTTAGACTTTGACCATCAAAATTTACTTGTGCCATTAGTAAACCACAAAATACATTTCTGAGGACTATTACTAATGAACAATATCTTAAAAAATGAACATATGTGTGATGTACATATGGAGTGACTTTCTTGACATTGAAGTAGCAACGAATTTAAATTTTGCACAATTTTCATTAACTGCCTTCGCCAAAACTAGACATGTATAAAAATTACAGGAAAAGAAACTTTAAGCAAAGCAGAAACAAAATCGATTCACAAATCTATGGTTGCTGATGCAATTTTTATATAATATGACCCAAACTTCGAGACCCAGACTGAATAAGTAATTTTTGTAGCGCGAATAAATAATAATTCTTTGTGATTTTGTTGTTCCTAAAGTTGAGTTTTTATGCTGCATTTCAATAAAAATTATTAAATTAAGATTGGATTATATGGATTTATATTAGTATTTTGAAATTTTTTCATATTGCCCATTTATGTGGAAACACAAGATTTTCTAACTAATTTCAAACTTTATTTCAGATTTTAGTTCAGCTATATGTAAAAAGTACTTTTTTTGTTTGTCTATTTCTCTATTTAAATTCTGTCATACAATAAATTCTACTATAAAGAGAGGGGGTAAATCTACAATTATGATGCTTTTCTATATTTCTTTAATCTTTCAATTTAAAAGGATTAATGGTGCAAGTCATCCATGTTAATATGTATTAAATTTAACATTGAAATGATTACAAGAACAAGAAAAATGATAAGAAATTTAAAATTTCAAAATAAATCTTAATTTACTTTACAAAATGTACTTCTGTCTTCAAAAACACAAAGCACTCTAAAGAATTAATATCTATGCATTTCATAGAAATAAAGTAAAACAATTAATCAACCGATTACAAAGAACTTCATAAATGAAAAAAAAAAACAATAAAAAACGATAGACTTATCTATCTAATTAGTACAAAAAAACTAAACTCAGTGGCGCGACAGCCCATAGAGGGCCAAGGCCTACTGTGCCCATCTCAGTTTTCTTGACCTTGGGCTCTGGGATGCAAGAGCAGATGTTCCGGTCAGGTGGTCAGCCGAACGCGGAACCCCCAGTGTTTAGTTCCCAAGCATGCTTGGTACTCATTTATCGACTCACTCATCGACTCGGCTGAGTCAAATTTGCCCGGCCCGAGGATCGAACCCAGGACCTGTGGCACAGGAACGCGAAGCGCTACCACTCAGCCACCGGGTGTCCCATCTAACTAGCAGTTAAGCTATTTGCTATGGCATATGTTATGGCATAGCACTAAAAGCGTTATGGACAGTGTGTTGCTCTTTTCACACGCACTGATAAAAAAAGCGTTGCTCCTTTGACATGCATTAATAAAATTTAAAAGACGTCTTGCCTTTTTATATGCTCTAGAATCTGAGTGGGAACTCTTTATATACTTCTCGGTGTTAAAAGCAATGACTTTCGCTACACCAATTAGAAAATTTCTTTTTTAAATGCTTCTGAATTGAAAATAACAATAAAAGATAAAAAAATTTAGCTTCACAATTTGTTAACAATTGTAATAATTTAGCTTCGATTTGATTGTTGTATTTTTAAAGCTTACGGCTTACCTGTGATCCGGTATGCAGACACACACACAAATCCTTCATTTAATTATATGAATAGATTATTTCTATGATATAAATATTGTTAAGTTTTCTATTTCAGTTAAAGTTTTAGACAGGTGTAAATTGATATGTTACATTAAATTCATATTAAAAACAATAATTTATATTAAAAATATAGAGAGAGTGCTATTTCAGGAGTGCAGATATATCTAATCTATACTTACAGACTTTAATTTACTTTAGCATTTGCAAAATCCATTTTTTCTTAAAAATTTCAAAACACATTTTAGATATGCTTGTTAAACTATCAAAAACATCAGGTTATTTCAAGTATGGAATCCATTTTTCCACAATTTCTTGCAAAATTTCTAAATGAAACACAAGTAGATATATAATACAATGTATTTAAACTTTTTTTTCGATAATAATTAATAAGTGAAAAAAATTCTTAAAACAATTATAAATAATTTTTTAAACATACTTTAATTTTCTAATAACAGGATAAAAAGCACCAACCAACCAACTGAAAACTATACAAGTAAAATATAAAATGCACAAAATTGCCAAAAAACAACATCAAATAACTTTTAAGCAAATAATTATCATATCACATCAGATATAACAAATAAATAACTTCAAATCAAATAATAAAATATATCTTGCATTGATGGATTAAAAAGAAAAAAAATTTTCAATTTTTATTTTAAATAATTTATAGTATACATATATAAGAATATTTTTAATTGAAATCCATATATAAGTAAATTATAACATTTTTTACAATGATATAAGGTATGATTGAAATAAGGTTTCTTCAGTACTAAGTGATCTTTTCTGGAAATACCAAATTTTTCTTAACCACAGACACAAATACTACTTTTAAACTAATTTGATTAAAAATTGATTAACCATGTATTTGCTAATGTTATTTCTGTTCATAATTTTTAATTAATTAATTATTAACTCTTACTACGAAAATCCTTGAAAGTCTCAGTTTATAATTTAATTAATCAAAAAAATTAAAACAAAAATAATGACCTTATATGCACAGGACACTTCATGTGTACAATTATTTATTTAGATATAATTACAGTATGTACTACAATTATTTATTTATTATTTAAACTGCAGAAAATTGTTCATTCAAAGTATGAAAAATAATGTTTTGAGAAAATATTATTGAAGCCCTCTTGGGTGATTTTCAATTAATACTATTACTAAAACATTCGTGCATGTTATTTAAAAAATGCAAAATAATAAATAAAAATTAATTTTTCATTGTTTAAATTCAATTTTCCAACTTTGTGGGACCTAAGTGTGATATTTCTTTCATATTATCCACAACTGGGGACTTTAATTTGTTGTAAAACAGTGATTGAATTAATAATAAAATTTTGATTGAGAAATGATTTTCAGAAAGATTTAAATATTTATAAGTTTAGTTTTTATTAAATATGCTAGAAAGTATGACATGTTTAATAAAACTGCAACAAATAAAAGTAATAATTAATAGAAATAAAATAAAATTCTAAAATCGTCACTTGCAATAATTCAAGAATTTCAGAAAATAATTTATTTAAAACTGAACTTGGCCTCTAGAATAAACATGAAAGATAAAATGAAAACTAAGAACATTGGATGAAGACATATTTTATTAAGAAACAAATTATATTAACTATTTGAAATAATTACTGATCATAAACAACAAATACAGGTACATAACACAGAAACAAGCAATTTTAATGATAAATTGACTCAATTTCATTGTCACAGCAATTTCTTTTCTACTTTAATTCCCCTTACATAAATCTTCTAACAAATAGCAAAGCTTCTTCTGATGTCAATTCAATAAAAAAAATATGTAAAGCATTCATTCTATTTTTAACTTTGCTAATACAAATCATAGTATACATATCTATCATAAAAATAGCTAGTCTTCTTTTGATAGTAATTTTCATGCAACCATTTTACTTTACAGATTTTCTACTGTAATTCATCTTGAATAAATCTTCTAACAAGTATCTATTTTCTGATGCTAGTTTTACAATGAGAACATGTATGGCATTTATTCAACTTCATATTTTTTCCAATGTAATTCACACAAATTACACAAATCTTTCAACAAAGTTACTTTTTTTTTTCATTTGTTAGTAATTTAATAATGGAAATATGCCTGCCACCATCACACTTTTCTTATTGCAATTCAACTTGTGTAAATATTTTAACAAACAACTACTCTTCTTTTTATGATAATTCAATAATGAAATATGTATAATAACCAAAGATTAACTAGGTATCCAGCAATCAATCGCTACCCTGGCAGATCTTCATCCCCAAACCCAGTTTTTTTATCTTGAGACCCGGTGCCAAGTACCGTTTGACCTGGCCAATTTTAGTAGGTATCCAGTGCTGGATACTCCCTATTATGTTCGACACAACGATATTCAGAATTATAGCAAACTTAAATTATTCATATATGCAGTTTTGGAAATCCAAATATTAAATCAGTTATTTAATAATCAAACTGAAATATCTGTTTAGGTGCTAAATATTTTACATTTGTACAGAATTTTAATTAGGGGAAACCTTGGTAGAATGAAAACCTTCAGGATAGAGAAATATGTTTGCTAAACAGAGGGGTCCACTTAGGAATGGAAATTCAGAAATCTAAAGCTGTAAACTATTTTGACAAAATAAATATAGTTACATAAATGCAAAATTAGAAATAAAGAATTAAATAAATATTTTTTAAAGACATCAAAATTAAAATTAATAAAATTCAAACATAACTAAAGAAAAATTTTATATTTGTAAAGTGCTCTCATACTAAATTTTCTTTCAGCAAATGAATAAATGCAACGATATGTTTTTATTATTTAGGCTTCGCATTTTATAGAAATATAGACAAATAATGCAAACAGAACGTAACTATTTTTTTTAACAATACATTAATTTTTCTAAAGCTATGACTAATTAAACATCATTGAAAATTACTTTTTTAGTAAATAAAAGCACATGTTAAAACAAGGACAATTAGTTTAAAAAAATTGATAAATAAAATTTTTTGTGGTAGTTTTTATTTTAAAAAAATTATTTTTATTTTTATATAACTCGACAAAAAATTTACTTGGAAACATTTTACAAAATTTTCTGTATAAATTTTTAAATGTGTATTAATAAAGTCACAGCCACCACCAACCTTGAACTAAATTTTTACCAGAAGGCGTGTTTCTAACTTGTTAGCTTAATAAATTAAATTTTCATCCAGTGTAGTTTTAAGTTTATTTATCATTGAGTTAACCGTAGGAAGTTCTCAAAGTTTTTTCTCTGCAAACTCCAAATAAGCATTAGTTTCAAATATCATATTTTTGCATGTAAGCAAATTTTCCCCTCGTTTGTTGCTTGACCTAAAAATTATTTTATCTTTTGTGGATTCTAAGTTATTAGGATACAGAGATTGAATTAAGGACAGCAAAGCTGATATATTTATCTTCTGTTCAACATTGGTAATAAGGTAAAATTTCTTTCCGAATATCAAAAAGCTTAAGAGATTGTACTAAAGTATATCTGTATTGCACATAGTTATCGGTTGATTAAAACTTAAATCTTGATAGTTAAAAATATTTATCGTTTAATATAACGTCCCCTTTTAAACATTCTACGTTTTACAGACAATACAATAATAAAAGCAATAGAAAATTTGATAAATTAAGAAATCAAATATCAGCAAAAGTCTCCACAGCATAACAAAGTTTTACTTTAACCATTCTGCCTCCAAAAAGTCAATCCAAATTTATTTTAATAATTTTTTTTTAAACTCATTTTTTCTTACTCATTTTTCAACCCACTGAAGGGATGAAAGGCTGAGTTAACCTTGCCCGGACCAAGGATCGAAGCAGGGACCTGTGGCACAACAGTGTGAAGCGCTACCGCTCAGTCACCGGGCGCCCAATTGTTTAATAGGAAATTGTATCATTTTTCTATTGTTTTGCATAAATGTTTTAATACACGGGTAGGTAATAAATCCAAATTTTACCGGGTATGTGGAACCAGACAATTAAAAAATTCCATTTTTGCCGGATACCTATAGATACCTATACACGACAAAATTTTAGAAACTGGTAAATCTCTGATGATAAGTTTATAAGTTTTCTCCTCCTATTGAAAAACACTTTAAACACTTAGATTATGGGCAGATATTTTTTATTACAAAGTTGCTTTTAAAAACGAACACAATCTACCACACATTGTAAAATCTGAAGTAACTTTTCAAATAATAACTACTTCATGTTTCCTAAAAGAATTTATCATTGTTTCCATTTAAAAACTTAAAGTGTAATGAGCAGATTCCAAATACACATGACATGACAAAGAATAAATTATGGAAATTGAAGCTATTCATGTAAAGTATTTATAAAGTAGTTATTACATCAAAATCTCCCCCCCCCCTAAGTAAAAAGCCCAGTTAATATAATACGTTAAAACAGTTAAATTTTAATCATATTTCAAAAGCAAGCGTCTTCACAATCATAAACCTTACTCCCTCCCAATCTATTGAAAAGTGAAACAAATAGAATAAATAATTAAAATTCAAAAAACAGTATTTTTTCTTTGGGACAAATGGCTCAAAAGATATAAAGGTCATTTTTTACATGTGCATTTCAAGTTGTCAAACTTGTTATTGATTTAAATAGTAAGCTAGTTCAAATTCATAAAAAAAAAATGAAGTTATTCCTTTTTTGTGTATATACAAGCTATAACTATCTTAGTTTAGAATTAGTACACTTTCAGTTTATTTCTGATGTCAAACACAGAAGGCACCACAAATTAAGACAAGATAAACCAAAATTATGAAATCATTCAATTTTAAGGCTTTCTTTATACGTAAACCAAAATGGAGTGGCCATTCAAGTTAAATATGACCTTCACAAAAAACAAAGACAAAAATTCATAAGAACGAGCACTTTTTTTTCTTCTCTTTTTTTAATATGTCTTCTCTAGACTCCCTTTTTAATCATCAGGTATTTTTATATATATAGCGTGCCCATATATTACCATACATAAATCAAGAATATAAATTTGAGAAAAAAGCGCAATTCAGTCATAAAAATATGATATACGTATCACAGGTTTTGTAATTGAAAAATAACCAAAATATTATATATGCGGATATATGATCAGAAAAGAAAAGAAATTTTTAAATGAAATAAGCTTAGAAAAATATGGGAAAATATTGATGAACAATTGTTAAAGAACAATAAACAAAATAGGTAAAGAAAAAACAACTTTGTTCACAATATTTTTCAACATATTTTATCAAATCCACAAAATCATTTTCATTCAAATTTAACTCAAAGCATAAGAAATTAACTCAGAATACTGATGTTCTGCTTCAGAAATTTGTTTTGCCTGCAATTCATTTTGTGTGAGTTTGTTTAGTAAAATATATAATCCACTCCTTCTCACATTTAAATTAACGTGACATTACCTTATTTATACAGCTTATTTAATTTCTTAGAAGTGAATTAAAAAAAATTTATGTGGGCTAAAACCAGTATTATGAATTTTGAAACTTTTTAGAGAAAATTATTGATCACATATAGATCAACTAGACTATTTGAAACTTAAAGTATTCAAATAATGTCAAATTATTATTTTTTTTCTTTTGAAAACTGGGCAACAAAAGTAAATTTGATCATAGAATAGATAAAACTTGATCATAAAAATTAATATTTCAAATATAAAAAGCTTAAAATACTTTATAATAATTAACAAGAAACCAAGTGGTCCAGGGTTTAAAATTATTTTAAATCAAAATGAAAATAAAAAGAGTTTTTAAAAAAGAAAGACTTACTTCATTTCCTTAGACTGTTTTTCCTGGCCAATTTTAAAGTTGTACAATCCATCTTCTAATTGAGTAGCCCATACTGGTTTCATCCATAATAAAGTATTAAAATGACCTGCATACACAGATGGCATGATCCAATTTTCAATGCTTAAAGAACTGCAAAATAAAATATGATTTTAAAAAAAGTATTTAAATAAAAATTTTGACTAGGTGCACTTTTGATATACTTTGGTTATACTTAGGAATGGAAAGAGCAGTTTTTTAAAGAATATTTGTGGCTTAATGCAAAACTAATATCAATATATGCAATTAGCTAAAAAAGCAACACTCCAAAATACAGAACACAATGAAATATATTAGTTTGATTTTATTGATGAAAATAAAATGAACAAATTTTTAAAAATTTCAATTTGTTAAGATATGGTCAGATTTTAAAAGTTACCAAATGTACATTGTCACAAACCAAAATATACTAGCATATTTTAAAAAGTAATTTTTGGAAATAAAACATTGAAATAAAATACTTGACTTATTAAAAATATGGATAAGGTGCACTTATTTCTAATCAATTAATAATCTTTTTGAAAAAATTTATTTAATTTTTGACCTGAAATGATTATGAAATTCAATATATGTTCTTGTTTATAAAATTCTGTATGAAGTAAGACAAAGTTAAGTTCTTCATCAAAGAAAAAAAAAATAGGACAATTTAATAACAGTAAAAGCTTAATGTATGGTATGCAACCTATTACAAAAAGTCTTACAATATGCAAAATTTCCAAGTCACTGTGAAAGAAAAAAAAACAGGACATTTCAATAACAGTAATAGCTTAATATAATTAATACAGCATGCTACAAAAAATCTTACATTTTAACAATTTTCCAAGTTAATGTCAAAAATGAAAACAAAATTATGTTCATAACAAGTTGAAAATGCTATTGGGAAAAAAAATTTACAGGAAGATGTATTTCTTTTCTTTCTTTTTTTTAAGTGAGCAATATTTTCCAAAAAAGGTGCAAAATAGGAGACATTTCTATTTATTTCAAGTATTAATACAGAAAAGTGGAAAATTAACATAAATCTATCTTATCTCCTCCCTACAATCTTAACCTTTACTATATTTAAAACAAACATGTTAGCAATGGACAGCCAAGTAATCTCCCTTCTTAAAAAGAAAAGTTCTTCCACATTTTTTTCAGATTCCTGCTACATTATTCAAACTAATGGATCTGTGGTTGACTGCATACTTTCTATCTTGACAGCTTATTGTTATTGATGATTACTGATGTGTTATTAGATGTAGGTTATTATATTATCCATATAGGTTATTATATTATCCATATAGGATATTATATTATTCATGTAGGTATTATTTCATATAGGCTATTAAATACAGGTCTTAGATATAGGTTATTTCCGTTATTTCTACTGTCATTACATTTTATAGCAGTAATAGATTTTCTTTCTCATCTGTATTTTTATTTAAATAATCAAATATGAAACATTTTCATAAAATGCTTAATCCAAAACTGTTTAGGTCAAATTTTAAAATTATTCATCTTTAGTTTACTGTTCTTAAAACATTTTTTTATATAACAGGAACACAGGTAAACATATTAATATTTTAAAAAAATACATTATTTATACAATTTTAAAAAAATTTAACTAATTTTAACAAAAATAAACTTATTTTGTTACATATTTAAGAAAATTAAAATATAATTAGAATGCCAAGTCATCACTTAACAGTTTTGGTTTCCAAGCCTATATTTATCAATATCAGTAAAATGACAATATCAATATCCCTAACTTCCCAATATAATAAACCTTGTTATCCAAACAAAAACTAACATTATAACATGAGATCCCCGCAACGCTGGTGCACAAAATATCATAAATATTTATCCAAAAGTAATAAATTTTGGTAATAACATTAAAAAAATTCTTTTTATATTTTTAGAAACGTATAGGTACCATTTAAAATTATTATAAGAGGAAAATATATTAAAAAATACTCTTATTCTGAGCAGCCATTTTTTAACAAATTATATCCAGCAAACTTCAGAGTCTAAACGATATTACAACAAAATCCATCAAAGTTTAAACGATAAGATGAAATGTGAAAGTCACGGGTTTTAGATTGAAAATAAACCAACTAAGGGGACTATAATTAACAGAAAGCATGAATAAGATTTTCAAATATTCAGTAGGCTGTAATGTCACTCTTCATATAAAAAGAATTCTAGATGTTTCATATTGAAAGTGTAGTAACATCAAAAGAAACAATGGTTTAAAAAATTTCTTTAAAACTTTTGCTAAATTAAATGATTCATTGTAAATAAAAGTATTTTATTTTTATAAGTCAAAAATATTTTACATTTATTTTCAAAGAGATTTTTAAGGAAACAGGAAGGGAAAAAAAACTAAATTCTAATTGCTATACTCGAAGGTAAGGTTTAATGAGACTTTATGTGTTGGTCATCATAGAAAAAAAAAGGTAGTCGTAATGTTGTGTAGTATTAAAAGAATAGGCTGTATTATTTCAGCAAATGATCTAACATTTTTTCCTGCTTCCAGCAAATGTTTAGCAAACACTTTTTGACATAAATTATCTAAAACTATATTCAGATTATTCATAACAACATACTTTAAAATATAATCTTTGTCCAAAATTCTTTCAATGTCTATTGTTTTAGGAATAACAAGATCTGGGTGTGAATCAAAATGGATCATCATACCACCATCAAATTTTAACTTCTTTGAACCTATTGCTCGATATATGTGATATAAGACCTGAAATTGAAAAACATTTTGAAATATAATAACGACTTTAAAGACAGTATGAGCTAATATAATGTTTTTTTTAATAAGCTCAGAAAAATAATATAAATAATACTCATAACTTTAAATATGTAACAGATTAATATTTTTTTAAAAATTTATAAATTTTGGAAATACTTAAATTGGCAAATTAAAGGCACACTTTTATATCATTTAAGTTTAAAATCACTTTTGGTCAAGACACTCAGAAAACTGAGAAATATTTGAGCTAAAATTGAATTACAAGCCACAAAAAATTTCTTTAAAAGAATTTTTTAATAAATTATAGAAATGTTCTCTTCTGATTGTGGAATACAAAAAATATAAGAATCTAAAGCAGAGATTCTCAATTTATGGTCCATGGACCATGTGTGATCCACAGAACATTTTTATTTGTTGTCTGTAAAATATTGCCTTTTTGACATAATAGTTATTTTAAGGTTTCACTATAATTAGTTTAGCAACCATTTCACTGTCCGTGGTAAATTCTAAAACAATATGCATCGTTAATAATTAAATATAAATAATCTTTATTAAATATCTTTATTAAATATCTTTCAAAGGAACAATAGAACTTCATACTAATTAATAACTCTTAATGGTTTGTCTTCCAGAAACTACAACAAGAAGAACCCAGAAACTACTTCTTAATAATATATTAACAAAATTTTTTATTCCATTCTTTATTATAGTTAACATAAGTTGAAAACCCATTCTTCGTACCAGGTTAAAAAAAATGATAAATAAATCAGTATTAGTCAAAAACACGAAATCATGCAAAAAACAAAAAGACATACTGACAGAATTAGTTAAGCTGAAACAATTCCATTTTTTTATTATTATTATTTGATGCCCTTCTTGGTACCTTTATGTTATCAGATAAGCAAACTAAGTTTTTAGAAGTTTATCCCTATAGAATAAGGATTCAGTATCATTTAGCATAATGCTATTGCTCGGGGTTGATAATCCTGTGATAATCAAAAACTATCATAACCAACACTTTTCTTCATATCCTTTTCAGTGAGCTGTAAAACCCTATTTCCACAGATGTATCTTGATATCAATGGTAATATATTTAATACTTATTAAAAAACACAAATCAACATAATAGCAGTAGTACCTATTACTGAAATTAATCAAGCAAAATTGGCATCAATAACAATGTGGTTTCTTATGGTTTTCCAAGATAAATAAGTACTTTTTATCCATCAAATTAGTTTTTAGTACAAATTTTATTTTTTCATTTCACTTTGTACCTATTACCAAAATTAACGTCAACAATCACTGTCGTCAACAATAAAAATATGGTAATTTTGCCATTTCTCCATTGGCATTTTAATACAAAACTTTTTTTTAAATTTAAATTTTAACCTTTTACCAAAATTAATTAATTGTTATTCTCGAAAATTATCAGTAACAACTCTAACAATTTTATAATTATTTTTGGCAAAAGAACTTATATTGGTACTCATTTCGAATGCTGCAAAGAACTGCCAAACTATTATTGATTGCTGTAATCCTTAATTAAACATGGTATTAAATACATCTTGTACTGCTCTTCAAAATATTTTGGTAATGAGAACCTATTATACAAAGGTGCATAAAATAGGTAATACATATTTTACACTCTCCGAAACCGATAAGTGCCTAATATCACCAACCTACTCATTCATGGCACCTAATATACAACCTTTTTTATGATTTGTTCCATACTCCGTTGCAATTTCATAACATCAGATTTGCCATGATCTGAGTTAGAATTTGAACTCACTAAAACAAAGATTAACTATACATATAGTATCATTTAAAATGTGATATACCATAATTTTTCCATTGCTCAATAGGTAACTACTATTTCATTAGTTCTTGTTTTAGTTTTCATTACTGAGGCTTATAATATAATTAAGCTTTAAAATCATAAGAATCAATTTAAAAAAATGCAGTTTCATATACCTTTTAATACGAATTCAATGATATCATCACCATGCATCATGAAATGTTTAATTTTACTTCTGATAACCTAACATATGTAACCAAAGATAAATAATTCATAAGGACCTGCGATGAAGATAATTTGTATTGATGAGAGCTGCAAGCTAGAAAACTGCCTAGTTATAATTATATATCAAATCTTATGTTAAACTCTTTCTTTGGGAATCAGCACCCAAACTGGTGGTCGGAAGAAGTTTTGAAGTAGACAGTTATGTCCTACGTGTCTTTAAACATTTTGATGCCAAATTTGGTGTGGATTGGGTAAGAATTGCAGATTTATGTACCGTACATGCATGCATATCAACATTCTGCTTTATTTATATAGATTATATTTCTACTATTAAGATGTAGTAAATCTAAACCTATATAGATTGTCATTTATCATAGCAGTTTTCAATTATTATTCTAATTATAATGTAATTTATTATTTGAAATTTAGCAACATGAATTGTAACAATAATTCTAAAGATTCTAAATTATTCCTTAGTAATAAAAACTTTTTTTAATGAGTCGCAATTGAAAAAACACACAGCAAAAAAATATATATATAAATGCAAACAGCACAAGTATTTTGCGATTTTGGTAGAAATATAGAAAAGATTAAACATAATTTTGGAAGACCATAAACAGTTTTTCTCAAACCCTGTATCTATGAGCTATATGTCTCGGTCAGTAGAATAGGTGGATTTTTAACATATAGCATTATTTGACAACTAAAGAAAGACAATAATCTTTTATCGATTTGCGGAGATTTTGTCATTATTAATGAATTGAGAAATTTGAAGAAATTCATGAAATATAATTTATAGAAATAAGTTATTACCAATTTTACAACTAAATGTAAATATTAAAATTTCCACTCAATATCTCTACCCAATCAAAAAATACAACGAACCCAATTTTTTTGCATATAAAGCATTAGCTCTCGAAAAGTTTATTTAATATTATTCAGTAATTTTCTATAATATTTATAGAACAATTTTGAGATGTATGCTTATTTAAAAATAAATTAACTTATTTCAAATTTAGCAAAACCTTTTTCTACAACTCCCAATACGCTGTATTCACTAGTGAATGACACACAATACATTTTCCGATTATAACAAGTATTCAATTAGTTATGAATGACTAATAATTAAATTAATAACAACTTCATTATGATCTTCTACTATAATAGTTGGAATGACAGTCTTCATTCTTTTCTTTGAAGAAATATCCATCACTAAAATTAAATTTCCCGCTTTTCTGACAGAAAACAATTGTACTCTCAGCGATTTCACAATTTGTTTTGGTGGTATTTGTTTATTTCAAATCACTTCAATTCAGTTCACTTAGCATTCCTGTTTGGGATTTGGGAGTGGCAGCTATTTTTGCTAAAGGTCATTCTCACTGTATGCAAGAGAATCACACACATGAAACAGAGATGAGAGCGACAACCTGATTGACGAGTTTCATGTATGTAAATATCATTCTGCGAAGGGACCAAGGTTGTGCGGTATTGGGCCTTGTTAAACTGTTCTACCGTAAAGTGCTTGACTTCGCACGCAGGTCGTCGGGCTACCGAAAGGGGGTGCAGATGATCAAAATTGCGATTACGTGTCTTCGTGTCATCCTCAGGGATGCTTCCCAGACCGTCGCCAATGGCCCATTGCGCAGCTCTAGTGTGACGTAAATGAACAACAACAACAATTAATTTTTTATTTTATTTTATAACCGTCGTTGAACAGCCGACCCAATTTCATGGGTTTACGACTACTAATGTTCAACTCCGTAGCCTTGTAATTTTGAATCAATCCAGAAGACAAGGAAACTCCTGGATCAGTACCCCCAGAGGTATTGATTTGTTATGGGAACATGGAGGACTTTGAGACTCGACAGATTTAACGTGCATCAGTCACCATTTACTACACGGGGAGTCTTCGGCCGGCGAGGATCGAACCCACGACCTCTAGGATATGGGGCCAGCGCCCTACCGACCAGGCTATCCCGGCCTTAACAACAATTAATAGGCAATTCTCAATGCATGCAGTTCCTGCAACTCAGGAAAACGCGAAAATTTGATTAAGGAAATATATTGTACCGTAAAAATCTCGCCAATCATGCTCTCTTTTTCTCTCGACGGTAATTGGATTGTACGGTGCTCACATAGAGTAAGAATTTTATCTAAGGGCTAGTATCAATGCATGCGATTATATGCGAATAAGAACTTGATTATCAAGTAATAAAGAACTCTCACCGAATGCGTAGCGGGAACTAATATTTCTACGAACCAGTCAGGTACTAATATTACTAAGATTATTTCGCATGTGAACTCTCTACCCACCATACAAAAATAACGAATGATTCGGAATGATCCTCTAGCGGTTTATTAGAGCCAACGAGACTAGATCCTTCCGTTATGCTTTCGTTCAGCTTTACAGGTACAAAAATATCCGGTTGAGGCTCTTTGCATTAAATAATATGATCGGACTAAACATGTTCACACCACTGTTTCGGTGCATTGGTCTTAGTTACTTACAATCGACATTACAAGCAATCATACCTTTCGGATACGACGTAGCTGAGGGGATAGATCACTCACTTCCCACTGAAACGATCAGGTCTGATTTGCAACTGTGGCGGGTTCTACACTCAGAATGCCGAGATCACAGTGCTAACATTAAATATCCTAATCAGTAGATGGATGATGAGTAGAGAATCCCCTTGCTGTTGGGCTAACCAAGGGAACTTTTCATGTTTTTTCCTCTACTTAATTCAAATGCGATTAAGTTCCATTAGAAAATCCTTTGTTGCATTAGAAAGTTTCAAGAGTTCATTTTTCTTCTGGATTGGGTTCAAAATTTCTAGACTGCAAAATTGTCGAAAACCCTAAACTTTGTTGTCGAAACTTTGGTAGTCGAAAACCCTAAAGTAGTTCAGTAGTTTCAACGAAGATTATAAAAGAAAAGAAAATGAAATCATGACTTAAGCTTACAAGCTGTCATCATTACTTTCAATTACAGGGAAAATGATTGCGAATTATAATGTAATCAATAAATTAGTTAATCTAAATATCAGAGCTTAGCGAATCAACAATATAATGAATCATCAAAACATGTGCCAAATTATCGATTAATGAGTAATTGGTGGTATCAGAGAATCAATAAATTAGCGAGCTAATGAACCTATAATCTATTTCATTTTCAATATAAATACTTGCACCAAATATTAAGGGGATCTCCAGGAAAAGGTGATGACAGGAAAAGGGATATTCACTCTGGATGCTTTTCTTTCTCGTGTGAATGAATGAGTTTTTTAGCAGGTGAAGGAAAAAATGGGGAAAATTTTTTTAAAACTTTTTTTCTTGTGTTTATTTACGAAAAAAATGAACCTGGGGGCTATGTCCTTGCAAACTTAATCCACCTTGGTCTTGTTTAATTTCCACAGATGTTATATTTCCTTAATTTTTATTTCAAATATGTCAGAAGCTATGTTTTCAGTTCGCTGTTGATCCCAAATAATTAAAGTTGCTGATGCAGATAGAGGGAAAGCTTAGCTTTACGGATTAGTTGACAAAGAGTTCCCTCCTAGAATGCAAATTGAAAATTCTAAATCCAGATTCTTTAAAATAATTGATGTTGCTATTATTCTTTTACGTGGTTGAATTTTATGCTTTAATCATTATTATAAACACTAGATGAATACAATTTCTTCGTACAAGGTGGAGAAATAATCAATTAATCAGTACTGAACAATACTGTGAAATCATTCACAAAACTGAAAGGCATATGTAGACGTAGGCACGTAGGTAAAATTTTAAGGAGTATTTATGAATCAGTGAAAACGACATAAAATGGTTGCATCAATATGGGTATGTTTAATATAAAAGAAATGTTTTTGCTTTCTCTTTAATCTTAGCATAACTTATCCACATTAGTATTTTGTATGCTTCTATAATTTTTATTTTCAAATTAGGCTGTGGTAAATGAAATAAGGCAGCGAATTATTAGTCCCGCTTTCTAATATATCTGTATCAATATAGTTCGAGACCACTTTTTTTCTCCTTAGCCTATCCTCTCAGGAAATGCTACTTACCTGGTTTTTACACTACGCACTTATTATAAATTATATTATGTAATTTTTAATAATTTTAATATTTATAGCCGCATAATTTTTCAGAAATCGGGGGGAGGCGAGAAAAAAAAACGATTTTTTTTTTTTCTGCCACCATTTTAGGATTTTATGAACAAATTTCGTCGAATAAAACCGACAAATAAAGTTTAAAATTCAACAACTTTAAAACTAATTCGTAATTTTTAAAAAAAACATCATGATTCTTTTTATCATCTATTATTTTCATATTCTATAAATTATTCTCTTATTGGGAATAAAGGTTCCTTTACATCCTTTGTTTTATTTTAATAAATAAAAAAACGAATTTAATAAATCTAAAACTAACTCGAATTTCATGCGAAAGGAAATATGTTGCTCATCTTCAAATGTTCAGTGAGCCGGGAAAAAAAAAAAAAAAAAAAAAACTTACCACTAAGAATAATTTTTGATCTAAAACCCTGCTCTTTACATTTTATAACTCAATCTTAATGGTTTACAGGGGGGATTTCAAATATGTTAATTAATTATACGATATTTTACGACGATGATTTAAGTTACGAAATCAGACACAAAAAAAGTACTTTTTCGGAATAAACATACCGTTTTTTCGACAGAATTGGATTTCTGACCCCCCAAAATATAGGTGTGGGTGCAATCTGGGAATAGTTTGATCAGGAGAGATCCAAAGTTTGGTGCCCCTAATGTTAATTTTACTTTTTATGTATTTTGCCATATAACGAGAACTTTTTAGGCAAATTAGAAACATTTTGAACACAATTATAAAATTCGTTTATATAACGTTAATTCCATACAAAAACAAACTTTTAGAAAAAAATTATTTTTATGTTCAATAATAGTCGAGAAAATTTTAAATTGCAAAGTATACGACTTTTTTTATCATTTGAAATAATTACATTACATTACAAAATAATAATCAAATTCGAACAAATTAAATTCGAACTAATCAAATTCAGAAGAGCCAGAGAAATCGAATTTTCAAATGCGACTGTTTTTAAAATTCGATTTCTCAGGAACTATTTAACCGATTTCGCTGAAATGTTGTATTATCCAACACAAAAATTCTTTCTTTAAAATTAAGAAATCCAAATCCGTCGAAAAAGAGGTATGTTTATTCAGAGAAAGTATGGTTTCGTATCGTATTTCGTTACTTAATATTATATCGTCTGCACTAATTAATTAGCATATTTGAGGTCACCTTGTAGAAGCGTTAAGAGTCCTAGAATGTGAAGATGAGATCATCATATCAGTAGTTATTCAAAGTTGTTCGTTTTTTTTTTTTTTTTTTTTTTTTTCCCTTTTCTTTTTCGCGCTATGTGCAAGGTTTAAAAAAAATCATAAGCTGTAATAATAGTTTTTGCAAAACTTTTTTCGTGGGGCTACAGCACCAACCCAACTTGGACATAAAATAACTGAAATTCAAAGAATGACGATGAATAACTGAATGGCATAAAATAACTGAATACTGATGCCCGCACCACGTCAATATCATTTAAATATCAGAATACTAGTCACTCATTTTTCTAAAATTCTATAAAATTTTCACATTCTTTCATCCGATAGTTTTTGCGTTATGAGAGGGAGAAAAAGCGATAAAACATGAAGATAAATCATTCCAACATTTTTATATATTCGTTTAGAAATTTCAAAAAGAAATATCTAATCGTGAATGATGAAATCGTTGCGATAAGTAAAATATTTTTCTTTCTATAATGCCAAATCCAATTTCCCGCTGATTCAGAACCATTAGTCAAAAAAAAAAAAAAAACATCAGTTTAATAACCATTAACTTTAATTATAACACCACAACAGCAGCCCTGTCTAAATTATAATTTCAAGTGTGCTTAATGTTAAATAATTAATTTCTACATAACACCAAATTTGTATTTAAAAAAACAACGAACTTGAAAAAATAAAATGTGTAATTTGTCTTATGTGATAGAATTTTCTGTAATTCGTTACCCTAAATATTGATTGCGTGATTTCAAATGTAATCTTACTTTTTAATTTTGACGTAAACTGTATTCATGGAAATAATTAATACCACCACCCAGACGTGAGTCATCTTTAAAGTTTTGTTGGAATTCTTATAGTTTTCTGTGTACTTTTAATATGAATTTCCTTTATTGCACAGTGATTTTAAATCAATTATTTCTTTAAACGAATTCCATTAAGAATTCTATTATTATTTTACTATTATTATTCAAATTTTAAAAAGCTTTCATTACAGAAAAGGCTTTCTTTTTTTTAAAAAAAATGTATTTTATTTGAAATTCATTTGTCTCTTTGTTCCATTGTATTATTCGCTCCATTAATATTCGCTATTATTAACATTCTCTATCAAAGGAAAACAGGTCAAAAAGCAAAAGTTTATCCTGTTCTTAAGATATTTCAGAGAGATATTAGACGTTGTAGGCAGAAGATTAAAAAGTTTAATATGCTTTAAAAATCCTTATTTATTTTTTTCACAAGTAAACTGATGATTAAAGCAGAAACCAACATGAATAAAGCACAAATAAAAATGGATAAGTGGATATGCCGACCGGCTTGTGTAGGGGGCAGGGAACTGTACTTGCATCAGAAAGGTTCTGGGTTCGAATCCCGGGCAAAGCATGGATGTTTCTTTCTTTCTGTGTGTTCTATGTCCTTTCTCCTTTGTGTGTGTGAATGTGACCCGCCCTATAAACGGGTTTGTGGTTGAGTGAATGGTGTGGCAGAAGTCGAATTCCTGGCCATAGATGGCGCCACTGAAAAACAGAAACAATCGCACCCCCTCTGCCTAAAAACAGGCATACGACAAAAAATAAATAAATAAGTGGATATACTATAGTTCCAGTTCTATAAGCAAGAACCTTCCCCAGCGCCAAATCGTCAAAATGTCGTTTGAACATTCTGATGTTCTAACACTGAGGACGGTTTTTGTTTATATAACTCAAACCATAGTACTTATATCCATTTTGTGTACTTTCATTTCCGCTTTATTCACAATGTTTTTTGTTTTAGTCTACATAGCACAAACTATACTCTATCCTTTGTAGATACTCTGCCAGATACATCTTTCAAAACATGAAAAATACGAAGTTGTCGAAAAATTTAGAATGAGATAGATAGATAGATTGGTCACAAGGTTGGGCCATTTACCCAGTCCTAATTTCTATTTTATTTTATAACCGACGTTGAACAGCCGACCCAATTTTTGGTTTACGACTACTAATGTTCAACTCCGTAGACTTGTAATTTTGAACCCAATTCAGAAGACAAGGGAACTCCTGGCTCATGTATTGAAAGAAATTTGCCTTCATGGTGGACTTTTTGATGGAACCAACCCGCATTTGCGTTACATGAGGAGGAAGACCACGAGAACCTCCCACTGTTAATCTGACGGTATGGGGACTTTAACCCATGGTCCGTCTATCACTGAGGGTATTTCACGTCAGCACTGTGGTCGGTGCAAGCCGGATGCGGAATTCGTATAGAGTATAGACCAACTATCGCTGGGGATCCGAACACGGCTCACCTCATTGTAAGGCGAACGCTCTACCCCTTGAGCCATCGCCGCTCATCCAGTCCTAGTTAGAGAGATTGAATGAAGGAGATTGGTCGTAAGGGAGGGGCATTTGCCCAAGTCCCCACATTTCTAGAACTCTGCAGGGGCCCCACGCCAGGGATATTCGAAAAAGAAATTATATTTAATATTGACAATTTGATATTTTTCCTTGTTTTACTTATATTCGATGTTTTATTAGATTGTTTTAATTATATTATGTTTTAATTATATTATATTTTAATTATATTATGTTTTAATTATATTATGTTATAATTATATTATGTTTTTATTTTATTATGTTTTTATTCTATTATAAACCATACCTATAAAAGAAATCCATCTCCACACTTTTAAAGACCATACACAGGAGAACTATCAAAGTAAAACGAAATAATAGAATTAGAAAATTAATATTAATTTAATAATAGTAGTAAGGGCAGGCATCTATGCGGCGGAAGTGATGGGCAGTCAAGGGGTGCTTATTTCTGCCCCAACCGGAAGTTGCTTATTTCTGCCCACCCATAAACCGGAAGTTGCTTATTTCTGCCCACCTACAAACCGGAAGTTGTTTATTTCTGCCCGCTTGCTTATTTCTGCCCGTCTGAAACTTCGTCTGCAGCGTCATGGGGAGCTTATTTCTTTTTTTTCTTAAGCCTAATATATTTTTAGTTTCGGTTTCTGTTTTTAATTTAGTTTCGTTTTTTAAAATATTATTTAATTTATTAGTTTTTTTGAGGGTGGCAACACTTATTATTTTTAATATTAGATTTTAAGGATGGCAATACTTATAAACTTTGTTATTTGGGGTAGAAATTGTATATTATGAAGTAATGACGTCATCTTTTATTACATAACACGTAAATGATATCATGCTTTTACTCTAGTGGCGCCATCTATGTGGAAATAAAATAACTTTAAATCTATTTTGATATTTAAATCTGTTTTATTATTATTTATTAAATATAAATAAGGCTGAGGATCGAACTCACGCCAACAAAAAGCCTTCGCGGGTCAGTAGTTGGATATCATAACCACTGACCCACGAATGCTTGGTTAGATATGTGTTTATAAGTTTTACTTTAGTTTTCTGAACACGTGTATAAATAAAAAAGATTTGATATCGATATCATCCTAGAGTTTCATCGATATAGTTTCACTTAATCTTTGACAGTTATTCAATAATTATTTCTGCCCCCCTTAATGCTATTATAACTTTCTCTGGATGGCAACGGTACTGAACATACACGTGTTTTGTGTGACGCGTTTTTGGAGAAATCGTATATTATGAAGTAATGACGTCATCTTTTTTATTACATAATAAATGAACGATATCACGCATATGCTTTTACTCTAATGGCTCTATCTCTACTTAAAAAAGAATATATTAATAACTCTTCATTTTACTTATTTTTTAACATAAATATAGCTGATATAAATGACTGTAATTATTATTATCCTAATCAAAATTAATGAATACATTTTAAAATAAAATTGATTTAATATTAAAATAAAATTTTACTTATTAAGTACTGAGAACATTAAAAGTATTAGAATTAAAGCCATAATAATTTTAAATCAATGAATGTTGTTTTATAAGATTAGATATTTATCACCGTCGTTCGGAATTACGGCTATCTGTGTAGTCTTGTCATTTTTGAACCCAGAAGACAAGGGAACTCCTAGATCTTGAGGTAATACGTGTCTTTGAAGAGGATTTTGTGAGTACCCATGTTGTATGAAGAGGAAAACCACGAAAACCTCCTACGGTTAGTCCGACGACAAATAATGGACTTGGTTTCGTTAGCCAGTTTCCTGTGAATGTACAGAGATCAGAGGAAAACTTAAGGTTAAATAAAATAAATGTTATCATTTTATATATATATTCTAATGATGTCATCTATACTTAAAATGCTAGAAGGAGAATATATTAATAATTCTTCATTTTAGTTATTTTTTGATATATGTATAGTTGATTTAAATGACTGTAATTATTATTAACCTATTCAATGAAAAATACACCCTTTAATAATTAATACAAAAAAAAGTTTCAGAAAATATATAGAATTTTCTGAAAAACTAGAAAATTATTACAAAAACATTAGATTTTTTTTTTTTTTTGAAAAACTAGAAAATTTTTGCAGAAGCAAAAAAAATATTTTACTAAAAGATAGAAAAATTTTATAAAAAAATTATTTTCTGAAAATGTTAGAAATTTTTTATAAAAATATTTTCTGAAACATTAGAAAGTTTCCCTCAATAATAAAAATATTTTTTGAAAACTGGAAAATGTTGTTAAAAAGTTTGAAATATTTTTACAAAACTAGAATATTTTTTACAAAATGCAAAAATATTTTACTAAAAGATGGAAAATTTTCATAAAAATAAAAAATATTTGGAAAATGTTGTTAGAAAGTTTGAAATATTTTTACAAAACTAGAATATTTTCATAAAAAATAAAAAATATTTTCTTAAAAGAGAAATTTTGTTACAAAAATCTGGATAGTTACTGGATTTCGAATGAATTATTTTAAATCTAAGAAACATATAATGGGGGTTTTTTACCGCTTTATATTCAAAACATATTCATTTTATTATTTAATATTATAATAATGCAAATAACTTACTTGATGTTTTAGGCTCGAGTGGGGATCGAACCTACGCGAATTAAAATTATCCATGAGCAGTTGTTGGTAATCTAATCTAAACCATATGTTAGGGGATGTACCGTATCTGTCATGACGTCAAAGCGGATACTACAAGACCAAGGTGGACAAGATTAAACAAGGGAAGGCTCGATCTCTGACGCATGCGAATTGAATTAAACTATCTTCACTCAAGTGATAGTACTTCACTTGCTCGCATGCATTTCGGTGAATGGCGTGTCTTCTAAATCTTTTAAGTTTTAAAAATTATTAAGTTACTGGAAATTAATGGACTATTCTTAATTAAAATTATTAAGTTACTGGAAGTTAAATTTTTTTACTTCGCAGTTTTCTATTTTTACTAAATCGTTAGTTTCTTTTGATTCTTCTCTTCGTTATGGATGGAAACGCAATACTAAAGCGAAAGCATGATGATATTCAAGTAAGTACTAATTTTTTATTAAAATTTTATAACTATGTTATTTTATTATATAGATGATAAATAGTATATTGAAAATGTTAAATAGTATTATTTATAAAGCTGCTGAGCTGTGTTAATCTTTAATTAACCAAGAGAAAGTAAATTGTTTTGTTCATTTTAATTTTTTATTTTTATTTTGTTAATAATAATAAAAATTACCCATCTTCTTAGTTACAAATTAGGAATAGTTATTTTTTTTTTTCATTACGAAATCTAAATAAAGCTAATATTTGTTAAATTAACTTTCTATTTGTTAAAGGAACGTTTCATATTTGCTTTTGTAAAAAAGTTTATTTTAGACAGAACTCAGGGGGTAAAGTCTTTTACTTTGCAAATAAATTCTTAATCGTAGTAATCGAATGGAGTTATGAACATTATCATAAACATTTTAACTGTGTGTTGTTAATTATTTTTCTTGGTGACTCAAAAAATTCTTTTTTTTTTTTTATTGTAGGAAGGAAACCGAAAAGGATTGTCAGCTGTAGTCATTGATTTTGAAGGTTTCCAACTTTCATCAGGGTGCTACATTGTCAAAGAACTTGCTTTTCATGCCGTGAAAGGTAATCCCATTACCGGAGTGTGTACATTCCAACCACCCTTCCCGTTCGAAGAACTTCCAACACAGCAGAAAATGCAATATTCTTGGATAAAAAGAAATATTCATCGAATAGATTGGAACCAAGGAGAATTACCCTACAGTAAATTTCATGAAATGTTGTCTTTTTTGTGTGATATGTATTCACATATCTATGTGAAAGGACTCGAGAAACGGAAATTTTTAGAAATTCTAACCGGCAGAGTGTGTTACAGTTTAGAAGATTTTGGCTGTCCTAAAGTAGATGAACTGTTACCAACTTTTTCTTTGTGCACTGTACATCCACCAGATTTTAAACATTGTGCTCTCGTTAAGGCGAAAGCATTTGGACGATTTCTACAAGACCTATAAATAGGATAAGCACTCGGAATTCAAGATAAAACTGTTCCTGGAAGTAATATAGTAGATCTTATAAATGACTTTTTGCGAATAGAAAATCAGCTCCAGTGGGGGAGAAATGTATTTTTAAAACATTTACCAGCACATTTAGATGTAAATAAAAAAAAATTATAATTAAAAATAAAATTCTTAAGAAACCTGTGATGTATGCTTGCAGAAGTGTTTGGGTGAAACTTTGAAAAATTATTACAAAATAAAAATATCTTCAGAAAAACTAGAAAATTTTGTTAAAAATATAAATATTTTTACAAAACTAGCAAATTTTTAAAAAAAAGTTCAAATATTTTTTAAAAAAAGAAAATTTTTTTAAAAACATAAATATTTTATTAAAAGATAGAAAATTTTGTTAAAAAGTTTGAAATATTTTTATAAAACTAGCAAATTTTTTAACAAAAAAGTAAAAATATTTTCTTAAAAGAGAAAATTTTTTGTAAAAACATAAATATTTTTTTAAAAGATAGTAAATAATATTTTTTTAAAAGATAGTAATATTTATGTTTTTACAAAAAGTTTTCTCTTTTAAGAAAATATTTTTACTTTTTTGTTAAAAAATTTGCTAGTTTTATAAAAATATTTCAAACTTTTTAACAAAATTTTCTATCTTTTAATAAAATATTTATGTTTTTAAAAAAATTTTCTTTTTTTAAAAAATATTTGAACTTTTTTTTAAAAATTTGCTAGTTTTGTAAAAATATTTATATTTTTAACAAAATTTTCTAGTTTTTCTGAAGATATTTTTATTTTGTAATAATTTTTCAAAGTTTCACCCAAACACTTCTGCAAGCATACATCACAGGTTTCTTAAGAATTTTATTTTTAATTATAATTTTTTTTTATTTACATCTAAATGTGCTGGTAAATGTTTTAAAAATACATTTCTCCCCCACTGGAGCTGATTTTCTATTCGCAAAAAGTCATTTATAAGATCTACTATATTACTTCCAGGAACAGTTTTATCTTGAATTCCGAGTGCTTATCCTATTTATAGGTCTTGTAGAAATCGTCCAAATGCTTTCGCCTTAACGAGAGCACAATGTTTAAAATCTGGTGGATGTACAGTGCACAAAGAAAAAGTTGGTAACAGTTCATCTACTTTAGGACAGCCAAAATCTTCTAAACTGTAACACACTCTGCCGGTTAGAATTTCTAAAAATTTCCGTTTCTCGAGTCCTTTCACATAGATATGTGAATACATATCACACAAAAAAGACAACATTTCATGAAATTTACTGTAGGGTAATTCTCCTTGGTTCCAATCTATTCGATGAATATTTCTTTTTATCCAAGAATATTGCATTTTCTGCTGTGTTGGAAGTTCTTCGAACGGGAAGGGTGGTTGGAATGTACACACTCCGGTAATGGGATTACCTTTCACGGCATGAAAAGCAAGTTCTTTGACAATGTAGCACCCTGATGAAAGTTGGAAACCTTCAAAATCAATGACTACAGCTGACAATCCTTTTCGGTTTCCTTCCTACAATAAAAAAAAAAAAAGAATTTTTTGAGTCACCAAGAAAAATAATTAACAACACACAGTTAAAATGTTTATGATAATGTTCATAACTCCATTCGATTACTACGATTAAGAATTTATTTGCAAAGTAAAAGACTTTACCCCCTGAGTTCTGTCTAAAATAAACTTTTTTACAAAAGCAAATATGAAACGTTCCTTTAACAAATAGAAAGTTAATTTAACAAATATTAGCTTTATTTAGATTTCGTAATGAAAAAAAAAAATAACTATTCCTAATTTGTAACTAAGAAGATGGGTAATTTTTATTATTATTAACAAAATAAAAATAAAAAATTAAAATGAACAAAACAATTTACTTTCTCTTGGTTAATTAAAGATTAACACAGCTCAGCAGCTTTATAAATAATACTATTTAACATTTTCAATATACTATTTATCATCTATATAATAAAATAACATAGTTATAAAATTTTAATAAAAAATTAGTACTTACTTGAATATCATCATGCTTTCGCTTTAGTATTGCGTTTCCATCCATAACGAAGAGAAGAATCAAAAGAAACTAACGATTTAGTAAAAATAGAAAACTGCGAAGTAAAAAAATTTAACTTCCAGTAACTTAATAATTTTAATTAAGAATAGTCCATTAATTTCCAGTAACTTAATAATTTTTAAAACTTAAAAGATTTAGAAGACACGCCATTCACCGAAATGCATGCGAGCAAGTGAAGTACTATCACTTGAGTGAAGATAGTTTAATTCAATTCGCATGCGTCAGAGATCGAGCCTTCCCTTGTTTAATCTTGTCCACCTTGGTCTTGTAGTATCCGCTTTGACGTCATGACAGATACGGTACATCCCCTAACATATGGTTTAGATTAGATTACCAACAACTGCTCATGGATAATTTTAATTCGCGTAGGTTCGATCCCCACTCGAGCCTAAAACATCAAGTAAGTTATTTGCATTATTATAATATTAAATAATAAAATGAATATGTTTTGAATATAAAGCGGTAAAAAACCCCCATTATATGTTTCTTAGATTTAAAATAATTCATTCGAAATCCAGTAACTATCCAGATTTTTGTAACAAAATTTCTCTTTTAAGAAAATATTTTTTATTTTTTATGAAAATATTCTAGTTTTGTAAAAATATTTCAAACTTTCTAACAACATTTTCCAAATATTTTTTATTTTTATGAAAATTTTCCATCTTTTAGTAAAATATTTTTGCATTTTGTAAAAAATATTCTAGTTTTGTAAAAATATTTCAAACTTTTTAACAACATTTTCCAGTTTTCAAAAAATATTTTTATTATTGAGGGAAACTTTCTAATGTTTCAGAAAATATTTTTATAAAAAATTTCTAACATTTTCAGAAAATAATTTTTTTATAAAATTTTTCTATCTTTTAGTAAAATATTTTTTTTGCTTCTGCAAAAATTTTCTAGTTTTTCAAAAAAAAAAAAAAATCTAATGTTTTTGTAATAATTTTCTAGTTTTTCAGAAAATTCTATATATTTTCTGAAACTTTTTTTTGTATTAATTATTAAAGGGTGTATTTTTCATTGAATAGGTTAATAATAATTACAGTCATTTAAATCAACTATACATATATCAAAAAATAACTAAAATGAAGAATTATTAATATATTCTCCTTCTAGCATTTTAAGTATAGATGACATCATTAGAATATATATATAAAATGATAACATTTATTTTATTTAACCTTAAGTTTTCCTCTGATCTCTGTACATTCACAGGAAACTGGCTAACGAAACCAAGTCCATTATTTGTCGTCGGACTAACCGTAGGAGGTTTTCGTGGTTTTCCTCTTCATACAACATGGGTACTCACAAAATCCTCTTCAAAGACACGTATTACCTCAAGATCTAGGAGTTCCCTTGTCTTCTGGGTTCAAAAATGACAAGACTACACAGATAGCCGTAATTCCGAACGACGGTGATAAATATCTAATCTTATAAAACAACATTCATTGATTTAAAATTATTATGGCTTTAATTCTAATACTTTTAATGTTCTCAGTACTTAATAAGTAAAATTTTATTTTAATATTAAATCAATTTTATTTTAAAATGTATTCATTAATTTTGATTAGGATAATAATAATTACAGTCATTTATATCAGCTATATTTATGTTAAAAAATAAGTAAAATGAAGAGTTATTAATATATTCTTTTTTAAGTAGAGATAGAGCCATTAGAGTAAAAGCATATGCGTGATATCGTTCATTTATTATGTAATAAAAAAGATGACGTCATTACTTCATAATATACGATTTCTCCAAAAACGCGTCACACAAAACACGTGTATGTTCAGTACCGTTGCCATCCAGAGAAAGTTATAATAGCATTAAGGGGGGCAGAAATAATTATTGAATAACTGTCAAAGATTAAGTGAAACTATATCGATGAAACTCTAGGATGATATCGATATCAAATCTTTTTTATTTATACACGTGTTCAGAAAACTAAAGTAAAACTTATAAACACATATCTAACCAAGCATTCGTGGGTCAGTGGTTATGATATCCAACTACTGACCCGCGAAGGCTTTTTGTTGGCGTGAGTTCGATCCTCAGCCTTATTTATATTTAATAAATAATAATAAAACAGATTTAAATATCAAAATAGATTTAAAGTTATTTTATTTCCACATAGATGGCGCCACTAGAGTAAAAGCATGATATCATTTACGTGTTATGTAATAAAAGATGACGTCATTACTTCATAATATACAATTTCTACCCCAAATAACAAAGTTTATAAGTATTGCCATCCTTAAAATCTAATATTAAAAATAATAAGTGTTGCCACCCTCAAAAAAACTAATAAATTAAATAATATTTTAAAAAACGAAACTAAATTAAAAACAGAAACCGAAACTAAAAATATATTAGGCTTAAGAAAAAAAAGAAATAAGCTCCCCATGACGCTGCAGACGAAGTTTCAGACGGGCAGAAATAAGCAAGCGGGCAGAAATAAACAACTTCCGGTTTGTAGGTGGGCAGAAATAAGCAACTTCCGGTTTATGGGTGGGCAGAAATAAGCAACTTCCGGTTGGGGCAGAAATAAGCACCCCTTGACTGCCCATCACTTCCGCCGCATAGATGCCTGCCCTTACTACTAATAATTAATTTTTAGATAATTCAATGGGTCTAAAAAACGCAAAACCCCTTATTTATAAGGGCACTATGCCATACATATTAGTGATAAAAATTTAAACGGTAGTATCAAATTTTAAAATAAAATAATATAAAAAACACTTTAAGTTATTCGTTCTCAGGAATAAAATTCGCAAATAAAAAATTTCACGAAATTCGGGTAAAATTCTGTCGTAAAAGAAACATTTTCTTAGAGGTTCATAATGTTTTATCTAAAGCCCGGCGTATTCTAGCGACTGATTTCGAGATAGAATACAGTTTATTTAGGTTCTTTCCCTATATATTTAATAAAACAGAATCATTTTATTTTTTTTTTTTTTATCCTTCTTTAAGTTATAAATTTGAATAGGAAACTGTTTAGATCCATTTTGTTTTATTAATTAATACGTTAATGTTTTGGTGTTTTTTTTAATTAGTTGAAAACTAATGAATGGGTTTTGTGTCTTTCAAATTTGTAAGTAAAACTAGTTGTTTTAATTATAATAATAAAGTTAAATTATCAAAAATCTTGATATTGTCATTGCACTATAAAAAAAATGAGAGATAACAGGTAAAATAAAAATAAAAAATTTAAAAAAAAATTAAAGTCAGTTCCTACTTAGGTCAACAAAGAAATTTTTTATTTTAGTTACTTTTTATTAAATAATTACAATTAATATAAATATGTATATACACATGACAGAATCACAATATTAAAATTAATTAATTAAATTTAATTAATGAATTCATATTTTAAAAAACTCTATTATCATCAAGGGTCATCCACAATAAGTTTGGAAAAAAAAATTTATTTGAACTTGAGTAGATGAATAAGAAGTATTTTATTAACGATTGAAAATTTAAACATGATGTATAAATATATATAGGGAGAGTGTGATCTTATAGTGAGAATCGGAAAAAAAAGAAGATTCAGTGTGGAAAAAAAAAAAATTCACTTAAATATAGATAGTATTATTTTAAATTTCTTTCTTAAAAGAAGTTTTACGGAAAAGAGAAAAATGCCTCTTGTCTTTCTGGAGAATTACAAGAATTATGCACATCCGCTTTTTTTGATCAACATCGAAAATCTGAAACGACCTTTTTACTGACTGGTCTTGCTGAGGACGGAAAAGAAACGGGGGGGGGGGATACAAAAGAGATGATGAACTTAAGAGGCCTGTATCTCCGCCATTTTGGATTTTATGTTAAATTTTTAAATTTGTGTTTCATTTACATTTTTGTATCTAACAACCTGTTGAGGATTAGGTATTATTTGAGAGCACAAGTGCCTTTCAAAAAGGTAGAAAATATAGGGTTCGTTTTTATTAGATTTGTGGTTTCGAGCAAATAATTTAAAACTACACGTTTGTCAGTTTTTATATTTTAAAAAATTTATTTTGTTGCGTTTTTAAGAGACGAAAATCTGTTTAGTTGGAACTGTTGGTTAATGCAAAAATCCACAAAAACAAAGATGCATATAAAAAAAAAAAATTAAAACAGACAAATGTATACTACTAAACTACATATGAAAAACATGTTGATTGAAGAGCTGTATTGTTATATTTTTTAAGAAAAATAAATGGAGAATCTAAGAA
Organism: Parasteatoda lunata; assembly: GCA_949128135.1. NCBI lineage: Eukaryota > Metazoa > Arthropoda > Arachnida > Araneae > Theridiidae > Parasteatoda > Parasteatoda lunata. The sequence goes on from OX421977.1 coordinate 57,349,927, forward strand.
ACCGTACGCTTTATATTTCATATTGTGATTGGATGACAGTTTAGCTGTGAAAATTAAGTAAAAAGGATTGAAAGCATAGAATTTTCCGTCACCGTCTCCAGCCCTTCGACAGCTGAGTTCGGTCGGGGGAAAATGGCCTTATAAATACTAATATTAAGACAAATGAAGTACTCTCTCTTTCACACACACATAGTATACATATACATATACACTAGTTAAAAAACTTCTTAATTTTCTTCGTGTTTTTCTCTCTTTTTTTTTCTTCTTCTTCTTTTTATCTTTTCTGTCTTTATTGCGCTATATATATATATATATATATATATATATATATATATATATATATATATATATACAGCAAAATAAATAAATACAAAAAAAACAGAAAAAAATTAAGAAAAACAATAAGTTTTGAGTGCTCCTCACACTATTGTATTGATATATTTTGCTTTGGCTATATTGATGCGATATTAGAAAGCACTCTTCTTCGGATATAATCGTGTGGGCTGATGAAAAGATTATATCTTGTATTTTCCGGTTTTTTAAAAAATTTTTATCCTCTTCTTTTTTTTTTTCCCCAGTTGTTTGTTATTATTATTATTCCCCCCCCCTTTTTTTTTTTCATTTGTCTGTAATTTACCTTTGTTTTATCTTCATTTTGAACACACACATATATATATATATATATATATATATTTATGTGTGTGTGTGTGTGTGTGTGTGTGTAATAAACTTCAATCACCATCGACTCACACTCGAATCAAGCAATTGTATAAATTTAAAAAAAAGAAAAAAAAAAAGGAAAGAAAAAAAATTTGTCCTCCCGTGTCATTTCAGAATATTTGAAAGAAAAAATGGATTATTCTTAGTAACTATTTATGTAACAATAAAATATAGATGCGAAAAAAAACATTGCACAATATTGAATATCACATTGTAACTAAGAAAGGGTTGCACATCTTTTTTAAATAAAAAAAAATTCTTTTTCTGAATAAAAATTAATGTTTTTATTTCTCTCAATGTATTTTGGGTTAGAATGCAATGCAATATTTTTCAATTGTAGATCTGGCATTCAGAATACATACTATTGTATTTTTATAGTAATTCGACATTAAAAGGAAATTACCATGATAAAATTAAAAACCTTATTTTCCTCTAAATATTCACAATTTTTTTTTAATTCATAATTGTGAATGATTTTAATTTATCTTGCTTTTTACAACAAAAAAGAATGTTTTATTTTACAATAATTGCCATACAAAGCATACACGCTAGGTTCAGAATTTTTTTCCTAAATAGAGGAAAATCTGAAAGAGAAATTTTATTGATTCCTTTATTTTTATTATATCTTCGGAAATGCTCTATGCATGTAATGTACCAATTATTTGCGCGATTTAATGGAATTCTGAAAGATAATTCTGCGATGATATTATTTCATAAAACCATCAAAAATAAAACTGAAATGGTCTAAAAAAAAATTTGTATATGACGTAATGTTTTATTTTATCTTATTTCATTGAATTTTCTTAATCACAATAATATTTTTTCTTTTATAGTTTTTAATTGAATGTGTTGTAAATTTATTTACAGCTTATTCGATTGGAAATGAAGAACTATACATATAATAAAAAATGTTTATTAGTAGTAGGTAATAAAAATGTATGTTTATTACCTATTTCCATGCTGATTACTCATGTTTATTACTTAGACATAATACCTATATTTATCTAATTCAAGTTGTTAATAATTCACCCCTGAAAATGCTTTCCCTAAATAGATAAACACAAAAAGATAATCATTGAAATAGAATAAAACGTTTTTTATAAAAAAAATGTCATCTTATAAAATAAAAGTAGTCGAATATTTACATTTAATTTTGAATGGTTTTTTCTTTTTTGCTTACCCGCAACTCTATTTTTTATATGTTGCTGCTTTTTTATTTTATCTAATTATTTATTTTATTTTGATTTTAGTTTCAAATCTAATGGAACCATGATCTTTTCTTCTTTTTCACTTTTTTCTCATCAGACTTAGTTTACGAAACCATTTAGTCAGCTATGTAATGTCTTTTAAATTTAGCGCAGAACAGCCCATTCCGCCTTTTTTTTTTTTTTTTTTTTTTTTTTGGCGTTGAACATTACATTTCAATCCATCCATTCATACTGATCTTTAGATTTTATTTCACTTTATAACCTTCGGTGAACAGCCAACCTAATTTGGACCAATTTGGGCAGAAGACGAGGGAACTCCAGGATCAAGTATTGGGAGAAATTTTTTGATGGAACTAACCCGCATTTGCGTTACATGAAGAGAATAACCACGAAAGCCTCCCACGGTTAGCCTGACGACAAGGGGACTTTAACCCCTTATCCGTTTACCACTGAGGATATTTTACGTCTGCACTGTGGTCGGTCCGAGCCGGTTGTGGAATTCGTATCGACCAGTCATCACTGGGATTCGAACCCGGCTCACCACATTGGAAGGCGAACGCTTTATCTCCTGAGCCCCCAAGGCTCTGACCTTTATATAATTAATGTATTTCTGTTGAGAGGCCGGGATAGCTAGGTTGGTAGGGCATTGGGCCCATGTCCAAGAGGTCGTGAGTTCAAACATCGCTGGCTGAAAACTCCTCGCTTAGTAAATGGAGACTGGTGCACGTTAAATCGGTCAGGTCACAAAGTCCTCCCTGCCCCCATAACAAATCATGCCTCTGGGGGTACTGAATTGGAGAATGATCGTTTTCTGGTTCAGGTCAAAATTAAGATCTGTGGATGGATGAATGGATGGATTAATGAGTACTTTTTATAAACGAGTTGCGATGTGTGTGTGGCTGAAGTCGTATTCTCCGTTACTGAAAAACACGAAACGCACCTTTGGCCTTAATTACTCTTGGTTTCACGGATTGGCAAGTGGCATTCGAAGCAACATTTCTGTTGATCTGAATTTAATTTCGCTTACACTGAAATAATTATACTCCCCTTTCTCTCTCTCTCTCTTTTTTTTATTTTTTAAAAAGACCTTTCTTTTTAATAAGATGCTTAGTATTAATTGTGAAAGTCGAAAGAAAGATCTAGAGTTATTACAATCAAGCAAAAAAAGAAGTTTCTTTTTAATGAATATATGAATATGTTCTCATATCGGTTGGTAAATAATAGTAAGCAGAGGGTAGAGTAACATAGTCTATTAGAAAAAGGGTTTACTTATCATTAGTACTAATATTATTATCAGTCTATGAAGATTGATTGTAAAATAAATTTTACCGCCTTTTTTATTTTATACATATGATAATGGTACATTTTTTGAAGTTTTTAAACAGGTACTTTTACCAGTACAGGTAATAAAAATACACTTTCAATTTTCTATTTTGCATAATATTTTATTCACTTTAAACAGTCATTTTTAGAAGTCTTAAAAAAATAATAAAAAAAATTCCTTAAAAAGTTTGTAGAGTAATTAGATTTTTTTATTAAGATCGCATAAACAAAGTTGTTCATGATGATGGTTTTAAGATGATGATAATTTTAAGAAAATAAATTTTTTTTTTCCTTATTATAACTAATGAAAATCAGACTTAAAATAGTTTTCCACTTAAAAGTTTATAGTGATATAAATTTTTTTCTTTCGTTCTTTAACGAAAATTAGAAAGATATATATACTTACTTTCATATCATTGAGGGTACGAAAACACTTAATATATTTTAATTGCTGAAATTATTATTAAACAATAAAATTTTTTACCAATTTTAAAATTCATGTTTAAATTTATACATTTTTTTCATAACTTTATATATATTTTATAGTATAACTTATTCAATATATTCATTATTGGAAAGCATTATCAACGTTGCTGTCATAATAAGAAAGAATTATATTTTCTTTCAACAAAATTGGCGACAACAGCTTTACTCCATTTAGGTTTTGCGTATCAGTAATTGATTCCACAAATATACAATACTCTTACTTACTAAATTACTAAACTAAAATTACACCTGGGTTCAAATAATGCAAACAATAATTTTATTTATTTATGACATCAGACGATAATTTTATTTATTATGAAGGGCTGTTTTTATTTACGGGTTAGAATTTATTTTTAATTTTTAAAAAAATCTAATTGATCGGAACTTATAAATTAATTAAAGTAATGCTATTTAGTAATGCTTATTATAGTAAATAAATAAATTTTATTGGATAATATTTTTTTTAATAAGTAATCTTTTAAAAGTAAAGATTATTTTAACTTGTGACATTGTGCTTTTATGTATTATATAATTTTAAAAGAATTGAAGAATTTTTTGGACATTCATTTCTAAAAAAAAAAATAAAAATTAGGACAAGAAATTAAACTAGCTGTTGTTAAAGCTGTTATCTATGGCATTTCCTTAAAAAATTAGAAAAGATACACATGATTTATGATTTACGAAATAAATAAATCGAAAATTAATGAAAGACATCCAGCATGTTTTTATTTAATTTTTTATTAAAAGGGGGAAAAAAAACTCTTAGATCTTCAGCGCTCTGCCTAATACTAAGAAACATAAAATATGTTTTAAATAATTAACAATACCAAAATTGTTGCTCACATAATATTTTAATCACATAATTATTTTAAAAAAAATTAAATGTGCTTAGAAGATTAGTCAGTATCTTTTAAGAAAATAAATAGAGAAGTAAATTTGAAAGGATTTACAATTTGTATATGTAAATAAGTTTTTTATTCCGAGCATTTTACTATATGCACGTAATTTCTTTAATGTGTTTTTCGTGGAATAAGTATATAAATGCATAACATTAAAGTCAAAAATAGTAAGAAGAGTTATTGATTTTCTTAGTAGACATGTTAATATTTATATTCAATTATAAGTATAAGTTGACCTATTTGAAATTTTTTTTCCGATCTTCATGCATTAATATTTAAAATTTATTAATATTCACTTTTTAAGAAAAAAATAATTTTGTGTTAATTTACATAAAAATCAGTTTAGGATGTTGAGGGTTGCTCATTACTACTATGTGATTCCATTTTTATGGTTGTCATAGTAACAATTTTTTTTTATTAATTATATTGATAACCAGATAAATATTCTAATCTAGTTTCTCATTGGGTAACTATTGTTACTGCATCATGTGACTTTAATTCTAAAAAGCTATTCGCCTTTATCTAACGCGGATAGAGGGGTAAAAATTGGAGGTCACGTGACGTTTTCAGACGCCATGTTTTGTGAGAAATTGTTATAATAATCATCTTTGTCGAGAAATGGATATGGACTCGACTATCAACAAATAGCAAATTGATGTATGTTATTCATAAATATTAAAAAATAATTGTCTTAAATTCCATAATTGATTTAATCTACGCATCTGTGACAAATTTCAAAACACCCGCTGTTGCAAAGTTGTCGCTATTTGTAAAAGGTGGGTTAGCTAACGGTACTAATAAAATTTTCAATCATATTTTGTTATTAAATTATTTATTGTTTATAAATATACTGGAAACGCCATGATAGTAATCTATATAATCCGTCTAAAGTATTTTACTTGCATCGAACGTCAGCTATTTGTTATGTTCAAAATTAATTTTAAAACGTTTTTTTTTTTTCCTTCAATTTAATAAATTTAGTTTTGCTTTTTATGCACCCTTTAGTTAAACCATTTTTACATCTTTAAGAAACTATACTTTTTCTTAAGTCAATTACATGCATCAACATTTAATGTTTGCGATTTAAACTTAATATTTCTTAACACTTAAGTTTTTTATATATTTTTAATTTTGCTAATAATTAAAAAAAGTTTTTTTTCCATAAGCCTAACGTCATGCGATGTGTAAGGTAATCCTGCTGCAGAATAAATATGTATTTTATGATTGTATTCTATTTTTTAATGTAAATAAATTTGATCATTAATGTACACATCTTTTGTTTATTTACATTTGCTTACGATTTATAAGATGAAGCACCTAATATTTTTTTAAGCAATATATAAACAAACAAATTTATGTTTCTTAATTTGAAAGATTAATTTCATATTAAATCAGAACTATTTTAAGCGAATTTATTGCTGGGATGTTTTTAAAATCTGTTTGTTTTTGTATTTTGTTTGCTTAAATTTCTGTTTGTTTAATTTTCTTTTATTCATGATTTGAATATTATGCGTTTTATTACTTCAATTCTATTAGTTTTTCAGTTCATTCAATTCTCTGAAAATTGATAACTTATCACTTAAATTCATTTTATCTGTTTTTTAAATTAATATTATTAGTACTGGAAAAATATGTCAATTTATTTTGAAAAAAAAGTTGCTTTTTAGTGTTAATAAAAAATTTTCTATGAAATTTCTATTCATAAATTAAAAGAAATTATTTTGATGATATTAAGGTAATTTATTGTTTATATTTATAACTACTTATGTTAAATTTTTATTGATTTCCCTCTATTTTAATGTTGATTGATATATGATAGAATTCTTATCTACCAAATGTGAAATTTTTGTTTTTTTTTGTTTCTGTTTTATATTGTAATAAACAAAATTTATATTGTTAAAATACTCTCAATAGCTAATACTACTTTACAGCCTTATGATAAACAAAGTTGGCTATATCTGAAAAGAATAATTTAACTGACCATAAAATGGGGCAGAAAAGCCATTTAGGAATATCATATCTGACCATAATAAAATAAAAAGTTCTCTTTTTTAATTAGATTGAAAAAGTTAGGATTTGCTTGAATTTAGGCTATTTAAAGATTCCTTATAAGAAATTCATTACTATATAACTTGTCAAGCATATAATTAATAAAATATCAATTAAAAGAAGTTGCTAAAATATTTTCACTTTTAATAAATAGGAAATTAAAAGAAATTTTTTTCTTTTAAACCAAAATCCATCTAAGGGGGTTAATTACACTTATTCAAAAATCAAAATCAAGCTTTAGCAACGAATTTTAAAAAAAATTTAATCACTGTCAGGGGTCTGTCCAGACATTTTGTGAAAGGTCCGTTTTTGTTAAATTGTGAAAAAATTACTCGCAATTTGTGGATATAAAATAAGCGTTAAGTCACATTATTTCATCCAGGATCCGGCTTTTGTGAATTTGTGCAAATAGAGTCCGGTTATTGAAAAAAACTTTTTCAAGGTGTTTTTAAATTGTAAATGGATATCAAGATTATGCCTAACACTGTAAAATTATAATTAAAAAAATCAAATTTTAAAAATTAAACAGCAATTGCTGCTACTAAATTAAAGATGCAACATACAAATATTTGGTATTTAGTCTATACTGCTGAACGCAGAATATTCATTTCGGACGAATAAAGGAAGAATCGTCTGCCAAAGACAAAACTTAGTTCGTTTACATTTGTCTTTCTTTCCCCCCCCCCTTCCTGGGAAGGGTTTATTCCATTAACAAAACAATAATGAAGATAAACAAATTTGTGAAGGGTCTGATTAAAAGATAAATTATTTTGTGAAGGATCTGTTTCTAAGTTAAAATATTTTGTGAAGGGTCCGTTAACGGACCCAAATTTCTTCTAAATAGACCCCTGACTATACTTTAAAGCTTAGATGCATAGACTGAAAAATTTATCCTGTGTTATCAAAATTTAAATTATCATCCCATTTTTAAATAGAAAAATAAATGAGCAACTGGTAATACTGGTAGCTATGTGAATGTTAATTCCAACAGATAAAGTTTTTTTTTAATTTATGCATGTATATTTGTCATTAAATGTCTTCTGTGTTACTATTTTAATATTTTTACTATTTAAACGTGCATAATTTCATTAAAAATACATTGATTTGAGAAATTTATAGAATTCATTACTGATACCTATTAGGCATTGAATATTTCTTGTTATCCTTTAAATGGAAGTGTTTTTGTCTTTTTTGAGGTAAAAAACACATGTTAGTAACACTAAAAGTGGACATATGTATTTAGAGCCAAGAATTAAACAATTTGAAATGTTTTATGATGTATTTTATTTTTCTGAGTCATCATTTTGATAGAAAATTCTATTTCCTTTCATTTTAAAATATGGATTTTTTGAATACCTATTATAGAATCAGACTGAATCTAAGACACATCATTCTCCTTTACTTGAAAGTTTTTACTACTGTCATCTATTGCTTTAAAAAACATAACCTTAATATCACCATCGTCTTCTTCATCATCTTGTACTATTCCAACATATTTATATTTATTATTTAGATTGATTCTTTTTTCCTCGCAGTATTTGACTGAGTAAATATGTGCCTGCTGTAATTCTTTGCAATTAGGTTCTCATATTTGATGTTTTAGAATAGAATCATTTAACTCATATGAATTGTCCTCATCAGTAAGAATAGTCATTGCTGCTTGATGAATATATGTCAAAAACATAAAGTTTCCTATTATTATAAGGAAAATGTTTTTGTGTTCTTGAGCTATAAGTTTTCTGATCTTGTTTTATTTCTGGATTGGCAGTTGTCATAAAATCTTTCGCGTCATAGGTATTAGAAAATCCTCTTCTACTTCGTGTTCCGCAAAAACAACTGATATCTCCATAACGGAAATATCCACTCTCTTTTTCTAGAATAAGCTGGTGTAAGGATCTTGTTCCTTTTAGCATTGGAATGTTTTCAGCAAGTGTTATAGAAATAGCTTCAGTTTCTTCTTCTGTGATGCGGAATAACTTTATTTTGGATTTTTCTCACAATGTATAAACAGGTGTACATCTGTTATGTCTGTACTGTATGCCATAATTTTATCTGCTATTTGCTATAAAGCTGATGTATTCACCACCAATTTCATCAGCTGCCTCTTTCCCATAACCAGATTTTTTTTTATTTTTAAAAAGACCACACTCCTTATTATGTAAATTATAAAAACTGAACTTAACTTAACCTTAATTATGAAAACTGAGAATCTTGTAACTGATCATGAAAGCATAGTTTTCAGCTATCGGAAAAACTTAAAACTGTTTTATAAACATTTTTTATACATTGAAATATGTCATATTTGCATGAAACTGCATTATGAAACTTATTTTTAATGAAAATTTTTAAATTTGTATTTCAACAATAATACATAGATATTTAAAAAAAAAAAAAAACTAATAAAAATACTTGTATTTAATTTCAGAAATACCTTTACATGAAACGAAATGACATAATATTTTGATCACAATCAGTGCTATTTAAAAGAATACTTTTTAAGATAAAAAATCACTAAATTCTTGCCAATTAAAGCAAATCATACCGGTGAAACGTCTATTCCGTGAAAGTTGAGCTCTCGCTGCCTCTGAATAGTTTTGATCGGTTTTCGGACTAACAAGGCTAGAGAAAATTTTATACCAGTTAGTTTTAAATTAAGGTTGTTAAAATTTTATTCTATGAATTTGTATATTTATATTATCTTTTCAAGCAAAATTATATTCGATGAAAAACAAAAGATTGTTCATGAAAACAAGCAAATGTTAAGCACATATATCATTAAAATCTTCCTTTATGAAAGAGTTGGAATCAAATAGACCCCCAAAAATTTTGTGAGTTATGCCTTCACAAACATACTTAAAAGCTTTTGAAGCTTTAAAAAGATTGAGCAAAGAAACAGAAGAGAAAAGCATATAAACTTTCTCTCATTTACTCAAATTCTCAACAATATTACTATTTATATCAAATTACAAAAATTTGACAAATGATGCAAAACTGCCTAACTTTTCATGGTAAATTTTAAAATCTATTGAGAAACTAATAAATTCCATATTATGCATTGGATGACTTGAGTTTGGGGTTCTCAAAGCATCGAATATTTTTCTCTTGTAGTTGCATTGCCCGAACTGAGTTTGGGCGCCACAGGCAGAATAATCGCAGACATGACAACTTTCAAGTTCTTTTCCTAATAACTATTAGATAAATAACCATAAAATGTCAAATTTCTAAGTCAATTATTGAAGCTGCATATGTATTGCAAGCATTTATTTAATCAAAATATATACCATTTGCTTCAATACATTTTTCCCTGTGAGATTTTAATGTGTTGATGCCTGCCTTAAACAAATTCTGATCTCTGAAATCAAACTTTAATATAGAACTTTTCATACTGTTTAGCCTGTAAAAACTGTCTGAATGTTTAGAAAAGAGAATTGAAGTCACTTGGTGAAAGATCCAGATATAATAATTAAAGAATTGAATGATTTTCAATTGTTGACTTAAAATGAAAATAATGCTTTAATACTAAATTTAATTTTTTTTCTTTTTTAGGACCATTGACCTTTCTACATTTTTATCCCCAAGCAGTATGTGACATAACATAAAAATTAATTATTTATTTGTCCATGTTTGGCATTAGTTAATTCTGTTCAGAGCTGTTATTAATGCTATTGCTGCAAAGATGACTTCTGTAGTCAATGGTAAAACACATGAAGGCGATCTTAAAAGTGCCTCAGATAATAAAAGCTTCTTGAAGGATGAAAATGAAGAAGTTGATGGTATGACCAAATCTGATGGTAAGACCAAATCTGAGATCGATAATTTTGAAACACAAAATATTAAAGATCAAACTTGTGTTGATTCAATGTCAGAGCCAGAGAAAAAGATCGACTCTTCCATTTCAAATGAATTAGATTCTTCAGTAAAGTTGAGTGTAGAAGCTCCAAAAGAAAATGGAGTTCACTCATCTGGTTTGAGTGATGAAGCAAATTTTTGCCCTTCAAAGAAGGTAGAGGCTGATAAAGAATCTAATAAAACCTGTGATGAAATTGAAGTAAAAGAAGTTTCTTCTGATGCTAAAGAAAGCAACAATCATGATGTTAGCAGTAACTTAGCTGAAGATGTAAAGGATTCAATATCAAATGATTGTGAAAAAAAGGAAAACGGTCTACAAGATGAATCTCTGAACAAATCTACTAATGAATCTTTGAACAAGGAAGACGATGCGGTTGAAAGTGAATGCCATAAAACTTCTGATGAACTAAGCGAAAATGATAAGACAGATCAATTTGATTCAACCGTGAATAAGTCACAATTGGATGTAAAGAATGCAATTGCTACAGAAATTCCAGATTTGAGTGTTTCAAAAGATAAAGATACTGAGGAGAGACCATTAGTAAATGGTTTTGTTGAACCTAATCCTCTTGAAAAATTAAATGAACATTTAAATTCTATTGGATGTGATGAAATTTCTAAAGGTTTACAAAATATTCACCAAAAAAGCTCAGCTGTCAAGTTATCTCAAAAATCAGATGATCAGTCTAGCAACAAAGAAAATAAGAATATTGCTTCACATGCTCATGATAGGTTTAAAGAGTCTCCTGAGAATTTTGTTTTTGCGGAATTGACAAATGAGGAAACTGGATTTCCTGAGATATTCACTGGCTTAGTCAAAATAGGACGTTATATATCAGTGAAAGGAGATTTTACCTTGAGGAGCACTGAAGCATTGGTTGAGAGTCCTTCTTTAGTTTCATCATATTTACTCAAGGAACCAGACATTTTCCCACCGAAAGAAAAGGATTCTAAATCTGAAAGCAAAGACTTTTTCCATACCTCTGCTGGTGAGATTTTAATTGGTATTGGCCTTAGTCGTGTTAATGAATGGTATCATAAAGATATGGTAAGAGTTAAAAAGAGGCAAATGAAGAGAGAAGGAAAACGTCCTCAAACAGAAGAAGAATTGGCTAACCATGAAAAAAGTTATATTGAGGCCAAAAAAGCTAATAATGTTTACTCTTGTGAATATAAAGTATGCAAAACTTGTGGGTTTACTACTGAATCTTCAGTAGTTATGGAAGGACATTTACTAGTGCCTCATCTCACTCAACGTAAGGAATACCAGTGCAATTTTTGTGAAGTTATTAATAGGGACCCAAGGTTGATGTTAGAACACATGGAACAGGTTCACAAAAAAATTGGCCGAATACAACCTCCTGTGCTTTTCTTTGAATGTCCTTATTGTACCTTTGAAAGCAATTCAAAAGTTAAGTTGAATAACCATTTAACAAAATGCCAAAGGTACTTTGATCATGGAGTTAACCAAGCTCCACCTAGAGATTTTGAATTTCCTGCTTTGACGCCTAAGCCTATTACTGTTGCTGTCGTTAAAGCTTATGAAAAATCTCTTGGCTCGATGCATAGAGGTCGAGGACGACCAAAAAAGCATGAACATATGGCTGACTCAATGTCAATGAACCAGATTTCTCCTATTGTTAGTCATCCTCACAGTACTCCTAATAATTTCTCGAATTACAAATCAAGCTCTAGTACACCTTTAAATAACAGTATAGGTAGTCATAATCAAATCATGTCACCTATGCAAATGTCCAATTTAAACATACGACCAGCTCATTCTAATTCTATTTCCCAAATTCGCTCTAGTGTACCTCCGATGGTACAAACTTCTAATCGTATTTACCAAGTTTTAAATTCTGCTGGCCAAGTTGTCCCTATTGTTGGAAGTAATCAAGTGCCAACAACTCCTAATCAGTTTCCTTTTGCCTCAAATAGTGGTAAAAAATTGCATAATACTGGACCATTCTTCAATTCATCCCCTTTCGGAAGTGGGTTACATCAACAAAACCTTGCTAAAAATATGCCAGAATTAAATGTTTTGCCCAAGATGACAGGACCTTATCCTTTGCCAGCGGCCAAACAATCCAATCAACCTGGTAATGTAACTATGAATTCAAACAACTTAGTTGTGTGTGAAATTTGTGATGGTTATATTAAAGATCTTGACCAGTTGCGCACACACATGCAGCTAATTCATAAAGTAAAAATCCATCCTAAAATGCTTGTTAGCCGTCCTCCTTTGAATTGTCAAAAATGTCAGTGGCGATTTTTTACAGATCAAGGTTTAGAGCGACATCTTTTGGGAGCTCATGGATTGGTAACCTCAAATATGCAAGAATTAGCCAACAAAAACAAAGATGCTGGTTGTTGTACTATTTGTGGGAGAGTTTATGCTAGTAAACTTGTCAGTCACATGAATCAAATCCACAAAGTAACATTAAAACCAGCTCATTTATCATATAAATGTACAGTGTGTTCAGCTACATTTAATCTGTACAGACTTTTTGAGAATCATGTTTATCTTGTTCACAGTGGTGCTGCCAAACGTTCATCTGAAGGTGGTAGATCTAGTCCTTCAAAGAAATATAAAACTAGTTCAGACTCGGAAAAGTCAGTTGCAGATGAATCGAGAGATCATAGAGACAAAAAACAATCCAAAGAAAGTTTAGAAGTTAGAATATGCGTAGAATGTGGAGATGATGTTTACTCTAGTAATCCTGACTCTAAAAAATGTGAAAAGTGCCTAAAATCAGATGAACTTATTCAAGGTACTTTAAGTTCTAAGGCTAATCAAGATGAGCTTAAAAAGAATAAGATGAAGAAAGCAGCTTCTTAATTTGTTTCTTTAAAATTCAGAAGAGGAAGAAATGCATTTTTAAAATCCTAATACATATTTTCTCAATCAAATTGGATTTTTATTTCAATTATTCTTAATTTGAATCAGACTGTTGTCATCTGTAAATATTCAACATTGACTTTTGTAAATATTAATAAACAATGTTTTTCAATTTCTTGCAATGTTTCATGTACAGATCTGTCTGTAACTATTTCTTTCAGTACTTTATTTTGTGTAACCAAGTTAGTACTTAAACTTTCTCAGTCCCAGCTCACTCTAAAACGTCAAGGATGGGAATTTTTAAAATGTGACTTGGTGCAGCTGAAAGAGTTATAAGTAATGTCTTTTAATATAAAAAAAAATCTTATTGAATCATTATATTTTTTACGAATGCGCCAGGAATTTTAAATTTAGTTTTAATTATATTTTATTTTACAATGAGAAAATAATGAAGCACTATAAATTGTAAGATATTGCACCTATATATTAGCAATTGATTTTATTGCTATTGTAAGTTTGCAGAGTTGAGTATTTTTTTTTTTTTTTTTTTTACTTGTTTTAATCTAAATTTTATGGAAATGAAATATTATTGTATTAAAAAAATTTTGCAATATTTACTAGAAAAAGGCTATTCAAGTATTGTGAAAGCATATTTTTGGCAGTTTTGGATTTTCTTCTGGTCACCAAAAATAAATAATTCACAAACCCCCTCCCATGTTTATTTAGGAAAGTTGCTATCTTCTTCCCCCCCCCTTCGGGTTTTTGCTTTAACTTAGACTTTTACTGGATAGTTTTAGGATTGAATTCAAATAAAACAATGTTCATTAACAAAATGAATGTTTTAATTTGTTTTATATAACTTTGAGTTGAATATTCTTTTTAGGAATCTTTTATATTCAAAATTGTGGACTTCTGAAACTCCTTAGAGAAATTTTTCTCCAAAAATTTCATTCCCCTGAATTCAACTTAAATTTCACGTGTAATTTTTTTCTTAAATTTATTTTACTTTTTAAGAAAATTTTAAAAATAAGGTGATTGTAATACCTTACGTAAATATTGCTCATAACCCCACCCCCCACTTTTTAGGAAAAATAACCGAATTGTAAACCTCCCCTAGTTAGGTGCTTTTATAATATCTGAATGGCCCCAAACTAATATAACAGAAAATCCTATTTTTGTATAAACTTTTTAGGGCTTCAATTATTTTGTACGACTGAGATATCTTTAATATTATTGAGGCCGGAAAGTAATGTCGTTTTGGCTCATCAAATATTCATTAGTCTTAAAAACCAAATAAATTTTTTTGATCTGACAAGGTTATCGCTAATGATGGTGAATGCATAATTGATTAAAAATAAAATCTTGATAACAAATATTAAATGCACCGAAACGCCATTACTTTCTGGTCTGCCTAATAGTTTTTGTTTTTTCCGATTCTAAACCTTTTTTTCTTATACATGCCTACAAAATTGAGGGATTTTTAATAATTTTCTGCAAGTTTCATAATCTTTTAAACATAACTAACATTAATATGATCTCTCATTGTTTGACCAAAGAAAATGTTTTATCTAAATTTTTTAGTGAATAAATTTTTATATAAATGTGAAATTTGCAAACATTTCATCATGTTGAATTTTACCAATCTTCAAAAAATTTTGATGAAAATAAAGTAATACCTAATTATTAAGAAAGTGCTCTTAGATTGATAGTGATTATATTTTTTGCTTTGACATACTACTTTTAACTTCATACCTGTAAAAAAAAAAGTATGGAAGTTTTATTAAGTGCAACTTAAAACTAATATGCAAATCTAAATATTTGTTTGAATCATAAACAGTGTTTGTGAATGCAATATTTAAATGACTATTTATTGTAATTTGTTAATTTTCTTGATTTGTTGTGAAAATATTATAATCATAAATATCTACTAGTCACAATTTTTCCTGTTATCTTGCAAAATTTTGTGATATGTTTCAATCTGTGATTGTGTATATGAGTGCAAATTTATTCTCGCTAACTCTGTATCCTTTTTAACATTTAAAAAAAAAAAGAAATAATAGTTTTTCTTAATTTGAAATTATGTTGTAAATATGCAATTTAGTTTTTAATTCAAAGATAAGATATTTATTGCATATTGTGCTTTTTCAATGTGCATGATTCAATGCAAAAATAAATAGACTATCCTAATCATTCGGTTAAAGTTGTTAAAATATTGCCAGCTTCACTTTTTTGTGTTGTAAATACATTTGAATATTACTAGATAATCAAGTTATTTTATTACTATTGTAATGTCAAAAGTATGTTTAAATGCCTCATGTATGTACTTCACCTGTTAAGGAGATGAAATCAGTATTTAATGCTTCAGATTTCGTAGAGCAAGGAAAAATAAAATTATATATACATTTTTTATTACAGAAAAACATGTAATTTAACTTAATTCATTATATCTCCAATTTAAAAACCAGATATCTTATTAAAACTTGTTGAAGAAGTAGATGTAGTATAGTATTTACACTACAATTATTTTAAATATTAGTAATTATACAAAATTGTAATTGATTTTTTTTCTTCTGATAATAGACAAATATTGTATCTTAGAAACCTTGATTTATAATTATTTCTTTAAAATTAAATTAATTCTTTACAAAATTTTTTTGACTACCTTTATCAACTATAGTTGATACTCTTCTCTTTTATTCTTACAAAATTCGGCCATTTTGTCTTCAACTACTTTGCATAAAAGGATATGAATCGAATTGTATGCAATTTTACCACCATGAATCATTTTCACAGTTGAATAACATGGGAAGGAATTTTTATTGTATTAACAGAAAGAAACTTGAAAATTAGTAACAGTTATTTATAACCGTTAAATTTATGCTGGTAATGGCAAACAAATGAAATAATTGTACAAATAAAATAACTAATAAGGGAAACTTCATTTTTTTTTTGGAAAATGGAAAGCTGCATATTCTGCTCTTTAATATTGGAAAAGATACTTCATTACTGGTTTGTTCGGGCTAATAAAAAAAATGAGAAATGGACAGATTTCTTACCTTGAAAACTTTTATTTTATGATTGTTTTATAACTGTCATTGAACAGTCAATCTAATTTTTAGTTTATGACTAACAACATTCAACTCCGTATTCTTGTGACTTTGAACCCAATCCAGAAAACAAAGAATTCCTGGATCGAGTATCAGGCGAAATTAGCCTTTGTGGAGGACTTTTTGATGGAACTAACCTGCATTTGCATTGAATGGAGAGGAAAACCTCAAAGACCTCCCGTAGTTAGCCTAAATCGACCCATGATTTGTCCACCACTGAGGATATTTTATGTCAGCACTGTGGTCAGTGCAAAATTAGAGTCAACCAGCTATTGCAGGGATTCGAACCAGATTCACCTCTTTGGGAGGCGAGCGCTCTATCCCCTAAGCCACTACAGCTCTTTTATGATTTTAATTTTATAATATTGAAATGTTATTAAAAAAAAAACCTTTCAAGTACATTTAAAACTATATTAATGCATTAAAAATTCTTTTAAGGCAACATTCATAATTATTGAATATGAAATAAAAAGTTACATTTCCAATTTAAGAAAGACGCTAAATAAATCATAAAATTAATTTTGCGGTTCTTTATTTATTATTATTATTTTTTTTTTTAAAAACTTTTGCAATGACCCAATAAATTTGTTGTTACTTTATTTCTGTTGCTTTAGACCTTAATTGCAAGTTTATAAATGTTTTAATATAGAACAATTAAACGTACTCATCATAAGAAAAGACAATTTGTATTTATTTTTCAACATCTTTTCTTTATGCCATATTATGATAATTTATGATGTATGCTTCAAGAAATCTATTTGCAATATTAAAATGAAATGTGGTTTTGAAGATTGTTTTAGAGCTAAGAATAGGTAGGATTTGCATGGCCATCGTGTTTATTGCAAAAGAAATCATATTCAATATCTGCTTTTTATGCATGCAGGATGTATTAAAAAACTGCCTTTTAATTTTTTTTATTTCAAAAAATCCTAATGAATTAAAATATTTTTAAATTTATCATTATAAATAAGCTTTAAGTATTTATGTAAATTTGCTAATTGAAACTTATCAAAACAGCAGTGTATTTATTATAAATTTTTAAAACTATGAAAATCAATATAACCAAATTTTAGCAATCATGTATTAGAATGCTGTGTAAATATTTAAATCTATAATTTTTTTAAAATAAATCAATTTATTATTAAAAGCGTGATTTAAATCAACAAATTCTGTGTATTGACTTAATAATTTTTCAAATATTGATCTGATATAAAGTCCTGTTAATTCTCTTCAGCAAGTTAGTACAATATATAGTTTAAAATTAAAGCTTTATTTATAGCGTTCAAAAATTTGTTATTATAGTTTTGATAAAAAATTTTAAAAGATTTACATTAACATAAGACTTGTAGATTTATGTAAGTTAATGCTGAAGATCTATTTGTTTTAAAATTTAAAAAAAAAAAAAAAAAGAGTTGCAGCAATAACTTTTTCTAACATATATTTTATATTGGTGTCAGTTTATTAACTTTTGCTTATTAGCTTCGTAATCTTACTGGTAACCCGTATACTCACATCTTCATATCTTGAATAAGTAACATCCAGCCTGTTTCTGCAGTTAGTGAATGATATAGAAATTTAATCTAATGCGATTTTTTGAAGTTGTAAATTGAGAATTATATTTACAATTGGCAGTTCTTTTCTATGCTGTAGTTCGAAAATGTACAGCTCGTGGTATATGGAACCCAGAGTCAAACAGAGAAACAATATTTATACAGTTAAGAGTAATCATTTTTCAAAATATATTTATATTAGTTTGCAGCTTTGCTAATGTACAATTCTGAGATAGGCTTATGTTTTGTACTCCATTTTTCCATCTAATAAAGTAAGGAAACTTCATATTACGATAAAAAATGCAACTTGAAAAGTATCCTTTTTCGTTTCGGTTTAATGATAATATATTTTAATTTAATAACACCAGAATACATAAACTTATAATTTGTATTACATATAGTGCAACGAATTTGATGCAGTATCCAGAACAGTTGGAAAAAAAAAAAACTTAGATGTTCTATTTGTATATAAAATATTTACTGTAAAACTACTAGATCATATACACAAATAAATGTACCTTGTTCAGAATATTAATTTTTTCTAGTTAGTTTAAACCATTTCAAAAGAACAATGATTGGTTAATTTAAAACAAAATATGTCTTGCAACCCTTTTGTATGTTAACACTTAGATCTATTTCTTCAACAAAAAGGTAAATATCATGTATTATTAACTGGACAAACTAAAAAAAAGTGCTTGTGATGATACACTGATGACATTTATTGATATACTGTAATTCTTATTTTTAACTTCATGAAATGCTCATCCTTTTATAAATTTTTATTTAGACGAAAAAATTACCATCCTACCTCTAATTAGTATGTTACCTCTATCTGATATTTATGGTATGCAGAGCTAAAAAATAAGCACTTAGTAGGAAAGAAAATAATTTTCATATTTAAGCACTTTTTGTTACAACTGTATAAGATAAAGTAATTTTTGTTTTTTAATTGTTTCTTCTATCAAAATTATTTGTTACATATTGTTTATGATGTCCTTAGTTATATTAGAAAAATATATATTTAGTACTAATTTTTCATTTGACTTGTATGGTTATAATTTAGGTTTTAAAATGACACATGTTCCTTTGTAATATTTCAAGATTTTACAAAAATAAACTTGATTAAATAATTGAAAGTGTGTATTTTATTTAATGGTCTCCCATCTGATTATTTTATCTTAAAATTAGATTTTAGCTTTATATGGGATTGTATAAGGTGTCAAGAATTGAATGCTTAAGGGAGAGAAAAATAAAAAGGCTTATTTTAAAAAATTTTCTTAAATGAGTTTTTCTAATAGGAAAGTTTCAGTGCTCAGTCCAAGAGGCACCCTATTCTAAACTGTAACCAGTTTTGGAAATCATGTCTCAGTTTACCTTTGTTTTCATATTTCTGCATGTCTAAACTACTACTAAACTAAACTCAATGGCGCACCAGCCCATAGAGGGCCAAAGCCTACTGTGCCCATCTCAGTTTTCTTGAGCTATGGGGTGCAGAAGCAGATGTTCCGGCTAGGTGGTCAGCCGAACGCAAAACCCCCAGTGTTTAGTTCCCAAGCATGCTTGGCACTCATTTATCAACCCACTGAAGGGATGAAAGGCTAAGTCAGCCTTGCCCGGCCCGAGTATCGAACCCAGAACCAGTAGCACGAAGCGCTGCTACCGGGCATCATTTCTGCATGTCTATACCTTTTCTTTAAATTCCTTGAACAGTCTGTATCAATTGTTTCTGTGTATCGTGCACGATTCTGATAAAAAACAATGTGTTAACCCTTATTATATTTCCCCCTTTTAAAAGGATGGAAAAAAATATAGATCAACTAAGAAATATGAGTCTAGATTCATCTTTTCTTTAAGCTCAGAACCAAGTCTAGAAATTATTTCTTCTCTAACTGATCGTGAAGTACATCAAATGTTTCCTAGAAGTTTAAAACTGGCAAAAGTAGCCCCCATTGTTGGTAATTTAATGTAACTCTAACTAAATTTAAATTACATTGGCAGAATACGGGTAAAGGAAACATCAAATTTTAAATAAGACAAAGAAAATAACCAATCTTATTGTTGCATACAGCCAAAAATTTGGTCTTTTAATGTATTTAAATTTTCTGGGAAGGTCAGAGAACTTTCTGAAAATGACTAGGTGAACTATTCACATAATGCCTAAAATGGTTTAGAAAATCAAAATAATTATAATCCTCTTCCCGAACCAGGGTCAGAATCTTTTTCAATTACTCTGTTTCTGTATTATTACACTGTTCTATATACTGGTTCCTTTTCAGTACACCAGTCTCAAAAATTTTCAGAGGGTTAAAGCAACCTCATGCCTTTTTTCTAAATTTTTATGGTATATTGTTCTGAAATTTTAAAGTGTTATCTTCAAAAAGATTTTAACAATTTTGAAATTTTTTTTTCTAAGGTTGAGTTAATGTTTCATTTAAAAATAACAGTGTCAATTTGCATTGATGCGTATTGCAGTGCAGTCGCCGTGTTATTAAATTTTTTCGAAAAATTGGAAACTGTTACAATCTACACTCCATAGGGTAGTTACTAAGTTGTTGAATACGGAAATAGTTTGGTTTGGGGAAATGAGAAATTTGTTTCAAACCTCTTAGTTTGACTCAACTTGGATGCCTGAAGTTTTCCCCCGCCCTTAAAATGAGTTTCAGCCACCATCTTGAATTTATGAAGATGAGGAGACATTCTTACATAGACAAGTGAGGTATTATTTAATGGAGAATCGAATGACACCAAGATCAAGTAGATAGGATTAATGGTCCAGAAGTTGTAATGGATTAAGTAAGTATGATGTACAAAAACTATTATTTTCAGTTATGACTATTTACATGTCTGGAATTACTATCTGAACAAATGAGGTATCATTTGGGTAATTTCTTATGCTCAATCGAATGATACAAAATCGATTGGACGAATATTTCAAGTTATCTGAGTTTTTATGTGTAAAAAGTATAGTTAGTACTTATATCAATATGTGTGTTTGATATTACCATATGATCAAACAAAGCATTGGATCGTATGTATTGTTCTACACGGAATCAAATGAGACCAAAATTAAGTCGATAGGTATAGAAGTTAACAAGGTTATAAAGGTTCCATTGATAAAAAAATACAATTTTGTACTTAAATCTATTTATGCGTCTGACATATTACTATTTACGTGAGACATTGTTTCTTGCATATTTTTTTACACTAAATTAAATCGAAAGTCAACAAAACTTATAGTTCAGAGGTTATATTAAAATTTTGCATAAAAAATGTAGGTAAAAAGTATTTGAAATTCTCATCTTTTAAACTATTGATCCTATCCACTTGGTTTGGGTCTCATTAGATTAAGCGTAGAACAATGCTTTACTTGTTTCTATAGTAATATCAAACGTGTAGGTAGGCATATATTTTTATACATCAGGATTTGATTAACTTTTTAACTAATCGTTCTATGTACCATTGACTTCGTTTTAATCCCATTCCCTTCAGCTTTTTTTTTTTTTTTTTTTTTTGGAAAAATACCTAGATATATAGGAAATAATACCCCAATGTGATGTGTAAATGAGTACAATAAAAAACTACTTTTTTATACATCATTGATTTGTTTTTAAAGCATAAATTTCATCAAGCAAAAACCAGTTCAGAAGCTTATTTTGTAAAATACAGAATTTATTAATACTCAATACAATTTTATACAGCCTAATTAATTTTATTTGAAAGTAAAAAGAGGTGTGATTTTGTCTATCCAACAGGCACAAAAGCAAAGAGTGAAAAAATAATTTACAATGCCAAAATACATTTCAGAGTTGCTTCTTACATGTCTATATAATTAATAAATGGCATATTAATGGACTGTTAAAATGTTATTTTGTATTAACACACAAGTGTACAGCTATATTTTACAGAAGTCTCTTATCTATATACAAGCTAGCTTTAATCATAACCCTGCCATTTTTCCAAGCTTTTAGATAAATGGATATAAATTATAGTGCAAAGCACAGAAAATAGAAAACAATATGTAAGTAGTCAGACTCACACAAATATAACAATTTTAAAACAGATAAACATATGAAATATAACTATCCAAATCATATCACAAACAACATCTATAGAAAGTTCAAAAACAATTTTAATTCAATTTTCAGGAGTAAACCATTAGTTTAATTGATTATCATTACTTTCACTTGATTAAGAAAAAACATAATTTTCTTTAAAAACAATTTTTGTTTAATAATTATGTAATAGTTCAGGAGCAACTACATATTATCAAAAGATATACAGTTTATCAGATAAAGAATCTTCATGAGACAGGCTTACATGTTGAAATACAACTTTTTACAAAACGAATCGGATAGTTCTGAAAAAAGAAAAAAATTTTTTTAGAAACATAAAAACTATTTTAAAAAATTAGTACTACATCCACAATATTTGGCTGTTTATATATTAGAGAGCAAACTAAAAATTGTGCTGAATAATAAGACGAGACATAGAAAATTTTATGAAATGAAAGAAACATAAAAAAAAAATTTAGGTTTTTTAATAAGCGTGAATTATAAGCAAGGCTGAGGTTTGATTAAGTAAGAAATCTATTTCTTACAGGACAATGGAAATAAAAAAGGGAAGAAACAAAAATGACAAATAAAATTGTTTAGCGTTTAGTATTTTAAGAAAAGTTTAAAATTTAAACTAATTCAATAAATTAAAAGAAAGTTAAAAGTTTTCAGATTTGACTTTTTAAAAAGATAATTATTTTCAAGTAATACATACTAATTTATAGATTTTTACAATTTATATATATAACCTAGATTATAAAAATTTATTTTTAAATATGATTTATATTTTATTTTCCTAAATAAATAAGACACTTATATTATTGATCACTGCATATAAAAAAAATTAATGAATAGTTAATAATTGCACACATATAGTATATTATCTCAATTGACATTACAAATCTTTACTTTAAAAATTATTACATTAAGATTTTTCATTACTGGTAAAATTTCCATTAAATTTTTTTAATATCAATGTTTTAGTGATTTTACACATTAGTTTTGTTTTTAATATTTGGCATAATGAAATAAATACCTTGGGAATTGACACTATTTATCAAACTAGATTAACAATGCAATTATTAGTTATTAAAAATAATTATTTTTAATATGTTATATTTCTTATTTAGAGTTTTTTCCCCAGTGCAATAAATTTAGTTTCTGTTCTTAAATGTTATGTAAATGAAATAATTTTGCAAATGATTGCAATCATCACAATCACCAGTTTTATGAATAGAGATATTATAGATGATAGTTTTCTAATATCATTCAATCATAAAATTTTAAAATCCAGATTGTTATTAAACTTCCAACTAAGCAGCTTATTTAAATTTAAGTTAAATAATAATTTATTAAATTTAAGTTAAATAATAATATTTACTTAAAAAGTTTGATGAGAACTGTAAATGCATTTTTTAAGTAAAATATTTTGATAACCATTTGATGTAATATGACACATTTATATTTGAAGATTCAAACTGGTGAAAAATTGAAATTGGGAAGAAAAAAAATTCTTGAAATTATAGAAGACTCCAATAAACCAACAAACGCATAGTTCGTTTCATTAATAACTTTTACTTGTAACATGTTTCTAATGTTACATCCTGGTAAAAAAATTAAAGACACTATCGTTAATGCTTACTATTATTATAAACACTTCCAATACATAGAAGTTTTTTTTTTAATATAATTAAATAAACACTTATATAAATTAAAATTAACTCTTACTCAAGGAAAATTATGAAGCCCAAGCAGCCAATTCTTTCATATCTTCATCTTCTTCTTCAACTGTTTGCTTTGCTTTTGCTGGAAAACATATAAAAAAAAAAGTTAAGAATAAATTATAAAAAAGAATTAAAAAGAGAATTTCAAAGATTTGGAAAAAGTAAGAACTTGTGATAAATGTAATATAGCTGAAATGTTAAAAGGAAAGAATATATTTTTATTGAAGATAAAAATAGCTTAATTTTGTAATTTGATGGCCCTCCAATTTGCTATACATATGTAACAGAGTGGTAAGGCCCCAGGACAAATTTGGCAGAAGCCCTTGCAAATGTTTCAGTAGAAATAATGGTCTAACATGCAGAGGAAAATAAAGTTTTATTTCATTTTTAATCATCAGTGGCATTCTATTGATAAAATTTGCGAAGGAAGTTTTGCGAAAATAAATGCACGGTTTACAAAGCTAAAAGCAGCAATCTGCATATTCTTATCTCCTACCACTTTTGTTGTTCGATTTAAATTGTCAGTCAGTTTTAGGAAACCAATTATACAAAATATGAAATATTATTTTATGTAAATTTCAATGTATTTTGACGTATAGGTTACGTTCAATTTTCCTTTCTTGGTGAGGAATATGAAATTTGTTTTTAAATATCACAATATAACTTTTGAACAAAATTTGTAGTTAACTTCTAAGTAAATTGTTTTGTGCTATTTCAATTTTGGGGGGAGGATATATGCTTTTCCTTTTTTGGAAAAAGGGAGAGAAATTTTTTTCTTTTTGGCATACCTGGCACCCTATTTCTAAATGTGTCCAATTTCAATTTCGTAAGCTGCCATTATGTTTAATGCTTGACTAGATTACCTTGAGTTAATTATTTGCTATAAATGTTTATAATTTTATTTTTTTATTTTTCTGTAACTTTGCTTTTGTTTAGGAACATTTGTTTGGTAGGTTTGTGCGCACCTAACAAACTTTGGTTTTCCTTTTTTGAGTAGTTAGTTAAATGATTTGAGTTTAAGAAAAGTATTTTTCTTGTGTAGTGCTTAGATTATTGATTAACTAAACCATTTTTTATGAAAAAAAAAAAAAAAAACATGACAATTTTTTTTTTTTTTTTAAACTCGCAGAGTCATGTAAGAAATGTCACGTAGAATTCAAAAATTCTACATGTTTTTGTTAAGCTTTAATTTATTTAATCTGTTGTTTTTGTTAAACTTCAATTTATTAAATCTCTTGTTTTTAACGTCTTTTTAGTTTATGCAGTTTACTTTTTATTTCTTCTACTCATTTGGTATATTATGTTAAATTAATTTTTTTTAAACTTTGTTAAATCATTATTAAGATATTTAACATCATGTACAATTTCAAATTATCTTTTAATTATTGTTAAATTACTAATATTATTCTAAAATTATTTCTCTTTGTGAGTTTTGCGGTGGTGGCAACGGTGGTCGTTATGGCGGGGAATTTATACGAGAGCGTGGTGTGAGCGGCTCTCTTCTGATGATGTTGTCTACTTAGAAATCATGCACGTTTTTTTCTTTTGGCTGGAGTAAATTGATGGAACATCTTGGCGGTGCCATGGGGGCATATAATATCTGGGAAGAGTCTTGAGAATAGCAATGGAAACCATCAGATCGTCTCCTTGGTGAAGTGACTTGCACTAACTCCAGCAGAAACTTAACTTGTTTGTTTCCATGATATCATGTTAACATGATATCGTATATATTTTACTATGTGAATTTTTTCATGTTGTTCGTGGACAATTCAACGCAGCTAAATTCCAATCACCACCACCTAATTTGTAATCAACTTAATTTTTCTTAAAAACAAAATTATTCCAAATTAAACTACAAAAATTTTTTTTTTACCTTTAAATGTATGAGTCACTTTTTAATGAAATTTTTTTAGCATATGTGTACACTAAAATGGTGCAAGTATTTTTTTTTTTTTATAAATAAATTTGATTCTTTTGGCTTGAACCTATTTGTACTTCAATGGCAAATTTTATCTTTTGCTCTATTAAATTTTTTCACTATAGGATCATTTAATTTTTTATATTAATTGATTTTTGCTTGATTTTATTTAACTTTACATGTACGCACGGTACATATAGTATAGTAATAGTTTGCTACATTTACAATACGACTAGTACAAAATTTTATTGCTTTTTTAAACAATTGATTTATTAGTCAAGAATTATGATAGAACAGCCTTAAAAAAAGAGATAACTTAAGATATAACACAGTATAGGGTAGTTGTCATATTAATTGTTCCCATGATTGCTGAATTGTCTGCTTAACAGTTATAAATTGAATAATGAAATATAAACCATATCAATCTTAGTTCAAAAAGGCAATAATGAGTTACCTGGACGTGCAGGTTCAGCTGTTGGTACTTCAGGTAATTCAGTAGTAGATGGACCAACAGCAAGTAGATCTCTGTCTAATTCTTCTTGTTCTAATTCTTCTAGTTCTCTAGCTAGTTCATCCTAAAATACAATATTCAACATAAAGGTTTTGTAAGTTATTCACAGTAGTCTACATAGCACTAAAACTTTTTTCGTACAATTACAGACATAAAAAGCTCTAGCTACTTATATAATGATATTATTAAAATATTACAAACTATAGGGCAGAGAGATTTGTGAAAATTGAAGAAACATTTAGATTTTCCCCCTTCCTTTTAACACAAAACAATTTTTATTTTATTAAATAATTAATATATATATATATATATATATATATATATATATATATATATATATATATATATATATATATATATATATATAAATGAATTATTATGAATACATTTACAAATTATTTATATTTTATTCACAAAGTAAAATATTATCAGGAAACACTTTCTTAGTAACATTGGGAAGGTTTATTAGCAATAAAATTAATCTATAGATAATGCACTATAGCTATTTTTCTCGAATCACTAAAAATAAAGACTGCAGGATTATACATGGAAAATTATTTTGATTGTAGAGGATCCCATTTTCTTATTTACAAATAATAATCTTTAAATACCTTTCATATTTTTAAAATAAAAAGTAATTACAGATTTAAAATGAAAAAAATAAATAAACATCAAAGTTGATTTTATTTTTAAAACAGCTTAAGTTTTTCAAACCTTGGATTTCAGTATTTATTATTTAATTAAAATAAAATTATAATATAATATAAAAATTATCGTAATAGTAATTTTTGACATTGATAAAAAAAAAATTAATTTCTTTTCACTTCATACTGTTGCAGATTATTTGTAACAACTTTTTGGTTCTAAAATGTCAATTATATCATATATTTTTTTTATTGCTAATGCGGATGACAAATTAATATTAACAAATACAAATCATGCCTACAAACTACCTAACAACATTTAACAGATTAATAATGCCAAGCATGATTATATAATTTCATAATTTATATAAAGCATGATTATATAATTTCGTAAAGCTAGCACTAAAATAGTTCTAATTTTAGAAAAAAAGTGACATGGTTGCTAGATTTAGAATGAACTCTCTTTTTTGGCAGTCCTGATTTGGCTTTTTTTCTCATGTTTATTACTATTCTTGTTGCAAGCCATATACTATTATACGTTAATGTTAGCGTATTGTTCGAGTAGCGAGATTAAATTCATTACAAATTATCATTTAAGTTAAAATTCTGAACTTGGTATATTGCTGACAAGGTAAGAAGTGTTTTATAGATTCTTTTAATTTTTAAATGATGATCACTGGGTCTTGGAATAAAAGATCTTCTAATAACTATTCTTATAACAATTCCATTTTTTAAAAACATAAATAATTTATCAGGTAACAAATACATGCATACAAGAAATACTACTTAAGATAGTCACAAAACAGAATGATCACGTTGTGAGCCAAATAGCTTCAAAATACAATGGAAACAGTAACCCGGAAGTATAGGCAGGAAAGATCTTGCAGCGCACTCGAAACTTGCAGCGAGTGAGAAACACTTTCCATACATTTATTTTGGTGAGCAACTGTTATGAAGGAACTGTGCAATACATATGTGCAATACAAAGGCTAAACTCAGGTTCATTAGTGATTGGACAAATGTTTGAGTAATAAAGTTATTTGTGTTTTTTTCTCCAAACTTTTACTAAGAAACAAAAAAATAAAGTTCCAAAGTGTGCAACATATATCTAATCATAAAGCTTTTAATAGATCAAAGATAGCAATTCAAAAACAAATAAGTTGTTGAAAATTTTATGTTGCACAAGATTTCAGAGTTACATTTTATTAATTTTAGAGAAAATAGAAAAAAAATATATATTTAAGTTTTGTATAAAATACTTCCCTTATTATTTATTTTTAGTACTTTTAATTTAGTCTTAGAGTAATTACTAAAATAAAAACCATTTTTAAGCAAAGCCCTGGAGTTAGCTGTTGAAATATTGACATTATTTTACTAAAAGTCTGACTATTAGAACCATAATTATTAAAAATTAAGAGTTTTATTAAGACTAAAGACACAAAGTAAATATTAATTTCAAAATTTATATTTATACATTTTTTTAAATAGCTTTAGAAATATAAACTAAATATTAATTAGTTGAAAAAATAAATTACAAAAAACTGAACTAAGTACCGAAATTATTGAAAATATTTTTAGAAAAAAAATTTTTTATATCAATATCACCATTAATATAGATGCATAAAATTTCAGTGTTGTTATACTTTAAAACAACCTTTAAATGACATTCATGATATTTTTTAATACATCCAATAAGCAAGTTGTTCATTACTAATGACGGTATTTATGTATTATTTCATCAAACCTTTTCACCAACATCATGCCAGAGTCATCTTAGTAGCGTTAAAACTTATTTTAATACACTAACCGATTAGAAAAAATTTACAAAATACAAATCCACCTTATTGCACAAAATGAGATAATTACATTGGAAAAAAATTTGAACCATTTCCAAATTTAATTTCTTTGCGAGAATGGTTGACGAGATAATACATAAGTACCATAATTAAATATTATTTAAGTAATTCAAGCCAACCATTTTCAAATAACTGCCTAACAATCCTCATTTCTATGAATGTATTCAAAAATTTAACACAAATATGGTAAAGATCTGAAAAACATTTGCGATTTTAAATTATTTTAATGACTATTCGAACTACGACTTTGATCTGAGGTCAAAATAATGTTTTGGCTAAATAAGTCAATACAAATTTAAAACATAACTAATTAATATCAATTTAAACATTTATCCAATTTTTAATCATATAAACTGAGAAAATGCAAAAATGTGATTTTTTGTAGAAGAGAGATTTAGCTTATAATATGTTAAACAAGCTTTTTAATTTTTTTAAAAATTTCTATAATAAGTTCACACAACTCATTATTACATTTGTATTCATTTGTAACTCTGAAAAAAAAAAATAATAAAAAATTCTAAAATCCTTATTTAGTCATTCTCATTTTCTAAAATTGACACTTTAATTAGCTAAAAATAAACAATATTAAATAAAATAATACTTCATCAAAATCTTTATCAAATCCAACAGGGTTAGAAATAGCATCAGATATTTCATTTGCAATTTCCTGCTGCTCTTGAACATCATCCATTAAATCATGTACTTGATCTACATCCCTAAAACAAAATAAAATAATAATTCATATCAATGGATATAAAATTAAACGAAGAGTAACCATTACTATTTGGAAAGAATGTCTGAAAATTTTTAGATCATGAATAAACAAAAGCGCAAAAAGCAAACACTTAAACTATTAACAATCTTAATTAAAGTTTTTATTTACTATATGCGTATACCGATAATCCAACGAACTATTAACTTTTATTTATAAATCATGATTTAAGCAAATAAAATAATAATAAAGTAATAATAAATAATAATAAGAGTAATAATAATAATAATAATAAATAATAATAATAATAATAAATAATAATAAATAATAATAATAATAATAATAATAATAAGAAAGTTTGAAATTCCACATAAGTTAGAAAATCCCATGCCAGAACCTTAATAATTTTAATCTCTAACCAGAGCAATTTTATTACTAATACTCCAATTTAAAGGATTCTCTTAATAGTTAATGCTCAATATAACAACCCCTTTTGCTGTAAGGTAAATGGACACAACAACATGAGGCTGTTATACTGTGAGTGCACAAAAATACCATAAATATTTACTCACAAAAACTCATGAGCAAAAAAATTTTAATAAGAATTAAGAAAATAAAAGAATTAATTGCAAATAAAGTTACTTGCTCTTTTTATAATAATATGTACTATAACAAGTATCCCGGTACAAATGTCAACTTTTCAAACCCTCAAAATTTTATGAAAAGCAGGGGGTTGACCAGCAATAAAGTGGGACATCAGTAAATCCCGAAATATTGATGCGTTACAAGCTATATGATAGATATGAAAAACTTTGTATCAATTAAACCCTTTTAAAAAAAACTGTTTATATGCTATGTAGAATTAATTTAACACTTTCTCGCATTGTATTTACTTTTCATAAAAAGGTTTTTTTAGAAACAATTTCTTAAATTACATTCAGAGCATAAAAATAAAGAATAAGAAAAAATAGTATAACTTATTCAATTTTCCAATATTTTTAACTTGAAAAAATTAAGTTAATTTAATTATTTTTAATTCTATAAATTTTTACATTTTCTTTTTTTAATAGCTGACTTATATACCTAACATACCAAAAACTTGCTATATTGTAAGTAAAAATAGGGGATGACTTACAGAAAAAATTGAGTTAGACACCAGATTATATGGAAATGTTTTAGCCAAAACAAAATCTAATTAAGATGTGAATACTGCAAATGTTAATTGGAAAATAAACTTTCCAAATGGATTAACATTTTCTAAACATGATAAATAAA
The DNA here is from genome assembly GCA_949128135.1 of Parasteatoda lunata. Taxonomy (NCBI): domain Eukaryota; kingdom Metazoa; phylum Arthropoda; class Arachnida; order Araneae; family Theridiidae; genus Parasteatoda; species Parasteatoda lunata. The sequence continues at coordinate 57,380,649 of OX421977.1, forward strand.
ATTTTAAAACCTAAGAAGTATGATTAATTTATTTATTACATCCCTTGAAGAGAAATGTATGTAAATTGTGCATGCATCCTTTGATTTTATGAACTCATACCGAACATCGTGATGATTTTTGCAATGCAATATACCTCATTTTTTACAAACCTAATGCCCATAAATTGGTAGGTTGTTCGAAAATGCCTCAACTGTATGGCAATCGAAAACAAAAAGAATTTTTCAAGCAGTTAATAACTAAAAAAGCTTACATTTCATGTGCATTTTTCAATGCTTTAGCTGCATAACCCATAATCTTAAGAACTTCAGTATTTGTATTGGCATTCTCTAAAGCTTCACGCTGATATTCAATAGTCGTTAAAGTTCCATCAATCTGACCTAGCTGCTTTTCATATCGCTTTTTCCTCTTCAAAGCTTGCAAAGCAACTAAGAATACAAATCAAGAATTAAAGTCAATTTTAAATTTCTAACAAATACAAATAAACATTATTTCTTTTTTTAAAAAAAGAGTGCAAAAATATCTGAAGGTGTGTAAAAAAATTAAAAACCAGTATTTTCTTGTATACTTGCTGTATTATTTTTTTATCATAACAAATTATAGCAATATTATGACAAAAATATCACTAAAGTCATATTTGTGTTGAATGCGAATGAACTTCATACTTTTGTGAATAAGTGAAATATAGCAAGAATCATAGCTATAACTATCATTCAAAATTGTGGATAAAAAACCAAACTCTTGAAAATTTTCCAAATTAACGATATTTCTGTATTGGTTCCTATTTGCAAAAGGTACCATCGCCAAAGCACCAAAGAGATTTTAAACTGGCAAAAAGTTTTAAAAAACAACAAGCCAGCGAATTACTCTCTTTGTTCATCTTGAGTAATTTTTTTCAGTTTGCAGTCATTGCAAACTTCGTAACTATTTACGTATAGATACTAAAAAGGAAATCTTCCCGGATGATTTATCAAAACATAAATTCTTATGTATAACAGTAGTTGGAAGTTTCCTAGAAAAGATTAAAATATGAATCAATTTCTCCCCACCTTTAGACAACCGTTTGAACATCACTATCGAAGACTTATGTGAGTAAAATAAAATTATCTCATAGCTTATTACAGGTCTTCATTTAGCCCCTCAATGCTTTTGACCCCTTCCTTTCTATTTCTTTACCTAACAATCTTGTCACACTGCATTACATAACGCATACTAAAGTCATTATGGATCATGATTCACATTTTATTTTGAAACTTTAATTATTGTATTTTAATGTCATTTATGAATCTGACAACAATAATGGTAAATAAGTCCTTAATTTGATGGAGAAAAAATTTTTAATTGTAAAAAATACCTTGTCTATTGATTTTATATGTTTTAATTCTACCTAAATTATATTCTTTCTTTTGTTATTTTGATCACACCTTTTGATATCTTTTCTCTTCCCTTGTCACGATTTTCAAAATCCCCTTCCTTCCCTCAAGGAGATTTCTGTAACAGTACTTGTCTGCAGTGGAGGTTCGCTTGTGAGTAGCTATTTCAAGTTTGTCACTTTCTGTGATTTTCTTTTTCAGTTTTATGCGAATAACAGCTAGTAAATCATCAAGTACAGGTAACAATGCGAGAAATTTCTTCTGTTAACCAAACATGGCATTGTGTGACTCGCTCATTTTATCTGTTAGGGAATGGCATGCAGGAAACATATAAAAAATTCATATAACACAATGTGCCAAACGTGAAAGGTCAATTTGTAGTAAATCCAGGGAAAGCAACTATAGATTAAAAATCTACTCCAAGGACAACAATTTGACAGTTTCACTAAACAGTGTGGTGGTTTCAGTTTGCACAATAACTATTGATGAGGAAATACCTCTACTTTAACTACTAATTAAAACAACGGTAAAACTACTAATTAAAACAACGGTATTTGAAACGCTAATTTTTTTTTGTTTTATATGCGTAAATGCTCAAAAAAAACAACATATTATGATTTTTAAAAAAACAGTGCATTGTAAAAATTTATATATAATGGAAATCACAATTACCAAAAAGTTTTGGGAAACACAAGAAGCATTGCAATGAAACATTGACAAAGTGACAAAAAATATTTGTATTTTAACAAAATCATACTACTAATAGGAGAGAAAATTGGTAACAAGTAAAAAAATAAACAGCAAATAAAAGTGGTACCCCTTTTATTTTTGGTGCCATTCTTTTTAGCAGTAGCCAGTTCTTGTTCTACTTTACGTTCTAAAAATTCTTGCTTTTTCATTAACATTTCTTCAACTTCTCGCAACCTTTGTATAGCTTCAGCAGGAGTTGGAGCTTTAGATCCACTTTTACCACCTCCAAAAAGTTTTGTAAGAAAACTCATGATTCTTTATATGTCTATTAAAATTTACTAGAAATTATAGGTTTAAAATTGTATAAATTATATTGCTAGAAAGACAATTGTATAATCTGTTTTCAACCTAAACCAATACAGATTACAATACAAATCAAAAAGAACGATTATCGCATAATAAGCGATGAGTACAAAACATGAGATGCAATTACAGTGAAATCAGAAACAACTGTCAGTAAAAGCAAAACTAGATCTTGTGTTATCAGGACACAAAAAAATAATGAGTCCTAATTTTTTTAGATTTATTTATTCTCAAACAAAGAAAAAATTTAATTTCCTGAAAAGGTTAAAAAATTATATTTCTAATAAAAATACATGAACTTTTGTTAAATTTTGACTTTGAATAGATATATTTAGAATTAATGAAATTTTTAAAGGTTAAAAATAGTAATTTTTATAAAAGTGTCTGTTAATTCATTATCATTTTATGAAATGTGTTTTAATTGAAATGTGTGTCGTCGAATTTTAAACTTATTCAAAAAAGATATGAAAATGGCAACGTTTTAAGGAGCTTCTTCCCTTGGTTGGAAAGCGATCAGTATAGCGATGTTTATTAATTAGCGGAATTCATTTCTGATAAATTTATCATGATAACCTTTATAGCTCTAAATAATATATATTTTAATGTTTGTTAAAATATTAGTTACTTTTTGTCAAAACTGTGTGCTTTGAAGCAGAAGTAATAGGAATATTGTTACGGTAAGTTATGGAATGTTTGATTCTGTTTGTTTACGATATGTTCTTAGCATTAGATAAAAAGTATGTTATTTTTGTTTTTACTTCATTATCTAAGTACCAAAATGTTATGATTCATATAATAGTTAAAATTAAAATTATTACAATCCAATTTATATCGATTGTGAGCGTTTTCATTTCACATGATGAAATATTGTTTTGAGAAGTAAAGCACCATGATCAGTTTGAAATGAGGATATCGAAATATCCTAACGAAATTATTAAGGTTTTAAATAGTTTAATAAAATATATTTAGCTTTATTAAATCATTTGTTAAATTTTTTATTTCTTAAGTTTAGATAAGTAGTGTTAACTAAATTTTACAATTAGTATGAGTAAAATCCTAATGGAAAATTTTTAAAAACTTTAGTGTCTTTCCTATTATTTACAAGAATACTTTTTATTTCATAGTTTATCAATACGATTGTGATTGTAGGCACTATTTTATAAGTAGTAATCATTTGTGAGGTGGTCAAACATGTTTATGTACTGAGGTTTGTTTACTGTTGTGTTGTAAAAGCGACTCATGATTACACGTTGGAGATATAATTATCTGCAATGAGTAGGTCATGATTGTAAATACATTTATAAAGTACAAATTAAGCGGAACTCTCTTCTAACGAGATCAAATGGAATCTGGAAATTTGTTTGTTAAACCTGGTTCTTTGAAAATAATAGAATCAGAATGCACTAGAAAATATTTAAAAACAAGTTACCTTTTATTGTATTGTGTTTATACTGAAGTAGAAAATGCTTGAATAATCCCAGTTCATATGTTTTTGGCTATTTGATTCTAAGAAGTATAAATAATATTATAAATAAGAAGTATTTTTAAACAAGTATAATAAATAATCATACCTATGAAATTGCAAGTGATCAAACAACTATATCCGTGAATTATTTTAATATTAAACACTTTTTTTTACAATTACTATCAAAAACCCAAATTTTGATGTAGAAAATATTAAATAATTATAAATAAAAAAGTGTAAAATAGCAATTTATTCAATCTGTTAATTTGTTAAAGTATTGAAATAAGAATACCAAGATAAAAGATCTCTCAACACAATCATCTAACTAATTATATATATAAAATCAATTTTCAATTACTCTCATTTTTAACTCCTCCTTCCCTTAAAACATGCCATTACAAAATGTTGGAAGTTTTCTCCAATTTCATTCCTTAGTTTTCTATGAATAAGACTCAAATTCGAAGCTATTCTTTTACTTTTGATTGACGCTGAACTGCATAGTCTAGAAAGTAAACATACTAAAGCTATTATAACAAAGTAAAATAACATGTAACAAGGAAATTTATTCTAATAACTGCAGTAAATATTGCTAGTAATTTAATTAACTCCTTGAATTAGTTGATTGAAAAAATTATTAACTTATTTAAACAAACATTTATATTTTTATAAATAATAATTAGTTCACTAATTTCACAACTAATACATTAATATAATTAACATTAATCCACAAATATTGGAAATATTCATGTACATATAAGCAGAAAATTCTCAGAGTGTAATATTCCCTTAAAACAAAGTTTCTTTTTGGATCAAAAATTGTAGCTTTTTTTTTTCTGAAATAAAAATGTATTGAAATTTATTAAATTAAACTTAAGGAACTTAGCTTTAGGAATTCAAACTAATTAATAAACAAATTGACTTGTGTTTTTTTAACGAGAAATAAAGGAGAAAAAGTTTTCCAAAGCAACACAAAAATTTTGTTTGACCAAAAATTTCCCCATATCTGGCTAATTTTACTCCTAAGTCTTGTTCACGGTCAAACATATTCTGTTCTTCATTATATAATTTAATAACAACAAATATTAAGAATCAATAAACAGAAAAAAATATATGTTGAGATCAGACAATTATTAGCGAAGACTTTAATTTTATTTAATCAAAAAAATCTGCCTAAATTGTAACATAAAAGAATTATCAATATTTAGATTGATAATAATTAACAACTCATAGTTATTACTTGTAATATAAACCAAAAAATTATAATATGAGTCTTAAAATATTAAGATTACCATTAGAAGAATCAATTAACAATTTCAATAATTTTGGCAATTTTTTTTGGTATTTGTGATCGATAATATAAATCATAATTATAGGAGTATATAATACAAGTATATTGTGCATGATTTGGTATCGAATAAAATGCCTCCAATGTCATAAAAGAAACTTGCCTCTGGTTTTTGATGTCAAAAACCCAGTCCTAATTTGAGCCCTTAATTATTTTAATAATTAAATTAAGCCCTTATTTAAGAAAGATTTTCTTTGTAAAAGTTTTGAAGTTAATTTTTTTTGTATTTTTTTTTTTTTTTTTTAATTTAATAAATTTATTTAAATGTTCAGTCCTTTTGTCCAATAATTGGCATAGTATTCTTTGAAAAATTAATTTTCCACAGTTTTTTTTTTTTTTTTTTTTTGGAAATTTTGATTTTATTGAAAAAATTTTACTATACATTATTAAAAATAGTTTTTACACATGTTTGTTGGTTCTAAAACTTGTTAATTTAACTTCTGAAAGACTTGTTTTTGTAAGAGTTTGTCATTTTCTTTGGCCATTGGAAATAAAAAAAAAAAAATTCTGAAAGACAGGTGGAAAAGCAAAACTTGAAGAATTGAAACTAGATTACTTTATACTAAACCATGAGTTTTTTCTTCTTTTTTTTAAATATTATATTCAGACAAGTCAATTTCTTTCTTTCTTTTTCAACGCTTTATATTTTAAAGATTAAGAACTTTTTTTGTTGTTTTGTTACATTTTTGTTTTTCTGTTTTAAACTAAAGGGAAACATATTAACAGAGTTTCAAATAGACTTTATTCTATTATTGTCAATTTTTCTTGTTTATTTTTTTTATTAACTTTTTGTTTTATCAGCATTTTTATTAAGACAACATTTTTTAAAGAGTGTTTTTAATGAACATTATTCTTTTATGGTCACTTTAAAAATAAAAAAATTTGGAAAAATTGAATGAAGATTTGTAACATTGAATCTATTGTTAAAAATAAAGAATGATTTCTGTTTCTATCTAACTTTTTCTTTTTAAAAGAACTTATGTGTTTATTATGACTCTGCAATAAAGAGGGTCTCTATTTAAATTTAATCTTCACTTTTTTCTTGAAAGTACGGTAAATTGGAAAACTGAAATGGTTAGCTTTAAAATTTTCTTTCAAAAATAAACTTAAAAATTTTTTTTTTTACAAAATAAATATAGTATTTCTATAATTTCTATTAATATTTCTATAATGTCTAATTATTTCTACCTAAACATTTCTATTTAAAAAAAATTTTCACTATACCAATAATGTAGCTAAGTTTTTATTATTTTTCAATAATGATTAAACTTATTCAGGGGTCTGTCCGGGCTAAATTTACTACCATTTAGCGATACCTTCACAAATTCAACTTTAGGAAAAACGGTAATCACAAAATACGGTTTCAGAAAATTTTATTTTTGTATCCCGTAAGAAACAATAAACTATATTTTTACCACATTTTTTTGTTGATTTTTTATTTTAATTTTCACAAAATTATGTTTAAATTTTCACAAAATAGGTACCTCTCAGAAAAACCTCGACAGACCCCTATTATTTCTCCATGAAAAATATTTATTAATGAATATATTTTTTTTTAAATTAAAAATGTTGTTATTTGGCCGAAGCCAAATCGCTATTCTTTACGTTCCTAATATATATTTATAATGATTATAATTTAATGGTGTTGATTCTTTTGTTCCTTGAAATTAAATTAATATAATCCCTAGAATTGACCTTAATATTTTTAAATCCATGTTCTAATTTGTACATTTGCTACCTCTAATTTTATTATTTTTTTATTAAGTTTGTTTGCTAATTTAGTCTAGGAGTGCACAACCTTTTTGAGTGAAGGGCCACTTGCACGGTAGACTGACTAACGAAGGGCTGCACGTGTAGTTAGACATGTTGATGGCAAATATAGTAATATTTATTTAAGCATTAGTGGTCTAATTTTTTTATTTTTTTTTTATCAATAGACTTTGTAATGTATAAAAAATTAAAGGTGTTTATTTATTAGAATTAAATTAAAAAAACATACTTTTTAAAAAAAAAAAATATATATATATATATATCCATTTTTATCATATAAAAATAAATTTATCAAAATGAATAAGTCAATAAATTTAAAAAAGAAACATTAGAAAAAATGTTTTTTTATCAAATCATGCAATACTAAAGTTTATTTTAAAATAAATTCTAATAACAAAATGCTCACAGAATGAAAGTAGTGAAAAATTTTAAACATCTAAAGGAATATAAATTGAAATTAATTATTTTAATTGAAGAAAAATTATACAGTTTAAACAAAAGCCTAAAATAAAAACAAACCCATTATATTTCAAAATAAAATAATTAAATAATTATTTGTAAATGTACTTAATTATTTGTTTTTATTGATTATTAGATTTTTATATAGTAAACGTTTTCTTTATTTTTTTATTTATTTATCTTTTTTATCGAAAAAGATCTATTTAGCAACAAAAAATTTAAATCAAAATTACAGATTGTGAGCAGTTTAAAAATTCACTTTTCCTGACACTTTGTGTATTTCTCAAGTTGCAATAGCATTGCATTAAAATTGAGGGTGTAACAAGTATTTAGCCCTTTTGTCAAAAATTCAATTGGTCGAGAGATCGGCCAAATATTCAGCAAAGTATTTTTAGAAAAGTATTTTTCTAATTTTTTTTTTTTTTAGGAATTTGTATAGATATGATAAAGAAATATACAAAATCAAATTTTTTAACTATATTATTGTTTATTTAAAGAAATAGTTTGTACACAGCTTTAAGTTTTAGAATCCATGTTTTTGCACATGGCTTGCAAATTTATCTTCTAGAAGACAAAAAGAAAAACGAAATTTGAAGGATTGAAGCTAGATTTCTTTATAATAAACCACAAGTTTTTGTCTGTTTTTTTTATTTATTATTATATTCAGAAAAGTTAATTTTGTCATTTTTTTCGACACTTTTAGCTGTAAGAATTGAAAAGGTGTTTTATCTGGTGTCTAAAGGTGTTGTAAGGTTTTGGTGTTTTTATTATAACCAGGGTTGGGTTTTTGACGTCAAAAAGTGGTTTTTGACATGACAAGGGTATAATACTGGTTTAAACCGTCAAAAACCCGTCAAAAACTGAAGTTTGCCAAGAAAATATATAAACTTCAAAACTACCAACAGTTGCCATGCATTATATTGAAATTTAATTATACTATAGGTAATCAGCAGGTTTTAAAATATTTTTTAGTTAAAATTAAGGTAAAATAACAGATTTAAAATCTCAGAAATTTGTATTCAAATGCATGTGCAGAAAAATTTTGCACAAAAATTGTTTAAATATTTATATTTTGAAAAAAAATTTTTTTTTTAATATTTAATAAAATTAAAAGTTTATTACTATGCATTTTTGACACATAAGGAACATATAACTAATATTTATAATGATCTTACAAGTTATGTTGTATAAATACAAACTTGATACAAGTGTATAAAAAAAAAATTTTAATGTTGTACCGAATATCTTTATTATCCAGTATGTTAATTTGAATTTAAAAGTAGTTATATTTATGAATAATGATAAATATAATTCATATTGTTTATTGTATTTATTTATAATTATTACACTTATCATTTTAAAACAATTTTTATCTTTTAATTTTTTTTTTCTTCACTTGTATTAAGAATACAAATAATGTATATCTTGAAAGCAAGGAGTAATTATTCAACAGCTGAATATTTAGATATTCAACAAAACTATATAGTATTCAGCAAAATGAAATTCACAAGTATTTGGATAAACTAAATTTTCAGCATAGTAAATGAATAGGCTGAATATACTGTAAATCGACACTAACTACTCTGTGTATTTAACAGAAAGCACTTAAATTTGTATTGTCTTATGTTAACTATGAATTTTAAAAAAATTGAAGATTTAAAATTCAGAATTACTGATTTTTCTGAAAAACTAACAACCAATCACAAAAGTCAAACTAAACAGAAGAACATTACAGTCACTGATCCATGAAATATTTAAACAAATTATTATGGAAATTTTTTAATTATCCTAATAAATTGATTATGAATGTTGCATGTGCCCAACCTGTTTAAAAGATTTTTCTTTAAAAGATGTCTAATGTACAAAACTGCTAATGTTTATCTCTAAAAATGTCTAATTTTTAGTATAATCTATACTATACACTAAATTTGGTTATAAATAAATTTCTTAATAATATCACTGCAGATTTTCAATAACACATGAAAATGAATACATAATATTACAAAAGATGTGAGTTTTCAAAAATACAAGATTTTGGTTACTATTCAAAATATAAGTGTTTCTTCAAAATTTTAAATTTCTTTTATCTAGAACATATTTAGAAACACTATCCTTTATAAAAAATATATAAATTTCATGTATTAATTAAATTTCAAATATGAATATAGGTTTATGACATTTTTGACATTTATGACAGTGAGGTTTTTGACGTGACGGTTTAAACCATGGTTTAAACTGTCAAAAACTGTCACATGTCAAAAACCTGCCAACCCTGATTATAACGCAGTATTTTAACAGTTTGTCTCATACTATTTATTTACTGTCACTTTTTCCTTGTGCTGTAGTATAAATAACCGGTTAACATGGAGAAATTTTAATTTTAGTGTTAAGTTTTGTTTTAGGAACTAAGTACAATTTGTTTTTTCTGTCTTTCTTTTCTATTAACTTTTCTTTTTTATAGGTATTTTTAACAGGACACAGCATATTTTTTAATGATTGCTAATAATAAATTTTATTTTATAGCAATTTTTTCTTTTTAAAACATGAGACATTGAGATTTTCATTTAAAAAGATCATTCAAGAAAAGAGCGTTTTTGTTTGCTGTCTTTTTTTTTAAGTGGCGAAATTAAATTTTTAGAACATTTCTGATGGATTTAATTTTTTTCTTCGTAAATGTATGGTAATTAAAAAACTGAGATGTTTAGCCCTAAAAAAAAATTTCAAAAATTAAGATCCATCATTATTTTTTCTGATTTGCTTTTGTGTATTATCTTTAGGCGTTTTTATGATAGTACAGCATTTTCGAAAGCGTTTCTGATAGGCCTTATTTCTTAGTGTTGTTTAATGGATACGTTTTTCCAGAGAATATTATTCATATCATTGAAATTTTGGTTTCAGTGTTGCTATTTTGCCCCGAATATACATATTCGGCCAATTTTTTTTGCAGAATATTTGGTAATCGAACAAACCACAATTCATTAGTACATTTGGATTGCAGGGTTTGTTGATTTAAATCAAATGATTTTTTTCATATATATTGACTTTAGAAGTTAAGAAACAGTGTTTTTAATTATTGATACTTTAATTATTTTCTTTTCTCAGTTTTAAAATTTATTTTAAATAAATTGCTGCATTAATTAATTTTAGTTTACAAAATTACTTTCTTTCTTGATGTGTGTTAAATTCCAACACATTTGAAAGGACAGATTAAAGTAAACATTTAATGCAGTCTTAATATAGACTTGCATAGCTGTAAAAAGTAGGGTGACCGGGGTAATTCACGATCACTCTGTTTCTTGGGTAAATAATGATCACCTAAGTTTTATTCAAAAAAAATTTTTTTTTTTTTAAATTTGAGACATGGACAAGAATGCTTGTACACATTACTAAAGTATAACTACATTTACTTAATGATAGTTTTTTGTTTAATCTAACAAAATAAGTATCTTTTAAATTGCTTTCCGTATTTTCCACTTCAAAGATGGGTTTCAAAATGTGCACATTTCTGCAAAGATCCCCTTCCTTCTCTTAATAATAAATATTTTGAGTTAATTTCTTTTTCTTTGATATAAAAATAGTGTAAGCTTTTGTTTAATTGTTTCACATCTACTGTAAACATTATAATTGACTATAGGAAACTATATCAAATTTTGCCCCCTACAGATGGGGTAATTATTCATCACTGGGGTAATTCCTGATCATTGTCATTTCTTCTTATAAATAGTATAAAAAATAGCTAATAAATAGCTAATTGTCTTGTCTTAAATAACAGTTCATATTTATTATGTGGAACAACTATAAAATATATTTTAACTGTAATCACAAAATTTGTTTTTAACTGTATACAAGACAAATGTGTTCTGATTTGCACCAGTTCTGGTTCGTCTTACCTTGCTTCTATCTTAATTTTATGTGTGTACATTGTTAGAATAATTTTTAAGTTTATAAATTTGCCTAATATAAATTTGCTAAGAAATTATAAGCCTAAAAAGGATGCTATGCGTCTAGAAAGCAAAATTAGCGAATTTCTTTTAATGATTGAAAATTAAAATTTCAGTGTGAGAGCTACTGCCAGAGCTGTTGACATACCTTACTTAACTTTACACTCTCACTTAATGAAGTTAAAAAATCCAGCAAAAGTAATCCATATGGGAACTCTTTCTTATATTCCAGCAGAGCATGGGAATGAGTTGGCTGCTTGCCTAAAATGTATGGCAGGATGCAAAGATTTTTGGAAAATTTAAAGTGTTCATCTTTATTCTTGCTTTTGAATAAATCATTTTATTAGCTGCTTAAACGTATCTTTTTGGTTTATTTGTTTGATCTTGATGTCGTATTTGTTTAATTATTTTTAAACGGCCCCTTTACTATAAAAACTGACGATCAGTAATTACCCCAGAAGTGATCAGGAATTACCCCAGAAATGATCAAGAGATGGGGTAATTCTTGATCACTATAAGTTTAAAATCTTTTAAATTCTAACTAGATTTTCAAACAAAAGAAGGTAGCATAGGACTCATCTCATATAACTTCAAACTTCCAGTAAATATTAAAATTCTATCTTGAATAGTTTTTTTACAAAATAGATGTTTGCATTTTTTGATCAGGAATTACCCCAGGTCACCCTAATTAATAAACATGAAATTTTTTTTATAAAAAAGGCAAATAATGTTAATTAAAACTCAACGTTTTGATTGAAAAAGCATGGAATTAAAGTCGACTATTTAATTGGTGGAAAATTTATATTTCTAAAACTTGAAGTTATATTAAAAAGAAATTGCTCTAATATGCCAAAAAATATACTCCATATGCCTTTAAAACTCTTTCAAAGTCTATTTGAAGCAGTGGGATTATTAACTGATAACTGGTATTTTTTTCTCATAATATGTTTACAGTATCTTTGACATTATTAGATTTTCTATAGCGAAAGTTTGTGAAAAAAAATTCCAATGAGTACATATATTTTTTTTAAAAATTTTTTGACTTATCTATTATGATGTAAGATTAAAAATGAATATTTTAATATAAAAATATATAGATTAAATATTTATTTATTTTTTGATGAATGAATACATTTAGAAACAACACAATCTGTTACAATTATTTTGTCATTTTAAAAATCAAGAAAAAAAATTCACAATTTTAAATTAAAATTATGGTTTGCTAATTGAAAATTTGTTTTAATAGTTAAAGAACGATGGGTCTGTCCAAGCCAAGTTTAATACTGTTTAGCAGTACCTTCACAATTCAACTTTAGGAAAAACTGTAGTTTTACAAAATACTTTTTCTTAAAATTTTATTTTTGAGTCTCGTAAGAAAGGATAAATTTGTATTTTTACCATTTTTTTGTGTTAATTTTTTAATGTAATATTTAATTTTCACAAATTATGTCTAAATTTTCACAAAATAGGTACTTCTCAGAAAAACCTAGACAGACCACTGAAGTATTCTTTAAAATCTCTATTTAGTTTTTAAATTTCATTCATGCATTTATTTCAAAATGGTTGCTATGTATTATAATGAAAAATTATTTTAGTAAGTTAGAGCTTCTAAAATATTGTTATAATATAGTTTTAATATTAATTTTATTTTGATTAAACATTTATAAAGTATTTTTAATCAAAAATTAAAGTTCTTATAATGTATTTGAATAAAAATCAAAAAAATCTGATTTAAATAAAAAAAAATCTGATTTAAATCAAAATAATCCGATTATTTTGATTTTTTTTAAAAAAATCCAAAAAATCACAAACCCTGTCGGATTGTCAAAGTCACACGGAAAAATATGGAAATAGTTGAAGAAAAAAATCACTTAAATTTATGCTGAACTCAGCACGATTAAAGTGTGTCAAATGTGCGTTTTAAAATTCGCATGTCGTATTAAAATCATCATACTTTTTTATACTACGTTACATGCGAATATATAGAAATAACTGTCGGAAAAAATAGTTTAAAAAGAAGTAAGAATTGCAACAAAAAAAAGTTATAATAATAAATAAAAAATCACATAGATTTACGATGAAATCAGCACAAATAAAGTATGCAAAAAAGTGATTATTTATATAAGCTATCTGAAACTCGCGTCATTGATGTGCTGCCTAAAGGAGATTCTGAAAACAATTTTCCGTAAAAAAAAAATAATAATAAATAAAGAGTCGCAAATTTTGAATTGAAAATTTGAGTCATCACTTTTCGATGCAATCAACACGCACAGATTCGATTATAAATCAATGTTGTTTCTGGAATGCTTTTACAATGTTTATTTACTGCTACAAATTTCCACATTTTTTCTTTCTAAGGAAAACAAAACAATGTTTTTAATACAGCAATACTTTGCTTTTACCAATTTCATCATAAATCCAAGTAATGGTTCAATTTTTGTTTGCATTTATAACTTATTACGATACACTTATTACAATATTATGACTCATGATTTATTTATGCATATTTCATCGTAAATCTTAATTATTGTTTTTAAAGGCAGTTATTGCAATGCACTTCCATGTATTTTAAAAATTCGTAACTTTGTAATGACTTGTAAATTTCAAATTACGCATTTAAATAATTACGTAATGGCTCGCTTTATTCGTGCCGATTTCATTGTAAATTAAAGAGTTTTTGTTTTTTTTTTTAGATAATGCTGTTATTTAAACTTTGAAGTTATTGCAACACATGAGTTTCTTCTATTAGGGTGACCCGGGGTAATTCACGATCACTCTGTTTCTGGGGTAAATAATGATCACCTAAGTTTTATTCAAAAAAATTTTTTTTTTTTTTTTTTTTTAAATTTGAGACATGGACAAGAATGCTTGTACACTTTACTAAAGTATAACTACATTTACTTAATAATAGTTTTTTGTTTAATCTAACAAAATAAGTATCTTTTAAATTGCTTTCCGTATTTTCCACTTCAAAGATGGGTTTCAAAATGTGCACATTTCTGCAAAGATCCCCCTCCTTCTCTTAATAATAAATATTTTGAGTTAATTTCTTTTTCTTTGATATAAAAATAGTGTAAGCTTTTGTTTAATTGTTTCACATCTACTGTAAATATTATAATTGACTATAGGAAACTATATCAAATGTTGCCCCCTACAGATGGGGTAATTATTGTTCACTGGGGTAATTCCTGATCATTGTCATTTCTTCGTATAAATAGTATAAAAATAGTTAATTGTCTTGTCTTAAATAACAGTTCATATTTTTTTAAGTGGAACAACTATAAAATATATTTTAACTGTAATCACAAAATTTGCTTTTAACTGTATACAAGACAAATGTGTTTTGATTTGCACCATTTCTGGTTTGTCTTACCTTGCTTCTATCTTAATTTTATGTGTGTACATTGTTAGAATAATTTTTAAGTTTATAAATTAGCGTAATATGAATATGCTAAGAAATTATAAGCCTAAAAAGGATGCTATGCTTCTAGAAAGCAAAATTAGCGAATTTCTTTTAATGATTGAAAATTAAAATTTCAGTGTGGGAGCTACTGCCAGATCTGTTGACATACCTTACTTAACTTTACACTCTCACCTAATGAAGTTAAAAAATCCAGCAAAAGTAATCCATGTGGGAACTCTTTCTTATATTCAGGCAGTACATGAGAATGAGTTGGCTGCTTGCCTAAAATTTATGGCATGATGCAAAAATTTTTGGAAAATATAAATGGTTAATCTTTATTCTTGCTTTTAAATAAATAATTTTATTAGCTGCTTAAACATATTTTTTTGGTTTATTTGTTTGATCTTGATGTCGTATTTGTCAATTACCATTGTATAATTTTTTTTAAACTGCCCCTTTACTATAAAAACTGGTGATCAGGAATTACCCCAGAAATGATCAAGAGATGGGGTAATTCCTGATCACTAAAAATTTAAAATCTTTTAAATTCTAATTAGATTTTCAAACAAAAGAAGGTAGCATAGGACTTATCTCATATAGCCTCAAACTTCCAGCAAATATTAAAATTCTATCTTGAATAGTTTTTTTACAAAATAGATGTTTGCATTTTTTGATCAGGAATTACCCCAGGTCACCCTATATTTCATTATTGATTATATAAATTCTTTGAATACATTATTTCTGAATGAATTGTTAAACAGAGAAATTTAATGAAATCAAATGCTACTTTTTTTTTTTTTTTTCATTTTTAGACACATATTTTATCACTGATGTTACAATTAAAATTATAATTTGGTAATTATTACATTATGATGAGGCATTTAGTATCTTTTAAAATAATTCATATCTGATGATCAATCAACCAAACAGTGACAATTTAAACAATTTCTTTCTAGGAAACAATACAAACCTAATTTAGAATTTTTTACAAAATTTATAATTTTATAAGTAGTAAGTAAAAATACCAAAGAATTATTAAATTCTATTTCTGAATTTCAATCAAAGCATCCTGAGCTATCAAGTGTCCCTTTTAGAAAAAAAATTTCTTATAAAATATCTGAGTTCTCCATAGGAATAAAAACGGACAGGGTGCTTCCTCACAGAAAAGGGAACTCACACCCACTTAAAACCATAAAAATTTATTGAAATGTGTAATATCATGTAATAACTAAATTTGATCCTCAAAACTTTTTAGGTTACTGTACATTTCAAAAAGTAATTTTGACTCATCTAAATTTATTTATTATTACAATCTTTTCAATCAACAAGAGAAAAAATTGTAGTTTATAAGTAATAATTAAAGGCATGCTAAGAGATAATCTCTGTGCATAAATTGTTTTTCTTCAAAAAAAGGGGGGGGGGATTTAAAAAATATGCATTTTTTGATTGACAACTTAAAATAATTTTTTCTATGATTTATTCTGAAAATTATTAGAAAATAAACATGTAAGAGTTAACTTTTTTTAAAGGTACTTATTTAGAAGATAATTTTAAATCACTTAAAAATTTATTAATATACTTCCTAGAGAAAAGATAAGTTTATAAAAATTGGGAATAATCCTGACAAAGTGAATATTTGTAATAGTTACTATAATCTGAGTAAAATTTATAAACACAGATAATTTTTGTATGTAATTATTATTTTAGCAGTTTCTTAAAGATGGAATATAAATATAAAAAAACAGAATTTTTTAAGGGATGGCAGCTTATTTTTACAAAGAGGGTGCATTTATAAGGATCAAAGGGCAGGCAGAACGCGCTGCCCTTCTAAAAACGCTTAGGGAAAACACTGAACTATTTTAAAGCAGCTTAATCATGTACTCAATAATTTAAGTCTATATATTTTGCTGATAGAAAATAAATTATAATCAGTTCTCGGTTAACATATTTTGGCAAATAAAAAGTATAAATACATAAAATTTTAAATGTAAATCAAAAATTAATGTCCATGTTTTGTCGAAAAATTAATTATATTAAGAAATTTTATTGAAATAATTATTTAAAAAAAATTTATGCAAAACAGCTAATTATGCTAAGTAGTACAAAAAAATAAATAAAAAATAATTTTAAAAAAAGATGAAAAATCTTGAGCATATTTACATGATTCATGACACTTAGTTTTTAATTTTTAAAATTTTTTTTTTAACTTGTTAAAGTTATTAAAATTTACAGAAAGTATAAATGACACAAAGTCTTATTTCTAAAAAAATCACTAAAATTGCTCGAATTTTTTTGAACTTAGTTATATGCTTGTAAAGTCTGCAAATATGACATCTGTAAATGGTAGAATTGCTCAGTACCAATTAACAATATTTAAAATCTTCAAAACTAAAACAGGTTATAAACATCATTTTGTTAATTCATAGACTTCCAATTATTGTAACTAGTTTGTGTATGCTAAAAACTTTTTAAATATCCCTTGCAACAATTTTTTCTTGGCTACAATTCGGCTTAATATTAGCTCAATACGGGTGCTATATAAGAACATGTATTGAGGAACCAATATTAGAATAACTAGATTTTTTAATATTGGTCTTAGAATTGTCTATATTGCCTGAATCATGATTATAAAATATATTGTGATTCTAACAATTCTATAGAAGACGAATATTGTTTGTAAAATGGCCATAAAATATCGGGTGAATCGATCTATTCTATATATGGCCAATATTGGAAAAATAATGGCTATTTGAAACCTTACTAAGCTAAGATTCATGAATATTGATCCAATGAAGGCCCAAATTGTTTTGCTGCTTGGGTGATTATTACAGAAAAAATTTTAAAAAATAACTCATTACAAAAATTTTGAAATTGAGGTTTCATATTCACAGATGGTGACAAACATCCTACAGTTTGTTAAACTCTGTGCATTGAGTGCAACTGTTTGCTCAGAGTGCTATTTTAGTACTTAGGTACATTAAAATATTTAATTTGTATAGAGATTATTTCATTTGTAATTTTTTTTTATACTCATCTTCATATATTTTGTAACTCTTTTCAGGTATTACTGGTATTTTAATTCAATTGCAAGATGTCCTATTCTGCTCCAAGAATACAAGTCTTTCGACCTACTATGGAAGAGTTTAAACATTTCTCTAAATACATTGAATATATTGAATCACAGGGTGCTCATAAAGCCGGCTTGGCAAAAATCATTCCTCCTGAAGGATGGATACCACGTAGAAATGGATACGATGATATTGATCTTGTTATCCCTAGCCCTATTACCCAAATGGTCACTGGACGACAAGGATTATATCAACAGCTAAATATTTCTCAAAAATGCTTGACTGTAGGAGAATTTCGTAGAATGGCTGAAAGTCCCAAATTTCGAACTCCGAACCATTTTGATTATGAAGATTTGGAGAGAAAGTATTGGAAAAATATTACATATAATTCACCTATTTATGGTGCTGATGTTTCTGGATCTCTTTATGATGCTGGTGTAAATGAATTTAATATCCAGCGCTTAAATACTATTTTAGATTTGGTGAAAGAAGATTATGAGATACAAATTGAAGGAGTAAATACTGCTTACTTATATTTTGGTATGTGGAAAACTACATTTGCATGGCATACAGAAGATATGGATTTGTATAGTATTAATTATGTGCATTATGGTGCTCCCAAATCTTGGTATGTAATTCCACCTGAACATGGGAGACGACTGGAAAGATTAGCCGCTGGTTTTTTCCATGGTAGCCATTCTGAGTGCCCTGCCTTTTTGAGACATAAAATGACCATAATATCTCCTCATATTTTGAAGCAATATTCAATCCCTTTCAGTAAGATAACTCAAGAACCTGGAGAATTCATGATAACATTTCCATATGCCTATCATTCCGGATTTAATCATGGATATAATATTGCAGAATCTACCAATTTTGCATTGCCACGTTGGGTTGAATATGGAAAACGATCTATCTCCTGTGTTTGTAGAAATGACTGTGTGAAAATTTGCATGGATATTTTTGTAAGAAAATTTCAACCAGAGAGATACGAGTTGTGGAAAGCTGGTAAAGATGTAGGTTCTCACCCAGAAGACCCAGCTCGTCAGTATGCAGCTCCTGCCCCTAAGAAGCTAGAACTTGCACTTTGTGCGCAAAGAGAGAGAAAGAAACTGAAAGATGTACAAAAAATAAAAAGGCATCCCATTGCTAAACCTCAAGATATTGCTGAAGCAGGTTGTAGTCAAGATGACGAATATGAAACAAATGTGGCTGATAGTGATGAAGAGACAAAATTTTATGATGTCAACGAAATTGTTAAAAGTGAATCTTCCAAAAAACGAGTGAAAAGTCAAGCAAAAGTTCTTCAAGTAAAAAAGCAAAAGAAAAAACCAAAAGAAATTATTTTAACTGCGAATGAAATCTCTTCCCAAGATTTCAAAACAGATGAATTTGAAGTCAAATTAAATAGGGAGCAAATTAATGAAGTTGAAATTGATTCAACAAAAGAAATTCTTAGTTCTGAATCTGACCAAGAAGTTACCATGGATACTTCACTTGAAGAAGAAAATTTAAAGCACACAATTGTAACTAAGTCAGAGCCTGAAGAAGATGTTAAGAGTTTTTATCCAAATGAAACTATTCTAAATGAATCAGTTGTTGCTGGTGAAAAGCCACCTGAGCTAAAACCATTTTGGGATCCTGAAGAAAAGATTAAGCAAGAAAAATTGAAACAAATTCAAACTACCGAAGCTATTAATTCACAAATAAAGTTGTTTGAGGATTATCCTAAATTGCAAGAAGCTGTAAATGCAGGTTCTTTCTCAATTGTTACACTTGAATCAAATAGTTTAGAGGAGGATACAAAGTTAAAAACCGAACTTTCTCCTGTAGAATATCCACTTTTTACTCCAACTTGGCGTTGTGAAAGAAATGGTTTGAAAATTAAATTAAAAAGTTGTTCAAGTTCTCCTCCTGATAGCTCACCCCCCTCTCAACATACTTCTTCTATGTCCTTAAAACATACTTCTATGTCAAGTGATTCATCAGTGGAGACAGTTGTATTGAATGAATCAGTGTCTGATGATATATTTGTAGTTACCAATGAGGCTGAAATATCCCTCGAAGAAAAAAATCTTAATGAACTTAGTCAAAGCTGCTCTACTAGTTTTTCTTCACCAATTGAACCCAATACTGGAACAAAATCTAAAAGTAAACGAATAAGTAACCTGGATACTAGGTGGGCTACACATCTTACTAATCTCTGGCAGCATGAGCCTAGAAATTTTGATGCAGAAATTGCATTCAATGAGAGATTAGCTAGCGTAGCACCCCATTGTGCTATTTGTGTAGTGTTTTCACCTTTATATCATAATAATAGCTTTCCCACAGAACCAGTTCATGTGCCTTCTTATAGTGCTGTCAAAATGCCAGCTTATTGCTATGGTAATTCTTTAAATAGTGATTGCATGATTGATACAAATTCTTTATTAAGAATGGATGGTACAGCTCCACTTTTGACATGTTCAAGATGCAAAGTATCTGTTCATGCCACTTGTTATGGTGTATCGATGTTGCCATTAAACTCTTGGGTTTGCACACGATGTTCAGCACAAGCTTTTAAAGCAGAGTGTTGTTTATGCGTCTTGCGAGGTGGAGCTCTTAAACCGACTACTGATGGTCGCTGGGTTCATGCAGTTTGTGCAATTCTAATAACTGAAACTTTCTTTGAAAACACCATTCAAAAGCAACCTGTTAACGTGTCAAAAGTTACGTCTGCACGCCAACGTTTAAAATGTAGATACTGCTTTAAAACCTCTATTACCAAAGAGCCAAAAGGAGCATGTGTTCAATGTCGGTCTGGAAAGTGTTTCATATCATTCCATGTCACATGTGGCTACATGGCAGGAGTGATTTTTGAAACTTGTGATTGGCCGGACCCCATCCACATGATATGCACAAAGCACACTGCTGCCAGGCGTAAGCCACCTAAACGAGAGCTAACAAGTATATCTGTCGGAGAGAAAGTCATAGCTAAACACCGAAATAAAAGATATTACTGGGCTAATGTGATCTCAAAATACATTCAAGAGTATTATTCTATCCTGTTTGATGACAACTCCCATTCAACAAACACTTTACCTGAAGATATTGTCAGTAGAAGTGTCACAGAGAAGGGCACACCTCAAATAAATGAGAAAGTGCGAGTAAAATGGCCTGATGGTGAGATTTATAACGGCATGTTTAAAGGATCACAGTCGTGTGAGTTGTATGTTATTGAGTTTGATGATGGATCTATAATGCGTTTGGAGAGGAAAGAAATATATGCTGCTGACGAAGAGCTACCTAAAGCTGTGCAATCAAAAGTATCCCATTCTAGTGAAAGACATGCCATCGATTATGATACTGAAAAAAATGGAAAACGCGTCAGAGTTACTAACCCTAAGTACAGGTTGAGTGTTTAACTTATTGTGAATACGTTTTTAAACTTCAGCATACATTATTTGTCTGAAGTTGTTTTTCATTTGCTCATCAGCTCCATTCTCATGATCAATGAAATGTTTTACAGAACAGTTTCATTATCACATGGTTACCATTAGAAACTTGATAAAGTGTAAATAAATTTTAATTAAAAAAAATTCCTATCTAAAACTTTGACCCAAATAAATTAACTTTGGGAGATGAAGATGCACACCATTGTATAAAAATCATTAATGAGTTTCTTTGCATATTCTAGCTATGTGTGTGCTTTTCAATTGATATTCTATTATTTATGTAATCTTCACAATGTGTATACATTTGTTCTTACTTCTTTACTTTCTCTATGTAAATGTTAGAAAATATAATAAGTAATCAAATCAAGATACAGTAGGGAATTATTTAAAGCAATTCATCTAATAATTTTTCTTATAACACCAGATGTATGATATTGTTAACCCTGTGAGTTCTTCCCATGCAACATAATTTGGAGTTCTTACTGTAATGTATGAAATACATAATTACTGGATAGAATGTTTATGTATTTACTGATGTATTTATGATTTTAACTAAACTGTAAATTTTTCAAAAATACCTCCCACTTTGCTACAAAAATAAATGTTTTTCCTTTTGTTTGTTGTTAATTGTTTGCCTTAAGTTATTTTTTAAATTGGATTACTCTATAATATTATATTACAAACAATTTTTATTTATAAATTTTTTTAATTTGGCATTAAAAAAAAAATTTCCGATTGAAAATAATTGAATTTTCAATGCCTTATTTATTATTTTATAGGTGTGTAAGTGGTAATTGAGTTATGACTTACATTTAATTGTTTAAATTAACAATAAAATAAATTTTAACTATTAATTTTTAACTTTAGTTTCATTATATATTTTGTTTTTGCGAAAATTATTGCAAACAATAATTTTTTTTATTGTAATTTTGTATTTACGTTAGATATTATTCAGTATTTTATGTACTTTTAAAAACAGAATTTTCTCTATTTCTTTTTCAATTCTTTTCTATTAAATCTGTTTTAATACTTTTTAAAGTAAAAAATAGATTTTTTTTACAAGTAAATAAAACTGTTACACAACTTTTGCGACAAGAGTTTTTAATTCAATATGCCTACTTTTTTGATGTCAAAATAAAAATTACAGTAAAAAAAATTTCTTCATTTATTTTTCTTTTTTAAATTACTGAATGCTCAGCAATGAGTACTTTTAGTTTGAATTATCTCCATGAATTATTTTCAAAATCATTGGTTCCTTTCAGTTTACAATTTTCATCTCTCTGTAGTTTCTTAAAATTTATTCTCAATGATAACTAAAAAATTTCATATTCAAAATTATATTTAAAGATAATTTATTAAATATTGTATATAATATATGTGTGAGTTAATATTATTTTTAATTTTACTATAGCACAAGTACTTAGAGGACTATAATTTTGTTCTTCAAATGATTGAAATAATTTTTGTTTTTGTATTCTGGTCTTCTTCAATTATTTCTTTAAATTTATTCTTTGTTGCTAGATGTAGTTTTTATTTAAGATTGTAATTCTATTATGTGAAGGAAAAAGCTGCAATTTGTTTATTTTTTCCTATGTCTAATGTGTGACACGTTGGTCGGTACACGTTGTCTTCTAAGCATCCAGTGCTTATTGACACCTCAGCTAGGAAGTTCCTTTTTCAATGCTTTCTCTAATCTTGATATAAAAAAGTATATTTCAACTTTGAATATTTACTTGAATTGACATGACTTATCACATTTTGGGAACACCTTCTGTAAATTTTTTTCTTTTCTTTTTTCCCATTTGTTTATTGTTCCTACAAATATAATTTTCTTGTATTGGGAAAGGCTGATTCTATTTGGTATTTAATATTTTATTTGAGCAGTATAGAGCGTGGCCATGCATACATGTCTTTTTCCCACCAATTGTGTTCTTATTGATATATGTGTTGTAGATAGTGTATGATGTTTAATTTTATCTATGATCTCATATAGATGAAGTTGTATATTTCTGCATTGTTGCCATGCATATTATTTAATCATTTCACAAAATTGA
This sequence comes from Parasteatoda lunata, assembly GCA_949128135.1. Taxonomy (NCBI): domain Eukaryota; kingdom Metazoa; phylum Arthropoda; class Arachnida; order Araneae; family Theridiidae; genus Parasteatoda; species Parasteatoda lunata. Next base: position 57,404,012 of record OX421977.1, read on the forward strand.
TAAAATGTATATTAATTGAAATTATAAGAAATAAATATTGTTGAATGTTGTAATTTTGCATCTTATTGAGAAATATTTCATTGCAATATAAATGTATTGTGCACAGGAAAAAAAATGAACAAAGCACCCAGAAAAAAGTTCAAATGATTGGATTTTTATGTACTACTTCTCAATCTTCAAGGTTTGAGAGGGTGACCTCGAATATTCTAATTAAGACTATATTTTAAGCTACAGACTATTTAAGTCCAGACTATATTTTAAGCTACAAAATCGGGCACAAAATTTTATGTTCTCTGAATAAGTATATATATTTTGACAGATTTGGTTTTTTGACCCTCAAAATTTAGGGGGCTGCTGTAATCTTGGAAATGTAGTCCCAATTTTTGGTCAGGAGATCTGTTTAAAGTATGGACTCCTTAATGTTAATTTCACTTTTTGCGTCTTTTGTTATGTCTCGAGAACTTTCTTAGCGAATAGAAGAATTTTTGTGTTCAATTATAAAATTCATTTATACAAAATTAATTCCATGCAAAAATGACTTTTAGTAAATATTTATTATTTTATTCAAATAGTCTAAACAATTTTGGATTGTAAAATATTAAATTTTTTACGTTAGCTTAAAGAATGTAACTTTGTATAGCAAAATACAAAATTTGAACCAAATTGGTTAAAAAGTTCTTGAGATATCGTAGTTTAAATATCTGACTTTTTTTAACATTCGAATTCTCACAAACTGTTCTGATTTCTTTCAAATTTTTTATACCTTGCAATGCCAAATCATTGTAATTTTTAATTATTGAATAAAATAGTAATAAATAATTATTTAAAATTGTTTTTTGAGGGGAATTATCTTTAAATAAACAAATGTTATAATTTTGAGCAAAATTGTTTAGATTCGCTTAAAAATTTCTCAAGATTTGACAAAATATGCGAAAAGTATAATAAATATTAAGAGGTAAAGTTTGGATCTCTGTCCTGACCAAACTATTAGGAACATATTTCCTAAATTGCAACTACCACTATAATATGTTTTGGGGAAATCATAATCCCTCAGAAAAAAAAAAAGTATGTTTATGCAAAGAGAGTACGTTTTTTTGCGTATAATTTAAAATATCGTCTGTTTTTATAAATTAGCATATTTGAGGTCAACCCTCTAAACTATTAAGATTGAGTCCTAGTATGTGAATATCCAATCATAAGATCCAAAGTTATTCAGGGCTCTTAAGTATTTTGGGTATTTACCTTACTTTAAATCCTAAAACACTGGGCAATTTATATCATGTTCAATTTAAGAATTTAAAAAATTGAATAATTTTAAATGAAAGAAATTATGCTAGAGCAATGAGTAAGCATAAAACTAGATGGAAAAATTTCATATTCGTTAATTTCTTATAATTCAGAGCCAGTTTTTTTTTGGGGGGGGGATGCAGAATTGTCCAGAGTCTCCCAACTTTTATTTTACTTGTTTTATTTGTAGTTTCCGTTGAGAAATGCAAATATGTGGTGTACTCATTACGTAAATAAACTAGGCATGCCGAAGATGGAATAGAAATTTTTTTCAATATCTACTTATATATGATAAATTTTATCATATTTAATTTTTGAAACATACATTATACCAATATGGAGACAATAAATTAAACACCAATGCTTGTCTAGAAATTTTTAAAAAAAATCTTGCTTTGGCCTAAACTCATTGCGTCCAACGTATATATAGTTTTAACATAATTGTGGACTTTTTGCGAAATTTTTTCACCGTGTCTCCTGCTTGAAACTGGTTTCATATCAAAATATGGAATTCATAATTACAGAAAATATCCAAAAATGTATAAAAATTGAACAAGGAATTAAGGAAAATTATAAAAAGGAAATAGAAAATTAAAAATGACTTCATTGTATATAATAACACATGCTAACATAAGATTGAGCACTTAAAGAATTATTTATAATTCTTTGCGTCACGTCATTTATTTGAAACTAGTTTCACATTGACTGATTTCATATAAAAATATGGGCGTCATATTTTTCGAAAACATGTTTCTAAAAATATTTGTAGAGCTTTAAAGTCGAACAATTTATCTTTTTTTTCTTCTTATGTCCTGATCTTATCTGAGCGTCATTTTTACGAAATATCCATTTATATCTAGATGTATTTATTGAAATTTTTTTTGAAAAAATTAACCTAGCTTTGAATATTTGAAGTCGTAAGGATAGTTGCGTTGTTGTGTATTACATTCGTTTTCCTAGTTTCGATAACTTTGTTTTTTTTTTACTAAAATATTAATTTACTACCCCAATGTACACACTTTTCTGTTTTCCTCTTCGCTAAGGATTCTAAGTTTAAACATATTAAAGGCAGTCTTTATGGAGCAGTATGTATTTTGTTGTGGTTTTTCAACCCTTTTCTATTGGTTTTAAAAAAATGTCAATTATTTTTCGATAATTTGTATTTATAATCGTTAATTAGTTTGTTAGTCTGATCATAGTACGCTGAGCATTAAAACACGAATTTTTTCAAATTCATCTTAATAGGTCTAGTTTTTATTGTATAATTATCATAAAAACTAGACCACTACTTAGGTAGTGCATTGAAAATCTGCAGAGATAGGATTAAATGTTTGAAACTTTTATCAATTATAAACAGCTCATTTGTAGCCCTAGAAAGCACTCTTCTATGCGTAATTTTTAAAAAAATTATGCTACTGATTTTCTTTAAATAGTAATTTAGAATGAATTGAATTTTTTTTTTTCATTTTTCCCATAAAAGAGAATTTTTTTATTTTTATGAAATCATCATTGACTTATATGTATGTTTCTTTTTCTTGTTTCTTACTTAGGTCTTTTAGAGAGATAAATATTTAAACCAACACTTCATATGTTCTCACCTTTAGTGTGTGGAGAGTAATAGAAAAAGGAAGTACGTTAGGTTTTGTCTTGATTTTTAAATAGATAAAAAATACTTTTAAGTTAGGAAACTATAACTAACTGAAAACTACATTAAATATAGTTCTAAAAGAAAGCATTGCGGAAATTTCAAAAAATATTTTTGATAGTTAAATTTGGAAAATATTAAGAAAGGAGAAAATATTGTAGTACATTCTTACACAACTGAAAAGAGAAGGAGAAGATAGGGGGTTGGGACATGACATGGAACCGGTCTTCTTCCCAGATGGCGTATTGGAGCGTTGTGAACGCCCCAGTCAGTTTTTATATATAGTCATATTTCACCAATCAGTTCTTCGCTCGCCACTCCAAATTCTCTAACGCAAATTTTTCACATGCAGTGTGAATTATACTGAAATTGGCTTGTCCGTGTAGTTAGGGAACATTCTCACGGGGAACAATTTCTCCACATGCAAATGAGAACTAGATTGATGAAAAATATTTACTCCATGCTGTAAATATTAGCAAAATAAAGATGACAGCTATTTTAAATTAGTATTTAATATGAACTTGGAAATAAAAAGATGTAGATGTAGTTAATTTACGTCGCACTAGAGCTGCACAATGGGCTATTGGCGACGGTCTGGGAAACATCCCTGAGGATGATCCGAAGACATGCCATCACAATTTTGATCCTCTGCAGAGGGGATGGCATCCCTGCTTCGGTAGCCCAACGACCTGCACGCGAAGTCGAGCACTTTACGGTAGAACAGTTTAACGAGGACCAATACCGCACACCCTCGGTCCCTACGCAGACTGATCCAAGTGGTCACCCACCCGCACACTGACCGCAGCCAGTGATGCTTGACTTCGGTGATCTGCTGGGAACCGTGTCTTAACGATCAGTCCACTGCGGGACTGGAAATAAAAGAGAAATAAAAGAATAAAAAGAAAAGAACGATTAGAAAAAATAAACTCAGATATACAAGAAAAGAAGTTGCCAGATAACGAAAGTGCAACTCTCTACAAGATAAAACAAAAAATAGCGTGAAGCTCGCTGATAGCATGCTCGATTTATAACACTCCAAAAAAACTTGCCAATTGGATTTTCACTCGCGGGCGATTTCTTTTCATGCAGAAAAAATATGTTTGTAGTGGGAATGGCCCTGTTATTCTCAAAAGAATTAGCGTTAGTAAAAGAGATCTTCTTGCCTGGCAACATAAATGAATGAGAACGAAAGAAACAACGAAACGAAAAGTTGATTCAGGAACGTAAGTTGTGATTGACAATATTTTGTAATTACGACTTAATTTGTACATTTTGTCAATAAGTATATTGTCTTAAATTATTCTTCTAAAAAATGGAGTAAGTATGTTTGTATACTGTAAGGTTAAAAAGGTGTAAGCACAAAAAGAAAGAAAAAAAAAATTGTGTTAGATGCATTGCATTTGTAAATCATTTTATGCGAAATATATATAGCTTTATTTTAACCAACTCTAAATAATTTTCGAAACATTGTCACAACGCTATAAATTTCGTATGAAATATCGATCGTTATTACTTCTCTTCGCAGTACCTCAACCATTCTCATAATTATTTCCAATTCTTACAATTACATCTAATCATATTTAGTTTTCGGGGATACTTTTGTATCGTGATCTGTAGTGCCAAGTGCAATCGCCAAGGTGTCAAATATATTTTAAACGTGAAAATTTTTATAAAAAAAAAGTATGTTGATGTTTGCCCAGAGGTGGCTACTAGTTATAGTGGGTCATTTTCAGTTATATTTTTTGTGTTTCTCGCGGCACGCTGCCCGGAAGTTGTCAAAACTTGGTGGTTATTCAGCATCAGATCACGATAAGGAAATCTTCACACCGTACTTGATTCATCCTTTCTGGTTTTCATTCAAAGTCATGTTAGGTTAATAAGGTATTGTAAGTTATAAATAGGCCTCACCAGTCTGTTTTTTTGTTGTTACTTTTGCTATAATATTTGAATTTCTTTTCTCATCCAATAGCTTGGTAGTGTTCTATTCATGAATAAAACAACAATCAGAAGAAAATGTTTTTCAGCAGAGCTCAAAACTTGGGCTCCAAAAATGATAGACCAGAACATTCCAACCATGGAAGTTGTTCCAGGACTGACACAGCACCTGAAGGTCACAGACTGTGTGATAAAGAACATGAACAGCAAATTGATAACTCAAATACAGTATTAGAAAAGATTGCTAGCTTGTATGCGGAACGGCTTCTTAGTGATATCACATTAGAAGTTGGCGGGAAACATTTTGCAGCTCATCGCCTCATTCTTTGTGCTTCTAGTGATGTTTTTCAGGTAGTTCTTTTTTTTCTTTTATTTTCACATTAATAAACTCCTATCTTGATTTTCATATCATCAATAACCTGTAACTTCTTTTTTTTTATTATAAATAGAATTTTTTGTAATATATGGTTGCTTTCTAGCACCACATACTACCCAAACTTGTGATTGCATTACAGTAGAACCTTTATCGATTTTAAATGGGACCATTCCTTACAGACGATGATTGTGAGTCTATACAAAATATCAAAGAAAGTCTTGAAAATTTAAATAAGTAATGAACCTGAAAATTACATTAAATTTAAAACGAGTATAAGCAATTTTAATTAAAAAAAATATTCACTATTTTATTAAATATATTTTACTTGCAATGAACAGATAATTAAACACATTTATATATTTAAATTAATGTCAAATTTATGTTTGAATTCTCTTATTATTAGTGGAACAAGGCTCCCAGGTGTCAGGGAAAACTTGGAATTGTCAGGGAATTTTATTTTATCCCTATAAGGTTGGGAAAGGCTTAATTTTTCCAAAGAATCAGGAAAATTCCTATGTTGTACCTGGAAAATTCCTATTTTGTGCCTGGAAAATAACCAGTATTAGAATCGTCTATAACAGTAATCAGTTATTTAGATTCAAGTTAAGTAATTTTAACAAGTATGAGAATTATTTTATAAAAGTCCTCTCTTTTGTGAAACTTTTCCATGTTTCTATTTTCATTCTATTATATGTTTTTTCTAAAAAAAAAGAAAAGCTTTACACATTACGCTCACACATTACAAATAAAGAAAACTCAAAGCTTTCTAATTAAAAATTGCATGGTATAGAATTATGGTATGGATTTTCATTGAAATTTACCTGCTATACTTGGAAGAGTTGGAATTATTTTTCTGAAATTGAGTGGGTACCCAGTGCAAATAATAAATTTGCTACATATGTAACAGATTGCTATTCATTTTCTATAAGTTCCCTGTGAATAAGAAAGATCTTCATCGTTAAAATGTCTTTGAGGGCTTCCACACATCTTGGCACTGGTTGTGGTTCCATTTTACCATTTTTATAAACTTTTCAGCTTACTTTATCGTATTCTTTCAGCCTATACAACATTTATGCAACAGACTTCACAAGTTTTAACATTTTCATCCACTGATGCATAAACATCAAACTTGCTATTTGTGGTACTTTCCAGCTACTGAAACAAATTTAAACTGTAACAGTATTTTCTTCACCATTAGTTTCTAGAATTTCTGTTTTTCTTCTAAAAAAAACTTATAATTTTTGTTTTATTTTTAATGTATGTAGAATATCTAAAGTTTTTTTTTAGATAGGAAATCATCTGCAAGTTTTTAAAACGATCTAAATGGGTATTATTAACATAAAAATATCATTTGTGATGGGACCATTAAAACAGTATGATACTACGAGGGAAGAACTGAGGATGCTGTAACAATGACTCATGGTTCAATTATATGTAGAGCTCCTGTAATACAAGCTATTAAAAAAAATTGATTTAAGAAAAATACTTTTTAAATACTTAAAATATTGGAATTTAAATTCTCTATCAATGTGAATACTAGTTAAGCAAATCTTTATTAATGAAAAAATATTTTAAAAAATATGTTTATTATGTTAGAAATAATATAATTAAAATAAATTTTTAGATAGGAAAAATTATTGGATCGATTTCGTTACGAATTTACAAAAGAAAAACAGGATATTTTGCCCATCCATTCTATCATTGTTGTCCCCACCCCTGTGCGGATCAAGGGTTTAAATCCACCCCTGTTTGAAACTTTTAGATGGGAAATAATGATGAATTTTTAATTTCTGCATCTACATTACATTTCTCAAATTTTATGCTGGAAGTTTCAAGGAATTTAAGCTTGACTGGAGAATCTCATCCTGTAATTCTTATTACATTGATGGCAGTCTTTTGCAGGGTTAAGGAGTAGGAAGGGGAATTATCTATATTATGTTAGTTTTATACATACTGACCATATTTAAAATTATAATTTTTTTTTTTTACTTTTGACCTAATGTCGACATTTTATTTTAGGTAATGTTGATGAATCCAAATTGGAGTGAATCACAAGAAACCAAAATATGCTTGCAAGAAGATCCAGCATGTGTACTTGTATTTCCTGATTTTTTGAAATATCTCTATACAGGCAAACTTCATATAAATCACTTCCTTGTCTTGCCTTTGGTTACTTTGGCCGATAAATATAATGTAAAGGATTTAGTTCATCTTTGCGTTGATTATATGTGTCGCCATGTAGTGTCTGCCACACGTCATAACCAATTGGTAAATGTTTAAGAATATTGCTTTTTTATAATTGTAGTCTAATTTTTCATAAAATTTCAGTATTCCTTATAAGTAGTCTAACAGTTTATTTTTAAAAAAAATTATAAGTCTGACTGTTTGAAACTTGTACAGGTTTTCTTCTTTAAATTTTTGGTATGTGTGGTTTAATCTTTTGTTGACCTTTAAAATTTATTTTTTTTCCTCTTAATTGATTCTGAACTTGACTATTGTTGCAACTAAATTTTTCTTTTAATTTCAATTTCTAATTATTTAAAAAAAAAAAAAAAGTTATTTAGTGAAGTTAATTTTTTGCAAAGATATATAAATCTTAATTGTACGTTACTAGATTCTTATTTTATAGTAAAAAAAATCATAATTTATGCCAAAATTAGCTTATTAAAATAGAAAACATGTAGGATAAAAAAAATATTATTGTTAAAATGCAATGTTAAAAATATAGATGTCGACAGAATCTATAATGAATTATTTACAGCAGAGATTGATTAAAAATATGAGGGCAAATAACGGGTTAAGTAAAAAGTTTTCCGCCAAGGGAAGATACCTCCGTGCCAGCAGCAGCCATTCCCGTGGTAGTTAACCTTTTTTGAAACGGGCTTTTGCATTTTAAAGCTGAAAGTTGGAACTACACAACTGTGTAATTTGTTTGTCAAAATTTTATCATCTTGTGCACCAAACAATTGTTTAAAATGGAGCTATCACGTAAACAGATCAGAACGATTATGTACAATGAGTTCCGAAATAAACTCAGTGCAACTGAATGCCACAAGAAAATGTATGAAAGTTTTGGTTTCAATACTGTTTCTTATGACCCAGTAAAAGTTTGGTTTTGAAAGTTTAATAGTGGGAATTTCAACATTGAAGATGAACCACGTTCTGGCCACCCTATTGAGGTTGATTGTGACCAATTAAAGCAAATTATTGATCAAGACAAAAATGTTTAAACACGAACCATTGCGTTAGAGCTTGATGTATGCCAAAAAACAATAGTAAATGCCCTCAAACGCATAAATCTAACATTTAAGTTTAACCACTGGGTGCCTCACGAATTGACTGCTGAAGACAAGAGCAAAAGAAAAGCAGCCTGTTTGGTTCTGATCAGAGATCAAAGGAAAGAGAATATTCTGGACAGAATTGTGACCTGTGATGAAAAATGGGTATACTACAACAATACTAGCATTAAAGGAGGGTGGTCAGCACCCGGGGAATCAGCAGGTTCGGTTGCAAGCCGAACGCTAACTAACAAGAAGGTCCTTCTCTGTATCTGCTGGGATTGTAGTGGAATTATCTACAAGGAGTACCTGAAAAGCGGGCAGGCTATCAACAGTACAATATACAGCAATATGCTTATCAAAGTTAGCGATGCCATTCGCGAAAAGCGAAAAAACAAGTTCAGAAGGAAGGTGGTTCTCTTTCATCAAGATAGCGCCCGGCCACATGTCAGTGCAATGACCGCCTGGACCCTCTACACGCTGGAGTCGGATTTGGTGCAACATCCACCATGCAGCCCAGACATGGCTCCTTCGGATTATTACCTGTTTTCACATCTGCAGCTGCATCTTGATGGCACAATCTTCCGTTCAAATGACGAGGTCATAAATGAGGTGATCGTTTTCTGGACTCGCGCACCCCCCAGTTCTTCGCAGAAGGGATTGAAAAGTTGCCAAAACGTTGGCTGACTATTGTTGATTTGAATGGAGATTACTATCCTCAATAGCTTTGCTGATTTTCTATGTATTTATCATTTTGCAGGATTGTTTTATTTTGGCGGAAAACTTTTTACTCAACTCGATATTTAAAATCATTTAGTGTTGTAATTATTATGTTTTTAATATAAACTAGCCAGTTAGCTCTCCTCAAACTACAGAAGCTAAGAAAACTTTGTTTAATGTATTACACATAAAGTTTTATTATTTTTTTAAATAAGAAAATTTTGTGTATTTTTACAAATAATTTCTCAAACTTAAGTCTTAGTGAAGTTCATATTCTTGTAGTTTAAAACTAAAAAATTCTATAAAGCAAAATTTTGCTTAAATACCTCAAATCCTTGGATAATAATGATTTATAATCTAAAATATTTATCAAAAAAGATATAGTTTAAAAGTACAAAACTACTCAATCTAGTTAGTTTTGTGAGGTGTGATTTCTTAGGTCCACCGTGTAAGTATTTACCCTGAAATGGGTTTTTGATGTTGAAAACTGGTTTTTGACATGACAAATATTAAAACTGATTCATGCCTTCAAAATAGTAGGTTGACGCTCGAGAGATTATAATGCACGTAAGGTTTGAATTATTTGACTTTTTAGTTCATTTTGAAAATAAAAAAAAATAGTTGTAATAGGGTTCTCTTTAAAATAACCCCTATTTTCTAAAAAATATCAGAAAAGAGAAAAAAGTATAGGTTTATTTATTTATTTTGTGAGGGGGAGGATTTTTAAAAAAAAAAACAACATGTTTTTACCTATTCTGTTTCTGCTGCAAAGAAAAAAAAAAAAAAAAAAAAAAAAAACGCTGATTTCTTTTGAACCCTAGTTCTATTTTCCCTTATTTATGTAATTTTATTGTTATTTTATAGGTTTTGTGGTTACAGTATACTCTGAATTGTGGTCATAGTTTAGTATACAAAGCATGTGCAAGCTTTATAACTTGGAACTTTGAGTTGGTGTGTGATATGGAGGACTTTGGATCTTTAGAAACTGAGGTTCTAATAAGTTTCCTTCGGCAGTCCGACTTGGTTATTAGTGATGAAGTTGCTGTTTTCCAGTAAGTTTATATCCATAAATTATTTATCATAAGTTTTCTTGTATGTTCCCCAAAATTATTTTCTTAATCATGTTAAAAGATGAGCAGCAAACCTAATGATTTTACAGATTGGATTATTAAGAATATACATTACAAAGAATATACATGTTGATTAAAAATAGCCATAAAATGGGTTCGTCTACTTTTGATTTACTAAAATTGAATCAATCAAAAAATTTAAGTTATTAAATTTCCTTTTGATGTATGGGAAATTATTCTAAATATTTTATAATTTGTGTTGCTGTAATCTTTTTGAATCAAATAAATGCATTCCATGTTCTTTAAGGAAGCATCAGGCATGTCAAATTTTTCTAGATTTTTCAAAAGTTTATAATTCTTTTCTGAATGCTAATTCTTACAAACTTTTCTTGAACAATTATAGAAATCAATTCTTAAGACCCTAATAAGAAAAACACTACCATGTTTGAAAAGAAATTGCATGAATTATTCTTTTCTAAAAATTACACAAGATGCGTGTATAGATAAGAATATTCGCTCATAAAATAGTAATACTAATACATATTTATTTAATGAAACTAAAATAAACAGATATTGATGAAAAAGTAGTTACTGTTGGCAATGTTTCAGTATGTTGTGATTAAAAAGAATAAAAAAAAGCAACTAGAATTGCCAAAAACATCTCGAGAAGGCCTCGCAATTAAAATGAAACAGCAAAGATATTAGTATTGTTTAAAATTAATGTTTTTTGAAGTATATACATGCTATGCAATTTTTAAAATGCTGATACAGTTAATATTTTCACTCAATTTTTAAAAAAATATTCAATTTTCAGTATCCCAAATGTCACTGAATTTTTAGTATCTCCTTTTAAGTTTGAGATTTAACTGTATCACATTACTTTGTATTTTTTTAATATTTGTGATATTTTCTATTAATTTCTTAAAATCTCTTAGGTGTGTAGCAAAATGGCTTGCTATTCAGGAGCAAAAATTGTTCTCTATACATAGCCAGCCTGATGCAAGTTATCATTTTGCTAATCTTGTAACAGAAGTAATGTCTCATGTACGATTTCCAATGATGTCACCACGCCAGCTGGCAAGTTTGCTTATTCATTCTCTCACTAGTCGTTTCAAAGACTTTTTCATTGAAAGAATGGCCTTGGCCATGGCCTTCCATTCAAATCAAACTGATCATCGAGTTCTAGAAGCTCTTCAAAAAGAAGATGGACTTCTTTTATTTACTCCTCGCCTCTACACTGCCGAAAAATGGAGTGCCTGTCTTTCAGTGGAAAACTACCATTCTTTACAATCCTATGGCGTTTCCACGCTAGTCTTTACAACCCCATGTAGCTTTTCTGAATGCCACTCTAATGAGACTTTTGAGTGGACTGCAGAACTCTACCCGAAGGGTGTGTGGTTTAAAAAGTTTTTTCTTATTGTTTGGCAAGGGACTTTGGAAGTTCCTGAATCAGTGTCTAAGACCGTGAGGCTGTCTTTGACGCAAAAAGATCCTGATGTAGTTGCAAGGGTTTCAGTTGGTATTTTGATCTGTGGTAAGCAAGATGGTATAGAGCACGTTCGTAAGGTTGTGCAGAAGAATTTTGTCTTTACCGATGAAGAACGCATGCTCAATATAAATGAGTTGGTTCCTTTTGATGATCTCAATGACTTAAGATCTAGCAGATCCTCATACCTAACTGGACCCAATTCTGATTGCTTTAAGCTACATATTGTTATAACTCCTTTATGTGCATTTTGACTATAATTTTCTCATGTATACATGCTTTTTTATACCATTTAATGTGCCTGCTTATTTGGTACTATTTAAAAGAGAAGGCAAGTGATTTTTTAAATAAGATTTTGATATGTATTTGGTGAATAAAAAATTAAAGTTTACAATTACAGGTATGCTAACTTATACAGATTTTCTATGATTTTTATTTATGATTATCGAATTATGGGAAGGTGCGGAAGAAAAAAAGTTTGCATAGTTTACTGAGGATGCCTTATTTTTTTAAACAATTTATTTTCAATTCATGAACACTCTTACTTTTTAGTAATCTTTCGTTACAACTTTGAGTGTGCTAATTTGTTTAATTAAATCCAAAATAACCATAATTTGAAAACCTTCGTCCTAAATCCTATAAAATTAATTTTTTTTAATTTAATTTCTAATTTTAATTTTGCTAATGAGAGAACTATAGAAATTTATCTTCATTTATATAAATTTTCATTTTCAGAGTGTTCATTTTATTATTTAAAGTTTTAAACAAGAAAATATTTTATTTCTTCAAGTAGAATATTCATTGTTAAAATATATGCTATGCTTCTAAAAGTAGAAGACTAAATTCATACTTCTAGTTGGTATACCCCCTCCCCCGAAAAAAAGATATAGGGGAGAGCCGGGTAGCCCCGCCCACTTAAGGAGTATTGCTTATATTTCTGTATAATATTGAGTAATAATCAATATTTTTGTATGTTTCTATTGTTTTATCATCGAATTAAATAATGCAGAAAGAATAAACCAAAAGAAGAATAGTTTAACTTAAAAAAATTGAAATTTAAAAAATTTGACTACTGTATTCAACATATTTTCAGAACTATTGTTTACCATGTTACCAGCTGCATAAATACTTGAAACTTTTAAAATAATCTTTTTTTAATATACTAAATAATGTCCGATGGCCATTGACTTGAAAAAATATTCTATACATATGAAATTGACAGTGGGCGGGGGTACCCGGCACCCCCCTTATATGTGTATATAAAATAGCACCAAATAATATATTAAGCTGTGTTATAAAAAGATTGAATTATGCATTTGGAAGTTTTGTTTGTTATTAAGTTTCTCTTTTTTATTACACATATTTTGTGAATGATAGTATTAATTGCAGTATTTTTTTCTTTTAAGATCTGACATATTGTTTATTGTAAATTTTATTTGATCATTTTTATTTTTGAAATTTTATTTTCATTTAGAAGTATCGTTTTCCTGTTAAACAATGCATTATCTTTTTACATTCACAATTTACTCCCTATTAATTATTGGCACATTAATTATTCCCCTCCCCCCCCCCAAAAAAAAAATCTAGAAATTTATGTGTAGAGTAGTATCTTAAATTTCAGATTTGATTTATACATTACTTTTATAATGATTATTTTCATTTAGAAGTATCGTTTTCCTGTTAAACAATGCATTATCTTTTTACATTCACAATTTACTCCCTATTAATTATTGGCACATTAATTATTCCCCCCCCCCCAAAAAAAATGGAGTGATTTATGTGTAGAGTAGTATCTTAAACTTCAGATTTGGTTTAGACATTACCTGTAGAATGATATATTTCATTGATTGTAACTGTATATTATCAATTCTAAATATGTATTATTGCAGTTTTCTTTTCTTTTGAAATAAGGGAATAAATTAAAGTACAGTTTTATTTCTAGTAGGGTTATTTTAGTAGGTATTAACCGTTTCTTATCTTTATTAAGATGGTATCAATTATTTGCTAGATTATTATTCATTTTTATTTCTTTACTTTTTTTAAAAAAATCTTAAAATAGACTTAATATCAAAAAGTTTAAAATACCTAACATTGGTTTTTAATTCAAAATTAGCCACTGTTTTCAAAAATATGTGTATGATTATGTACAGTTTTAAATTTTTTTTATTACATTAAAGTTATGCTGGTTCTAGTTTAAGGAAACTATGGCGCCAATGTTTCTATGCCTGTTCCTTACTTAAACATCTAGTACCATTGTATATGTTCAATTAATTAGAACTGTGTATTGTAATTTTTAAAAATTCATGGACTTGTGATGGTATTGATACATTTAAAAAATTATTTTTCAATATTTATGCTTTATACATTCATTACATTTAGGATATTTTAATTGTAAATAACAAATTAACTGTTGTTAATATGGCATTTACTACATTTTCCCAAGAAATTAAAAAAATAATTTATTTCAATTGTAAATATATTAAGTTATTGCAAAAGTCATCTTTATTTTAGTTGTTATTAATATTATTTTTGTACAAGTGAAAAACTGAAATTTTATACTATGAGTCATTTTTTTAATGTAAATACTATTTTATTTAATGAGATTTTTCCGATTTCCTATAAATTGTTTGATTTCATGTTTAATAGCTCGTTAATAACTGAAAAATAATAATAACAACAGCATGAATAGCTGTTCAATATTTTTTGGAGGGGGGAGGATTAAAATACACCTAGTAGTTCTCTGAATTCTGCAAATTATAAAACTAAAATAATTTTCTTCCAACAGCCAATAGGTTTGTTTTTTTTCGAAAATGTAAATTAAAATTATTTGTTATAGCATCCCTTCAACTTTAAGATATCGAGAGTGCACTGTATTTGCTATTTTTTTGATTGGTGTAAATGAGAGCTAGGCATGCTGTTTCCCTGGCACATTCGTTCATGTAGTTAATGCCATTTTTCTGCTTTTGTTTAGAAAATAATATTCAGGATTTTATCTTTGTTTCGGTTACCCACCAGATCTATAAAATCCAAGAAATGTAATTCTTTAATTTATTTTTAGTATTCTTAGTGTTATGGCTTTCAATTATATTATGTGGAGATATGTTTTCATTTAGAATAATTAAATTTTATTGTGTAGGAAAATATTTTCAAAATGCTCTCATTTTGCATCTGCAAAGTATTATTGCTACTAATTCTAATTAGAAATTTTTTTTTATTTCGAGTGTTATTTTGAAAATATTATTCAAGATTTTAACACTGTTTTAGTACAATTCTGTATGTGAATATTTACAAAAACCTTATAATGCTACTTTTATACCTATAATTAGTATCCTGATTGTTACCAGTTTTAATTATTTTATATAGATTTGTTTTCAGAAAATATAAATTTTCAGTATCAGACCTTTGTATCTGTTAACAGTAATCTAGACACCTTTTTTTTTTTAGAAAAATATATTTGAGTTGCAACTATTCATTAGTTTTCCCTGTATGTAAGGTTGTGGTTGAGGTTGTTATAACTTATTAAATTAGTATAATTCTATTTGATTAATTAATGGCTAATATTGCACGAAGTCTCGCAACTGTTTGGTCTTCTCTGTAAATATTTGCCTTAACTCTTGTCAGTATTTGAAGCCAGGTAAGAGGTTCAACTGGCCGGATATAACAAGCCCTGCTTGGAGAGAAACAAGCATGCTTTAAAACCAGTATATGTTTAGATTTCAAACAAAGTTGAGTAAAATATTTACATGATGGCTGTAGGTTTGGTTGACAGTTGACTTTGCTGCGTCACAAAATGAAACTATGACTAGTTTTCTGTTAGGTATGCTTATTGCTAAGTATTTATGATGGTACTAATAAAGTTTAGTCATAAAACCTCAAATTTGTTATAAGGAAGGTACTTTGAGTGTCATTCATAGTTGATGTAAAGGTTAAGATTAGGAATTTAAGGTTTGTTTAAAGCGTGTAAAAAAAAAGTGATGTGTTTTGTGATACAAAGTGAAGTTTTAAAGTAAAGAATCAAAGTTTTTTTTTTTTTTTAAGAGAATGTGTTTTTTTTTTAAAATAAGGACATGCAACCTCTTTTTGTTTGAAGGCTGCAGAGAAAAAGTTTTAGCCTTTGAAGGCCACAATGTATTAAATTTTATATCTATTTTATTTTTGTAATAATTATTAATTAAAAAATAATATAAGTAAAATATTTTTGAATTAAAATCTATTGAAGGACGTTTTGCTCACTTGGTCTTCTTTAATGAAATTAAATTTCTTTTTTGATAAATTAACCGAGGTTTAATAAAATTATAACAGGTTTTCTACTTTCTCTGAGAAATAATTGTATTATTTTTTTATCTTCATTATCTCTTAATTTGCCATTCTCTAAGACAGATTGTGAGCAAATATTGGTTTAAGATTTTTTTAAATAGAAACTAAAATGGTGAAAAAATTTTATTTGATGCCTTAAGAATTAGTTCCTATACATTTTGAATATTTAATGATATATTTTTTTCTTCAAGGTTTATTGAAAATATTTTAAAAATTTCTTATGCTATTTATGTAGTTTTTTTCCAATTTTTGGTTAGAGTGTTGAGGATGCACATATATCATTTAAGGGCAGCATTTTATCTGTGGTAACAGGTTGTGCACCTTTAATTGAAAATTTGTTTTTGTTCCTAATATGATCTTTTTTTTTTACCTTTAGAAGTAAAGAAAATTGTTCCATAAAGATTACTTTTAGTATTGGATTGTTAAAATAAGCTTAAATTTTTTTGAGATTTTACAATCTTTAGAAAAATAGTTAAAAACACAAAATATGCGTAAATTTTATTAAGAATAAAAAATGCTGATTCTTTACATTGTAATAAATGTAAAAAATCAGCAAATTGAAAAATATTTTAGGCACACAGTTTGTAACTGTTTTCTTACTTTTTTTATTTTATAACAAGTTACTTTAATTAATAGATCACATATCATTGTGATGAAGCAACATTCTGCATTGATTACTTGTTTTTAATTTATCTTAAAAAAGAATTTTTTTTTAAAATAATGTATGGGGAAAACTCGTTAATAATTTTCGAAAATTTCAAACCTAACATATATTTTTAAAATTTATATTTCCACAACCAAAGAAAAATTGATACTTTTTTTTCATGTCATATATTCCAACTTCAAAGTTTTTTGCATGTACAAATTAATTTTAAAAAAAACAACCCTTTCTATTGAGAAATAACATTTGAGTTTGCTTGCCGTCAGATTTGGTAACCTTTTTCTGGTAACTTCCATACCAGCGGTTGGGCATTATCCACGATGGGATGTACCATAGCCCTCTCGTGTCTAAACATCATGGTGTAAGTGGTTTTAAACTTTTTAATCAAGCCTTCATGATTTTCTCGAATAACTTTACCCTGAATGACTCTCTTTTTCAGACCTTGGTGATTAAAAAGCCTATTAATTGTTAACATTAGCATGGAAAAGACTTTAAGTTGGCATCTGATAGATAAGTCAAGTGGAATTTAAATGTATTTGCTCTTCTAAATAGATAAGTCTTCTTTTTTGATGTATATTGTGTACTTTTGAATGAAAACTGTGTTTCTTACATTGTTTAAATCTTTTGTAAGACTTGTTTTATGAGAAGAAAAATAAATATTTATAAATGTTTCTGACTAGCTCTGTCATTGTCTTAAGCAATCTTACGCTTGTTATTGTTGCTTGTTATTGTAACTCGAATGCGTGATAGTTCCATCAAATAGTGCTCCACGAAAGTAAATTTCTCTCGATACTTGATCCAGGAATTCCCTTGTCTTCTGGATTGGGTTCAAATTACAAGGCCACGGAGTAGAACATTAGTAGTCGTAAACCCAAAATTGGGTCGCTGTTCAACGACGGTTATATGAAATGTGTTGACAGAGAGCCGTGGTGGATCAGGTGATAGAGCGTTTGTACTTCAATGAGGTGAACTGAGTTCGAATCACAGCTATGGCTGGTCGATAGGAATTCCGCTCTCGGCCCGCACCAACCACAGTGCTGACGTAAAATATCCTCCGTGGTAGACGGATTATGAGTTAGAGTCCCCTTACCGTCAGACTAACCATGGGAGGTTTTCGGGGTTTTCTTTTCCATTTAACGCAAATGCGAGTTAGTTCCATCAAAAATTCCTCCAGGAAAAATTAGATTATCGATATTTACCAAAGAGAAAGGAAACAAAGTTATGAGCACAAATTTAAATTTTAAGGTCTTCTGTTGTTTTCGTCATCGGCCATTAAGGCAGAGGGGTGCGATTGTTCTTGTTTTCCAGTTACGCCATCTATGACCAAGAATTCGACTTTTTGCCACACCCATACTCAAACCAGTTTCATAGGGCGGACTCATCCACAGATCGTAGTTTTGATCTGAAGTAGTGAACGATCAATCTCCAATTCAGTACCCCCATAGGTATAGTTTGTTATGGAAACGTGGAGGACTTTGTGACGCGACAAATTTTGTCACCATTTACTGCACGGGGAGTCTTGGGCCGGCTGGATTCGAGCGCCCATTCACACGAACGTGAATCCAGCGCCCTGCCAACCAGACTATCCCGACTCTTAAGGCGTATACAGTGAGACTAAGCGAAAAAAAGAACTTATGAATATAGTACCTATCTTAATGGCTCAAAGGGTAAATTCAAATATGCTAATTTATTAACGCTGCTTATAAGTCAAATTTCGAAATCAAACACAAAAACGTTATTTCTTATTAATTATACCATTTTTTTTTTTTGTGACAAATTTGGATATTTGACCGTCAAAACAGAACTGGTACACTGGTAGCCGCAATTTAGAAAATATGGTACCAATATTTTAGGAGAGCGATAGGATAGTTTTTGCCTTTCATGTTAATTTCACTTTTTGTGTATTTATATCACAAAAAGTTTTAATCGAATCTATAACTCTTTGTTGTCAATTATGAAATTCATTCATCCAAAGGTAATTTAAAGCAAAAAATAATTATTATAAAGGTTGAAAATTTTTGAACTGTAACGTAAATTAATTTTTACACTATTTTAAACTATGTAATTTTAAATGATAAATTGGAACGAAATCGGCCGTTCCTAAGAAATAAAAATTTAAAAACCCAGCTTTTTTAAATATGTATATATACTATTATTATTTAACTTATTATAGTTATTATTTAAAAATATTATTATTATTAATAATTTACTATAAGTATTCAAATTATAATTATTTATAAATATTATCAACGTTCTAGAAATAAAATTAAATTAAATAAAATAAAAAAACATATTTTTCTTAACGTACAAAGGTTAATTCTTTTTTCTACTCGCAAAAACTAATTTATCACCATGAAAACTATAGATTGAAATATTTATCTTCGTTTTAAAATTACAGAAGGGTATGTTAGTCTTCGTTTCAAAGTTACAGGTTGATTTATGAGTCTTCGTTGTAAAAATTGAGGAAATTAATTTAAAAAAATATCTTATCTTTCTATGGTTAATCAGGATTTGAAAGCTGGATCTTTGAATTTCATTTATGGACGCATCTTTCCTCTAGGAATTAAATGAATGAAACCCTATATTTTTTTCCATTTGAGGACCGCAAAAATAAATTATCAATAAATAAATAAAAAAAAAATTAAAGCTTATGAAAAACAAACATCCTGGTCCTTCAGCGTGGCCTTTAGTTAACTTTTTTCCGACTCAAAATATCAAATTCTTGGAGATTGCCCAAACTACAGAGCTTCCTCAATAATTATTTTTCTAACTGTTATTGCTAAATCACTCTTTTTTTTCTTCTTTTTTTTCTTTTTTTTTTTAAAGGTCATAGTCCTTATCTTTGAATTGTTCATTAACACTGATGCTCATGATAAACATTCTTTTTACAATTTTTTTTTTTAACTTATGTGCATTAATTAAGCCAAATAAAGATGATTCATAGTTATTCATTGCAGTGTCCAATTATTGAACTTGAAATCGTATTGCCGTTTTTCCTTCTCGGACGTCAATTTTTTTTCTCAACTACCTTGATTCATTCTACTTACATATAATCGAGGTCATTGTGTTTATACGATGTGAGCAATATATCCATTGGGGTATTTTCAAGATATATCGAATACATTCTCTTATGTTAAATATTAAATTTACCGTAGTTATATGCAACAATAATATCGTGATTATTTTCGTCACTTGATAAACATCGAATACGATACTGTTGCGAATATTATCGACAACGATGATTTCCAAATAGGTAAATGTCAAGACGATAAATATCAATTGTGATAATATCGTGAATATTATCATAAAAACGATAACGGTATTTAGTGAACCAATAGTATCGTCAGTTTGAGTGACTTCATTAGGGTAATAAAAATATGAATCAATGTAAAAATAATATAAATAACTTGAATTATAAAGAGAAAACATCGTGACTTATAATAAAATAATGATATTTCATGACGATATATTGCAAACTTAGAATTCCAACATGATCTAGAACTAATTGTAAGTGTCATACAAATGTACTTTATACAACTTAAGTAATACATAAATAATAATGCTATTATTTTGCACTATGCATTAAATAGTTTATACTTGGTGAGACGTAAATATTAATTTGAATATACTAGCGCAAATTTAATGTATAAACAAGGGTGATTTCACGCGGAGGGACAATTGAAATTTATAATTTCACTCAATTTTTTATTAAACATTCTCAGTGGTCGGAAGTGGTGCTGCTACAAGTAGCGAAACTGGAGCCGCGATGGCTTAGGGGATAGAGCGTTCGCCCTCCAATGAGGTGAACCGGGTTCGAATCCCAGCGATGACTGGTAGATACGAAAACCGCATCCGTAAGGTGAAATATCCTCAGTGGTAGACGGATCACGGGTTAGAGTCCCCTTGTCGTCAGGCTAACCATATGGGGGTTAGTTCCATCAAAAAAGTCCTCTACGAAAGTAATTTTTTCCCGATACTTGATCCAGGAGTTTCCTTGTCTTCTGGATTGGGTTCAAAATTACAAAGCTACGGAGTTGAACCTTTGTAGTCGTAAACCCAAAAATTGGGCCGGCTGTTCAACGACGGTTATAATATAAAATAAAAATAGGAATAATGCAGGGCCGGGATAGCCTGGTTAGTAGGGTTCTGGGCCCATGTCCAAAAGGTCGTGGCTTCGATCCCTTTCGGCTGAAGACTCTCTGTGTAGTAAATGGTTACTGATGCATGTTAAATCTGTCAAGTCATAAAATCCTCCATGTTCCCATAACAAATCAATACCTCTGGGGGTACTGATCCAGGAGTTTCCTTGTCTTCTAAATTGGCTCAAAATTACAAGGCTACGGAGTTGAACATTTGTAGTCGTAAACCCAAAATTTGGTCGGCTGTTTAACAAAGATTATAAAATAAAATAAAATAGGAATTGTGCGGGTTGGTTGGATTACAAGGCTACGCTACGGAGTTGAACATTAATAGTCGCAAACCCAAAATTGGGTCGGCTGTTCAACGACGGTTATGAAATAAAATAAAAATCGGAATATAGTGCAAACGAAAATTTATTGAATGATAGTGGAACAACGATCTAGTTCAGCCTCTGACTTGGACATCTCTATAAAGAGAGATAAAAACCGTTCCCTAATTTAATTGTTTTAAGTCTCGTCAAAAAGTAAAATCAACTTCTCGTTTATCTCTTATAGAGGCACTCACTCTGTATTCCTTATGTTTAATTTTTTTCTTTTTTTAAAAAAAAAGTATAGATGATTATTTTTCAAATCTAGGTATTAACTGTCTATTTCGTTATGCTCAACATATCATCAAAGTGTTATTACATAAAGCTATAATAATTTTATATTTTGAAAACGAAATGTTCTGTGTTCTTGTGGAAAATATTGATGTTTTCCATGAAAACGTTAAAAAAAAAAATAGCATAATAAATCATAAGCAATTTCGGAGGTTGGTGAACGGACAGAGCAGAAGGTGGAGCATCCTATTGTGAAAAAATTGCTTTTATTTGCTGCTAAGATATTATAGACATTTATAAAATATTGTTGAAAAATAATTCAATTAATTTCATGCTTTATGAGAAAACCGTGAAATCGACCATTAATTATTTTAGTATTTCTCTTTCACCTGTGCTAATATTTAAAAAAAAAAATGTCGTTTACTTACTTTTTCATAACCAGTCATAGTAAAAAGGTGTTTCTTCGGAAAAATAAATTTCCAAGAACTATGAAGCCTGAAAACTCCCTTACTCTCTTCTGTATGCTTCCCCCCCCCCCATCTTTTTTTTTTTTTTTTTTTTTTTTTTTGAGGGCATTGAAGATGATTTGAGGAGTAGAATTTAATTTTTGCAGGCAAGTGAGGCATATCGTTCGATGTATTTTTTCACGCTGAATTGCATGAGATCAATCCCAAGACGAACGGACTAATAGTTTAGAAGTTATAAAGGTTTTATGTACAAATTTGCACTTGTACATACTTACGCATCTGATTTTGCTGTTTAAGCAAGTGAGACAGAGTTTTCCTTAATTTTTTATTTATAATCGAATGAAACTATACACGAGTCAGTAGAGCGAATAGCTCAAAAGTTGCACGCGTTTTTATTTATAACAACTATTACTTTTCATATGACTTAGTACACTTTATCAAGAGGCTATATATAAATGTGAGGTACATTTTCCGATGAAAATGTTAATGAATGAGATGAAATTCCAGTTGATAGGAGTTGTTATTTTGAAGTTATAAGGGTTTTCTTATTGCAATTCAAAAATAATACTTTTTTTTATTAAAAAAAATATACTTTTAAAATATTAGTTCTTCTGATTCGTGTTTGATCTTATTCAGTTCCGCGGAAAATAACACATAAGAAACAATACTTCACTTGTCTATACAGCAATGTAAAATGCAAGTTTTTACTTTTTGTACATAAAAGGCTTATAACTTCTAAACTATAATACCGATCGTTTTGACATTGGTTTCATTCAGTTCCACATGGAAAATTACATTGGAAAATATTTGTACGTGTTCAGATAGACTGCAATGTAAAGTATAAATATAAGTGCATGTCAAATGATGTACCTTTTATAGGTTTTTTAAAAACTCTTGCATCTTTTGAACTATTTCTCCTATTAACTTGTCTTATTCGATTGAGTGTGAAAAAATATACGAGAAACAATGTATCTTTTGTTTAGATATATATAACAGTTGTATAAACAGGAACAAATACAAATTTGCATATAAAACTCTGATATATTCTAAACTATTGGTTTGATCGAATCGGAATTGATCTCATTCGATTCATCGTGAAAAAATGCACTGAAAACAAATCACTTTCAGAAGCATGAAGAGGACAGAAGAGATTTTTAAAGTATTTATAATTACGGAAAAAGCTATTTATATAAAAAAATAAAAAAAATTTAGGGGTATTAATTTTTCCGCAGAAAAAGTCTAATTTTTATGGTCTGTCTATAATTATGTAACTTTCACATTGTTATGAATTGAAGCAATTTTCCTGAACTCTTTTTTCCTGTTGTGAAGATAAATTAAAAACGTTTATTTTAGAGTTCTCATAATATCTATAATCCTGTATATATATATATATATATATATATACATATATATATATATATATACATATATATATACATATATATATATATATATATATATATATATATATATATATATATATATATATATATATATATATATATATATATATATATATATAATAACAGAGCTTCATCTCTGTTATCAGTGGTGTATTTAGCTTTAATAATGCAGTCGTAAGCCATTTACACTCAAAAACATCTTTATTAATGGTAGTAGGCTGGTATCGATAATAATTCACATCCACACTCCGCAAGGGAGGGGGTGGACAAGACTTTGGACAATTCCGGAACCACTTTTCAGGATCACAACATGATGGAAAAAGACATGCGAAAAGCATTGCTCTCGCTTTTATACTAACACAGATTTGAGTAAACAGGCACAGTCGTTGGCATTCTTGTATCCTTACGCATTAAGGAAAATCATTTCATGCTTCCTTATATGGAAGTAAAAGGGGGAGAGATTCTATAAATAACTCAATCGTATGTTTATCAGCCTTGACTTCCCAAAATAGAATCTCTCTACGCTTATTCTTTAACAAAGACATTTTATTAAAACGAAAGAGATTTAATTCTTTTATTAATACAAAAGTATTATACTTTTTGTATTACATCCCCCCCAAAAAAGATTTTTGGCAAGCCAAAAAGAAATCATAATAAAATTTAGAATTCTCTGAACTTTTAAAATTTATGTTGGTACGACTGTTCCTTTTCACTACTACAAATAACATTTTTTCAATTATCTGTAAAAAAAAAAAACAACTATATACAATGACAATAACAAAAACATGATAATACACTTTATCTGTTTAGGCAACTAAACAGAAAGAAAAATGAAACATATTTTTATAACTAATCTACTAAATATTTCAAAAATTTTTCACACAAAAATACACATAATTTTTATGGAAACGAACTGGACAACAAGTGTCTTTAATCAGAATTTAAGATTCTGTATGGTTAAAGGGGTTATTTACTTTATGAAAATTTGTATTCCCCGTTAAAATGGAGGAAAACAGAATTTCATGAAGCACAGTGATATTGAGAGATCCAGACGGGTCAATCCAAAAATATTTTATAATACTTTTCTCAACTTGTTGAGAAAAAAAAAGTTCAACTTTCATCGCCCTCACATCCAATTGATGTTGAGGTAAAAATCTCCACACGCGATTCGGATCTCCCAAAAAAATATAGGGTGTACTTCTTCCATTGAAGAAAGTAACATATTTTGTTTTGTACACTATTCATGATTTAATTTCAACATTTGTGGGTTGTTATATTTCCTAAGATTTGATACATGTACTATTTCAAAATTTTGTTTACTTAAACAATTCTTTTTATTTATTTTGTAATTAGCTTCTGAAATTTTTTGAAGAATTTTATACGGTCCACTAAAAGGAGGTGACAACTTCCTCGTATTAGGATAAGTAAATTCTTCAAAAATAACTAATTCGTCAGTTTTAAAGTCTATATCTAAAAATCTAGCATCATAGTAAATTTTATTTCTTTCATGATATTCTTTAGTTCTTTGAATTGCTATTTTTTTAGCTTCCTCAACAGGTGGATAGATTTCTTCATTTAAAGGATTTTCATAGGGGAGTCTACCATGCATGAGGTATGCAGGTGGAAATTTTGTCACAGAATGGGGAGTTAAGTTATAAGTATTAACTATATCTTTTAACAAAGTAGGCCATGGAGTTTTAGTAGGTTTCTCATTGATTTTACACTTTAAACGTGTAATTATTGTTTGACCAAGGCGTTCTACCTTGCCATTTGACTGCGGATGATGTGCAGTTGTCAATAATTGTTGAATCTTATTATGTTTCAAAAATTTTTGTAAAATGAGAAGACGTAAAGGCGGCGTTTCGATCACTCAACAAGGAATTAGGTATTTGATTTTGAAAAATTTGATGTAAAAAATTAGTATACGTTTCTGAACTAATGGATTTTGACGCAAAAGCCCAAATGTATCTTGTTAGGTGGTCAATAATTAAAGTTAAATATTTTTTTGTTGAATTATAATAATTCAATCCACCAACACTATCTATTGCTATTAAGTCAAAAGACTGATTCACAGGGGGTAAGGATTGTAATAATCCAAATCTTTTTTGTCGCGGTTTTTTATTTAATTGGCACGTATGACAATGTTTACAAAATTTTGTTATATCTGATGTTATGTTATTCCAATAATAAACAGGGGTTATTAAGTTAATCATTTTCTGCACTCCTGGATGGTTAAATTTATCATGAGTAATTTGCAGAAGTTTTAATCTCAACGAAAATGGAACAACTATTTTAGTAAAATTTTTCTTACGTATACATAAAACATCATTGATATCAACAAAATTACCTTGTAAGTTATCTTTCCTTTGAGCTTCAATTATTTCATTCAATTTTAACAAATGTGAAACATGAACATTATTTTTACTATTACATTTGACAAGTGAATGTGTTGCATCTCTTGAAAGCCAATCTGCTTCAAAATTAGTAGAACCTTTTGTGTATTTAATATCATATTCATACATACTTAACAATAATGACCATCTAAACAATCTACCTTTTAAATTTTTAACATTTTTTAGCCAAACCAAAGCAGCATGGTCAGTATGTATGGTGAATTTCTGGCCAAACAGGTAATGATGGAATTTATTTAGAGAATCGACTATAGCAAGACATTCAAGTTCTGTAATTGCATAATTTTTTTCATAGTCTCTTAAGGAACGAGAATGAAAAGCTACAGGATGCAATACACCACATTCATCTGTCTGTTTTAACACAGCTCCAATTCCAATTAACGATGCATCAACAAAAAGATGACATTCATGAATAGGATTAAAAATTTTCAAAATTGGTTTACAAATAATAGCATTTTTTAACAGTTCAAAAGATTGTTGACATTTTTCTGACCACACCCATTTTACATCTTTCTTTAACAAGTTGTTTAAAGGATGTCGAATATTTGCATAACTATCAATAAATTTATTGTAAACATTTATTGATCCAAGAAATCTTTGCAATGATTTTACATTTTTAGGGGGCATTAATTTTTTAATCACCTCAATATTATGATTATCGGGTGATACAATCCCATTGCTTATTTCATATCCTAAAAATTCTATTTGTTTTTGCAAAAATGAACATTTTGAAAGTTTTAATTTCAAGTTTTCTTGTTTACAAATATCGAAAATCTTTTTAAGATGGGTTAAATGTTCATCATAAGAATTAGAAAATATAATAATATCATCAAAATAGTTCGTAGCAAATTTAATTTTATGTTTATTTAAAATTCTACGAATTGTACGTTGAAAAATGCTTGGTGCATTCTTCCAGCCAAAAGGTAATCTTAAGTATTCAAATAGACCGTTGTGAGTAGCAAATGCTAATTTCTCAGTGTCATCAGGATGAATACGAACATGATGATATCCCTGTGATAAATCTATTTTAGAAAAATAACTACTATTAGACAATTTTTCAATTAAAGACTGTATTAAAGGTAGAGGTTCAGAATCTGTTTTTGTAATTTGGTTTAATTTCCTAAAGTCAATACATAAACGACTCTTTTTATTTTCATCTTTTTTAAAGACTAAAGTTACAGGGGCAGCATAAGGGGATGAACTTTCTTTTATAATGTTATTTTTTAACAATTCCTCTATTTGTAAATCAATTTCCTGTTGTTGTTTTGGGGATGTTTTGTACGGCCTTAGAGATATAGGTAAATCTGAGGTTAACCTGACTCTTTGTGGTTCCATTCTGATTTCTCCCACGTCGTGTTTATGTTTTGCAAAAATATCATCATAACTTTTTAAAATTTCTTTTAAGTCCTCATTTTGTATTTTGTTCTCATTTTTTATTCTTTCGTCGATATTGACCTGATAATGTGTGCACACATTACCTAGTACTATCTTCGAATCATTTGAAATTTTTGGACCTTCTTTCTTTTTCCTATTTTTCCTTTTCTTTTTATTTTTGTTATCCTTAACATTATCTTTTTCAATGTTTACTTTTACTGAAACATCTTTAACTTTTATTTTTTCAAAATGTTTACTTTTATTGAAACATCTTAAACTTCTATTTTTTTCAAAATGTTTACTTTTATTGAAACATCTTAAACTTCTATTTTTTTCAAAATGTTTACTTTTATTGAAACATCTTAAACTTTTATTTTTTTCACCATTTTTAACCCTAACACTTTAAGAATTTTGCTGTCTAATGTGCAAAGATAAGTTGTCACTGTTAGAATTAGCAGAGGTGATCAATCTCTTACCAAATTGAGTAACAACTGGCCCGACACAGTCAATAGACAAACAAAAATCCTTGCAAGTCTGCAACCCTAGTAAAGCATATGGTAAATCAGTATCAATTATAAAAAACTTAGCTGATTTAATAATTTCGCCTATCTTAAGGGGAAACTCACAAATTTTGTTAAGTGTTAATTGTCCTTTCGTTTGGATAACATTTAATTCCTCACATTTTTTAATAGGAATTTTTAGTTTTGACACAAGGTCTTTTGGTATTATATTCAATGTTGACCCGGTATCAACATTCAATAATATCTCTTTTTTTACATTTTCATTTTGTTTTGGTTTTGGACGTCCATTTAAGTATTTATTTTCCACTTTATATCCATTTAGGTATTTATTTTCAACTTGATATCCATTTAGGTATTTATTTTCCACTTGATATCCGGTTATTATTAATTGCTATTGTTTATTTGTCATATTTTGAACGTTCATTTCAACAACATTAGGGTTGTTTACACACGAGGAGCCCATGTGAAACTGATTCAAAAATCCTTTCTTCGAACAGTATTTACACTGATTTATTGGGATCTCCTGTGTTGTATGATGTATTTTGGGTTTTGTCACATTCGGGGTTACACTTTTATTTTTAGGACAAGCCGGAGCTTTATGTCCTGGTGCATTACATTTAAAGCACCTAATGTCATATTTAGGGTTTTCCATTTTCTTCATGTATGGTCCCTTGTTATTTTGAAATTTATTTTTATCTAAGTCACTTTTAATTTTTTCATAGATTTTAAGTTTTTGTTTAAATTCAAAAAGATTATTGGCTCCATAAAGAATTGATTTATTATTTGTTTGGTCTGGTATTCCTTGAATCATGTAAGTGATTAGAGCTAAGTCATCAATATCACTTTGAGTGGCAATTTCTTTCATTTTAAGGAAATACTCTTGAAGAATTTCATTATATCTTTGCTTTCTTTTTTGCAACATTGCATGTATTTCTGCACTATTACAATCAAATCCAAACTCTTCAAGCAAAAGATTTTTTAATTTTTCATATGAATTTAAGCAACTTTCACTTCTTATTAATGTTAAGGCATTACCCTTTAAACATCTTTTCGCAAATAATAATTTTTGCATATCAGATAATTTAAATAAATTGGAATGAGTTTCAAAATTTTCAAACCAAGAATTAATATTTTCGTGTTTTTCTCCTTTAAACATAGGAGTAACTGCTTCAATATCCGAAAAATTTACTATTAATTTAGTTTCTGTTTCTCTATTCTTTATATCCTTGCTAGAATTTTGACTATAGGATGCCATATCTTTATCAGTATAAACATGAGTTTGTATTTCTTTATCAACATATATTTTAGTATTTAAACTAATTTGTGTAAATTGACTTACACAAGTTTTAATTGGTAAATGTGATTCAAAATCAGTTTGAGTTTGTTTACATTGAAACTGATTAGTTTCATCCTCATCTTCAGAGGGATTTTCCATTACTATCGAATTTTTTAAGATATCAAAATCACATAAACAAGTTAAAATGTGCTTTGCAATTTCATCTTTATTTCCTTCACTGGAAATATTTAAAATGTCTGAAATTTTAACTAATTCCGAAAAATTGAAAGTATTACAAATTTCTTGTAATTTGTTTGAAAATTCTTCATCGTTAGGTTCAAAAGAAAATTCTGAAAAATTTAGAATTTTGTTACGGTTTAATCTAGAAAAATCATTAGGAAACAAAAGTTTAAATAATAACTTAATTTTGTTTGCCGTCACTAATTTAATTGACGTTTGAATCACATTTATTTCTTTCAAAAACATTTTAAATGCACGATAAAAAACAATATTATATCATCATTTTAAAGAAAAGCAATATAAATACAAGAAATGCAATCTAACTATTCATAATAAAATATACTCAGTTATTCATAATGAAAATTTTAAAACACTTCTCATCTCCGATATCGATAAACTATTCAATCATGCTAGTGAGAAAGAAACATAAGAGGATAAAAAAAAATATATCTACAGTACTTTCTTTCCATTTTCCACACAGTGTCCTTTGACCTTCATGACTTTTATGTTGAAGAGAAACAAAAAATATTATCCTTTTTTTGTTTTAACGCGTACATTCACTTTTGTTTTCACAATTTGAGCACTACGGAATTGTAGGGTCATCGGTCATTTCCAGATTGGACACTGTAGGGTCATCTCGATCAACACTATGGGTTTCAGAGAGGCCTGTGCCGAGCTCGAGCCAACGTCAGCATTCTCACAGCGATGAGGTGTAGTTAAAGATGGAGTGGTAAAACAGACCTTCCTTCATTCGTTTTTCACCGCGGACTAGGCACTTCTTTCTTTCGTCCTTCGTCCCCCGGGATGAGGTTTTATCAACGTTGTAGTCAGCCGGAAAATAGATAACAATGGTTTCCTCAGCAAGTAATCATCCTGGCATCTTATAATAACAGAGCTTCATCTCTGTTATCAGTGGTGTATTTAGCTTTAATAATGCAGTCGTAAGCCATTTACACTCAAAAACATCTTTATTAATGGTAGTAGGCTGGTATCGATAATAATTCACATCCACACTCCGCAAGGGAGAGGATGGACAAGACTTTGGACAATTCCGGAACCACTTTTCAGGATCACAACATGATGGAAAAAGACATGCGAAAAGCATTGCTCTCGCTTTTATACTAACACAGATTTGAGTAAACAGGCACAGTCGTTGGCATTCTTGTATCCTTACGCATTAAGGAAAATCATTTCATGCTTCCTTATATGGAAGTAAAAGGGGGAGAGATTCTATAAATAACTCAATCGTATGTTTATCAGCCTTGACTTCCCAAAATAGAATCTCTCTACGCTTATTCTTTAACAAAGACATTTTATTAAAACGAAAGAGATTTAATTCTTTTATTAATACAAAAGTATTATACTTTTTGTATTACATATATATATATATATATATATATATATATATATATATATATATATATATATTTTAACCCTTTCGAAGGCCGTGGGAAGTATACTTACTACCACTTTTAATTTAGGTTTTTTTTTGTTAATAACTTCAGCTTTCTTGAAGAGCGTTTGAGTGAAATTGGTAACTATTTGTTAGTTTAAAAAAACGCATAAAAGTTATAAAATACGTAATTTTGAAGTTTGTAGCATTTATAAAATTTATTTTATAAATAAAGAAAAATAAAAGTTAATAAGTTCCTAATAGGTTGTGTTAAATATATTTGCCACCAAAAAAAAAAAAAAAAAAAAAAAAAATGGCATTTTTATAAACTAAATTAGTTTTTTTCTTCTTATATCAATTACTATTCTTAAAACAATTTCAATTCCAAAAATGCTTTAATTTACCTTTACTGGAAATAAATGGCCCATTAAAGGGTTAAAATTAAAACTCTGAGTAGATGGTAAACTAAAACTATCGAGAAATTATCTATCGAAACGATAAAACTATATCGATAAGACTATCGATATATCATAACTGTTAAAACTATATTAAAAAAGAGTCAATAATTATTGAACTTGTATAAATTTTGCATTAATAATTAGGATGTCTTCACATATTTTATCCTATATGTACAAAATGATGAAATACGTACAAAAATATAGTTCCTATTTGTTTTAAGATTACACTTGTTGCAATTTGTCAATAATTTATATATTAATAAGTAGAGCCCGGATTTTGATGACCTAAAAAATCTCAATTAATGCCCTTAAAAAGTGCAAAAAATGCCCTTTAAAAGTGCAAAAAATGTCCTTAAAAAGTGCAAAAAATGCCCTTTAAAAGTGCAAAAAATGCCCTTAAATAATGCAAAAAATGCCCTTAAAATGCGAAAATTGCGCTAAAAACGCCTTATGGCATGACTTAAATAAAGTAAAAATATTGAACTAAAAAAATTTTTTACTCTTTAAAATTATTATGAGTCATTTCAAAAAATATAAAGCAATGCAATACTTGTTCTACGTTCATTAAAGTTTGAAAAATATGTTTTATATCCTAAAATAACAAAAAAAAAAAGGAAAATATATTGACTCCAAAACATTTTCATTTTGTATAGAAACTTTAATGAATACAACAACTTCCATCTCATAATATTACTACAAATCAGAATTACATTGGATTATTAATTTTTTTTATTTATTTTGAAATGTAAACGAGCGTTTCTTGTCTGAAAGTTAATTTTTATACCTGAAGAAGCTTCTTCCAACGTCTACTGATGTTATTGGTACGTACTTGAGAAAGACGGTCTCACTGACAATTCTTCTTCAATTTGAAAAGATGTTGCTTCACCTGTTAATATCCTAGAGATTTTCTTCATTGTTTGGAAGCCAGTGTAATAATGAAAAATGATAAAAAATGATAAAAATTGGAAAAAATTTACAAAAAATTTAAAAAATGCTTTAAAATGCAAAATATGCCCCGAAATTTAAAGAAAAATGCCCTATAAATCTAAAAAAATGCTCGAAAGGACAAAAAATGTCCAAAAATGCAAAAAATGCAAAAAAATGCAAATGTCATCAAAATCCGGGCCTTATTAATAAGTTTTAAATTATAAAGTTGCACTTGCTTAGTGCGTGAGTAAATAAAATTTTTATTGCACATAGCTTTTAAGCAATTAATCATAATCATGAAACAAGAAAGTAAGATAAAGGAAATTACTTATTTAAGCATTATTACATATTTTTGAATTTAAAAATAAAATATTTAATAGTTATTTAAATACCGAGTATCAATGAATCTCCTAATTTTTTTTCTTCCTATGCCCACTTGAAGAAAGACTTTTTGCCAAGACAGGCATCTGAAGGGCAGATTAGTTCACCACTCTTTCAGGGGCCCCATATTAGGGGGACAACATTGCCCCCACTGTAAGATCAGATAGTACAGAGATTGTAAGAACATCCATGCTTTGCCCGGGATTCGATCCCAGAACCTTTCTGATACAAGGCCAGTACCCTGACCCCTACATAGGTCGGTCTGCCGAATCGCCTAACTAATAACTAGTGTCGAGACCAATTTTTTTCGTTAGTTGGTCTTTGATAAATGAAGATACCTTGGTGTTTCTTTGATTATGGGACAATCTTGGAGGGGTGGATGAACGTGCTTAAACATATATTTTTCGTACAGGGATGTAGGGTTTAAAATCACGTGTAATGTATGAAAAAAAAAAAAAAAAAACTCCAGGGATGAAAAAAATGCGTTAATTTACAAAATCAACGTAAAATGCTTCTAAAAAAATAATGAATAATAGATAGATCAATAAACAAATAATTAAAAAATTATGAATTTTCTATCTTTTAAATTTATTTTTGAAAGAGAAATTTTGGAAACCTTCGGTTTCTAGTTTATTATATATTATTACAAATTATATATTTATTACAAATTATATATTATTGCAAATTATATATTATATATTTATTACAAATTATAGAACTAGAGAAAATGCTTTCTTTAAACAATTTTAAATGGTTGTTTAGGTATAAAATGTGAAGGGTAAGAATAGAGAAAAAAAAAATCGTTTTTAGGAATAAAATCAGGTAAAGATCTTTTTATGAGTGAAAATCTAGTGATTAATTTTTCTGAGAGCACCACCGTTAGCGAATATTGAAAGAAAACAAGTCAAGCAATGCTTCTGCTCTGCAGAGTCTTGATCAGTGGTCGAAAAGGTTTCTTTTAAGTGGTTCATTTTTTTCCACTAAATATTTTTTGGTAGCTGTGGTGGCTCAGGAGCATGGAACGTTCGCCTCGGTGATCCAGATTCGAATACCATCTGCGGCTGGTTGATACGAATTCTGCTTCTGGCTCGCGCCAATTACAGTGCTGACAAAAAATATCCTCTGTGGTAGACGGATCATGAGTTAGAATGCCCTTGCAGTTGGGTTTACCGTGGGAAATTTTCGTGGTTTTCCTCTCCATGTAATGCAAATGCGGGTTAGTTAAATCAAAAAGTCCTCTGCTAAAGCGAGTTTGTCTCAATGATTGACCCAGGAGTTCCCTTGTCTTTTGGGCTGGGTTCAAAAGGCTATGAAGTTGAACATTGGAGGTCGTAAATTCTGAATCGGGTCGGATATGTTAAACGACGGTTACAAAAGTTTTTTTTTCTTCTGGTGGGTTGCATCACTTCTATTTTAGATTATATATTATCTTTGAATGCAGAGTTAAAAAACATTATACTGAAGGCATAACCCTAGATTTTTGCAGAGGGTCACTTAGTTACCCATAGGTCGTAAGTTTCCGACCATTGGGCTAGATTATATTACTGAAAGGTGAAAGGATTAGCTTGATCTCAATTAGATTAGGAATTACAAGTTACTTAACAACCTGTTTTTTAAGACTTTCAATATTTTTTAGTCTTAAGCAGACAAAACACAAAAATATAGATTCCAATTATTCTTTTATTTTAGCCAAGAGTCAAGAGTTAAACGATAGAAGAATTTTAATTTTGTGTTTCATATTATATTTCGATTGATCATTAAATTGAACCAAATGTAATAAGTGTGAAATTCTTTTTAAAGATTTTGTTTTTAATTTTGACTGGGATTATCTAAAATCAAGCAAATATTTAGCTAATTCGTATGCGTATTCTTTTTTTTTAATGCGCTAATCGAAACAATAAGCTGAATTTGACCCGACATTAGCATTATTCAATTTTCTTTTTCATTTACTCGAAATTTTTGTTATTTTGTTAATAAAATTTAATTACAGCCAACTTTACTTCATTAGGCTCTTAAATAATTACTTTTCTTTTAAATTCAGAATTTATCTTTTGTATGAAGAATAAAGGGGTGGGTAGATTTTAAATTCATTACACCGTTTTATTGTTAATTTTCTTAAGAAATTATTTTTAATTACATTTTATTGCATTGTATACATGCTCTTCGCAAAAAAGATGAACGGTTTACAAACTATGAAGTTGATAAACAAAAACAGCATTGATTTCACACTGAAATATTCCAAGAACAGAGTCTCAAACAGCCCACAGCTACTAGACTAAATAATTCGATAGATTTCCATCAAGAACCAAACTTGACCTTCTTATGGTTTGATTCCATAATGTCCTTCATCTATGGCCACTCCCAATGAGAAAACCTGAACTAAATTAGTTTAAATTGAGTTTTTTTCTAATACACCTTCGCATTAATTTGAATCATATATGGAAGGTCATTTCTGTTGACCACTGACCGGTATTTAGAGACATGCTTAATGAGAGTACGTGGCACTTTTTAGTTATCTTCCAAAGGAAGAGCTGCTCGTTAATAACGACTAACTTATCAAGATGATTCATCTGGTAAGCAAAAACTTTTATTTCTATGAAATTAAGACTAAAGTAACTTTTAAAACTGATCCAAGCATCGAAAGAAAAAAGAAATTAATTAGATAAATAAAAATTCATCCATAATTTTTTAATTTCTTGGTTTTTAGTCTTTTTATTTGGTACCATTTCTGTTTTAACGTATATCAATATTAAATCGATATCAATAATATAATATCAATATTAATCTATTTTTATTTCGGATGTTTGCTTTTCCTATACATATTTGCCTCTTATACATTCTGTTATGACGAAGTTTCAAAAAATGCTTAATTGTAAGGCTCCCACATTGAAAGTAACAGATTTTTTAAACAAAAGCAAAGGAATTTGGAACGATATCGTTTGCCGGTTTGTTTCTTACTTCCAAACAATAATTTTTTTTCAAATTTACACTTATTTGCAGTTATTTAGATGGAGAAGAAACTGTTATTTTCATCATTGAAATTTCTACTATAATTTTTTTTGAATATGAACGCAAAAAAATTTCCGACTTCATTTTTTTGTTTTGTTTTTATATTTCAGTACGAACATATTTCTGAATCCAACTGATATTTTTTAGTTACTATTAGACTGTTGTTTTATAATTAAAAAATACCAAAAATCAATTTTGACTTGAAATTAGAGCGTCAGAAAATATATATACATAAAAACGACATCGATATCCCATCTGTGTTAATGGCATGCGAAGTTTATTTTTAATTTAGGTATTTTTTTTATTTTTAACAGCAAACAAACAAAAAGGGGAAATTTTTGAAACCCCTTTTCAAAACATTTCTAAATTTGTTTCAATTAAAATTAGCTGAATTGCAATAACGCAAAGTTAAGCGGAATATTTTTTACCCTGTTGCCAGACTACAGGCTAAACTTAAATGGGATTAATCCCTTTTTTTAAATAAACATTGCATAAAATTACATTTAAATTTAAACAACATAACGTTTTTATATAATAGATTCTTTGATTTTAAAATTTAGCTACTCGTTTTTAGATTAAGCTGAATTTTCACAAAAATAATTACTGTCTGATTTCATTATCGTCGCAGAAAAATTTTGGATCATGAAGATTCACTGGCCGCAGAGTCACTCTTCAAATTTTTCTAACAGGGTCATTAGCATAAAATTAATAGAACTTAAAACCTATTTTTTAGCTACAAAATATATACATTTCTTGTTTCTTTAAAAGTGGTGCTTCCTTAAATTAATTCTGTAATATTACTTAATTACACAACATTTTATGATAAACATATTTAAAACCGAATCTAACTTCTTGCCGTTTTTTTAATAAATTATTATTTAATAAATTAGTATTTTAATAATTTTTTAATAACTTTTTTATAAGTTTACTTATATAAGCTTTTATACATGACGGCGTCTAGTCAACGTTTGCAATTAAAGTACTGAATATAAAAATTGTCAAACAATATTAGGAGTTAACTTTTTACACTATTTCTAATCATCTCTTTTGAGAAAAACATTTAATTAATCTTTATAGTAACCAGAATTTTAAAACAAGTTTTTGAGTGAAGTTTCTATGGTAGTATATCAGAATAATTAGGTTTAAATTCTTATTTCAATGGAATAGATAACTAAAACTTTGAAACCAAATCTTTGTTAATATAACAAAAAGCAGATATTAATTGAATGCTTTTAATTTTGATGTAACTTCCATAAACTCTTTGTTGTTTAATTATTTTTTCATCGCTAAAAAATGATTACGTAGCATCCACGGATGTTGATGAACTAAGCGAGCAGCAAGTTAAATGTTCTCTTCGATTTTTAAAACTATTCAAGATATCAAAAGAGTTGTTTGTTTTCAATATCAACAAGATAACTTATTTGGAAAGAAGTAATGGTTTATTTTAAGAACTAAAGGTGAAACATTTTAGAAACTGTTGTTGTTGTGTTGGAACATTCAAAAAGCTTCGCTGGAGAAAAAAAAAAAAAAAAAAAAAAAAGAGAAAGAGAGAGATACAAAATTTAGATATCAAGAGTTAACTATACTTAGCTGTATACATATACAAAAACAATCTTTTGCAATCGAATTACTTTTTACTTAAATGCTCTACTGAACGTCTGATGGAAAAAAATGTATACGAAATTAAAGCATTATAGTAACAATAAATAATATTTTAAATAAATTCAAAAGAAGCATAAAGGTTTTGTTATAGCAAACAAATTGCGATCGATTTATTTCGTATTTAAAAATCTTAGTTAACAACTTAAATTATGATAGCGTGCTTGCTTTATGCTTTGCTGATTTCTAACCTTAACCTTGGAATGTTATTTTACCTCAGAACAAGTGCCAAGAAATTATTCTAAATGACTTGATGTGTCTAAATTATAATTCCTACACAAGCCCTTTTCAAGTTAGCCTTAAATAAATAATATCGAAAACAATTGTTATTTTAAAAGTTATCTTGTCTTTGAAATAATATTCATGAAAACAGTCCTTAAAACTGAGTTAGGTGGGATGATTCGACTGACTAAAACAGCCTTGTTGTAATTAAGATTTCTTTTTTCGTCTTTTGCCTGTAACTTAATTTTGGAACGCCTTATTCTGTTAACATGCATTGGTGACCAGGTTGTCACTATGTGAGGTAAAGTGGCCCTGGAATGTTTATTATTTATAGATCAATTTTCTTTATGTTAAAATTTTTCAGTACAGATGTGTTTCTAAGATGTGTGGACTTTTTTACAAATGTATAACACGAAAAAGAAAAAGAAATATTCCCCTACAAGCAATTCTTCAAAGATGTAGATCTAACTTTTAATCTGTAAATATCGGTTTCTAAGTTTACTTTACTAAGTTTACGTTTAAGTTACTACGTAAACTTTACTAAATTTACGTTTGTTTTAAAAAGTTACGTTTACTTTACTAAGTTGCGTTTAATAAGTTACCTTAAAAAAAGAGTATAGGGTTTAGTTTAAAATTGACCGTTTAATCCAACCTAACCCAAATTCATAGACTTTTTTTTTAATTTTATTTTTTGTTTTAAAAAAAAAACTTACGAATGGAGTTTAATCTTAACTTTTAAGCTTAAACTTAGCTTTCAAGCTTGTTTTTGATGGTATAGATAGAAAATATTATGAAGTAAACAAATGGGGGGAAAGGACTGAAATCGGGAAATCTAAAAATTCCTGAAATGGAATACTTTGTACGCAATAGAACCAGTATTTTATTTACTAGCAACTCTAAAAATATTAGTTATTTTTTAAATAATAACACGAATATTTTTTTCTCGCCCAAAAGAGAAAAAATATGCTTGAAAAAATATGCGTGAACCTAATAAAAGAGAATTTATAAAGGTTTACGAATTTCACATTACTGCTATGCACCAATGAATAATTCAAAAAAATGCATGCAATTTTATTCACAAAACAAAATTATTCCGAAAACGTTCAATTTAGAAAATCTGATGTTCAAATACATAGAAAAATCGTATGCTAATTTTAAATACGAAATACGAAAATCGCTCATTTTAAATCGAAAAAAAAAAAAAAACTCATTTTAAATATGAAAATCGTTTGCACTCTAGAAATATTCTTTAAAAAGATGCATCAAGTATTATGTTACATAAATAGATTATAAATT
Source organism: Parasteatoda lunata (assembly GCA_949128135.1). Taxonomy (NCBI): domain Eukaryota; kingdom Metazoa; phylum Arthropoda; class Arachnida; order Araneae; family Theridiidae; genus Parasteatoda; species Parasteatoda lunata. Next base: position 57,442,562 of record OX421977.1, read on the forward strand.
GGAAAACTAATTTAAACACATATCTGGTACAGTATGCATAAGAAAATGTGGTAGTATAGAATATTTTTCGATTTAAAAGTGTAAGAAAACAAGCTTAAAACTTGTTATTCTACCCTGCATGCAGTCTATCGTTTTAAGATAAGTAGAAAAGTTGTAGTTTTTGCAAAAAATGCATCGCTTCAAAACACGATTCGTAAATTTAAAAACTGTTTTCCCAGTCCATAGGTAAAATATTTAATCACATTTAACATTTTATTGCAAATTTATAAAAACTAGCAATTAAGCAAATTTTTTACAATTTGAGAATTACTAATGACAATAAATATATTAATGTTCTTTATACATAATTAAACATATCATATTTTTCAGATAAAATTTTTTTTTTAAATGAACAAAAATAATACAATATTTTTAAACAAATGATTTTAAAACAGTACATTTTTAGAATTTTTTAATTTTAAACCTTTGTTTCTGGCCAAATTATATGACATAAAAATACTATTTTCAGCAGTCAATGTTAAAAGTAAAATTTATGTATTAAAGTAAAATTTAACATACTTTTGGTATATGATATATGAAGATTCTTCTCGAAAGACAATAGTTAAAAATAAACATCCAATTTAATATATTTTGGATTTCTTAAGCGAGACAATTGCTAAGAAAGATTTACTCTTACGTATTTTTATAAATAATATATGATATCTTTTTCATAAAGCGAGTCTTAAAAATGTAATTTAAATTTAGCATGTTGTAGTTCAATTTAAATTTAATAAATAACCATTTTCATTTCATTTTTGTGTTTTATTTTATATTTTTATTTCTATTTTTAGGTATCTACCCTCTGGGTAGCTGCTATAGCGATCCAAACGTGCCAGTGTAGACCAAGTACATCGTTAGAAAATGATGTAAGTTTGAAAAAGTTGCAATCAGAGTTTTACTTTTGTTTATTGTAATTTTTGTTTTATATATAGCAGGGATGACCAAGCTCCTTGATAGTCGAGCCATTTTTCAAAATTTGAAATTTTTCACGAGCCGCAATTAAATACGTATTTAAAAGATATTCAAAAAAGGTATTAAATTTTTTTTTACAGAAATTATATTTATTGAAAACATATAAATAAAAGTAAAAAATATGCGTATCGAAAATTAAACACAAATTTTACTTTTAAAAGTAAAATATAAAAGTAAAATTAAACACATTTATTTTACTTCTCTTGATAATTCTTTGTAATTTGGTGAATAATTAGTGACATCACTTCTCAGTATTTCCTTGACGTGCGAGTTAGTTAATACTGATCTGTGTTTGGATTTCACGAATTTTAAAGTGGAATAAAATGATTAACTTAAGTACGTTGTTCCGAATATGGAAATCGATTGCATCGGTCGATTACGCTACTGTACTGTTTATGTTCGTTCACGCAGTTTTCGATGAGTCGTGTCATTCTTAACTTGGACGGAAATGAAATTAGTTACAGCGTTGCACTTAGTCTTTCATATTTGTAGTCTGTTATTTAAAAGACATTTGAAAACACATAAGGAACAATAATAATTTTTAAAAATATAATAGCACAAAAACGAAAAGGGAACCCGGGTACATTTATCGAGAGCCACAAATAATCCTTCAAAGAGCCGCATGTGGCTCGCGAGCCGCAGGTTGGCCACCCCTGATATATAGGAATCCATTTTTAATCCATAGGCCACCCTGGGCAGCAACACAGGTTAATTTGAAGCCTACATAAAAACATATTTTTAAAAAATCTTAAATTACCAGCTTTTGAAGAGTTGGTACGTACAGTAATAGGAAACCATAATTATAATTACATAGAACGTCATAGGACCCATCATCTTAACGTGAATCAGATTTCTAAGGGAAACTTTGAAAACTGTGCTCACTTTGGGAATCTATGATTTATATCAATCTATTTTTCACATATCCAAAATAGGCGATGTCTTTAAAGATAGAAACGAATTTTAATCAATGCCAAATTAATATAATGAATAAAATTAGTGCAAATGAATTGTATCGGGTAATAAAAGATACATTTACAGCGCAATGAAAGAAGTAATGATGGCTAAGAACCGAACAGTGTCAATGTAAAGAAAAATAAACTTTTCAACTCATATGTAGTTGGACTACGCCTAGTAAGAGTTGCGGTTTCAATTGTGAATGACCTATTGGATTGTAGGCAGTTAATAAGGTTTACGTGCTTCAATTATCAACAGTCGTTAATAGACAAATTGTATTCCGTTTCCTTTTAAAATCTAAGTTTGATTCTAGAAAGGTAAGTCAAATGTATTTATCTCGAGGTCAAATGATCAAGGCTGGATTAGAAATATTGCAAGAGGAAAAGTCAAATGATATATTAATTTTCAGAATTTTGAAAAGAATAATTAAATCTTTTTAAAGAGTTGCGTAATGAAAAGTTACAAATCTTGTTTTAAATTTTTCTAAACTGTAAAACAGGTGTGAAAATACAATCATTACCCAGAGTAACTAAAGTGAAATTAATTTTAATAACGAAACAAGCTATCTTGATCAGTTTCGTTGATTTTCGGTTATTTACGTTTTCGTTCTGATAATAGGTGAGCTCTCTTAAAAAAAAAAAATTTTTATAGAAATTTATTCGAAAATTTCTTTTCCCATTTTTTTTTCTAAAATTTTAAAACTGTTGATTGCTGAAGCCGAATAATAAAAGAGAATTTTATTCTCTATTGAATTTCAATTCTTTGTTAATAAATCTTAGTTTTCTCTGCAATTTGTTAAACTTTGTTGAACTGCTCTTAATAATTTAAAAGAAATACTAATATTTTTACATCTCGTTTTTTGATTGTCTTTCTCTTCACCTCAAATTTTATTTTCAATTATGACATAAATACTCTAAATTAACGAAAAAACAAACTTATAATACGAAATTATTTCAATCTAAGAAACCGAAATTTTTTCTAAAAATTAAAAATTTTTGAAACCAATGAATAAAGAAGAGAATTTTTAACACTGTTGAATTTAAAATCTTTGTAAATGACTAATAATTGGTTTTGTAATTTGTCAGGCTTAGCAAGAAATGTTGACCGTTTTTTATAACTTAAAAGAAACACTAGTTTTCTATGATTATTTTTATATGATTTTTTGTGGCAACTAAATATTTATTTTTAATTTTCTTTTTAATTCTCTTAATGTATCAAAAAATAAAATTGTGGTATATAATTGTTTTACCTTTAAAGAGTCTGATATTTATTCTAAAATTGAAAAGTTATAAATAAAAAAAATAATCAAAAGGATTGTTTATAACCGTGCTGAACTTTAAATTTTTGTAAATAAGTCTTATGTTAGTCTTACGAATGAAATTGGCTACTTTATAGGATGTTTTAAAGTACATAAATTTGATGTAAATCATAATACACATTTTTAAAGGTATATGAAGACACTCATTAGTTAAGTTTTTTAAAATTTATTTTTTAACACCACATATTTATATAAAAATATTTCTTTTAAGTAATTTTTAAATTATTTTTTGTACTGAGTGTTTCATAATCATATAAGCTGTTTCGTAATTCTATTAATTTGCTGAGAAAGATTTTTTTTTTTTTTGAAAATAAATGTTTTAAAAATTTTTTCATCAATGAAATGCTCATTATGGTTCGAAAACTATTATTCAAACAAGTAAAAAGAAATACTTTTTCAAAATTTCTCCAATTAAGGAAGGAGTAATTGAAAATACGTCTCAGAACCAGTATGATTGTGAAATAAATTTAAAGGTGTTTCAAATAGTCTTTTTGTTTTTTTTTTTACTACTCGCAATCAATTCTTCCTCGTCAAGACATCAATTTGCTATTCCGAAGGTATATATTTTTAATTCAATTTTAGTAAGGCTTATAAAAATACACATTAAGGTCTAATTACGGAAACAACTTGTATATAAATCTAAATTGTGAAATGCTGAAAGTTTTATTCGAATTTACGCATTTGTAGCATAAAGCATTGAAGGAAAGATAAAAAAAAATTTTTTTTTTCTTTTCAGAAAAGCAAGTTTGGATACAATTATAAAGTATCTCACTCTCCAGGAGCTTCTAATGTTCACCTTAGCTTTGGTAAAAGCAAGCCTGATCAGACGTCTTACAACATTCCTGAGAGAGATAGCAAGACATACCACTATGAGCCAAGTTCACCATCAAAATCACACCAGTCTACGCAGTTAAACCCAGCCAGCTATTTTGCAGATGGTAGTCATCACGGAAGACCAGATTCAATTAGCTCAGGACCAGGTCAAAGTTATGCGTCTCCTTACGATTCCGACAGGAAACAGATATCTGGTGATTATTCTATTAACGGTGAAACTCACGAACCGAAGCATTATCAATCAGTTCCTGAAAGTTACACACCCAGCTTTCATTCCGGTTCTGGGGTGAATGAATCTCCCAAGTCTCATTATTCAAACCATGACCTCAACGCACCTCTTCACACTTCAAATCCAACTATAGCTAGCGGATCCTCTTACCCGGTTCCAACTTCCCAAAATCATATTGATGTACCCGTGCATTCTCCAAATTCACATTATTCTGTTCAAGCATCCAATCCAATTCATCATCCTCAACAGGAAAGAATAGCACCAGACGTGATTGGAAACTATGCTCAACAGCATCCTCAACCTGTTCCTATTGTGCAACACAGCGTCGATGTTCAGCCTTACGCACAAGATCCAAATTTAGCCATACCGCCATCTCACCCAATACCAGTTTCACAACATGATATTAATGTTCCCTCTTACTCACATGATCCTATTCAATCACCACCAGTTGGTGCCAAATATGCGATTATTCCCTCCGGACCTCCCTACACTAAAGATACCTTTACAGCTGATATTATTCACGGACCACAAACTGGAGAAGCAAGTCCTGTCTCAGTAGCACCTGTATACGAAACAAACAAACCGGCCCCAGTTTCACACTCCATCTTGTTACCTTATGGCCCATCTGTCCCCCACCCCGTTTCAGAAAGCTCGCCAAATGACAATATTCCATTACCTTACCCTGGTAGCCACATTAATACCTTAACCCCCATTTCCCATTCATCGCAAATTTTGATTCCAGCTACTGTTGACTCAGCCGATACTGTTGGTATTAAAACCATTCCTTCTCCAAATACTCATTTTCAACCCCAAGAAAAAATAGAAGATTTAACTCCTATTTCACATTTAACTCAGCTTCATATTCCTTCTCCCGCTCTTCCATCAAACCCTACTTCGATAAGTGTAGACAATCATCATCTTCCTTCGCCAGAGAATATTGCTTCTTTGCCCCCAGTGTCTCATTCTTCGCAAATTATACTTCCTATTGCAGTACCTCAGATTAATCAAGATGGAATCCAAGCTGTTTCTTCAGGTTTCATTGCAGAAAATGCTCCGATCCCACCCCAAGAAAAAATTGATGATTTAGCTCCTTTTTCACATTCAACTCGACTACTGGTACCAGTCGCAGAAAAAACTGCTCCCGCTGAAACCTTTCATTCTGTAGATCAAACAGTACCTGATTTAGTACCTATAGCTCCTCCCTCACATGCTACTAAGCTTTTGATTCCTTCTGATTTATATCTTACCAATACGCCCAGTGTCTCAGAACCTGTGTCAGTGCATACTTTTACAGAAAATGGTCATGTAAATAATCCAGAGTTTTCCCTTGATCCGTTTCCGCCTCATCCAATTGGCTTATTTTCTGAAACAGGACCGAATCATTTTGAATCTTCACCAGATCTTTTCCCAGCATCGCATTCTTTCAGGTTGAACGTGCCTCAATTAACACCCGGTGTTTTGCCCGTGATTCCTGATGAAAAACCTGGAGAAAACTTTACTCCAATAGCAGTGGATACTCCAACGATTAAAACAGACAATAAAATTCCACCTACCTCTCATTCTTTTAAATTAATTCTACCGGAACCATATGGTCTTCCTGATTTATTAGAATTAAGCGGTGGGAATGCAGACAAGGATGAAAGCAAAGATGGATTGATTCCTATTGGAGCTGATTCCGTAACATTAGCTTGGCCTCCTACTCCAACTGAACAGAACGCGTTCGCACCACAAGTTCAGTATACTGAGCCAAATTCTCAAAATGAAAATTTCGAATCATCAGACGCATCTTTGTTGCCTGTGGAAACCAAAAAACCAAGAAGGAAAGGAAGAAAAATAAGAAAACGTTCCTAAATCATAATTATTTATTTTGTTTTATCTAATCTAAGTCAAAAGTAGAATGCATTGTCCTCATAGAGAAAATCATAACGTGATTTGTTTTGCAAATTTGGAACTCCTTTTTTAAAACATTAATTACATTCCAAACAATTGTGCTAATTTTTGAGACTACAGTTCTAAAAAAAAAATATTATAAGCAATTACTAGAAACTATTCTTTTGTGATTGGCTACATAAGCATAATTACTATAGGAAGTGTTAATTTATTTCAATGTAATCCGTGTAGAAAAGATTCGTATTAATTTTTTCACAATTCTAATTATGAATTAAAATTTTTATTGCTATCAAAACAATAATTTGTCCCGATATTAACTGATAATGCATTTTTGTTAATTTATTTCAATTTATTTATCTTAAATTACTTGTTTGTTTGTCTGTTGTCTATTTTGTATGGAATCTAGAAGATATATTGTTGAGAAGATATATTGCTGCATATTAAAAGAATGTTTTATACAATATTTATCTTGAGAGTTTAAATAAAAATATAAATGTATAATCTATGGTGTTATTTTTTAAACATTTCTTTAGTTCATATAGCAAATAACAATAAATATTTAAAAAAATAATCATTCTTTATTTTGGTGGTTTTTCTTAGGGAGAATTTATATTTTTTTCCTCCATTTAACATTCATTACACACCTTGAAAAAAATTTTGTCCTAACTAATATAGGGAACATAGAATTTATATCTTTTTTTAACTCAAACTCTTTTCTCTCAGTAAAAACACAAAAAACTTACATCTAGAAGAGTTAAATCCTATAATGAATATTTGCATATTAAATGTAAAAATTTAGATGAATTATTTATCTAGATTATAATAAATATAACGTTGTATTTAGTTAGTTATAGATTAAATAATATTGAAAAACAATTCAGATTTTCATCACTAAATCTTTATAGCAAATTATTTATTTAAAGAAAAGGAAAAGAAAAAAAAAAACATTTTTCAAAAATTTCTGATATAATTACTTTTACACATGAAATATGGCTTTTTTGATTCGAGTAATTTTATTAGAATGTGTAAGAGTAAAAATATTACTCATAATAAATAAATTAAAAAAATATAAACACAACTATGTTAAATATGCTTCTGATAATTTTACCATTAATTATCATACATATAATTAATTAATAGAGTTATGTTAATTACCTTCCTATGTTCAAGAAATATTGCGCTAAGAAATCGAAACAAGATGCAATTAAATAACTCAATGTGATATAAGTACCAAAAGTTTTCTTTTGTTTAAAATAACTTTATTTAAATGCGTCAGACATTTTTTTTCACTCTATAATCATTATAAATACTGCAGAATGTTTACATGTATGTATGTGCGTACCGTATACAAATCTGCAATTCTGAACAGATGCGCACTAAATTTGGTAAAAAATACGTTCGAAAACACGGTGGACTTAACTGTCTACCTTATAACTACCTCTGATCACTGGTTCAAGCCCTACATCTCAAGGAATGAGTTTTCCATAAAATTTGGAAACGATTTTATATAAGACGATATGCTAGCTTGCACCTCTAATCAAATAAATTAGTTTCATTGTTCTTTCTTATGTATTATTTATCTTTATAAGTTAATATATCATAAGTAAATTCAACGTAAATAATTTCCCGATGAAGGAAGGGGGGGGGTGGCGTTATATTTAAAAAAAATATATATATATAAAAATGTAGACTGCTTGTATCTCTTACGAATTTTGCCAATTTAAAGTATGCCTGCAAACTTAAATAATGAAAACTCAACAAGAACTAATAAAAAATAGGCTAGAAGTTATTAGAAAATAGACTCGAAAACTACTGAGCTATGGAAAAATTAGTATAAATTGTGAATATCCTATTTTAAAGTATATTATACGCATACTTAATCTTTCTTACAGTGAGTTGAACTTTTAACTCAGATTATTGTAAATTTAATATTATAGAGCCGCAAAAAAATAATAACAAGGAACACAAATGAAAAGAAATTAAAGATAATCAGATGTATCTTTAAAAATCATCTCAATAGAAAAATGTTAGAAAGGTTTTGCGAGGGAAATAAAAATAGGAATAGCTATTTTATTCCCGTGAATGCCGCTTTGTATTAAATGTAGTTTGTGTGCAGAGAAACAAATTACAGTATGTCTCGTTTAAAGTTATATCATTTGAATGTGTTACTACAAGAACATAACGCCCACAAATGAAAAGAAATCCAAAGGTGATGGATTTGTCTCTCCGCTTCCCTTACCAATTTTTTGGGGGAACAAAAAATGCAAAAAATCAGCATATTTTTTATTTCATTAATAAATACAAGGAACTAAAACAGAACATAATACGTAAGTTTTAAAATGAAATTTTCCTTTTTTTATGTGTAAAAAGCATTTAATTTAATATCAGTTTGCTATCCCGAGTTATCTCGGGCAAATGACAAAAGTTAATATATTAGTTTTTATATGATAGTTTTTTAAAAAAAAAGACAACACAAAAGTGATAGTTTCCAAAAGTAAGTGAAGTGATACGCCATTTTAACTCTTTTTTTTTTCTATGTAAATTCAGCAACCATCGTATATAGAATTACACAAAAGACGTGTGCAGTACCACAATCCAACAACATAACTCCCAAACAAACTTGTCAAAGTTCCAATCAGAGCAGATTATTATTATTATTATTTTGCTTCCGACCGAGTAAGAACGTGATAAAACAAAACGTACTGACAAATTCTGCTTCGCCCGCGTTTTCTCGGGATAATAAATATTTGCAATATATACTTTATCCGAGTTAACTCGGGATAATCAGGGAAGCGGTTAAAAAATTTCTAAATAAAAAATGTTAAAAATGTTTCGCGTATAAAATAAAAATAGGAATAGCTATTTTGCTCCTTTAATTGCAGCTTTGTATTGAATATAGTTTGTGTGCAGGGAAACAAATAACAATGTGTCTTGTTTAAAATTAAATTATTTGAATGTATTGAAACAAAAAACATTTCGCACACAAAAGAAATAGAAAGGTGATCGATTTTCTCTTTAAAAATTATCTCAATAGAAAATATTAAAAACGTTCCACGTGTAAAATAAAAAGAGTACTAGCTATTTTACTCCTGTAAAAGCAGCTTTGTATTGAATATAGTTTGTGTGCAGGGAAACAAATAACAATGTGTCTTCTTTAAAATTAAATTATTTGAATGTATTGAAACAAAAAACATTTCGCACACAAAAGAAATAGAAAGGTGATCGATTTTCTCTTTAAAAATTATCTCAATAGAAAATATTAAAAACGTTCCACGTGTAAAATAAAAAGAGTACTAGCTATTTTACTCCTGTAAAAGCAGCTTTGTATTGAATATAGTTTGTGTGCAGGGAAACAAATAACAATGTGTCTTCTTTAAAATTAAATTATTTGAATGTATTGAAACAAAAAACATTTCGCACACAAAAGAAATAGAAAGGTGATCGAATTTCTCTTTAAAAATTATCGCAATAGAAAATATTAAAAACGTTCCACGTGTAAAATAAAAAGAGTACTAGCTATTTTACTCCTGTAAAAGCAGCTTTGTATTGAATATAGTTTGTGTGCAGGGAAACAAATAACAATGTGTCTTCTTTAAAATTAATTTATTTGAATGTATTGAAACAAAAAACATTTCGCACACAAAAGAAATAGAAAGGTGATCGATTTTCTCTTTAAAAATTATCTCAATAGAAAATATTAAAAACGTTCCACGTGTAAAATAAAAAGAGTACTAGTTATTTTACTCCTGTAAAAGCAGCTTTGTATTGAATATAGTTTGTGTGCAGGGAAACAAATAACAATGTGTCTTCTTTAAAATTAAATTATTTGAATGTATTGAAACAAAAAACATTTCGCACACAAAAGAAATAGAAAGGTGATCGATTTTCTCTTTAAAAATTATCTCAATAGAAAATATTAAAAACGTTCCACGTGTAAAATAAAAAGAGTACTAGCTATTTTACTCCTGTAAAAGCAGCTTTGTATTGAATATAGTTTGTGTGCAGGGAAACAAATAACAATGTGTCTTCTTTAAAATTAAATTATTTGAATGTATTGAAACAAAAAACATTTCGCACACAAAAGAAATAGAAAGGTGATCGAATTTCTCTTTAAAAATTATCGCAATAGAAAATATTAAAAACGTTCCACGTGCAAAATAAAAAGAGTACTAGCTATTTTACTCCTGTAAAAGCAGCTTTGTATTGAATATAGTTTGTGTGCAGGGAAACAAATAACAATGTGTCTTCTTTAAAATTAATTTATTTGAATGTATTGAAACAAAAAACATTTCGCACACAAAAGAAATAGAAAGGTGATCGATTTTCTCTTTAAAAATTATCTCAATAGAAAATATTAAAAACGTTCCACGTGTAAAATAAAAAGAGTACTAGCTATTTTACTCCTGTAAAAGCAGCTTTGTATTGAATATAGTTTGTGTGCAGGGAAACAAATAACAATGTGTCTTCTTTAAAATTAAATTATTTGAATGTATTGAAACAAAAAATATTTCGCACACAAAAGAAATAGAAAGGTGATCGATTTTCTCTTTAAAAATTATCTCAATAGAAAATATTAAAAACGTTCCACGTGTAAAATAAAAAGAGTACTAGCTATTTTACTCCTGAAAAAGCAGCTTTGTATTGAATATAGTTTGTGTGCAGGGAAACAAATAACAATGTGTCTTCTTTAAAATTAATTTATTTGAATGTATTGAAACAAAAAACATTTCGAAAACAAAAGAAATAGAAAGGTGATCGATTTTCTCTTTAAAAATTATCTCAATAGAAAATATTAAAAACGTTCCACGTGTAAAATAAAAAGAGTACTAGCTATTTTACTCCTGTAAAAGCAGCTTTGTATTGAATATAGTTAGTGTGCAGGGAAACAAATAACAATGTGTCTTCTTTAAAATTAAATTATTTGAATGTATTGAAACAAAAAACATTTCGCACACAAAAGAAATAGAAAGGTGATCGATTTTCTCTTTAAAAATTATCTCAATAGAAAATATAAAAAACGTTCCACGTTTAAAATAAAAAGAGTACTAGCTATTTTACTCCTGTAAAAGCAGCTTTGTAATGAATGTAGTTTGTGTACAGGGAGACAAACTACAGTGCGTCTCGTTTAAAATTATATCATTTGAATGTGATAAAACAAAAAACAATTCGCACACAAAAGAAATAGAAAGGTGATCGATTTTCTCTTTAAAAATTATCTCAATAGAAAATATTAAAAACATTCCACGTGTAAAATAAAAAGAGTACTAGCTATTTTACTCCTGTAAAAGCAGCTTTGTATTGAATATAGTTTGTGTGCAGGGAAACAAATAACAATGTGTCTTCTTTAAAATTAATTTATTTGAATGTATTGAAACAAAAAACATTTCGCACACAAAAGAAATAGAAAGGTGATCGATTTTCTCTTTAAAAATTATCTCAATAGAAAATATAAAAAACGTTCCACGTTTAAAATAAAAAGAGTACTAGCTATTTTACTCCTGTAAAAGCAGCTTTGTATTGAATATAGTTTGTGTGCAGGGAAACAAATAACAATGTGTCTTCTTTAAAATTAAATTATTTGAATGTATTGAAACAAAAAACATTTCGCACACAAAAGAAATAGAAAGGTGATCGAGTTTCTCTTTAAAAATTAGCTCAATAGAAAATATTAAAAACGTTCCACGTGTAAAATAAAAAGAGTACTAGCTATTTTACTCCTGTAAAAGCAGCTTTGTATTGAATATAGTTTGTGTGCAGGGAAACAAATAACAATGTGTCTTCTTTAAAATTAAATTATTTGAATGTATTGAAACAAAAAACATTTCGCACACAAAAGAAATAGAAAGGTGATCGAGTTTCTCTTTAAAAATTATCTCAATAGAAAATATTAAAAACGTTCCACGTGTAAAATAAAAAGAGTTCTAGCTATTTTACTCCTGTAAAAGCAGCTTTGTATTGAATATAGTTTGTGTGCAGGGAAACAAATAACAATGTGTCTTCTTTAAAATTATATCATTAGAATGTGATAAAACAAAAAACATTTCGCACACAAAAGAAATAGAAAGGTGATCGATTTTCTCTTTAAAAATTATCTCAATAGAAAATATTAAAAACGTTCTACGTGTAAAATAAAAAGAGTACTAGCTATTTTACTCCTGTAAAAGCAGCTTTGTATTGAATATAGTTTGTGTGCAGGGAAACAAATAACAATGTGTCTTCTTTAAAATTAAATTATTTGAATGTATTGAAACAAAAAACATTTCGCACACAAAAGAAATAGAAAGTTGATCGATTTTCTCCTTAAAAATTATCTCAATAGAAAATATTAAAAACGTTCCACGTGTAAAATAAAAAGAGTACTAGCTATTTTACTCCTGTAAAAGCAGCTTTGTATTGAATATAGTTTGTGTGCAGGGAAACAAATAACAATGTGTCTTCTTTAAAATTAAATTATTTGAATGTATTGAAACAAAAAACATTTCGCACACAAAAGAAATAGAAAGGTGATCGATTTTCTCTTTAAAAATTATCTCAATAGAAAATATAAAAAACGTTCCACGTGTAAAATAAAAAGACTACTAGCTATTTTACTCCTGTAAAAGCAGCTTTGTAATGAATGTAGTTTGTGTACAGGGAGACAAACTACAGTGCGTCTCGTTTAAAATTATATCATTTGAATGTGATAAAACAAAAAACAATTCGCACACAAAAGAAATAGAAAGGTGATCGATTTTCTCTTTAAAAATTTTCGCAATAGAAAATATTAAAAACATTGCAAGTGTAAAATAAAAAGAGTACTAGCTATTTTACTCCTGTAAAAGCAGCTTTGTAATGAATGTAGTTTGTGTACAGGGAGACAAACTACAGTGCGTCTCGTTTAAAATTATATCATTTGAATGTGGTAAAACAAAAACATAACGCACACAAATGAAAAGAAATCAAAAGGTGATCTATTATATCTTTAAAAATTATTTCAATGGAAAATATTAAAAATGTTTTGCGAGTAAAATAAAAATGGAAATAACTATTTTACTCCTGTAAATACAGCTTTGTATAAAATGTAGTTTGTGTGCAGAGAAACAAAAATCACAATGTGTCTCGTTTAAAATTATATTGTTTGAATATGTTAAAACAAAAACATAACTCACACAAATGAAACGAAATAAAAAAAAGTAACCAATTGTCTCATTAAAAATCATCACAACAGAAAATTTTAAAAACATTTCATGTGTAAAATAAAAATAGAAATAGCTATTTTACTCCAGAAATAGCTATTTAGAAAATAGAAATAGCTATTTTAATGCAGATTTGTAATGAATATAGTTTGCGTGCTGGGAAACAAAGGACGGAGTACCTCATTTAAAATTATACTTTTTGAATGTACTAAAACAAAAACGTAACGAACACACAAATGAAAAAATAAAATGGTAATCGATTACCTCTTTAAAATTTATCTTATTATAAAATGTTAAAAACGTGTAGCGTATAAATGAACGAAATAAAATTTAACCAATGGAAATAAGTAACTTATATTGATATGTTTTTAAAAATGTTCATATTATTTAATTACTATTAATTGTAAATATATAATTATTATAGATGAATCCTATGATATATAAGTTGAAACATATAAGTGTTTAAACAAATACTAAAATGCTTCAAACATATAATTACATATTTATAACAAATTATTTATTTTTAAAAGGTATCACAAATCCTTATTGTAACCTTAAAGAAATAGATAATTTCATACTAATATTTACTTTCAGTACAAATAGTGTATTGATATTATCCTTTTCATTTCTGCATATTCACAATGGTGAAACTGACCAACGTTTTTTTTAAAAGTCTGATTTTTAATAAAACGCTAAACTACATCGTCATTCTTGTTTAAAGGAATCAGTTACACATTTCGCATGGCTGGCTGTAAACTGAGCGTCTTTTTTCTAATTAATATTTTATAACCGTCGTTGAGCAACCCACCCAATTTTGAGTGCATGACTACCACTGTTCAACTCTGTAGCCTTGTAATTTTGAACCCAATCCAGAAGACAGCGGAACTCCTGAACCAAGTCTTGGGACTCTAACCCATAATCTATCATTGAGGATATTTTACGTCAGCACTGTGGTCGGTGCGACCCGGGTGCGGAATCCGTATTGATCAGCCACCGCTGGGATTCGAAACAGGGTCACCTATTGGGAGGTCAGCGCTCTATCCCTGAACCTCCATTGCACAACTGAACTACTGGTCATTGTATGGCCTTTTCCATTTTTTTTATCGAACTATTCTTTTAAACAGAAAGAATTAATTCAGTTAGACACAATAAAATATCATCGGCGAGTCACTAGTTGTACGCGAGGTACATGCTGAAGAAACAATGTTGTTTCTGATGACATTTAGATAAGCCACGCCCGCCAACTATCGGCCTCTTCCTAATTAAATTACAACGGTGAGCCTCTCATTTGACAAGAAAGCATCGCGAGGGTGAAAGTACGTCTTATATGAGAGCCCCGCGGATAGATGGCAGCAGCAGTCATTTGGGAGGCCACTTCCTTAGTTTAGACATAGATCTGAAAGGGAAGGAGATTTTCTCCTGATCCCTGTACGTGTACCCACAAGGTACTAATCAGAGAATGACCACAGAACTTTCACATCCACATATTTTATAAATAAGTATATCGCTTGTACTCGGTGGGTCTTAACGGAGTCGAGTCCGATTCTATAAACACAGGGCTATCACGGACGGAAGAAACCTTAGCTTGCATAATCGAATGTAACAATTGTTTGTCTATGAGCAAAAAGATAATTAATTGAATTGTTGATTATTCCTCGTAAATCAATTACATAACCAAAATTTTGACTGTATAATGTATTTATTAACATCAAACTTTAATTAACATGCATTCTAAACAAAAAAAGATTTCAAAATAAATGAGCACTTTTTTTTTCTTTTATGTTTAACTCTGGTCAGTAATTTTTATAAGAACTAAAATGCGCTTAGACGTTTTTTAGGTTGTATATTAAGATCTGCAAAATTTTTTAGAAAGTTTTACTTAAACACAGCAACGCACTAAAAAGTATAAAGGAAATTTTTTTTCTCACAAACCTAATATTTGTTTGGAAAAAAAATTCTCTTGAGATTTAAACTTTTCTTTTAGTTGTTCACATTACACGAAAAAAAAAAAAAAAAAAAAAAAAAAAAAAAAAAAAAAAAAACGAGAAATTTATAATGAAAGATGATATTGAAAACGATTTAAGCAAATAAAGGAATTTTAGCTATTTGCACTGCCGATAATACTCCATTATACATATACCATCATTCATATTTTTCATTGATTTATTGCTTGTTTTTCTTCAGAAAACACTATTGAGAGCACTTTGATGAAGTCATTCGTAATTGATGTTTCGAAATATGGTGAAATTACTGAGTATTGAATAATGTTTTGAATTAATCATCCATGAGGTATGTTAAGTCATTAGAAAATGAAAGCAGTAGCTAGCTTGGTATATTTCTTGTTTGAGTAAATCTTTTTTGTTGTTCAACCTGTAAATTGAAATCTGTTCTTTTCTGTTTGATTCTTTTTTTCTTCCTCCTTTTTTCTTTGTCGAAACAGTTATAAATTGCATTTCCGTTTGAATAAATTACATTTCCGTTTAAGATTGTTGTTGATTGTATAACTGTATAAAAAGAAGTTAATTGTGTAATAATTTATTTGCCTTATGTTTGTTATTAATTTATTATCTTGGAAATATTTTTAATTTATCAAGAAATAACATTTTTTTTTATTATTATTTTAAAATTTTCAATATAAAATATGAGAGAACCAGGTAATTGATTTAGTTGCTTTTTAATTCATTAAAAGCCTTCTAATAATAAAAAAAGAAATACTGCTATGATGAAAAATAAACAAATCTAATGAAGGGAAAAAAAATTGAAATTGAAAACAAGAAAAAGAGGTATAGGGGATTTAAAACGGTTCTCTCAGGTTACATTATAAAAATAAAATCACTAATCAATAAAACAATAGAGAAATTAAAAAGATTAATAAAAAAAATTGTCAATATTTTTTAAGAATTATACTTGTAAAAGAAATATCTGGGCACATGTACAATCTCTAAAAAACTTTAGACTTCTCTAATCCCTACTGTGATTTTCAATAGTCAGATATAGAGTGCCTGTATTGTCTAGTCAGTGCCTGTATTGTCTAGTAGCACTCTAGTCAGATACTTTTCGAAGTCGGAGATAATATGCAATTAATATTAGGGAAAAATGTATATTTATAGTTTTAAGAAAATTTTATTGAAAAGTTATAATTTCATGTTAACGAAATTTTTACCTGAGAAAAAAGTTAATTACATATTAATTACACAGAAATTGTAAATAACATAATTATAAGTCTCAAAACTAAACTTGAAAAGATTATTTAAAATCTCTTAGTAAAAATGCAAAAAAAAAAAAAAAAAAAAAAAACAAACTAGGATTTAGTAAGCACGTGAAAGCATTGCTCAAACTTTTTTACGTGAATCTCCACCGACTTTTAAGCAAAATATTCAATTCAACGACAATTGTCATGATTATAAATTTAGCATATCACTATTAAAATTTTATTTAAGAATTGAAAAATTATTTTGAATATTATTATTTCTTTGGATAACAATTTGTTTCCCACTTGCTTTTGTTTAATCAAATAATTTTGCATGAAAAATGCTCTCTTCTGCTGAGGAGGTTGTCTTAGTTTCCTTGATAGTGAGTAATTTCTGTTGGGTTTAATTAATTAGATAATACTTAATATACTTGTTGTTAAATTAATTAGAGGCGTTATTCTAAATATTATATTTAATGTTGGGAATAAGAAATAATTTATTACTTCTTCTGGTATTACATGTTACTGGTACATCTTGTTTTTAATTAGAAATTCAAATTCAAGTTTCTAAATAACCTTTATTCAGGCTCACGCGTTTCTGGTGAGAGGGTCAATTTATTATTATTTTTTTTATTTTATTGTTGTGTTACTGTATCTATAAATAGAAATTCTGCGACTCTTTTTCATTTAGTGATTGTATTTTGTGTTCTTACTATGAATATTTTGTTTACACACGACTCTGAAATTAATTAACTTAAAACGGTGGTTGAATAGGTTCACAAATGAGAGACACATTGATAGTCTTGTTCCTGTGTACAGTTTACTGTTGTGAAAAATGGCGGAGATGGCAGCAAAAATTATTTTTTATATTAAAAATTCTCATTAAACATAATAAATATACATGTATTCTCTAGTTTTAAATTACGGTTAGCATCAAACAGTACATTGCGTTGGTTAATTTTTTACAGTAGGATAATACCTTGAGCAAATAATATTAAAATATGGTTCTGAATAATTTCATTTGTTGATATGCTATCAGCATTGAAATAATAGTTTTGTTTTAATCGTCTCCTTTCTATTTTTTTTTTTCAGTTATAACAAACAGTTTTGGAACTCATCACTTTCGTTTTCCAAAAACCCTTATAAGTGGTAGAAGTGAAGTGAAACCTATGTCATGAGAACTAGTTTTCGAACATGGCGGCGTTCTGTTTGTTGTGTTCTGTTGTTTATCTCGTGTTTCTGTTTACCCATCATTAAATGGATGATTGTCCCTGTCAAAATGCTTACAGAACGAAACAAAGAGTCAGCAACTACCCTCGTACAACAATAATGGAAGCCGGAGTTCTGAGCGGATTTTTGTCCTTTGAATTAGTATCTTTTAGTTTACTTTCATGTAGAAATATGACAGCGACGTGACTTTGTTACTTGTCTGCTAAAATTATCGACGAAATTTATCTGTGATTGATACGAATGTGTTCAAGCGCGTTTCTGAAATGATACGTGTGTGATTAATTGTGATAATTAAATATATATGTAATAATTTGTAAGTGCTATTGTTACAATTTGGAAGAAAAAAAAAATGACGTCTACTACGTTGAGGGAAATGTTGGTTAAACAAGAACCGCGTTGCATCAGTACTTGCTACGTATGTGCTGGATCTAGAGCGGAATATATTATATGCTCAAAGCCCCATGCAGATGCCCCTTTTTTCCCGTTTTTAGAGCAGCACCAACCTCCTGAAGGGGCTGAAAGTATGCGGTCAGATGGCAGGGTTCTAGCATGCAATGTATGCTACAACCTGCTAAACCAGCAATGGAACTCCTTTGAGAAAACTAAAACACCATACACTAAAAGGTTATATTGGCTCAAAAGACTGGACAATGGTCCATTTGCTGGCATGGATCTTAATTTGCAGCAGGATTATGAGTCACTATTTGAAGCTTCAAGCTCAGGAGTTGATACAGAGCATCGTAAAGTAAAGCAACCTAGGAATCAATTTACACCCAATTGTAATGTGATCAAATCAAAATCTGCTGAATATTCTGACAGTAACTTCTCTAGTAATTTTGGTTTCCAAATACAAGCACCAGATAAGTGTGCCCCGGCAGCTAGTAACATTCTCGATTTGAGCCTTTCCACGAGGACTTCTTCCCGATCATCCAGCTCAGCATCCCCAGGTATGAGCTACGAGGCGTGCTATATGTGTGGTTTAGAAACAAAGAATCTCTCGAGCGTCTACGTTAACACGGTTCCCCATCTTCCCTTTTTTCCGAGCCTTCGCAATCACCCCAAGCCAATGAAATCAAAGCCTATAGATATTGATGGCAGTGTCCATGTTTGTAAACAGTGTCATACCTCTTTAGTTAGTCAGTGGGATTATTATCAAAAGCAAGGCATACCACATCAAGAGCGCAATTATAAAAGTATTATATCTATTCCCGTTAATGATACTCCTGTTAGAGATAAAACTTTTGTCTGTTATACTTGTGGTATGGTTGCTCAGTTATCTGTTCAGAGAATTATATGTGCTTACCAAGAAAGGGGAGAGCCATATTTTTCATTTCTACTCCATATTCCCCCTCATCCTGGTGCCAATAAACTCTCCAGTGGTAAAGCCTGTGTATGTTCGGTATGTTACAAATCTCTATATCGTCAATATCAGGTGTTTGAGGTGTCTAATACTCCTGAAGAGCGTCGTAAATATAAAATTTTAAATGAAAACGTTGCTGATAATGGTAGTGTACTAAGGCAACATCTTGAAAGTATATCCCAAGAAACAGTTGTGGAGTCTAAATTTGCATGTTATCTGTGTGAAAGTTTCTGTGATTCGTTTATATCGATCAGCACAGTTCCTACTGACGATATGTACTTTCCATTTATTAGAAATTTTCCTAAACCAGCTAGTGCCATTTCTGTTGACATTCACGGTCAGGTCAAAGTTTGCAGCAAGTGCCATAGTTCATTGAGATATCAATGGCAAACTTTTGAACATGCATCGATTCCGATAAATCAACGCCAGTACAAAATACCTGTATCAAAGTCTCAGGAATCGGAATTCTTGTCCTCGAATTCTTTATATGCTCCTAGTTTATCAGCACAATCAAACGTTGAGGAGCATGGCCATGTTATGAAAAGAGGACCCGATAAATGTAGTTTATGCGAAAGACCATTTGGCGACGAAGTGTATTTTCTCGAAACTGTACCTCGGGAAAAGTGCATGCATTTTCCATCCCTGCGCTCTCTCGTTAAATCAAATAATTTTATTGATCAATATGGTCGAATCCCTGCTTGTTATCATTGTTTTATGTTTTTAAAGAACCAGTGGGAAATTTTTGAATCGGCACACGTGCCCCATTCTCAACGACAGTATGAAATTGCTGCAACGAAAGTAGATCGGGAACATATGGGGCATTATCCTGTTGACTCTCGTTTATCTGAAGCTAGCGCTGCTCTTCATATTCAAGTTTCATCACCAGATTTAAAAATTGACCTTTCAAAGCATTCGTCTAATGAACCATTGCTCACTACAGTTAATACCTTGCCAGTCTCAAGTATAACTTTGACAAATGCACCGATTGATAAAGCCTCACATTCTTCTGATCTCAAAGTAGCTTCTAAGCCAAATCAAGAAGAATCCACTGCTCGTATTTGTGGTCCACTGGATATTCCATTTGTACGACCTTTACTTCTAGTGCCAATTCATTGTTTTGTTTGTGGAGAGTTGAATTCTACTGGTCTAACTTTTCCCATTAAATCACAACCAACAGGGAATGTCAAAGGGGAGGAATGTGTGCCATTTTTTCCATTTCTGTCCAAACATACACCCCCTGAAGGAACTGAGAAGCTTGCAAATGATGGAACTGCTCTCTCCTGTATGTTCTGCTACCATTCTCTTATGTCTCAATGGTATGCTTATGAGGCTTCTCCATTTCCAGAGGACAAAAATCCATGGACACGGCGTTATAATACTCACAACTATGTATGTTACATCTGTGGAATAACTACATATCGCCAGAGAATTCATAGTATATCTGTGAAGAATTTTCCCTTCCTTTTAGAACATAAAAGGCCAAGCGGTGCTCTTACTCTTTTAAGCGGTGATTCTGTTGTGACTTGCCAGACTTGTTACGAGTCCATAACGTCTCAGTGGAAGGATTTTGAACGAATGAAAGTTCCTATTGAAATGAGAATGTATAATTGGATTGTTGTTAAGCCTCCCCCTGACGATGAAAATAGTAGAGGCTGCCAGATATTGGTGAGAATCTTATCTTTTATTAAAATTTCTTAGTAATTTTTATGATTATTAATAATATTTAATTATAAATATTATTAATAATTATAAAATTTATTAATAATACTTATAATAAATAATAATTATTATATAATAATTATATTAATTTATCATTTAATAATTACATTAATCATTATATTATAATTATTATGTATAGTATAATTATTAATAATACTTAATATTTATTATTTTTGAATTATTCATAAAAAGAAATATACAAAATTTATTATTGAGAATGTAAGATGTCAGCATTTATTAATCAATATAAATAAACCACTTAAGACATTGTTTCTCTTAACTTGTGGTTTGTGCAACTTTAGTTTAGACTTAGTACCCTGTGATCATTAATTAAATGACTTCTTTGTCATTTAATGCTGTGAAGTTAAATTTTAAATAATTTAAAAATTGTGGATTATAAAATTTTTCCTATATCCTGTTTGAATCCTACAATTGGAATATAACTCTAAATTTTTACTAATTATTCATTGTTAAAGGTTAACTTTCTACATAGCTGTGGATGTAGGATCACGTTATATGTCCTTCTATAGATACCAGTGTAATATAATGCTCTTAATAGTTTACTGCTTATTGTTATTTTTTTAAAATTATATTTATTTTAGTATGTATTATAACTATAGCCATAGACAAAATGTAATTTTTATAGAGATAATGAGAATTTCAAATTTCTATCATTAATTTGACGTAAATACAATAATATTGCTGTATAATTTATCTAAAAAATTTATTGGTCACATAGCCACAGGAAATTAAAGTACATAAAATGAGTATAATTTTTATGAGTATAATTTAAAAAAAAGTACTGTATTTATAAATCAAGTAAAAGTATTTTATATGTTTAGTATCTTCTAGGTCTAGGTATTAAATTTTTTTTAAAGCTTTTGATTCATCCAAGTTTCTATGGAAACCATATTAATTGTTATTATTTTCTGTAAATTTATTCAATTACAGAATTGTTCACTCTAAGTTTTTGTTTGTATTGACTATTCTTGTCCATTATTTTGCTCCTTAGTCAAAAATTAATTAAGAAGCTTTGTTTAGTCTAAGAGCTGTCTACTTCATTCATTTGTTTATCTCTTGGGCAAAGGCGCAATTTTGTTGATTTGTAAGTTAAAAGATGCTAGCTTGGGGAACAAAGAGCACGGGGCAAGCTCATATGATCAGAAGGTCGCGTCCCCAATCGTGGTTGCCGGGAGAAAAGTGCTGAACCAAGCAGACTCCTCAATTCTGCTTTTAACATCTAAAAAGTCTATGGCGGGCTTGTCATACTTTGAATCGATTTTTCTTGTTTAAGAATCAAAGTGATCAATTCAAAGAAAATACTAATAATTTTTTCAATCTTTCCTATCCACGAAAATGTAGGTCAATTTTTTTTATCTTTATTACTTTTTGTAATATTGCCTTTGAAACTCAAGTCACTTTCTACCTTTGAGTAAGGGAGGAAGGCAACTTCCACCCCCAAGTTCATTCTCCAAGAGACCGTAAGTGGTCTTGTTCCCTCCCTCCCAAATGCTTTTACTCTGTTCAAATCTTTTTGCAAATCTTTTTCTCTCTCTGTCCTTTTGAAGAACTATTATGGGGAGCTTTTATAAGCTTGTAATTTATTATGGAAATTATATTCGCTGATAATTCGTTCATTCTACATGCATTTTATTTATTTAGTAGTAATAATTTTTCTTGTTTTTATTCATTTTGAGAGTGGAATTTATTTTTCAAATACATTATTCCCCCCCTTTTTTTTTTAAACTTTTCACCTTGTTTTTTAAAGATGTTTCAGAATTAAAAAATTTAGCTTCTGAATAAAGTGCGATTAATTAAAATCGAGACAGTGACGTAAAGATCTTACAATATACTATAAAGTCACAAAACTGTAGTTTTCCTTTAAAAAAAAAAAAAAAAAAAAAAAAAATATATATATATATATATATATCGTACACTCATTTGTAGGTTTGAAAAAACATTTACATTATAAAAATTTAAAAGGTTGCAATTTTTCCATTCCATAAATAGTTTTCATTACTCCAATAGCTGGGATAGTTTGTTTTTCCACGGTAAGGAAAAAAAATAGCTTGTAATTTATTATGGAAATTATATTCGCTGATAATTCGTTCATTCTACATGCATTTTATTTATTTAGTAGTAATAATTTTTCTTGTTTTTATTCATTTTGAGAGTGGAATTTATTTTTCAAATACATTATTCCCCCTTTTTTTTTTTAAACTTTTCACCTTGTTTTTTAAAGATGTTTCAGAATTAAAAAATTTAGCTTCTGAATAAAGTGCGATTAATTAAAATCGAGACAGTGACGTAAAGATCTTACAATATACTATAAAGTCACAAAACTGTAGTTTTCCTTTTTTAGAAAAAAAAAAAAAATATATATATATATATATATATATCGTACACTCATTTGTAGGTTTGAAAAAACATTTACATTATAAAAATTTAAAAGGTTGCAATTTTTCCATTCCATAAATAGTTTTCATTACTCCAATAGCTGGGATAGTTTGTTTTTCCACGGTAAGGAAAAAAAATAGCTAGTACACAAGGGCACACATCATCCAAACGTGAACAAGCACTTAGCCCTGTGTTTAGGGCTTTAATGTACATACACAAGAACACTAAGTATTATGAAAATTTTATTCAAATCAGTAAATGAAGAAAAATATGAAAATATACGCATGTATTGTAAAATTCTTTAAAAAAAGGAAGTAAAAGAACATTAGTGGACATAATTAATATTCACGAGAGAAAAATACAAACGGTATCAAAATATAATGAACCGCTGCTTAGGAACGCAACACTGAAAATATTGAAACCAGTTTGACTGCCAGATGAAATAGAAAGAAGGAGAAATGTGATTATTATAAACACAATGAAATTTCATCTGGATAAATTAAAAAATAAAAATAAGTTGTAATACTTAGAGTTAAGCTTCTCTTTGTTACTTCAGGCAGTCAAACTGGTTTTGATGTTTTCAGACCTGATTCACTAGATTTTGATACTATTAGTCTTTTTTTATTTTTAACATTAATCTGTTATTCCTAATTAATACACTTTTTAAAGCTTTTTTTAGCAATATTCTAAAAATATATATTAAAACTAGTAATTATGCAATATCTTATGTATTTAATAACAAGAAATTTTTCGAATTCATATTAAAAGTGTGTAATGTAATTTTTATTCACAATTTTTCGCTCTTTTACATTGATAGAGCAAAGTATGTAATCAATGTGTTATTTTAATTTCTCTTCCCTGACCCTCTGACCGAAATGAATTATTAGAAAAATAAATTTAAACTGCCACTTCAGCTTATTAGTCGAAAATGTTATAATTTATTTTTACGACAGAAATGATGGTACTTCTTTAAAAAAAGTGAAAAAAATTAATTTAAAAAAAAAAAAGGTTGTCAAAAATATATGTATTTGAATTGTAATTGAAAGAAGCAAATTAAAAAAGTAATAAAAAAATAAAATCTTGAACTCAAGGTTTTTTAACATAAAAAGTTTTACAAATTAGCAAATCAATTTTTAAAAAAATTAACAAACTTTATTTGATTTATAGAGTAAATATATTTTTAATGTAGTTACTTTATATGAATTACTTTCATATGACTACATAGTAAAATTTTATAAATTTAAATACTCTGGTTATTATTAGTTCTCTAAATAATCAAGTCAAAATAATAAATAATTAAAGATATAATTAGAAAAAGTGCATGTTAAATAAAATGATAATGATTTCTGAACAATTGAAACCAGATTCTGTTAGTTTCTAAAACGATCTAAACGGGTATTAATAACATTATAAGAATAGCATTTGTCACGGCACTGGTAAAACAAGGCGATGCACGTGGGAAAGCGAAAGATGCTGGAATAAAGGATTAAGGTTTGGCTGTAGTATGATCTAGTATTTTTTAACTTTTATATCTATAATTTTTAACTTTCATACAAATATAAATGTTTAACATTACGTCTTTGGAGATAGAAGTATATGAAAAAATGAAATCAGGCATTGCATTTTGGATACTTAAGGCTAGTGCTGTGGTGTGGTTAATATGAACCAAGAGCAGCATACGAATAAACAAGAATTGAGATTCAAACCTGGGTCACCTCAATTGGGCATGTTCTCTCAATCCTCTGAGCCGTTGTGACTTATTATTGTTATATTATTGTTTTTTTTTAGTTTTATTTGAATTTTACTTGACCAAATTTTTTGTTTACCATTTTGAAAAATTGTTTGGTGATCTGTGCCTATGGATGTTTCGCTCAGAAATAGAGAGTTTTTAATAGTTTCTATCTGTAAATGAAGTGTAGCGTTCTTAGTTAAATCTGATTTTGACTTTAATTTATAAAAAAGATAGAATCATCTATTGACATTCATTTAAAGAAAAACTTATTTTAATTCTTATTGTCTTGAAATTTATTTAACTGTTTAATTTAACAGTTAGGAAAAAATATTTTAAGACATGGGCTTTTCTTGAATTTTGCAAATTGGAACTGTTTCCATTTTCCCTTCTGTGTGACAATATGATTTTATTTAGGTGTTCATTATCTGCTTAATTCAGAACACATTTTTATCGATTCTGTTCAATCAATAATATTAATTTTATGAAAAAGACACTGAAAAAAAGTTTTTAATAATGGGTACTTTATAAAGGTAATTCTTCATAACGAGTACTTAATAAAGGTAATTCTTGACAATGGGTACTTTGTTCTCTAATAAATTTTTTTTTTTAAATATTAAATAAGTTTTGTGAACTTGCTCCAGGAGCACATTCATTTAATTTTTTCTTCTTAATCTTTTAATTTTTGAAAAAATTTCATATTTGTTTTGTTAGAACACCAACCAAAAGAGCAGTTTCAAAAATCAGTGCTCTTTGAAAATGGATTACTAAGTTTCTTATTAAATGTTTATCTTCTTAGTAATGTCCTTTACCTAGATGAATTCTGTTTGACAAATTTTTTGTAAAAATTTTCGAGATTAAAAAAACGTAAAAGCCCCCCATCTCTGTTTTAAATGTTCAAATTTTTGTTACATTTTTACTCAAAACTGTAAACTAAGACTACTCAAAAATTATAATTTTTTTTTTTTTTTTTTTTTTTTTTGCTGCTAAATTATAAGACTAAAGGTTTTTAATTACCAGGGAGAATAAAAAAATGATAGAGAGTATGATAAAATAATTTTTATGATAAAAAATGGTTTTTTCACAATTTCTCACTCTCTCTCTCTCTTTTTTTTTAAGCTACTGTTTATTCAATGCTAAGAAGAAACTATTTTTTTCACCTCTCCGAATTTTTATTTTATAAACTTGCTCTTGAGTTGATGTCGAAATTCTAAAAAAAGAGTAGAGGGATAGAGAAAAATTAGTTTTTTCGTGATATTTATTAATCTCTCTCGAGATCTTTATTTTATAAGCTCATGCTTTAATTCATGTTGGAAGGGGGGAAAAAAAAGAGAGAGAGAGAGATCATAATTAGACGTAGTTGGAAATAAATCTTAACATTTAATTTTAAATTTTTTAAAATATCTAAAAAGGGTAAAACTAGGCAGATAAAAAACTTTCTAATTTGAACTGCTAAAATGATACAATATTCATTAACAAGTAAAATTGTTTTTTTATTTTTTTTCATTGAGTCAGACAATCTTTACTCTTTAAGTCCAAAAATTTTTTTCTTCTTCTTTTGTTCAGTTGATTATTTTTTAAAATTCAGCTAAGCATTCGTTTCGTTACGATCAACATTTTAACAAAATGTTCTTACATAAACTTAAAATGATCAATATTTAATTAAAAAATGTCCTTTGTTTTTGTAGTAAATATCACTTTTAAGAAGAAAAAAAGTACGATGAATGGAAAGCAATCACGAGGGCTGTTGAGTGGTGCTTCTTATTTTATAAAAGAGATAGTGTTATAGAGACCTAGAATAAAGCTGACATGGCCGAAAGTAAAGCAAATTTGTGCTACCCAAGAGAAAAATAACAAAAACAATGTTAAAATTACACTTGAATAATTTAAAATGTTAAAATTCTAGGGGTTAAATTAAAACCAGATCGATTGTTTTTTTTTTATTTTTAAATTCAATATAAATAATTTTCAAGACAAGATATTTTTTAGAAAAAATAAACCTTTATCTATGAAACTTGGTTTGAACGGACGATGCAGTTTTAAGATGTTAATGATTAAATTAATAAATTACAAAAATGTAATGTTAGAGTTTTTTGTTGGTTGGTAGGCCGACTACGACCCCAATGTAAACAAGAATAACAAGAGTAAGAAAATAATAACTCCTGCAATGAATGAAGTGATGCAGAAAATTTTTTTTTTTTTAGGGTCTTCAAAAAATACCCGAATCTTTTAAAAATTTGCAATTGATTTAAAAAAATGTGCAAATGATTTATAGATGCCTAATTGTATAGATTTTTTGAAGCATGGTGCCTCAGGGGATCGCGTGTTCGCCTCACAACGAGATGAACCGGGTTCGCATCCCAGCTATGGTTGGTCGATATGAATTCTGCACCCGACTCGCACCGATCAAAGTGCTTACGTAAAATATCCTCAGTGGTAGACGGATCATGGGTTAGAGTCCCCTTATCGTCAAGCTAACAGTGGAGGGGGTAGTGTTTTTCCTCTTTATGTAACGCGAATGCGGGTTAGTTCCATCAAAAAGTCCTCCACGAAGACAATTTTTTCTCGATACTTGATCCAGCAGTTCCCTTGTCTTTTGGATTGGGCTCAAAATTACAAGGCTACGGAGTTGAACATAGGTAGTCGTAAACCCAGAGTTGGGTCGGCTGTTCAACGATGGTTAACATTATATTCTGTTACGACACATTGTCGTTATGGGAAAAAAAATCACAGTAGTCATAATAATTGTTAATAAAGGCTTGTTTTCCGACTTAAAGGATTTATTTGGAGAAAATATGAAATTAACTCTCTCTCTCTCTCTTTTGATGTTTACTAAATTGTTATTATGGTACAAGATTATTGTGTTTCTTTTGTTTCCCCATTAAGTATTCTTTGAGAATAGTAAGTATTCTCTATATAAATCTATAGTACTCTATAGTATTCTCTATTGAAGTAAAATTATAATATAATTAAAAATTTAAATTGTTTTGTAACTTAATGAATTTTAAAGGAAGAAAAAATATAAAATCCGTCGCCTTGCATAAGGTCTTCAATCGATCGCTGGCAAACTTTCCGAATAGAAGAAAGTAGACAGCTGTTCAAGACACTTTTCATGGAAGTTTTTGCTTACCACTACCGCAATTTCTGCGAACTTGGCTATCCTTTCAAATTCAAAAATTGGCCCGATGAAAAAAAAAAAAGTTTATCTTGGGAAAAGGGCCCCAGTTTTCACTTTGAAGGGTCTTTTCTCCCCACTTCCGTTTGAACTAACCTTCCTGGATGATTTCGCGAAGAATTTTGTTATTATGTGGGGCCATATCTAGGTCATTAAATTTTTTTTTTTACTTTACTCAAACACTTTTTTTTTTCTCCCTTTGATTTCTTCACTCATGTAGCAGGTTGAAACGTTTCCTTTTCCTTGAAGGGTGCGGAAATTATTGAAAAACACCGTTTTTATCTGACAGTTATGTGGTGTTGGATAATCTCTCTTATTACTACTGCGGTTTATTAGTATAATATTTAAATCATATGTTCCTTTTTTTGTACCTTTCATACTCTTTCCCACTCTGAGAATATGACATGGGATTTAGTGAAAGTTACTTAAGGGTTATTCTAAAATTTACGACTGTCTCATTTGTAGATCTAAAATGCATAAATATAATTTTTTTTTTTAAAGAAAAAAAAAAAGAAAAAATCAAACAGTTTTAATTTTTGATATCATTAATTACTTGGTATCATTTAATTTTTACTTCAATTTTTATTAAATTTTAGGAATAAAATTAAAAAAAAAAAATAAAGCTAGTTGTTACATTCTCCACAGTAATTTTAAATTTCTAACCATGAAAAAGTGGAGTAAGTTAGTTAGTAAAGTAAGTAAAATTAGACTCCCCCCCCCCTTTTTTTTTTTTTTTTTTTTGACTGAGTTATGTACTTTTAAAGTCAGTAAACATGATACTTGTAAATAATGGATGAATGCATTTTTTTAAAAATTTTTATTATATTTTTTAATACTCACTTTTAAATTGTAAAATGATAGTTATAGCTGTTAATCAATGAAATGAATTACCTGTTTCGAAATTTTTCATCATTCGCATGTCCTTAAGAGTCGCGTCTGGTATGGGCCCTCGAAACCTGTCTATTTTTTTTCCATATTTTATGAAGCAAATGAAATGATTATTAATTTAAAACTAATGTAATAGTTATTTTTTTATACCTTTTAAATTAAATTGTATTGTGTATGTATAGATTTTAATTTTTTACTCTTTTGAGCATTCCTCACTTTGGTTTAATATAAGAAAGATAAATCACATGTTCACACACAAATAAAGTATAATTTTTGTTCTAACTATTTTTCACTCTTCTCGTCGACATGATGAAAGTTACTTTAACGAGGACCTCATTTATTATTATTTTCATTTATTATCATGAATTTAATATTTAGTTTTAAAAATATTTTTGTACTTTACAGAATAAAGTGTACTTTTTTTAACAATTTATTCTGTACGATTTTTATTTTCGTTATAATAATGATAAAAATGAATTGGGTTGAAAAATATTCTTATTACTGTTCTGTATAATTGGTGGGCCTCATTTGCTTTTATGAATTTCAAAATCTCTAACGAACATACTATTTTAAAAATTTCTTATAACGTTCTTATTGTTGTAAAGGAAGGTATATATGCAAGTTTCTACTTATAACGCGTTATTTATTTATTTTTAATAAGAAATATATTTTTAAGTGAGTCTTTTTTTTTTTTTGGGACGAAAAAAAAGCGATATGCTATTAGAAATTTGCAATCGCAAATTTAACGAGAATTTAATAGTTTGAAATATAACTTATTTTGTGCCTCTTTTTTTATTTATTTATTTTTGTGAACATAATTTATGAATACGAACTTAGGTTCCAGAATGGGAGAATACTGTGACCTTCAAATCATTTAATTATTCTGAAAATATTATCTAACATGCGACAAATTTTACAATCGTATAATTTTTCAAATATTTGCAATAGAAATACTTTGTGTTGTTAACAATTAAAAAAGAAAACAATAATTAATAAAGTCTTTGGTACATCAGAAAATTATAAGTAGTTGCATCAGCCAATTATCACAATCTGCTGTGTAAGAAAGTCTGTACCTTAAAAACAGCGTCAGAGACAAATGTATTCTTCGCTATTCTATAATTGTCAGAGACTTTCTCGGATCAAATATAGAAGAGAAAGGCTAAACAGTTTAATGCTTTCATTATATAAATATACACACAGTATTTTGATTTATTAAAATTGGAATTCATTCCGTAAATTAAGAAATACCTTTCTCTCATAAATGAAACAATGTCCTAACTTGACTAAAAATAAATTATCCGCTTTTTTCTCTTCTTTTATCAGAAACTTGTTTGAGGTCAATATTGACTTGTTAAATATTATGGTATTTGTTTGGATATCCGTTAGAAACTTCTAGAAATCCGCATAAAAAGTAACTTCCTACAATGACCTACTGATACGAACTGAGCTTCCATCTTTTTGACTGTATCATTCTTTGGAGCCTTTGGATATCGAGGTCGTACGTGTATGGCTAAAGGGGGAGAAAGTAATTCGCTAGTTTTCGCTATTCAATAAAATACCGCTGTTAATATGCTTTTCGTCTTCTTCAAACGAGGTCAAGGTAGCTAGAACTATTTTTAAGGTTTCTGTAATATTAATGATCCTGTCTCGAGAGTTGAAAAGAAAAATTTCGGAGATCGTACGCGGTTTTATCGATTTCGCTTTAAGGATTTGGGGGGAAAAAGTCATTATTATACAACAGAGGGAGTAACACGTATTAAAATGCTTTTTATGGATTTTTGTTTTCATCAAACATATGTGTTTTTTTTTATCGCTTCAATTTTAGCGAGAAAACAAATGTTGAAAGCCATTTGTGTGTGAGGGCCATTTTAGTGAGAGTGATTCGTCTCACGAAGAGGTTGATTAAAATTCGCCACATGTTATTCAAATTAACGGAGTTGTTTCAATTTCAATCGGATTTGCTTATTCAAATCACTGTTAAATTTCTCTTCTTTATTAAAATTACTGATTCTTATCTGTAAAAAGAAAATCAACGGATTTCATTTGAGACTAGCTGCTTTTGGTGACCAGCTTGGTCACTTTTCAAAATTATCTTGTACAGCATATAAACTGTAATGGTAACCAAACATAATGCTCTGGAAAGTTGTATTTAAATATTTTAATTCTTTAACCCCCTTCTCATCTTACACCTTAATTAGTTATAAATAATGCTGACCAAATTTTTCCTCCGCCTTGTGGAATTTCTCTGATTTCAATTTTAACTGTTTTCAAGTGATGTCCTCGGTATTGCCAAAGTTCTTCACGTATTGAATTTTTGTAATAATTTAAAATCTGCCCGAAAGCCATTAAATCATACAAACCGCCTTAAGTATGAGTTCGGGGCATTTCACCTTAGTAGGCGGCAAATGTCTTAAGATTATTTCCCTTTCAGTCCTGAAATAAATTGAAAACTCATCTCCATTACGTGCTGTACTACTTCCTTACGCACCTCTTAAGCTATAGTTTGAGTATCGCTCGAAAAAGGCTAGCTCCGTCTATTAATTGGTATGGCAGTATGTGGTACCATACGACCATTTATGTATAAAATTTCAGCTGCTATTTTACTAAGTGTAAAAAATGTATCTAAATAATTACTTCGTAATTGAGTTTTTATTATGTACCATAAGCATACAAAATTATTCTAAATATTTTATAACTAACAATTCAACATTATACTTAATTAAGACATGCTAATAAAATGAATGATAAGTATAGTTCTCAATAGATAGAATTTATGGTGCCGCATAAAAGAAATATGTATACAGATTATCATTTTTTCTCTCCATTATACTTGTTTTTATCTTTTCAATGCCAGAGTTGAGCAAAACAAACCTTCAAAGTCACTCAAATTATGCAGTGAGCGAATGAGTTGATGATTCGATACAAAAATCGAGCCTGCATTCGATTCACTAGCAGTTTAAGATTTTGTTTCGAATTAAAGGAATCGGTGAAATTTTATTTGAATCAACTGGTGTAAGTCTTTTTAACGGATTTATTTGACTAAATCAGTCTCAACGTACATAATCAAGTTGGTTATGGTATTTAACAGGTTATTCGAATCACCTGATTCCAATCCACAGATTTGATTCAAATCAGTGTGTGTCAAAATTATAGTCATAAAATAATTTAATTAGTTAGAAATGGTTGTATGGAAAATTCGAAACTGTAGGATCCTTACATATTGGTTTTTAAAACTTAATAATAATTTTAAACAGCTTTTTATGAGTGATTCGACTTTCGGTTTTTATGAGTTAGTGAATCAGTTCCAAAATAACCAGTTGAGAGTTAATTCTGATCTGGTGTTTCGAATTGACTGATTTCGCATTCTTTATACATGGAGAAAAATAATACTTAGAATTATTTCAAAATATGTTATTTTATTTGCAGGGTTGCCACAGATTACTAAAATGCGACTATTTGCTACTATTTTCGGACTAAGGCGACTTCTTTTGCTTGAAAAGGGTAAAAAAGCAACTAATTTCAGGAATAGGCGACTTTTTTACTCTGAGCGAAGTTTTTCGCAAAAATGAACGTTACTTTTCAGAATGTATTGTATAAAAGTTAAGCTAACTTTTATACAATCATTTACGTCCAAAAAGCCAAAAATTTAAATTTCCATTAGAATTAATAAAGTACTTGTTATATTTTCTCTCTGAGGGGCAGTTTTGTTTTTTTTAATTGTGTTTTCCTTCTATCAACATTCATATTTTATTGTAATTCGACTTTTATTTAGGTGCCTATTTTCTAATAATATGTATACTTTTTATATTTATGCAAAACTTTTTTTATCATAGTATTTGACAATTAAGCTATAATTTTAATTATTTGGCTTTTTGAGAAATTTTTGTTCCTGTTCAGGCAACTATTTTCATAGTTTTAGGCAAGTTTTTTCATGCTTGAGGCTACTAAAAGCAACTATTTTTGTTCATTTATTACCGTGGCAACCCTGTATTTGAAAGTTGTAAGTTTTTTAAATTGCTATTTCTTGAGAACTATTTATTTTTTCCGAGAAAATCTCAGTTCTTAAAAAAAAAAAAAAAAAAAAAAAAAAAAAAAAAAAAAAAACTTAGATTCAAAAAATATTTGACAGCTTTGATATAAAAATGTTAAATTTCGGCGAAAAAATGTTACTTTTGCAAAATTAATTAATAAAAAAAAAAAAGGGTTAGGATTACTTTTTTTTAAAAATCGACGTGGAAGATTTTTAGATGTATATTTTTGTGTGAGTCGCTGAGTTATGCTAGATGAAAAATGCGGAACAAAATAATAGTTTTTAACTTCTCTAATATACGTTTCCAGTGCTTAATGACATGGGGATCCGTAAAGCGGTGAGTCTGGATGGTAAAACAATGATCCAAAGCGAAGCGGTGATTTCTGAAAATCCACCAGGCAACTAGTTTCTATCTGTTTATCTATATCAGGGCTGTGCAACTGCAAAGAGCCCACGGGCCAGAATTCCGGTCACTAATCACCTGGCGGGCCGCAGTTTGAAAAAGTTGAACAATAACCTCTTATACAATAACAATTAATAGTTGAATTATTATTTATAGAACAATGGAACAGAAGGATTATAAAACAATTTGTTTACATTTTAATGGGAAAACTGAATCAAAATGCTTAGCCATTTTGCTATCACTAAATGCTTTTGCCATTTCTGCAGCACACTTTTTATCAACGACGCCTTTTTAACGGTGTAAACTTTTTTCGCTTTAGCAAGCTCACGTGAAATTGCATACGAAGCATGCAAAGTGTTGTATTGATAAGATTTTACTTGAGTAAACATCCCAGCTTGTTTTTGCAGTTTTGATTTCAGTTCTGAAACTATCGGAGATCTTGCTTCTCCTTGATATTTACTGTGGCTCCCTTCGTGAAGACTCGCGTAATGCCTTTTGAAATTATATTCTTTGTACACAGCCACAATTTGCATACAAATCAAGCACTGGAGTTTGTCCTTTCTATTCGTGATGAAATACTGGGTTTCCCAGCGGTCCTGGAACACTCGATTCTCACTATCTAACGCGAGGCAATACTATTGTATAACACCAGCGTGCAGGGTAGGACTGCTCTTGACCTGAAGATGCCTTGTACCTTTTTCTCCCAATACAATGAAAGGAGTGAAAGAGCGATCAAGAGGAAACTTCGGGGATCTCGGCTTGACCAAGAATGGTAGTCTCGGATGCTTCTTGATACCATAAAATTTCGAAAAAAGAAATATGCTGAATAAGAAGTTGGCGGGCCGCCAGTTGGACAGCCCTGATCTATATCCTACTTCTTCTCGGCTATGGAACCCAAAATGATTTACCGTCTTTCAGCGGAACCCTTGTCATATACCGTATACACGGAACCGTATAAAATAAGTACATAAAGACAATTTTGAAAACATTTTAAAACAGAAACAGAATTTTCTCTTCGTTTTATCATTAATTATCTTAAAATTAGGTTTTATGTCTGACATTTGAATTCGCAGTATGACTTAGCAATGAACTTGTTTTTGGTTAATATACGTAAGCTGAAAATGAATAAAATAAGCCGAACTATGGTTTTTGTCGGATTAAAAATTAAAAGAACTACCGTAAACATTGAATCATATTTCTTTATTAACGAATTTATTTATTTAATTTTGATTTGAAAAGCGCGAGGGTAAATACTTACCCAAATTTTCTATAGATGCATGCGTTTTTCATAATTTGTCCCATGCATTGTTATTAGAAAAATTATGAATGTATTTTTTAAAAAAAATAAATATATATTTCTTTTTTATTGCCAAAAATAAATATATATTTCTTTTTTATTGCCATATTACTTTAAATAATTTCATAAAGACAACCGAAATATTAAACAAATAATGGATTATTGATTGGATCTAAATATAATCCAATATACAAAACTAACGATAAGTATATCACTACTGAAGAATACAAAAATAACGATAAGTGTATCGTTGACATTTGTTCACGAGACTATTCGTTCGATTCGAGATTCTCACTTTCAATTAATAATCAGATTTTTTTTTTTTTTTTTTTTTGCATTAATAATTCTTTTTTCACTTTAATGCATTTCTTTATTATTTTGATTAGAAATAATAAATTTGTTCATGTGTTAGTTTATGTTGATGCTATGATTAATTAATTATTTTTTATTTTAGCAAGAAAATTCTGGATCAACTTTGCCAGTGAAAGATACCGATCAAACAAGCATTGACGAACAAGGTATGTGTTTCTTAAAATATTGGCTCAGTCTTTTTAAGGAAAAGGTTGCATTTGGCATTTTTTTATTAAATTATTTTGTGATCAGGGTTATATTTATTTCTTCATCGTTTTTGTTTGTTCAAAGTTATATTTTTGTTTTAGTTTGATCTAGTGTAATAGAAATTTCAATTTTGATGTGCAAGATGGATATTAAAATCTAAATATTAAGTAGACATATTGAACTTGTTTTTTGTGGCCATTGTTAAATCAATAAGGGAAATTTATGAATTTTCGACACATATGAACGAATTTTTGAGGGAAATTTATCAGAAAAGTTATCGATTTTGGTGTGTCTTTTTCTTGTTATAATCTTTTTTTTTTTTTTTTTTTTTTTTTTTTTTTAAATTTCACGCATCTGACTCGAATTTTCTATTTATGGTGTTTATAGAAAATTCAAGCTAGAAATTAAAATTATGATTGCTGCTGCAAAATTATTGAATACTCTTTATTATATTTTTGAACTCTTTATTGAATTTTTAAACACCATTGCAAAATTATTTAATTGAAATATTGAAGGAATTGAATTCTCTTTATAAAAAAATTTAAACACCATTGCAAAATTATTGAATTCTCTTAAAAATATTTAAATACCATAGCAAAATTATTGAATTCTCTTAAATGTTTAAACACCATTACAAAATTGTAAAAAGAATTAAATAGAATACACAACATGGTGCATAGCGGTTTTAAAAAAAGCTTAAAGGCGCTTATTTTCGATTTACGTTTTTTAAAGCCCTTAAAGGTGCTTTTTTCATGTGATGTTTTTAAAAAGTGCTTAATTTTCCCTTTTCGAAAATAAGATTTTGTTTATTTACCATGTTGATATTCACTGCGTATTATGCAAAAGCGTGGTTTTCACATTGTTCTATTCAACATTTTCACAATTCCTTCAACCACAATCTATTTCGGCGTACCGTCGGTCCGTAACGTATGATAGCGCCAATCATATTTGATGAAATACTTGGGAGTCCGCATGTGTGTCTACTGAGCTGGATTCGATGAGATTCTTGCACTCTCATGTGCAGTTCTGCATTTTGCAAGGTATTCTTAATTTTAGACTTCATTTTCGATTCAGGCCCTCCCTCTGAAATCGAACAGAAAAATCTCCCGATCCTTTTTGGGTGGCTAATGTAATCAAGAAAAAGAGTTTTTTGTCAGAAACTAGTTATTTTATCACAATCGTGTAAAGTCTTTGAAAATAATTATATTTTGTTAATGTATATAGTGCTTAAAAATACTTTTAGAATGCTTAAAAAGTACTTTAAAGGTGTTTATTTTTTGTTAAGAGATTTAGCTACGCACCCTGCACAATCTTTTACTATGAAAATGAAATGTATTCTCTCAAAGCGATGGAAACTTCCACTTTGTAAAGTATTAATTATAAGCTTAGATAGAATTTTTAAAACCAATTAATGTTAAAAACAGGAATAAAAAAAATTAAAAAAAAACTTGTTGCTAAAATCATAATAATTATTTGTACGCTTAAATTATTTATGAAAAGTTTATAATTTTTTACTTAAATCTTAAAATGATATCTGATGATGATTATTTAGCAAACTAAATGTTAATTAGAAGAAAAATCTATTTTAAAAGAGATAACTTTAATTTAAAATAAGATAACTACTCCAAAAAAAAAAAAAATGTAAAAGAAAATTTGATTAGTTGATATCACAAAATCTAATGATTATTGATAAATTCGGTCATGTGAAAGTATTTTAGCATTACAAAAGCATATGTACCAGGTAGCAGATTGAGTCAATCTGTATCAGTACAGTTTGTATAGATTCAAATTTATGTGCTACTCCAACTTATTCATACTGAAACTATTTTAAAAGTTAGATGATCATGGTTTAAAAATAATCTACGGGTACTACAATAATTTGTAATGTCTGCTGTTATGCTGTAGAGTTTCTGCTACCAGGTATATGTATAATTCAGTTATGCCGGAAATTAAAATATTAAATTATTTAAAATCTTTTATTTAGTTTTGATTTTTCATTTTTATTGGTTGCAATACTTTACCTTTTAAAAACTTTTTTAATTCTGTAAAAGCTAACTCATTTTGAAAAGGATTTTATGAAAAGATGCTTTTTAGTTTTTGCGTTGTTCTATGTTCTTTCTCGTTTTGTTTATTCCATAAATATTTTATTCGATTTTAGAACATGGTTGATTTCTTTGTTATATTTATTGAATAGATGGCAGCACTGGAGTTTCTTTCTTAGAGGTTTTCTATTTGCAAATTTTTGCCATGGACATTTTACGGTTAAAAAAACAAACAAACATAATAATTCTTATTAATTAAAGCTAGTTATAGATTTTGAAATTTGATACGTTTTTATACAGCACATAATTTTGGTATTTTGTTCTTTAAACATTCATTATTTCCGACGTAACAATTTTTGAAATTTATTTGTTTTTGTTGTATTAAAATAAGGAGTACACTAAATTTTAAAATTTAACTTTTAAAAAATGCAGAAAATGATTGAAAAATAATAAATAAATAAAAAAAACGAACAAAATAAACAAAAACTAAATAAAATATGACTAAGTCTTATCTGTATTTTAATTTAAACTATTTGGTATAATCCTGCAAAGTAGATGGCAGCACCATAACTTATGAATTTTTCAATGCAGTCATTTTGTTCACTAAATTAAAGCACGAAAAGTTGTATAATAAATACATTTAAAAACTTCTTAAACTATATCGCAAATGCTCTCACGTCGTTTTTCAAATTTAACATATGTTTATTTTTTATTGAATTAAAATTGAAGGGAAAGGATTTTGATGTTTCTTTTATGAAGATTCTTGATAAACGGCGCTTTTCTAGTTTTTAATAATTAGTATTAACACCAGTCGAAGACCACAGTTTTTACTCATGAAATAATAAATAATTTATTTCCTTATTCAAATAACTATTTAAATATATTTTTCGAAGTTAATTGATTTTGCAAGTGTTTATATAATGAATTAAAATAAATAAATGAACATTGTCAAAAAAAAAAAAAAAAAAAAAAAAGAATAAAGAAAGATATATGCAAGGGCAAAGTGAAGGTGTACGAAAAGAATACGGCATAACTCCACTGGTTTTTCATTAAAATTTTATTATTATTATTTTTTTAAATTCTACAATTCATGATTGTAAAATTTTTTGATTTTGATACCATTGCACATGTAATGAAATAAAAAGGAATGCATATGCACAGTGTTTGCGATTAATAATAACTGTTTCGTTTTTTATATAGCAATAAATTATGTCAGGAATTTATATTAAATATTACTTTAAAATGATTATAATACAGAGATTCAAATGAATGAGTCAGAAACCAATGTCTTAGCACTTCTGCTTGATATTTTTTATTTTTAATAAATGAAACATTATCTTTAGTGTTCCTGTCACTAATATACCATACATGTTCTCCAGAGAAAGTGGGGGAGGGAGGAGAGATATTCAACTACACGATTTTTGAAAAGATCTGGTCGATAGAAGGTTAAACAATTTTGTGTTCCAGTCTTTCCAGTCATTTTTGCCTGATTGTTAAAATTAATTCTAGTTCCAGAATTGCCGTAATTTATTTTTTCAAATTCGATTTGCGTGATAACTGGCAACAGTTAACATCTCCCAGGTTTTTTACTGAAATGAATTTTTTTGCGTATCCATATAACAGCTTTAACTAGTTTTATTATAAAGCAAGAGTATAATTTTTCATTGGAGGATATTTGTGAAAGAAGCAAACAAACATGAAGATGAAGGGGAAAAAAAAAAAAAATCATTTAGATTGCTTTTTCTCCTCCTGCAATATAACTGCACTCATTTTGAAAGCCTATATCCGGATGATTACACCTTGCAGCGCCGCTGAAGAGCCCGGTGGTATGTTTGTTAGATTTTAATATATGTAATTTGGCAGTAGCATTCATGTCGCTTTTGCTGTCAGTGATGCGGCTAGTTAAAGAACGGCATTAAATGCTAGTCTCTGTTTTTGAAGTTTGGTCAGTGACCTAGTGAATGAATATTGTTCGGATGTCTAAGAATAAAATGTTTATCTATTACGTTTTTTATAAATAACTTATGTTCTAATTGAATGCTATTTCGTGTTCATATAATTGCTGGTTTGAGTATCATACAATAGGTTGCTTTTCATATGAGTTTTTTGTTTTTCGAAAAAAAAAAATAGAAGCAATTTTTTTTTTAATACGGTGAACTATTATTTGAATTGATATTAGTTTTATTACATCTGTATTACAATTGGAGATGTAGCGTCATGTTATGAATCAATCATTTTGATAATTTTTTCATATTTTGCTAATTTGCGGATTGCTATTGGGCTGAAAGTTTAACTGTGATACTTTAGTAGGTTGCAGGTTAAGTGCAAATGATAAGGAATTAGTTATAGCAATTAAATAGAAAAAATTGGTCATTTTATTATTGTCTAGATTGTGGCTAGTTGAGTGAAAAACTACTTTAATAGGCTGCTAGGCAAGTGCAAATGTTAAATAATAAATGTTAATTTTTTGGAAAATTCTTCATATACGGGATGGTGCCGTGGTGGCTCAGGGGGATAGAGTCGCCCCCGAATGAGGTGTCCCGGGTTCGAATCCCCGCGATGACTGGTCGATGCGAATTCTGCACCCGGCTCACACCGACCACATTGCTGACGTTAAATATCCTCAGTGGTAGACGGTTCATGGGTTAGAGTCTCTTTGCCGCCAGGCTAACTGTGGGAGGTTTTCGTGATTTTCCTTTCCATGCAACGCAAATGCCGGTTAGTTCCATAAAAAAGTACTCCTCGAATTCAAATTTCTCCCAATACTCGATCCAGAAGTTACCTTGTCTTCTGGATTAGGTTCAAAATGACAAGGCTACGGAGTTGAACATTAGTAGTCGTAAACTCAAAATTAGGATGCCTACTCATCGACGGCTATAAAATAAAATGTAT
This sequence comes from Parasteatoda lunata, assembly GCA_949128135.1. Classification (NCBI taxonomy): domain Eukaryota; kingdom Metazoa; phylum Arthropoda; class Arachnida; order Araneae; family Theridiidae; genus Parasteatoda; species Parasteatoda lunata. The sequence goes on from OX421977.1 coordinate 57,482,883, forward strand.
AGGGCCTGCGCTAAGGATTTTTCACTGTCTAGGATATTTATTTATTTTTACTGCCGTGATTGTATTCATTAAGAAAAAAAGGTTTGCGATAGAGGGTAAAATATAAGTTATTTGAATCATGTTATTCTGATTTATAGGGTTTTATACTAATCACAAAGATTTTCTTTACCGAAATTCGGGAGGGGTTTAACACGTTCATTGCCGTCTGAGTGCAGATGGTTATACTATATCTATCATTGAAAAGTGGTAAGCTATAAAGAGGAAATCAAAATTAAATTTTCTTATTTTAGCAACCATTTTAATTCTTAAATTTTACTATAAGTTTTTTTTAATAAACAATATGTTGTTGTCAGGAGAAAACATACGAAATATGAGAAAACGTACTATTTCTGCAAAAATAGTTGGATGATGATCCGTATTTAGCTATCTCTTAATCAGCTTTATTGACATAAACTGAAGGAAGGAGTTGCGTTACGTGATATCGTGTGATCCGGCAACGAGCGTGTCTGTATTTTGCGTTTTTTAAAAAATTTATTATTTATTTTTTTTATATTTTTTTTTATGCTTGCATAAACTCTCATGTTGCTTATACTATCTGAACTTCATATAATTAGTTATGCGACGTATCTAACAGAAATTACTGTAATCGAAAAGAAAAAAATACAAGACTTCTTCAGAAAAATTCATACTGACATATATTTCAGGATAGAGGGGAATCTATAATTTTCTTTTTATATTTTTCTTTTAGGTAGAAAAAAATCGTTCGCCTATATTTTCGCCAAAACGCAATTTATTTCACCGAACTTACGATTTTATCGCATTTGGCGTGGTGAATGCTTAGCGCGGGTCCTGCATATACCCTTTGAGTGAGTCGCTGCGGCTCAGGGTATCGAGCGTTCGCCTTCTTTTGAAGAGACCCAGGTTCGAATTTCAGCTGTGGCCGGTTGATACGAACTCTGATCCCGGCTTGCACCGACCACAGTGACGTAAAATATCTTGAGTGGTTGGCGAATCACCGGTTAGAATCCCCTGCCGTCGGGCTAACCGTGAATATATTTCGTGGTTTGTCTTTCAATGTAACGCAAATGCGGGATAGTTCCATCAAAAAGTTCTCTACGAAAGTTAGTTTTTACCAATGCTTGATCCTGCAGGAGCACCCTTGTCTTCTAGCTTGGGTTCAAAATTTCAAGATTGTATTATCTAAGGATCATAAAAATTTGCAAATCTGAGAGTTATTCATAGATTTTAATAATTTTCATCTATGTAGAAAAAAATCTCATAAGTTTAGCGATTTCACAAACAGAGTAATAACTTATAAAATATTTTAACTATTTGGTCCTTCTAAAGCCCAGGTAATTTTTTACGGTATGATGATATGCATAGTTGAAACTTATATTTTTTCTCAAATGTAAATCACTTAATTTTTTTTTCTTTAGCTGAAGTGTTTTGAAAAACACTGTTAAAAAATATACTTTGTTATTTAGTTTTACTTAAAGTTATCAAAAATGCGAAATGTTTTCACTGTGAAACGAGCAAAAACCATTTAGAATGTTTTTAAGTTTTATGATCAGGTTTGAAGTTATTATTGTTTGTTGAACTGTAAATTAATTTATATTTATATAATAAAATAAAAAAAAGGTGTGAAAGGAGTTTAAAAATGTTTTTTATTTTTTATGTCTCTTTAAATAATCTTTTGTGGGAACAGAAAATCGAACGATAAAAGCAGACCGATAGGGGTGACTGAAATCTCGCCAAGGAGAAAGCAACCACCCACGACTCCAATCTCACTTCACTGATCTCGTTTATTTATTTTGTATTTTTTTTCTTTTTTTTTTTTTTTCTTCTTTCTTCGAGTTATTTCTTTTTGAAGCTGATAACCTACCAAAGATAACTGATGTGCGTTCGCAGGAAGAGTGGTTCAGTTGAGAAATCCATCTGCTGTTGCTTTTAAGACAACCTCACGCGTATGATCGCAGTCGTTTATTACGCATACGCCGCAGCGCACAGGTCTTTTTTTGTCTCTGCAGCTTCATAAAAATTTTACTATACAGAACCTTTCCCAATCAGGTTCATTAATAATTTATGGATTACATTGAGTTTTTTAATTTAATTTCTTTGTTTTGGGGGCTATTTCAAATAAACCTGCTGTTGTAACTGAAGATTAAATCTTATGATAGCCAACGTTGATTATGCATATCGCGCCAACCTCGCACGCATGTCTCCCAGATTTGTTTGTTAGCTGCTTCATAAAATGTTACTACTTATCTAATTGGATTATTTATAATTTATTACCTTGAGGTAGGCTGAACTAGATCAGTAACTTAACTTATTACGTATCAGTCTATTAGCTATCACTGAGGCGATGTTGCTTCTTTTAGTTTGGTAACGGTCTCTATGATAACGATGGTTAAAACTGTCTGCTACGCTTTAGGCTTGTTTATATTATCCAAATTCTTGAATCCGAGTACTTGGGAATTCTTGAATCCGAGGACTCTGACCATGAAATTGGAAGATTCGTTCTTGAATGTCACTGAGTGGTCGGATGCTCTTGCGTATATTCATATTTAGAATTATGAAAATCATACTGACATGAAGACAAAATTACGAAATAAAATCAAAATTATAATAACACATATGGATCCCTAACTTATTTATTTGTTGTTGTTTCTAATGGCACTTGCCGAGTACCAGCGAGCCTGCTTGGTGAAACCAAGCGAATTTAAGGCAGAAAGTCCGTTTCTTGTTTTTCAGTGGCTCCATATATGGCCAAGAATACGTCTTCAGTCACACACATGTCACAGCCCGTTTATAGGGCGGAACATTCATACATCCATTAATTCATTCATCGACACATCGTAACTTTGACCTGAACCAGAGAACGATCTATCTCCAATTCAGTACCCCAGAGGTATTGATTTGGTATGGGAAAGGGATGACTTTGTGACCCGAATAATTTAACGTGAACCAGTCTACATTTACTTCACGGGGAGTTTTTGGCCGGTGTGGATCGAACTCACGACCTCTTTGACATGGACTCAACGCCCTACCAACCAAACTATCGCAGCCTCTTAATTCATTTAGATTGGAATATACGAAAACAGAAAACAAAAAGAAATGATCATGTGCCCGTTCGCTGACGTCATGAAACTTTAGAAACTGATTGGTTATGGAAGAAAAAACTTGGATATGAACATGCTCTACTATCATCCCAGGGCTTGGATTAAGAATTTGGATGATCGCTTACACGATCCAAGCTCCAAGCATAACAAGTTTTCATCAACAAGCAATCAATCTTGGTCCAAGAAGTTGAACCGTATAAGCAAGCCTTTAGTTAATATTTCTGATTACATCTGAACGAAGTCAATTTATGAAATGACATTTTTGCTTTAAAATCTAAAATATGATCATGTGTAAAAATTATAAGTGTCTTCCAATTTATCTTTAAAACATCACCAGCAAATTCAAAATCATTAAATACTAATGTTTTCATTAGTTAGAGATGTCCTTAATGTCCACTTATGCATCTTTACTTTTCTATTATAATTATAAAATGAATGAAAACATTTAAAGTAAAGAGAATTTGAAAAACAAATATTGTTTTATTTAAAAATTATTATTGTATTGTATTAAATAATTCCAAAAGCACAAAAACCGATCTTTACAACATCAAAATTCAGTTTGCCTTTCCAAGACTGCCAATGATGCGAATGATGACATATCATTCGTACCAAAAAATAACATCATTTTCTCCCCTCTCTCCACAAAAAGACATACCAAGCTTACAGTTAAAACTACACTCTTCTCAACATTAAAACATCAATAAAGTAAAATTTCTAATTCGCGATCGCAACGAACTATAGGGGGCGTTGTTGTATGTGCCGAATCCCTGCGATTTCCATATGAACAGTCATTCAGTTACACTGGAGACGTCTTTAATGTAGCATTGTAACGTTCCATCTTTATTGTGGCTGATTAAATTTAAAAAAGAAAAATTTTTGTTTTCTTTCTTATGCAAACGAAAACAAAATGGTATCTCTTTTTTTTTTAGAGAAGGAACATCCAGAACACATCGGAAAAATATTTGTAAATAAAGAGAAAAAAATAGGTATATTCTTATAAGAGTTCAAACCTAATGCCTGAGAAATAGTTTTACTAAATTTAATGGTATAACATGAAAGGCTCTTTTAACGTAAAATAAAGAATGCTTACGAAACAAAAAAAAAAAAGAACCATTCTTTTTTTGTTGCCATTTTTTAGTGTTACGAAAATGCGTCTTTGGGACTTGTCAAAAACAAAACAAGATGCAGTTTTAATTTTTTAGGAGCAAAATATTTTATGGAGTGAAATATAACGAAAATGTACCAATGTCCATAACATGAAACTTTATCTTAGTAAACGTCCGTTTTGGAAATGTTATTTCATTTTGAATCTTATTTATTAGAGTTCATAATGGCTATAGAATCAGGTGAGAGAAAAGTTTGTTTTGAATCTATGCTAAACTCTATATCGGCCCATTTTCCACCGAAATCCGATTGACTACTTTGATTTTAAACAAAGTGTTTCATTTTAAGATTTTTTCCAAAAAGTTTAAGTGTAGATTGGCGGCACTTAAAAATCTATCAAATCTGTAGCTGTGGTTAATACGTAAGTACCGAATTTTTCTTCCATACTTTTCTGAATCATATTACTACAAATATTAGAATATGCAAGGAGTATACATAAACACATAATTTAATACCATTTAATCTTTCAAAAAAGGTATTTTGACAACAATTTTATCAAAAAATTATAAACTAAAAAACGTAAAATAAAGAATTCTTAGGATAAAAACGATTTTAAAAATTCCTCATTTTTCAATAAAAACTTTCGTATTCGCGATCGCAACGAACTATAGGGGGCGTTGTTGTATGTGCCGAATCCCTGCGATTTCCATATGAACAGTCATTCAGTTACACTGGAGACGTCTTTAATGTAGCATGTAGCATTGTAACGTCCCATCTTTATTATGGCTGATTAAATTTAAAAAAGAAAAATGCTTGTTTTCTTTCTTATGCAAACGAAAACAAAATGGTATCTCCTTTTTTTTTAGAGAAGGAACATCCAGAACACATCGGAAAAATATTTGTAAATAAAGAGAAAAAAATAGGTATATTCTTATAAAAGTTCAAACCTAATGCCTGAGAAATAGTTTTACTAAATTTAATGGTATAACATGAAAGGCCCATTTAAATTTTAATGTAAAATAAAGAATGCTTACGAAACAAAAGAACTATTCTTTTTTTGTCGCCATTTTTAGTGTTACGAAAATGCGTCTTTGGGACTTGCCAAATTACAAAACAAGATGCAATTTTATTTTTTTAAGAGCGAAATATTTTATAGAGTGAAATATAACGAAAATGTACCAATGTCCATAACATAAAACTTTATCTTAGTAAAAGTCCGTTTTGGAAATGTTATTTCATTTTGAATCTTATTTATTAGAGTTCATAATGGCTATAGAATCAGGTGAGAGAAAAGTTTGTTTTGAATCTATGCTAAACTCTATATCGGCCCATTTTCCACCTAAATCCGATTGACTACTTTGATTTTAAACAAAGCGTTTCATTTTAAGATTTTTTCCAAGATTTTTAAGTGTAGATTGGCGGCACTTAAAAATCTGCCAAATCTGTAGCTGTGGTTAATACGTAAGTACCGAATTTTCTTCCATACTTTTCTGAATCATATTACTTCAAATATTAGAATATGCAAGAAGTATACATAAACACATAAATTAATACCATTTAATTTTTCAAAAAAAGTATTTTGACAACAATTTTATCAAAAAATTATAAACTAAAAAACGTAAAATAAAGAATTCTTAGGATAAAAACGATTTTAAAATTTCCTCATTTTTCAATAAAAACTTTCGTTTGGTTTCTTTTTTTAAATTCTTATAGTATTTAATCAGACGTAATAAAACCATTTTGTAGAGAACGATCATCAAGTAAGAAAAAAGATTATTTACAAACAAATTTTTTATTATAAAAATCATAACACTTACCTGATTTATAAGTCCGGAGAATTCCAAAATGATATGTTCTTTGTTTGAAAACTTTATTCTCAAATAATATATACATAGTTTATCCCTTCATTACTTTTAGGTAACATACCACATATCAAAATTTTATAATTGTAAGATCTCGATATGAATTTTAATATGTAGCTTAAAAACAGAATAGCTGTATTCTAGTTGAAATTCTTTCAAAACTAAAAAACACTCACCAAGAAAACGATAAAAAATTTATTTATAATCAGCACAAAAAATTTTTCAAGTAATTCGGATTATTCTTTATTGTTGTTTTCTGAATTATGTAGATACAGAAATATATACTATTCTATGAAGAAGAAGAATATTCTATAACTATTACAGTTCTGTATGGAATTCATTGGAACACATTTATTCATTGGAATGACGAAAGCAATGTTGATTTCATTTTAACTTGTAATGAATTGAAGACAGAAAAATTATTTTACCGCAATACACACATCTGTAACAGCAAGTGATCATGAAATCATGTTATGTTGTTGGTAATAGAAAGGTAAAAAATATTGAGAAGTTGTTCTTCAAATGCTTGGCGTGTTCTGCTTCAATGTTTGGCATGTTCTGATTAGTTTTTTTAAGAAGTTTTACCTTTTCTTTAGGGAAATTTTGCTTCTTTTTTTATGCTAAGAAAATGGCGTCCGTCATTGCCAATGGTTATGTGGGAACTAATGCACGATATTTACAGTCTCCCGCTAGATGGCGTATCGAGTGTTGCGATCGCGAATTGTTTCTTTTTTTTTAATTCTTATAGTATTTAATCAGACGTAAAAAAACCATTCTGTAGAGAACTATCATCAAGTAAGAAAAAAAATTATTTACAAGCAATTTTTTTTACTATAAAAATCATAACACTTACCTGATTTATAAGTCCGGAGAATTCCAAAATGATATGTTCTTTGTTTGAAAACTTTATTCTCAAATAATATACACATAGTTTATCCCTTCACTACTTTTAGGTAACATACCACACATCAAAATTTTATAATTGTAAGATCTCGATATGAATTTTAATATGTAGCTTAAAAACAGAATAGCTGAATTCTAGTTGAAATTCTTTCAAAACTAAAAAACACTTACCAAGAAAACGATAAAAAATTTATTTATAATCAGCACAAAAGATACTTTTTCAAGTAATTCGGATTATTCTTTATTGTTGTTTTCTGAATTATGTAGATACAGAAATATATACTATTCTATGAAGAATAAGAATATTTTATAACTATTACAGTTCTGTATGGAATTCATTGGAACACATTTATTCATTGGAATGACGAAAGCAATGTTGACTTCATTTTAACTTGTAATGAATTGTAGACAGAAAAATTATTTTACCGCAATACACACATCTGTAACAGCAAGTGATCATGAAATCATTTTATGTTGTTGGTAATAGAAAGGTAAAAATTATTGAGAAGTTGTTCTTCAAATGCTTGGCATGTTCTGGTTAGTTTTTTCCAAGTTCTTCTACCTTTTCCTTAGGGAAATTTTGCTTCTAAGAAAATGGCGTCCGTCATTGCCAAAGGTTATGAGGGAACTAATGGTTACAGGCTCTCGCTAGAGGGCGTATCGACCGTTGCGATCGCGAATTGTAATTTCTCTTAATCTTTAGTTGCCATGGAAACTACGGTTTTAATTCGTAGATTATGAGTAGAATTGGATACCTGCAAGTGACGTCATCGTAGGTAAATCGTGGCATTTGTCGATTATAGAAACCAATCATATTCGACATACATACGTGATGTTACTTAGAGGTATCCATTTAAATCTGATTTAAATCACTTGGTTAGCCGCAATCACTTCACTTCTCGAGTTACAAACATCTAATTAGTTACAGAGTGACTTTAATTAACTCCTTGACGTACGAAGACGTCTGGGAGACGTCATTTGTTTCGTATGTCAAAATAATAATTGAGTGTCTGAGACGTCTTCAAACAACATTCCGTTGCGAGTTGTTTTTTTACAGTGCAATCAAAGATCTTTTTTATATCAAGAAATGATATGGCAAAGGGTTAAGTATGGTTATTCAAAATGTGCTGAAGAATACTTTATTTTTGTCAAAGTATATTTATAGGAGAAATTGGAGCAAGTTGTTATTTATCTTTGGATTTATGTCAATTAGTCGAAATATTTGTTAAGATATGAGATAACATAAAATTGAAAAGAAAATATCAAGATTTAATTTTAAAGTCTGACTTGGAGGAAAAAAAAAAAAAAAAAGCTACGTCACCAATTTTAACACTTGATACGCTTTGTCATTAATATAATTTAACCCTAGATAGCATTCGTTTCATAGACCAGCTTGGCGAGGTCCAGATGTTATTTTAACACTTTCAAAGATTGAAAACATTTAATTTTATAGCTTGTCTATATTTTAAGAGTATTTCGCATAAATTATGCTAATTTGTTTGACATAAATGAAGGGATTATAAAAATAAGCACGTTTTTAATTTGTAATATATGAGATAAAACTAGGTAGGTTATCTAGGGTAAAAAGAAAGATACCTTAAAAATAAGTGATATTTTTTTCTGTGAACTTTATTTGTAGAATGAATGCCACTATCATAGAATATATACTTCGTATTAGAAAGGCAATTGTATTTTTCAGTTTTTTATGGCATCACAAGTGAATATTATGCTAGAGTACTAAAAGGCTCGGCTTCGCTCCTGTTCACTTCCCCCACCAACCTCTATGATTGCTTCGTATTCATCACTGTTTTTTGAATTTGAAATATATTTAACTGTACTTGAATGTAATTTTTGAATATAGAATAGGACACATAATAAAAAAAATTTAATGAGAAGCAATTTTACTTGTCAACGAGACTTGTAGCGTTATAACGGTTCAAATAGGAAATGGCTTTCTCTCTTGATTTACGTTTTTATATTTGTAAAATAAATATTAAAATTCATATCTAACAACATCTTTTTTTAATAATCTCTCGATTTTAATTTCAGCTCAAGCTCGAGCTTCTAAAATAAAGATCTCGAGAGAGATGATAAATACAAATACAAATTAATACAAATTTAACAGTTAATAATTCTTGAACTCGTTGAATATATTTCTTTATTTCGTCGTACTCATACATTTTTCTACTCAGCTTTGTAAATACAGGTTTCGAAGACTTACAGTTTTTACGCAGCTTAACAAAAGTAACACACAAACGGTGACTTTTACGAATTTTTATTGTTGAGAGAAATTTACATACATTTCTAAAGTTGAATTGTCAGTTAGAAAACTTAACTTGAAAAATCGCATTGTTTTAGTTATTTTTATTTGCAATTAAAAAAAATAAAGAATTTTTATAGTTATTGTTTTGTTTTGAGAATAATTAGTCAATTAACAAAAGATACCAAAAGTCTCGACCGTGTAGGAGTTTTTCAAATGAAGTTTTTTTATTTTTATTTTTAATGATGAGTTATTTAAATTAAAGTGAAACTCGAGGAATGTGAAGATAATGTCAGACTTGTTACGTTAAGTTAATCCCCATGAAGTTCAGATTCAACTTATGTAACTTTAAAAAAAAAAAAAAATTATTTTATTTTTTTTGTTGTCATAAATTAAAAGAAAAATCTGATGTTAGTAATTTTATATGGCATTTTTTAAAAAAAAATAAAATAATAGAAACGAATAAATAATAAAAGTAATAATACTGATAACCCCTCCTCTAATCCAGGCGCTCGACACTAAGTTGCTATTATGAATTTTTTTTTCGAATTTATTCCGAAAACGGACATTATATTATGTAATTAGTAATAATAGTCGTAATATGTAATAATATATATATATATATATATATATATATATATATATATATATATATAGTATTATACATAAAAATAGGTAGTGATTTTATAATATCTTATAATTAATTTTCCATTAGTTCCTTTAATGGAAAATCAATTATTGTATTAAAAAAATAGAGCGTTAGTTTTTTTTTTTAAAAATTATGTTCAAGGACTAATTTACTCAAAAGCTAAGCTATTAAACTTTTTTTTTTATTTCATCGATAACTATTTTATTCTATCTAAATAAATTAATAAAAAATAATAGATGGCATAAAATCATCTCTTCAAATAATTTAATTATTTACTTTTAATTATAAAAGTCAATGGCATCGAACCGTACAATTCTGCTTGTTCTGGATTTACCTGTTCTTTTAATTCCTTCGAAACAATAAAAAAGAGCGCTTTATCGCCAAATGTTTTTCCGGCCGAACACTCGACCGTCACCTGAGCATTCAGTTACTTTTGTCGATCGCACGCGGTTTTCTCAGTGATACAACACCGGTTTATTATTGTTGTCCGTGATGATTATTACAGCATACTGTAATGGGTGTGACAGTGGCATCACTCTAATCGTTTTAGAGGATTATTGAAATTGAACTGTTTTGTCGAAATCGTTTTTAAAGTGTGCTTTATATTGATTGTTTATTCTAATTCTTGATTGTAATTCATGATGTCAGTGAATCCTGTTTTTTCTGCCAAAGATAATATTGTTCCTAGACCTTTTGGATACTTTGAATACTTGTTTCAAGGTAAGCACTGTTTGAAATTTAAATTTAGTTTAATTAATAGTGGCTCTGGGATTTCTTCAAAAAGAAACTTGACTTCCCGACTCGGGGTTTATATTTTTATCTTGTTATTTGTTTATTTGAAGGAAATTATACTTAAAAAGTGAGTTAGTTACCTCGATAGATCTCCGATGTCAGAATTTATTCGAGGGTTTGTCTTTTCTTATTGTTTTGAAATTGAATCTAGTGTCCTATGAAAAAGTGAGTTAGTTTCTCCGATAAGAAGTTAGAATACATTCAAGGGCTTATAGTATTTTTATTTTGTTTTATAGTTTTAGTTGTTTTTTAGTTATTTATTTATTTGTTGGAATGAAACTATAATGCAGAAGTGAGTTTGTTACGTCGATCAAAGAATTGGAGGATTTATCTTTTCATATTGTTTTGAAATCGAATCTAGTTAACTAGGAAAAAGTGAGTTAGTTACCCCGAAAAGAAGTTAGAATGCATTCAAGGGCTTATAGTATTTTTATTTTGTAATATAGTTATAATAGTTTAAATTTAGGTTGACTAATAATGGCACCAGGATTTCTCCAGAAGGAGAACATAGATTTCCCGACTCGAGATCTATATTTTTATTTTGTTATTTATATGTATTTGAATGAGACTATACTGCAAAAGTGAGTTAGTTACGTCGATAAAACATCTATTCAACGTCAGAATTTATTTGAGTGTTTTTCTTTTCATTTGGTTTTAAAAGTGAATCCAGTTATCTATGACAAAGTGAGTTAGTTACCCCTAAAGGACGTTAGAACTCATTCAAGGGTTTACACTATTTTCATTTTGTTATTTCTTTTAAAAAAATAATTGTATGAATTTTAGGGACTAGGGGAATTTGAGGGCTGTTGATATTGATGTCACGCTTAGAGGGGAGGGAAATGGGATCGTGAAATTGTGACAGTTTGTGACAAAAGAGGGTGGGGTAACAAGAAATGCGACATGTCAAGCTTTGGTTACAATAAAAACATTTAAAATCAGCAAGCTGAATTATTTTATGTAATTTGTTATATATTTTTTTTCGATTTTTGCTCACATCCACTTATTATTATGCTCACAAATGCTATTAAAAAAATAGTTATAATTTAAACATAAAATGTGAAATATCATCTTCAATTTGTGTTTTATTTTTGAACTGTGCTGGCATATATTTATGTTACATACCGTGATATGTGACAAGGGGGTAGATGGTATTGTAAAATTTGACATTTTGTGACATAAGTATATCAATATATTGAAAAAAAAGTGTGAGCACTGTAATGGTCGGCCATTTTAATATTAAAAAGTGAGTGAGTTAGTTACCCCCATAGGAGAGCATTAACTTCCCGGCGTTGTTAACCAATAGTATTTTCATTTTATTAAATTTTTTGAAGGAAATTTTATTCATTTTACTAAGAAAAAGTGAATTAGTTACTCCGATAAGAGAGCATAAACGTCCCGACCTGTGGGCATATTTGGATATTCAAACTTTCATAAATTTAATTTTCTTATAATTTTTTTAATTATTTTACTTTGTAAAAGAAGTTTTACTCCAATACAAGAACTCGCTTACCCCTAAAGATGGGCATAAGTACCTCTTGTCCTCCCACTGGCACCACCTTTCATATCTAATCTTATATACAATATTTTTTGTAAATACAAAATTCTTATAGTTGATATTTTTCTTTAAAATTCTGCATCATTTATTTGAACAAGGAATGTACAACCTTTCTCCGAAAAAAGCAGTTTTTTTATTTTTTTCTAAAGAAGCTTTTTGGGACAGCAATGAACTTAAGTTATTATTATTTTTTTTTCATATCAATTGATAACAACTTAGTTAATCATGAATTTAACACGAATTGCGAATAATATAAATTTGTCTTAGAATATAAACAACGAAGTACAGCAAATCATATGCTATATTTTAAAGCTAAATGCATGGTACTTTTGAAATAAAAAACTTATGAAGATTTGCACATTTTGTTTCCTTTAAACACACTAAATTATAGCAGGTTATTAAATATCTCAGTGGGAAATATTTATAATTTTTTATATAGGTATATATATATATATAATTATAACAGTATATATATATAGGTATAAATAGACATAGATCAACTGAAGAATATTCAAAAGAGTTTTTAAGCTGTTATTCGAAGTATTAAAAGTTATTATGATTTTCTTTCCATTATTTTTCATATTGACTAATTAAGTTTTTTATATTTACCGCTAATACAAAGAATCTAAAAGAAGTATCGATAAATTTCGTTTAATACTTTGCCGCATGCTTTTATTTTGAAGACAGTGTAAAGAAACACATTTTCCTAAAATTGTTTAGGATTGCCATATGAGCGTCAATCTTATGTTTGGAAATGAAAATTATCACACTTAGTCACCGATTTTCAATGAAAGATTTGTCACAATTTTTCATTTAGGCGGCTGTAATTGTCATTTGCTCATCAAATGTTTTTTTCTACGAAAAGAAAAAAAATTATGCATTATCTGGAGTGTTGTCTTTTTTTCGATGTTTTACTTAATTAATTAACCAATAAATCCATCAGTATGCTTCGTACTAACGATGTTCTTTTTTTTAATAATTAAAATGTGCAGGACTGCTATAGACGTCATTTGTCTGCATATTGCTAAAAATCGGACGGCTGTAAGCAATCATTTGTGGCAACTTGTTAATAACACTTTTATACATTATAACATTCGATTCAGCCAAGTATAAATTTTGATTAGACAGCCAGGTTTGTTAATTTTAAAAATAAATTTAAAAAAGCAGATTTTATAATTAACCAATTTTTGTTCACCCTATTTAGTATCATATGTGACACTCGAGAGCACAAAAGGTAAGATTCTATTTTTAATTGAAACGAAAAATTTAGGGTTAAATTTATGTTTAAATAAAAGATATTTACAATTGTACACGGTTATTAAAAAAGTTTCTAAGGTTTCCGCTGGAGATATGTGATACAATGTTACATACACAACACATGTGAGATACACTGTTACTGAAATGGAGTTTAGTTTTCATTTGAAATAATAGAGTTAAAATTAAATGTTTGCGTTGAAGAATGCATCAGTTTGTATCCGGACATTATAGATATAAAGATGCTAGGGACACAATGGAAAATATTTTCAACCCACTATCATGTGATACTCGGGAACTGAGAACAAAAAAAGATTAAGTTTTGTTTTAAAATGATAGATTTTAGATTAAATGTACGTTTTAATGATGGATAGCAATAATATCGATGAGGCCTTACCTCGAAGAGTTTTTGAGTTTTAAATTGTATTTAATTTTGTATTTCGAGTTTCCTCTTTTAAAAGTTTTCCAATTTATTGAAATTTTCTTGTCATCATCGCCACGTATAAAGGCCTTATCAACTTAACTGTCTAGTATTTAGATTTTTTTCCCCTTCTCTTTTATCATGCTTCAAAACGCTATCAGGTGATTGGCATCGTATAATCAAGGGTCAGGGGCCAACCATCATTTTCTTCTTATATTTTCCTCAGGCCCGCACGTGAAGATGTACACTGACCAACCGACACGCGAACAAAATCGATCCTCAGGTAATATTAGGCGGATTACTAATGTAATGGAGTCCAAACCCATCTGCTAATTTTCTTTTATGTTATACTTTTTTTTTTCTCCTATAAAATAATGCGGCGTATCGATTTATGGTTGTAATTCGTCTCGGCCTTCCTTCATGTGCGTGAATATTGCCCTAAGGCAACAGAGGTTGCGTTATTTTAATAATTTTGGCAGAGATTAGATTATTTATGTTTGTATGTATATTTTTTTAAGCTTATGGCAGCGAAAAATTTTATTTTTTAGAGACGTGATTCTAATTTTGGAAGAGAAGGATAGTTAAATATCTTGATTTATTTTTTGCAAAATAACTAAGAATTTAATCTAATGTATATATTTATTTTACTGTTGGTGTTTGGGCTGACATATACCCAGATTTGTTTTTAAAATTACCCAAACCCATGTTAGCTTCTATTTTTTTACGAAAAATTTTGGGATCTGGTTAATTTTTTTTTAAGGAAAAACTTTATTGCAACTGTTTTTTTCTTTTCTTTCTTTTTTTCTCAAAAATATACTCAGCTGAGTTGGCTATTATATCAATATTTATGAAATTCCTTGCTTTTGTACTGAATTTAAAAATTCTGAATTTAATTTCTTTTTTATGTGTTTTATTTATTAAACATAAAACCTTTTTTTTTTTTTTTTTTGTTGAAATAATGCAATTTTTTGGACAGAATTACATGATCTTTTTATTGTTTTAAAAATAACTTTAAAAATAACTTAATATTAATTATAATAAAAAAATTTAACGCTTATAATTTAACTTTTCTAGTTATTTTAAAAAATAAACTATCTGCATGAAAAAAATAGAAAAAAAAATAGTTACATTTTTGTTGGTGAATAAATAATAGGGGAAATTATAAAACAAGCGCAATTTTTATATTTAAAAAACGATTTGCAAAACAAATAGGAATTTAGTCTTATAATTTTTTTAGGGGAATAAATTGCTTTATTTTATTCTAATGGTGGTGAGTTTAGGCTGAAAGTTTATTATTATTTTTTTAATAGAAATTAATTAGTCACATAAAGAATTGATATGCATCTTTGTAAGTGATTTGGGAATATGTATTAAAAAACAAAAGTCTAAACCAAACACGATTATTTTTTTTTAAATGACGTTTTTATATTTATTGCAATTTAATAGGGATCTAGTGGAATTTCTTTGCTATTGGTTACATAAAAAATATTTTATGTAACCAATAGCTTCACTTAAAGCTAATAAAAATATAACTTAAAGCTAATACAAATATTTAAAGTATGAGTAAATAAAGTTTTTTTAAAAATTGAAATTGATTACTCTAATAAGAGATTTGTATTAGGTTGAAATGTCTTCTATATTTGGTGGAATTATTGTTTTAAGGGTTTTGATAATCTAAAAAAAATATTTTTAGAAAAAACAAAAAAACAAATCAAGCTTAGTTTAGCTATAATAAAAATTTAAACACTGATTTGCGTTTTAGTTTCAACTATTTGTAGTCTTGTATCTAGTAAATTGAGAAAATCTTGAAAAAAAAAAAATATGATGACTTTCCTTTAAAAAAAAAAAATTGTATCGAATCTTGTGATTTTAACTTATTGGAATACTCTCTTATAGCAGTTATTATTTTCATTTATTTGGTATTCGCTTTCCACTAGTAGACATTCTGATGATGAAATAATATTGTTAGGCGATTCCACGGAAATTTTTTATTCCTCTGACGTGGAATCGTGGAATTACATTAGAAATTCATATTTTATCCAGATTTTTTATATTTTTTAATATGAATAAAATAATTTTTTCTGTATTCACATTTGTTATATGAAGCTATATTTTAGACGTTATTTTCAAATTATCGTTTTCTCATATTTATTCATTTCATGCGTCTTTTGCAAGCTAAAAGCATGGTATTGCGCTTTAGTTTTTGTATGTCATTAGTGAAGTGGTCAAATATTCCAGTGAGGTAGTTGAAACCACAACGAGGTTAATACGCTGGTTTTTTACTTGGCTGCTTTCCATTAAAAAGCGAACAAAAATATTTTGTTGCGGAACTAAGTCTTTATCTCCTTTGAATTAATTGTGGGGAGAGCCGTTGAGTCTATAGTTAAAATATTTGACTTCACTCTTTTCCTAGACCCTGACTCCGAATTCAAAATAAATATATTCTATTTAAATGTTTACCTAATTCTTAGAAAATATTAATCTTATTACTAAATAAATATCAATTTTAATTTATAAAGGCATCATTTGAGGGAAAGTTAATTTATTAAAAAATTATTTTTCATATTATCTATCTACCTATCTATATCTATATATATAATCTTTGGCACCATAAACGTGGGTTTTTCTCTATCTATGGGCAACACTAAAGTTATTATTAATTTTGTTAGGTTGTCTTAAGGTTTTTTTAATGTTAATTTTTTTAATATGCATTTTTCATTAATCTATAATAATAAAATGAAGTGTATAAGTATGTGAGTGTGTGTCTCTCTCTTATAACTTCAGAATCATTTTCGCTAGCGTTCAGAAATTCGGACAGTGGATGAAGGGCGCAATTTTAGCCCCTTTTTAAAAATTATTCAAAAATATCAGATCATTCAGGAGAAATATTTGAAAAATGGAATTTTTTTTATTGGTTATAAGCTATTGATTAAAATTAAGCTGCAAATAATTTATTTTTTTCTTCATATATTTTAAAGTCACTGCTCATGAAGGTGGAACTGAAAATATCAAAACCAGTTTGACTGCCTGAAGAAACTTGAAGGTGTTGCTAATTAACCCTTTTCAACTCATCTCGCTTTCTTCCGATAACTATAAACTTTTTTATTCTTTTAGTCTCACCTTCAACCTGGTGATTCGTTAAATTTCTGCATGGTTTTGTTTTTTTCTTCGTTTAAATATTAATTTGTTTCATTTGTATGTTGATTTTATTTTTGTCAGGGGTTCTAAAAAACATTAAAATCTTGATTACGGGACACCTTGTATTATTTATTACAGTTTCTTTGCGAATATGCTGAAGCAAAAATTATTTTTACTAGATACACAGGTTCTAAATTTGATACTATGAGTTGTTTTTAAGGTTGGATTAAAAATTACAAGACAACAGAGTTGAACACTCAGAATTGTGTCGGCTGTTTAACGTTGTTTACAAAATAAAATGCGGACTGTTTATATATAGAAGACCAATGAGACTAAAAACTTTTGTCACTCGTGTTTTATGTGGTCATAAGTGAGGGAGGGGGAGTATCGGTCAAAGAATTATAATGTAACGTCAATCATATTATGTTGCCCTCACAATTACCAACATGTTATACAGACAGCTGAATGAACCGGGAGCGGATTAGGAGTGATGATGGTCAACACGAAAGCAGCGAAGTGTGATAAATTCTACACCCAGATTTCCGTTTGAACGTTTAACCTCTTGATTGTTATTGATGGATAGGAAAGGAAATGCTAAATCTATGTAGGAGGTTTTTGTTTAAGTTATATAGCTTAACGTGCTGTGATGCATGTAAATCTTAGTGTTTATACTCATATTTATATACTATATTTTAAGGATTTGTTTATTATTTTTATGATTATTATTTTTTTTTTCATGATTCTCAAAAACACATTATGTTTTTACTTCCATTTGAAAATTTATTTATGAAATTATTTTATTTCATTATTATTTATTTATTCTTTCGAATTTGTTTTCAGTTAATTACTAGTTTTTAAAACGAATAGAGAAAAGGTAGATACATACTCCCCAACTACTACGGAATTTCCGTAGTTTCAAAAACATATTTTTACCCTCCTATTACTACGGAATTTCAGTAGCTAAAAAAAAAAAAAAATGTTTTTTTCCTGGCGGCAGCAAAGATAAAAAATCAATATTTTAATAAATTAGAATTAAAAGAATTTTGTTCACCACTTTGTATAATAAATATAAACATATAATTAAATAATTAAAGGTCAGGTAGACAAATGGTCATGCTTTTAATTTCTAATAAAAGCTCCAATCGTTTAAAAAATATTCTGTTTTGTTCGCAACAACCGGAATAATTCGCTAAAACCACAAATGTTGGGGGTGTGTAGGTAGTTTTCTATGCATTGTTTCATTTGCAATATTCACTTTTTAATAAAAAATGGATATTTTTAGAATAATTTTTATCGGGAATCTACACTGCTAATCAGAATTGACTGGATTAATAAAAAAAAAAAAAAGAAAAAAGAAAAAAAAAAAAGAAGAATCTAAAAAATAAATCTTTTGCTATCTTCTTTTGTGTGTCGTGACTTTCTCTGCAATGACCTCCGACTGCGTGGGGAAATCAAACATCTGGTGATCATCTTTAATGGTACATAGTGTTCCTGATTATGCTATCGCGGGCAAGAATATTTGATTCGCCATTGAACAATCTTTGCCCACATTTTAGTCTTACTTTTTTTCTTTCTTCTGAACTAGTTGTTTTACGTATTTTAATTTTCTGGTGTTATTTTTTCGTATGATTTAAAATTCAAACGAAATAAAGAGGATTGGATTACGACTATATTAAATTTTTTTGTTTTGTTTATTATTACCATATTTTTTTTTTTAAGAGTAGTATTTAAATGTTCTCTCTGAATTCTTCTTTATAGTCTTAAAATTAAATATTTTTTTTACACTTTTAAGCTTTTTTAATCTCTTAACCAATTTTATTCATGAAAAGAAAATATTTTTCACAATCTAATGAAATATTTTCTTAAAATAGCACTTTTTACTGCAAAATATATGTAAATGTTGTAATAACAAAAGAAAAGTATCTGAATGTTGTTTAATTCCAAAGACATCATTTTTATGATTTTTTTTTTTTTTTAATTTATTTTATTTATTATTTATTTATTTTTTGATTTTTTTTTATTAAGAATAATAATTTAATAGTTCATAAGCGTATACCAATAATATAACTTTGTTTTCTTAAAACAATCAAGCTATACTGGTCCTTAATTTTCTCTGTGGAAAAATTTATTATTTTTGTTCTCTATAAAAAAAATTGCTTATATTTTTATAACTTTTTTATAAATCTTTGAACTACAATTTGTTTTCGTCGGAAAATTTTCGGTAAAAAAAATATATTCATAAAAAAATTGGCTAATTTGAATTAGTATTTTTACATTTTGGAATTTTAGTAATGTAGGTATATTTTGGAATACAATTATGAATTCTTTTAAAATTAGTGCCAAAGTAATGTTTAACATTAGTTATGTTTTGAAACTAGTTATTTTAATTTTTTTTAGTTAGTTTTTGTCTGCAACTTTTATTTTTTACATTAACGGTTTGAGGTGATTTATTCCTGAGCTGCAAGTTGTACAGTCTCTGGCCATATATATATATATATTAGACGCACGCAGTATGTAAAATTTTAATTATCAGGTGATACTGTACAACTATTCTTTTTGCTAGTTAGCGGCTGAAACCGGTTTGCACTTGTTTACGTTCGTGTATCAATTGGTTAACATTGTAATAGAATACTTTAAAAATAAATACAAATAGGATGTATATAAAAAAATCTCCTGTATAAAAACGCAATACATCTATGTTGTATTGCAAATAATCTCGTGCAAAACATCTAATTATCAAAACACTACAGTGCGTCTAATTATTTAGTCTAATTATTATAATATACTAATATAATACCTGATATAATAAACATTCTATATTTATATAATATATCATCTAATTTATCCAATCCTCAAATTTATATTATACTAGCTGTACCCTGCGTGCGTTGCAACGCTTTCAGTTTGAACTTTAATTTTATATTTAAGTGTGTAAATGAGATTTGCGATTATGATTTGAAGTGAGAATTTTATTTAATGGTGAAAAAACCAGTGATAATCTCAACAGTTAATTCTCTATGATGTCGTTAGTGCATTTTCAAACAGACATGTATGGTGATGCACACCGACCATGAAACATATTTCGGATGATGATCTGAAAAAAGTCTGGATCAATGGCGACATCAGGTATTTCTGCTGATATGAGCTGACCAATTTGGCATGGTATGATTTTCTCAATAAGCCAAATTATGTGGCAATTCTCTTTTTTTGTCATTCAATGGAATACATCAAACACCGTGTCTCTCCAAAAACATGGTTCCGCAGTGGACTGATCGTTAAGACACGGTTCCCAACAGATCACCGAAGTCAAGCATCACTGGCTGCGGTCAGTGTGGGGGTGGGTCACCACTTGGATCAGTCTGCGTAGGGACCGAGGGTGTGCGGTATTGGTCCTCGTTAAACTGTGCTACCGTAAAGTGCTCGACTTCGCGTGCAGGTCGTTGGGCTACCGAAGCAGGGGTGCCATCCCCTCTGCAGAGGATCAAAATTGTGATGGCATGTCTTCGGATCATCCTCAGGGATGTTTCCCAGACCGTCGCCAATAGCCCATTGTGCAGCTCTAGTGCGACGTAAATTAACTACATCTACACATCCAAAAACATGATTTTTTGCAACAAAACCAAGTATAGAGCTTAATATTTGTTTTAACTCGCGTGCGGTAATGCATCATGAAGATCCGAGGATGTTTGCCTAGGTTGCAAAAGCTCTTTAATTTTAGCTCAAGCAGGATTGCATGTAAATGTAATAAATAACTCTGGCTACCCATATGCTCACCGACACTTATAGCACCGAATGAAGTCATTTGGAAACACGAATGTACCGACATATATTCGCCAAGAAAAGTTTCTATTGATTTGATTGACCCGAAAACAACGTTCATAATGGCTCGGCTGGTGACGTAAAGGCTGGTAGTTTCACTTTGCCTCCAGAACAGCAAATTCCAGCTGTCTCATTCTTAAATTTGAGAGCACTACAAAACATACATAATTGATCCATTTTTCCGATGATGACGCTTGGGCGAAGACTATAGTTGGCTGTCGGATCAGAGTGAAATGCACTGAGATTCAAATCAGAGTATTGGCAGCATCTGAATAGCGAAGTGCGTTCTTGATTGAATTTCATTCTTGCATCCCGTTGCTCTGATGTTTCCGACGAACGGACTTGTGTAGTACGTTCTCGATCGGATTTTATTCTTGCTTTCCATTGCTCTGATGTTTCCGACGAACAGGCTTGAGTAGTACGTAGTTGATTCGTTAACAGTCTTCTTTATTGTTGCTCTGATATTTCCAACGAACGGGCTTGAGTAGTGCATAGTTGATTTGTTAATAGTCTTTTTTCCTGTTGATCAGACATTTCTAAGGTACGGGCTAAAGCATTTGTGTTCTCGATTAGTTTCAAGTCTTTTTCCCCGTTGCTCCGATGTTTCTGAAACACGGGTAGTTCTCTTTTTGCGTGCTTGAGATGTTGATCGACTAAGAGCGATTCGTTTAGGCGGCATATTTCTGCAAATATTCTCTTTCAAACAAAAAGAAATGTAAAAGTTGACAGTGGTCACAAATTTGCTAAATCGAAAATTCACGTATTTATTTTAAATAATAAAAAAAGCAATAAAAATGAAATAAATTAAATAAAAAATATAATAATGATAAAATTTAAAACAAAAATCTATTTTTTAAATGAAAGAAATAAAATGAATGTGAATTCGTAAACTTCGTAATAACAGACAATCTAATAGTTTTCAAATGACAACTGTCAGCAACGAAATCTTCAAAAACTATATTTAATTGTGCTAACCTAAAATTGCATACTAAATATAAATAATTACTGAAAACGTGTAATTTGAATGAAATTTGCTTTTATTTTTATTAAACAGTTTTCACAATATTAATAAATCCGTGATATGACTAATAATTACGAAATCTATTCTCGTTGATTTTACGTGCTTGTGCTCACCTGACATTAAGAAACTTGCGTGAATTATAATTAAATATTGAAATATATGTAATTTACTTTTCTAAATGAATAGAGCTATAAAATAGAAAATATCACTGTTGTTATCTTCAAGATATTTAAAAACTGAATCGCTTATAGCAAAATTTAAAACAATGGCTAACTTTTAACCAATCAGAAAATTCCATTTCGATTTTTGCTGATATCGCTGGAACGGTTTGTCGCAGAATGTTCTAATGTTGACATAAACCTTCCTCGTACTATCTGTATGCCAAGTTTCATAGCTTTCTGTCGGATGGTTTAGGAGTCTATAGGGGACAGACAGACAGACAGACAGACAGACAGACAGACAGACAGACAGACAGACAAACATTCACTTTTATATATATATTTACTTATAATTAGCTTTTGTTTTCTCAAGTCAGAAACTTAAACTTCTGAGTTATATATTAATAATAGATATTTAATGGTAGATATTTAATAGTAATAATAGATTAATGGTAATAATAGATATTTAATACCACGTTTTATAGTGACTGACGTTACATGTCAAGTCACACGGGAATGATGTCGAACGGGATAAAAAGTATCCTATGTCCTTCTCCTGGCTCTAAACTACCTCCCTGCCAATTTTCAGCTAAATCGGTTCAGCCGTTCTTGAGTTATAAGTGAAGTAACTAACACGACTTTCTTTTATATATATAGATATTGTGTACTCTAATTTAACCAATTGATACACGAATGAAGGCAAGTGCAAACTTATATCAGTCGCGTAGAAACAATTAAGCTGTATAGTATCACCTGATAATTTAGATTTTAAATACAATCTTATAGTGCGTCGAATAATTTGACCAGGGACTGTAATCCTGGACTTATACCTGAGTCGAAGGTTGTCCGCACCTGCCCTAATGTCTTCTTTTTTAGTATATATGGAGGTCATTTTCATTTAAATATCAATGTTCCAGGCAAACTGAATTTATTCACCAGAAATGTACGTGTCATGATTTTGGACATTTTGAACGCATTTTATTTCTGTATAACAACTAATTTCTGTTTTTTTCTACTTCTTTTTTTAAAAAATCTTTATAGTGTGTTAACTAAATACGATAAATTTTTTTTATCACATGAAAAACAGGGTCAGACAGCGCTATATAAATCCAAACTATGTTCAGTGAGTCCTTTTCCAACTGGGGGTGATACGCCTGCAGTGTTTTTCGTATCAACGCTTAACTGTTTAAGTGATACAAAATAATAACACAAACAACTGCCTCGTACCACGTGTTTTGCTTTATAAACACTCAGTTGGCTATAATCTCTGGCTTTTTGAACTCATCTTGGAACATCTGGCTTTATGTTGCTCTGCGGAAGTCGCAATTTACTATGCCTCAGAACTAGACAACATTTCAAGTGCTGTGGTGATTTCTGATGTTGCCATCTGCTCTTTCTGCTGTCACATAGCACTTCAGGAATTAATTTGCTGTTGGGGCGCTTTTTTTTTTAATTATAAAAATCATTTCTGTATTCTTGCTTCCATTATCCGTTCCGTGCATGTATGTTTTACTTAGCCAGAACCATCACACACGTTAGGATTATCGTAAGATGATGTAAAAAAAAAATTTTTTTTTTTACTTAAATTTTATACAAGTCTCTGTTTTTAAGTTGTATCCTAATATAAACACAATCTCTATTCCAACGTAAACTTGGAAAATTTAAATTTTCAGTAAATAGTAGCCTGAGATCGACGACAGAATCTATTAACTTAGTAGGCACTTTTTTCCTCAAACCTCCATGAAACGTTGAACGTTGATAGGTCTTTTTCATTAAATAACCATTTTTTTTTTTTTTTTTTTTTTTTTTGCTTCGATTTATATTTTTTTAAAAAATGAAAATATACGACTGTGAAAAGTTAATTTTAATTCAGCAATAAAAAGAATTATATGAATAGGCGACTTAATTTAGTTAAACAAACTGACTTTAAAGAAATTTATTTAAAAATATTGCGGAAGGCAAAATTCATTTAATCTGTACATTACAGCTCTGAAATATTTCAATTGTTAAATAACTCTCCTTCCACGTGAATATTTTTACATATTGATGGGTTCTGAAGGATCAAAATTTTGAATTGAGACATTCGACACTCTAATGAAATTCTATTTTCTAGTCTTTCTGCATTGATGTAGTTTTATCATTAATCTATTTTCTTTATTAAAGAAAAAGAAAAAAAAATGCTAGGGAAAATTGACCGGTTACACTTATTTAATTTAAATTGCCTGTTTTTTTTTGTTTTTTTTTTAAACTTATGTTATTTTCCTATCTATTCATACGTTTTTTTTTTTTTTTTTAAATTCCCGATCTCTGAATTTGAAACTGTACTTTGTTTAGAGTTGTATTTAGATGCGAGGCACCTGCAAAAAATGTGTAATAAGTGTCGTTTTCACACTTGGCCAATACCATTTCACCTGACCACCTCAAAATGTTTAAAACCTGAGAATTACCACCTGAAAATGTATATTCTTCAAGGTGTAGAGACTTAATGTGACTTATTGTTTTAGAAAATAACCATTAGTGGACACTTGCAAGTAGAAAAAAATTTAAACTATAAAGCATGATTTAGGAAAATTTGTAATTTAAAAAAAAAAATTGAAAAGGAACTAAAAATATAGCCGACCGTAACAGGAAATCTAATATGTTTTTCTAAAAATTATTTTCCAGATGCGGAAAATTCTGCATATTTTTACTCGTGATAAACAACATTAATAATATATGAATATTCGGGATAAATATATCTTTCTTGTGCATAGATAAATATAGTTTCCGCAAATTGATGTTATGTCGATGACCAAGTTTTTTAATTTTTTTTTTTTTTTCTAAATAACACTTTTAAATTAGTATTGTTTATATATGATCCATATATTATTTATTTATTAGTTAAACCTAATTTTGGACTCTAACAGTGTTATTAAGGAATTATTTGTTCTAATTTATGTTAAAATTTTTAATTTATTTAATTTTCATGTAATTTACTTATTTATTATTTTTTTAAAATTAACATTCTTAAATTACACTTATTCACATTTATTAATCACTCCTTTGAAGCTTGATCAAGGGGAAGAACGGGTAATGTCCATTAATGATGTTTCTGTGAACAGGAGCCATTTATCGAGTGAATGGCCCATCTTTACCGTGTAATAACTCTCGGGGAGAATAAATTTTTCACGTAATTTATTTTTCAGAACTTAGTAATGCTACAGATGGCGATCTAATAAAAAAATTTTTGTGTGTAAAATCGGCATAAACCATTCTTTCCCGTGAATTAGAATGGGTATGTTATTACTTGTTTATAATTAAAAACTGTTTAGGGGGAAAACATTAGCAGCTATTTTAATAGTTCTACATTCGGTTGAGAAAACAGACGTTTTTTATTTTATTTATTTATTATAAGTCATTTTTGTATGTGCTTTATACGAAGTTCTTTCAATTATATCTGTATATATACCGACGAATATCTGTTACCATAAGTAGCTACATAAAAATTAATTATTTATTTATTCAACCCGATAATTAAGCTTATTATGTTTTTAGTTTAAATCAAATATATTTGTAATATTTTTTTAAAGAATTAGTTTCCTGAATTTTTTGACCGTTGAAATGTCATGTCTGTTATTGTGTTAACAGGTATGACTAACTTGATAAAAGACGTGACACTATTTGCAACGTTTTCTTTAAAAAATTCAAATTTGTTTTCTGTTCATAATATTGAACTTACGTATGAAGTATCTTTGTCGGGGATAGTTAAAAATAATAGGAATTATAAAAACACACAAGACAATTGTTTGCCCAAAATCGTTTCAACTAAAAAAAAAAAAAAAAAATTAAATATTTTTATTATTTTTTTATGGAACTGTATGAAAACATTGAAATAGTAAAGAGAAGTATAATTTGCTTGGTTAATTTTAAAAATTGCATATTCTCAAATAAAATTTTTTTTTTCAATATCCAAATGGATTTTCAAAACTACGAACGATTTCAAAACGAATTTTCAAAATAATCAATACACGCTTCGGAAGCTCAAATCGACGTTAAAGATGCAAAGACGCAATGTAATATTATGCCCTTATGTGTTTATGCATGAATTTAATCTCCAATGTAAACCTGTTTTAAAATTTCGTCCATTCCGTCATTTACAGGGCACATTTGTTGGCCACTCTTTCAGGGGCATCACTAGGTGGGCCAACGTTGCTCTCAAACGAATTTAATATTTCTCCATTGAACTTTACAAATTTTGAATCACTGCATACTATTTAAGTTAAAAATGCATTATTTGGCTAAGATCGAAACATATTTTCCTACGTATTATGTCCTATGGATGATCTATTCTAAAAAACGAAACTGTCACAAAACATTGAAGTTGTTTTTTTTTTTTTTTTTTTTGCTTTCTTTTTATTTGAGAAGAAGAGCGAGGTGCTTCACCATAGCTTAGTTATTAAATTGTAATTTACTGTACTATTTTAAGGAGTTAATTTTTTTAAATCAAAGGGTAAATTAGAAACGTGCGAGACGTGGTAGCGCACTGGTTAAAGAATCGGACTCTTGTTGGGAGGTTCAAGGGTCTCTGGGTACAAGGGACTTTGAGTACAAGGATCTTCCTCTAAATTGAGGAAATGGCCTCATGAATGAGTGATGCTGTCATTTATCCGTGAGGTTATGAGCTTAAAGGTACTTTCACCCTTGCGGTGCTCTCTAGTCAAAACGAAAGGCGCACCTTTCTGATTTAATCCGCAAAAGACCAATGGCTGGTGAGCTTTGCTTGTCCAAGTGTCATTAGAAATAACAACCACAGAAACGTGCAATTTATATAACATGTAACAACACTATTACCTATATTATCCCAAAACTGATAAAATATCTTTTCTTGAGTTGGCAACGAAATGCTGAAACAAACTGAGCTTTTTTATTGGCCAGAAATGAAAGGTTAAAAGTGCACTGTTCATCGAAAAAAATAAATTGTTCCTATTTGTTTTAGTTTTGTCCATAAATTTGCACTAGTGACATATAGTCCGTGGGCCGAAGTCTCAAAAGTAGCTCTAAACTAATTTTCGTTCCGACATTTGAGGGGCAATTTTATTCTACCAAAAAAGAACACAATCTTGACTGAGAAACATAAATTCATAAAGTTCTCCAAAATCTGACTGGCCATTAATTGATAGTTATCAAAACAATGAGGAACTATTTTGTTTTCACGAATTCAGTATTTTGCCCAAGAATATCTGAAGAGAAGCGTAATTTGACGTCACTTGGAAATAAATGGACCAATCAGAACAAAAGCAGTTGTCTGCATACTACGATATCTTCCCGTTCGTTCACGTTTCTTTTGCGCTAAAACACTTAACAGTTTTTTATAAGTATGTACTTCCACATTTTTACACAATTATAGTTACTTCAAGATCTTAAAATCTTTTTTTTCTTTTCATTTTAAATCATGATGATTTGATAATTCAAAAAGGTAAAACATAGACTATGACAGTTATAGTTGTAATGAAGGGTTATGATACTGCATCTGCGATTATTTGACAGGTTTTTTTATTAGTTTTGTAAAAATACTTAAAACTTGAATTCTATAGAATATATAAATCTTTCCTCCACTCTGTGAAAATTTAAATTTGCATCAACTTTTTAAGAACTGCTACCCTACAGAAAATAATCTGATTTTCTTTAAAAATCTGGAGATATTTCTCCCTTATTTTTTAAGACGATACTTATTTTAGTAAGCTAAAAAACCATTTCATACAAATGAATATTTTGAAATTCAGTTTGACATAAAAATGAAAAATTTCATTTGTGTAAAATTTACAATAAATTTGAATTGATATTTTTTTAAATTTGTTGTTTGGTACACTGTCTTTTACTGAAGCTTTAAAACTTTCTTTACTATATAAAAACCGGATATTTTACACACTGAACTATCTTGTTACATAATTTATTTGAACAATTTAACAAAATTTGGTTTTTCATTATTTAAAATTTTAATGTTTTGGTACAGCATTAATTTTGAAAATAATAATATTGATTTAGAGAAAATATATTTAGTATGTAGAATTTATTGTTTTAATTGAAAATTTTTTTTTTTCAAGTGTTATTTCAAATAGTTTTTGCAAGTGTAGCAAAAGACAAATACAGAGTGTTCCAAAAAACCTTAGACAGGTATTGTTGAATATATTTTTATTTAGCAAGAGAATATAATTCCAGACATTAATATATTTGGAAATTTCATTATGGTTTGATATTCAATGATTTATTTACATTTAAGTGTAGAGACATTCTTTAACTATTTGTCGAAATAGTGCCAGTTGGAAAATTGATTAAACACATTTTTTAAACCAATATCTGAAGTTAAATGTTTAAATCATGTTTTGAATCTACACTATTGTTTTCAAATTTAATTAAAAAAAAAATACTCAATGATTAAATACAAAATTGTCGAATTTTTTGTTGCTGACCCTACAGAGAAAACCTACATAAATTCCCTTAAATTTCATGATTAATTTTTAGTTTAGATTAGTTAACAGTTTTTTTTTTTTTATAGAAGAGTAGTATTTATTTAAGAGGAGTATTTTTATAGCTTTTTTGTAAGAGGGAAAAGAAAAAAAAAAGTTTTGTTTTCTTTTTTCCGAGTAAGCACATCTTAATAAAAATTTTTAAATTTATACGCCATTCAGAGTTTAAAAAGAAGTAATAATTAAGTAAAATTAAAATGCAAGCAATATAAGATGTGCGCTTTACTCTACAAAAATGTTTAATATCAAAGATATTAGATAAATAAGCCATCAAAACAACCATGTTTTGAAACAATACTTACCATAGCACATTTGTTAGTGAAACAAAAATATTTTTTTTTAAGAATAATGGATCATTAACGTTAATATATAGCTTTTTTAATCATTTTGGAACTAATATTTTATCTTCATAAAGTAATGAAAATTGTTTAAAAAAATTTTTTTTTTAATTTCATCAACATAACCACAATACTTTCATTTCCTTGGTGGGATCTATATATAAATATCCCCTTTAAATTTGTAACTCAGCAAATATTATTAAAATTAAAATAGGGCAAACAATTCCTTCTTATTTTTAAGCTAAGTATATATTTTTGTATCTTAAAATCGGAGACGAATTCTTGATTAGGTTAGAGAGGCATTGCAATGTGACCGCCTGCACAATTCGAATTTCGGAATGAAAATCAAATATTTGACAGTAAAGCGGAAAAATGAAGCGTTATCAATATATAGTTGGCTCTAAAAAGAGACCTTTATTTAAATTTTAAAAAAAAATTCAAAGGATTGAAATGAAATTAGCATCGAGAAAATTAGCATCAATGCAACCAACGATTTGCTTACAAACATTGCTGTAAGCGACTGTGAGGAGACAATGCGTGATTGGTTAGCTTGGCGGAGGAAAAAATAATTCAACGATTTCACTGGATGAGAGTACGAAAGCATACAGAAAAAGAGTGCGTCATAAAATTGATTGTTATTAAATTATGACCAAATAATATTTGGAGAACTTTATAAAATTAAAAATACTAAAACATTCTGAATCGTTTTGTCAAAAGAAAAAATTGCCCCCAAAGTATCGGAACGAACTTGAACGATAAATGAGTTCGGCCCACGGACTAATAATAATAATTTAAAACTATATTTTAGTTTTAATAACGCTCACTAAATAATATACTAGGAGATTGGTGTGTTTTATTCAGAAATCAATTGCTCCTTTCTTTATCCTGTTTTTTTATTAAGTTGTTATATTTTTTAATTTTGCTGTATACTGTATTTTTATATACTTCGTTACTAATCTTTTTTTTTTTTTTTCCTCTTCATTTTCTAATACTTTTCTTTGGTTTTGAAAATAACTTACGACTTTATGATGGCATAAAAGACTAAAACTCATAAGCATCTAATGTGCGTACTAAACAATGAGATGAGAAGCGTTAAATCAGTTTCGGGGCTTGGCGAGTACAGCGTGCAGGAGCTGAGTCCTCCGATAGGGGATGAGATATTTTAAATTCTTGGTATTATTTACCCTAGGTTGACTGATTTGATATCATATTTAAGTCTATCAGTGGCCCATTAGGTTGACCTTGTAGAGGTCAAGCATTAACCAGTGATTTTAAACAGAACAATTATTCATAATTCAATTAATTTATAATAGCCCCCTTTTTTTCTAGTTGTGAATGCTGAACCGATCACTCAAAACATTCGCTACCGGTCATCACGCTTCATTACCACCCACGCTCAGTTAGATGAAAACAAAGAAAAAATTAATACCTTTTTTCAGAATAGGTCTGAACAAAATAAGCAAAACAAACTCACGTTGATGTAGTACAGGTGAAAGGTCAGACAGATAGACAATGGAAATAGAAAAATAGGCGGTCAAACACCGTAAGTGTTTCTGCGGTGCCACAGTTCCCGTTGACCCCCTCCGCATACTCATCTGCTTTTTCTTTTTATTTCCCACCACCCCCTTTCCACTAGTTCCTGTTTTTACATCAGTGTTTTATTTACTTTTTTTTTTTAAACCATCTAGATCGCATGGTTAGTCAATGCCACCGTCCAAAATTTCCCCCACTGCTATTATTGGCCTTTATGCTACGTGAGAGAGGGTAAAGTTCAAGCTTTGCTCACGTGGCTTTGTATTTTTTATTTTATTTTTAATTTTAACCCGATATCAAAGTCATTGTTGTCTTTGTTGTATGTACGGTTAGGTTGCTCTTTCAACTCATGATATATTTTGTGATTTTTTCTTTCTCTCTTTCTTTTTTTGCAATGTTGAGTAATCTGGAATAGATCGTGCATTAATTTCGTTTCTTTGCAACTTTTATTTGTATCTTACCTTTGTTTATTAGAACATACAATTCTGCATTACGCACAACTTTTTGAACCTATTTTTTAAGTATCTTATGCGAAGATATATATATAATGTCTCATACGAATCTTTCTATATTTATTCATCGCTTAAAATAGATTCTCTTATTAATTTTAAGACGTCGAAATCGTTCTTTCACTAAGAGCCATAAAATATTAATATTCCAATCAAAAATTTATTTTCTGAAATTAATGGGTAATGAATCTTGGAAATATACTTATTGAAAAATCCCCCAAATTCCCTGCTGCCTGTACTACGCAATGTTTTTGACGAATTAGGATTGTTATATATTCCCTTTTGGATGACGTCCGATTACTTAAGGGAAGATCGATTAATTTAGGGGATCCATGTTCTTTCAGAATCCCCAAATGAAACCTGGGACAGTGCAGTTTTGCGTGGCTTTTTCATATCTTCATGGTTATAAGACTCTAACCACTCATTTATCCTAACATTCCTGCTGTGGAAAATCTCAATGTGAATTATGGAAACCGTCAACTTTAAGTGTGAAATAAAAGTGATCTAAAATCCTAATATGTTTATTTATTTTAAAAAGCCTTATTTTCTTAAAATGGATAGTTATAGAAGGACATTTTGTGATTGCCTTAAACTGGAAGCAAAACTAAGGATTTTAACTATCTATATACTTATCGTAAAGAGTTATCTTGGCTTTTTAGTAGCTGAAGAGCTAAAATTTAAAAATTTTTTTAAAAAAATTTACCGTCAAATTTAGTTGAGCAATAGAGCAATCGAAAGGATTTTTAGGCTTGGCTTTGGAGTTAAAAGAGTTGAATTTATGGTATTTAAATATATTTTCGTTGCTTTCTTTTTTAGTTAAAATTCAAAGACATGGTGGCCAAAGTTACTCCTACATGCGGGGCTAAGTTTGGGCATGAGAAGTTTTTGTTAAAAACGGCCTTTTCTATAAAATTTTTTGGAAATGTTTCCTTTCCGTGGGATAAATTGAACAAAAATGTACTTGAAAACAAATTTAAAAAAAATTATATTATTTATTCTTTTTATAAGTTGTACTTATAGTAAACTGGTTAAATTGATAGATCCTTGTTATTAGTTTTTAGTAAAATAACCATAAGGAGAAATAAATAATTAAAAAAAACGAGGTACTTGCATTTCGGTACGTTATGTGACTCGCTTTGCTTGGAAAAATGTTGAAAAATATTTTTAAAAAAATTTTCCCCCTCCGTTTTCTTGGAGTTTTGAAAATAATACTGGTCATAGAAAACCTGGGTTTGTTCACTTTCAAACGATCTCTTTGTTTCCGGTACTCGGGTAGAATACAAATGTTTAAAATTTTTGCCTGACATTGTTTCGAAGAATTTTTTCTCGAGAAACTTTGGAATAACCCTTGCCGACTAGTTATGGATCTTTCCATTTATCGTTTTATTTACACTGGGAATTGTAAAGTAAGGAGTATAAAAGTCTGCATATTTTTCACTGGTTGATGGTAATTGTTCTGACACTCTGGAACAGTTAGAGGGGAACTAAGAAATTTATATTATACTAAGAATCATTAGGTAACTAAAAAATTACATGAAAATTCACAATCATATAATTTTTCCTCAAAGTTCACAATTCTGCCTACAAGGACTCACTTAATTTAACAATTATGTGCTTCCAGTGATTATTATATTTTTTTCTATTTCATGAATAGATCATGTATTTTATTTTTATATAACCGTCGTATATAACCAGCCGACCCAAACTTGAGTTTACGGCTACCAATGTTTAACTCCGCAGCTTTGTAATTTTGAACCTAATCCAGAAGACAAAGGGAACTCCTGGATCAAGTTTTGGGAAAAATTTTACCTTCGTGGAGGACTTTTTAAGGAAACTAACCCGCATTCGCATTACACGGAGAGGAATACCACGAAAACATTCTATGGTTAGCCTGAAGGCAAGGGGACTCTAATCCATGATCCATCTACCACTAAGGATATTTTACGTCAGCACTGTGACCGGTGCGAGCCGGGTGCGGAATTCGTATCGACCACCTAGTTCATGTATTGGGAGAAATTTGCCTTCGTGGAGAACTGATTCATGAAATTACCCCTCATTTGCGTTACATGGAGACAAAAACCTCCGACAAATAGTGGTAAGGGGACTCTAACCCATGAGGGTATTTTACATCAGCACCGTGGTCAGGGCGAGTCGGGTTCGGAATTCCTATTGACTAGCCATCTTTGAGATTCGAACACTGGACGAACCTCATTAGAAGGCGAGTGACCTATCCCATGAGCCGATGTAGTGGTTATTTTATGTATTAAAGTAGTAATAATATGGAAATTTTACCAGCAGTTGTTATCGGCTTGATGGATCAAATTGTTTAACAGTCGCTTTAATTGTTTTTAAAATTTTCACATTGATAAGTTTTCACTAAATGGAAGCATTTCTGACTAAATTTTGCCAACATTACTACTTACTAGTTAGACCTGGTTTTTACCAAACACTTTATGGCCAATGAGTAACTGATTTTTGCGGCCAATTTTTTTTTTTAGAGAATGGTCAAAGTTACCATAATCTACGGTAAATAATTAAAAATATTGCTAATTTGGTGATATTTTTCCACTTATATGAAAATTCTATGACTCCTGAATAATTCTCAATTTCGGTCTACACCGAAGAGCCATTACATTATGACCACCCTGCTAATAACATGTAGAACCACCTTTTGCCCTCAAAACTGCTAGCACCCGCCGTGGCATTGATTCCACAAGGTGCTGATAGGTAGTCTGAGGTATCTGGTACCAAGCGCTCACCAACTGGTCTTGCAATTCCCTCACATTGCGAGGGGGTAGCGTGGCAGCACGAATTTGGTTTTCCAAGTAGGACCACAAATGCTCTATTGGATTAAGGTCACGTGAATTTGGGGGCCAAGACATGACTTGAAAGTCACTGGAATGTTCCTCGAACCAATCCATGACGATTCGACCCATATGACATGGTGCATTATCCTGTTGGTAAACACCATCCCCCACAGGAAAAACTGTTGCCATGAATGGGTGAACCTGGTCTGCAACTATGTTCAAGTAGCTTACAGAGGATTATGGGTCCTAATTGCCCCTTGAAAACATTGCCCACACCATACTACCATACATTGCCACACCATACATTGTTATAGATGGAGGGTGGTCATAATGTAATGGCTCTTCGGTGTATATTTTAATGAGCCTTAATTAGGCAGCATTTGAATAGCTTTTGAAATATAAATAATTGGCGGAAAACCGTGATTTTTCTCCTAATTGTCAATTTTTCCAAACTAATTTCAATTAACTTCTAGAGGCCGGGATAGCCTGGTGGGTAGGGCGCTGGGCCCATATCCAAGGGGTCGTGGGTTCGATCCCCGCCGGCCGAAGACTCCTCGTGTAGTAAATGGTGACTGATGCACGTTAAATCTGTCGAGTCTCAAAGTCCTCCATGTTCCCATAACAAATCAATACCTCTGGGGGTACTGATCCAGGAGTTTCCTTGTCTTCTGGATTGGTTCAAAATTACAAGGCTACGGAGTTGAACATTAGTAGTCGTAAACCCATGAAATTGGGTCGGCTGTTCAACGACGGTTATAAAATAAATTAACTTCTAGAAAAATACTGAGATTATTAGATGAGAATTCCGAATTGTAGAGGCGTAAAATAATATACAAGATAAATCTTTCTTTGTTTCATGTATATTTTATTCCACAGAAAAATAAAACAAATGTTTCAAAATTCAAATGTTTTTTAATTCGAAAATGTTATGCTTATATTTTGTAAATATTATAATTCATTTTTCTCTTTATTTTTAAAGCTAATTGATATCGTTCTTTTTTCACTGCGGAATAATTAATTTATTATCAGTTACTTTGGAATCTAAAGTCATTGTATCCCCTAGAACGCTATTTTTTTTTCTTACGGCTTTCTTTCATTAAAAATAAAACAATACATCCCTGAAATAGTCGATTAAAACGACTTTCAATATAGTTTTTTGAAAACTTATCCCGTCGCCAAGAATTTGAAAATTAAAATTCTATTTCAAGTTTAACTGCAATGTGCTATGTTTAACTGCTATCGTGTAAAATTTCTGGTAGCATCTATTTCCCCCCCAGTAATTGTGGGGGGGGGGGGGAGAAGAAAAAAACACCATTTATTATTTAATTCTGTTTTTTTAAACCGAGTTCATTCCTGTTTGCTATTCTACTTAGACCATTGATCCGTGACCGATTTCTTACGGGATTTTGTATTTGACATTGATGAATGCTTTGTATTTTTTGTTTTGATTTATCTTTATTTTATGTTGCACATCATTAACTAGACTTAATTATTATTTTAAATATGCTCTAAGTACTTTTCTTTTCGATTCTTTGTTGTTGCTTGAAACAAAACGGTTTTTTCTTCTTATTGTTAGTGATAAATGTGTGCCAGTTTATATTTTTTTATCATAGCATATGTTTTTTGTTGTTGCAATAGTTGGTTCTAATGATCGGAATTTTTGTAACTAGTGCAAATTCTAACGGTTTGAAAGGTTGACTTCGAACATGATAAATAAATTAATTTGTTAATTAATGCAATACCAGATATTTTTTTTTAAATTTTTTTTATTTATTATTATTTTTTTTTTTGACATGACGGTTAAAACAAGATAAAACCGTCAATTGTCAAAAACTTTCCAACCCTGCCTACTTATGATATTTTTTTTAAAATGCTTAAAATATTTTTTTATTTTTTGAGTGCTTTAAAGTTGCTTATTTTTTGTTGAATAATTTGGCTATGCACTCTGATTGAGAAAAGATCTCGTTAATTACCATTGATGTGTACTACTAGTTCACAGTTATTTTGCTTACTCATAAAATGAGGGATTGATGCTTCGCCCAGACTGTATTAAATGTTGTATGTCACCGCACTCACAGATTTGGTGGTACACACACCACTGTTTACGTTTCTTTCTAGTAAAAGGAAAAACGTTCCCGTTCCGGTGGAAGATTCAGCGACAGCTGCTCTGATAAAAGAAAACTGACGAGGGCTGAAGCGTTTCCTGTAACATATACCTTTCACGTCCCTAGAGCTGCTGCTGCTGCCTGCCGATAGAATAAAAAGCAAAAATGAATAAATAAATAAAAAAAGCAGACCAAACTATTAAGAATGAATGAAATTCGTCTCTTGGGGAAGTCGCTTGCTTCGAACTTTTCGTGGGGTCGCTACCTGACCCCCTGGCTCCTACCCCCCTCTCTATGTATCGCCTTGTAGCTTTGTGCCAGCTGTCGCTCACCAAAGCTGACAGACCTGCTAGAAGTAGTTGATGTGGTTGCATTTTTAAATGCTTCGGCATTTTATATAGTTGCTGTTGCTATTCTCTTGTTGATTTGTATTTGTTAATTAGAATAGCCATTTTATGTTTTGGTGGTTTTAAGTTACCTATGGAATGCTGTTTATGTGTTTGTGTATCCTGGGAATAAGATTTTAAAATCATGAAGAGGATTACATTGTTTTCTTGATTGATATATCAGTTGGATTAATAATGGATGGTATTAAGTTTGAATACAAGGTTAACAACTCTGCAATGTTTCTTCATTCGGGTAAGTGACTTCACATATGTTAGTGGTGATTGTATGCTGTTGCATAGAGCATTTATAGACATATTTTGTTGTTTAAATTTTGTTAATTGGAATTTTTATAGTAATTATTGTATTTTTTGGGTGATATGATATGAATAAACGGAGTGCTTGAGACTTTTAACTTTTGAATAATGTTTTGAAATCACTATGAATAGTTACAGCTCTTAGTCGCGCCATCTGTAGAAATGGTGAAAATCGTTTCCTTTTGATTATTTTATTACGTGAATAATTAATGGGTAGTATTGTGTTAAGAAACAATGTAAATAATCTTGATATGTTTCTTCGTAGAGGTAAGTAACTTCAATGTTTCGTTTGACTGGTGTTTCTTTAAAATAATAATATAACTCTTTATAATAATATTCAAAATGCCATTAAAATCCTAGGAATCATTAATAAGAAATACAGGACTGCTTGATTGAAAGTCGATAGTTATAAACATCTCCAAGTTTGTTTTTATTTATTTATTTAAAATTTTTTTTATCAGGCAATCTATAAGGTTTTAAAGTTTTTCATACCGTCTTTCTCACTAGGGATTTGATAGATTTTGAAAGCTTTTTTGTTTCTTTCTCGCGTAAATATCAGTTTGCGACACCAAACGTGAATATCTATTTATCTATAATTTTTTTCCCTACAATAATATAAAGGATTAATTGTTTAAAACAACAGGATTTATTTTGAATTTTTTTAAAAATATTTATCTTATTGTAAAATTGACACTTATATTCTTACGTATTCTTATATAATTGTATAAGTTAATACTTGTTATTCATTTGTTTTGTTGCCTAAGCTGAACAATACAAAGGAAAATTATTTTCCTTCAAAATTATGTGGAATTACCTTGAAAGATTTTGTCACTATGTGCTAATTTTACGTGAATGTTACGTTCATTTTTCTCTTATAATTATTTGCTGTTTTCGTTATGTTGAATTAGCGTGACTTAGTAATGCATTACGTATTAACAGCTGCCGTATGGCGTGTTGAGTTTCATCATAAATTTTCATTAATTAATTGCGTCTTTATTTTGAAAAATAGGTCAGGTCAATGCTTATAAACTTAAAAAAGACCTACTCTTTTAAATGTTTATTTTCTGTAGAGATCGAAGAATAAAAATTTTTTATCAGTTAAGAATTTTGTCCTAATTTAATATTTTTTAAAAACTAGTATAAATTGTATATAATAAGCTCTATTATAAATTTAAACTTTTAAAAAGAAAGTTTATGTGCTAAAAGTATGAATTGCATTAAATATTAAATTAAAGTTGAATAAAAAACATTAAGGATGATTTATTAAATGAATTTAAAAAATATTTGATAATCAGAGGGTATTAAAAGTTGCAATATTCATGGGAAAATGCCACCAAATTTAATGACTGTTAGAACATCCATGGGTTAAAAAAATAATTGCTTGACTATTTGTGAATTAGTTAAGCAGTAATTTTAGTTATAATTTAAAAAATATTCTTTAGTACCACCAGCTGTGGTTCAATTTTGCAAATTTATAAACTTAAAGGTTCTCTTTAAAAACACACATTTGTTGTAGAGAGCTACCGAATTAAGGTAAAAGGAGCGCCAAATTAATAGGATAAAATATTTTTTAAAACTATATTTCATTGTTGAATTCCACTAATTTTGTAGAATTTAGAATATTAATAAGGAAAGAGGGTTCGTTTGAAAGCATTTTATTTCTTGTAGAATGCCATTGTTTTTGGTTGAATAAAGCAAATTAGCAATCTCTAAAAGTTCATTGAAATAATACCCGCGAATTTTTTCACGTAATTTAACAGACATTTAAAAAAAGATCTAAAATTCTATAAAGTGTTACGTGCGTTATTGCCCTCTAAAATGCATTATCGTCTATGTCATCGTTTTAATTTTATGCGTCACATGTTTTTCGTAGTCGTGTAATAAATTATAACATTGTAAAATTATCGGGCATGCTCTTAATATCTTAATGCTTTATAATCCAGCCCATAAACAAAATATATCTTTCTAAAAAATATTTTTTATAAAAACTTTTATACCATCATAATTAACATTATAAAAAAAAATCGTGATATGGTATTTAAAAGCTAATGAAAGCATTCCACACTTATCAAACCAACGTTTCACTACACCGCAGCCCATTCCAAAAACCAGTTAAAAAGGAAAGAAAGATTCGAACAACACCCTCTGTCGGTCACCGACGTCGTGCCAAACGTCAAACGATAACTTCTACCTCTTTTCAGTATCCGAATCTTACTGAAATGTTGATTGAGTAATAGCATATATATACCATTTCATTGTGATACGGTATTCTGACCAAACCAACATTTTATTTTATTCATTTTCTATCTATCCCCCATCCCTCTTTTTTTGCAAATGCCTTATCATCTGAAGTAGTGAGCCGCAATTTTATAACCTTGCCGAAAGGATCATCCGGTATTTGGCTGTACACGCACGTATTATGTAACTTTCGTATTTATCGTCTGCACAGCCCGTGATTCCTGATATTATTTCGCCCGCCGGTGGTATCATACATTACTGATATTTGATATTTTTACTCAATTTATAGTATTTGTTGATTTGTATACGGCTTATTTTTTAAATTTATTTTTTTTATTTTGTGGATATTTTTTTCTTTCTATAATTTTCATGTTTCCCTAATTTTCTACATGAGCTGCTATCAGCGCATAAAGCAACAAATAATCTAATAAATATAATTTTTGAAGTTATACTTCTTATGCGACTTCATTTTTATTGGCCGGGAAATCACGTGGTTGGATCCAGTTTTCCCACATTCATTTCCATATTGTTTTGGTTCTCACTAGCATAAAAGTCATAAAACGTTTGTTTTTCCATAAATATTTTAGTTTGATTTGATACACATATAATTTAATAGGGTAGTATTTTTTATTTTCAAACTTAGTGGATAACAATTGTAAAAAATGGGTGAAAACAATCCCACGAACACTACGACGGATTTAAGGTTATGTCAAGATACGCCTCTTGTGAATATCAATTGATTGTTAGGTTTTCTCTTTTCTAATTGCCATTTATATTTCACAAAATGCAGCCATGAGGGATATTAAATTATTTATTGCAAAATCTTTATTGCCACTATCCACTGCAGGTTCACAAGCTCTGGCAGACGTTACTGGTGAAGAAATTGATTATTGTAACCGGCCTGTGATCCTTGCAGGAGATTTTAATATGAATTTCTCGTTACCTGAAGCTGAAACATTATTAACCTTCCTTAAAGACAAATTTGGATTGGAAATGATAAATGGTGGGAATGATCCAACAACCAAAGGGGGAACTACCATTGATGCAGTTTTTGCAAGAAATATTGAAAAAATAGAACTCAAACATTTCGTATCTTACTTTAGTTATCATAATACTATTGTAAATTTTATAGATTTTGATATTTCTCCACTCGAAAATAATAATTAAATGATGCGATCAATTGTGAATTGTTAATAATCAATGTGATCAATGTTAATAATTAACGTCGCAGGTTACGAAGTTTAACTTCTTCCACGCGGAGGGACTCCACGCACTATTTTTTTATTTTGATCGTATTTGTTGCAGGGATTTCGAGTTTCTTTTACAGTAGAAAAAACCTCCCCATAAGAAATAGGTTTCGGTTTCCATCCCAAGTAGAGGATAAATTTTTTTTTAAAAAAGAAATTTATAATATTAAAGAACATTTTTTTAAACAATTTACAATTGCAATCAATTTTAAATAATAGTATTTATACACAAGCCATTTAATAAATCATTTTTAAACAAGTGAAAACTAAAATGCAACATTTGG
The DNA here is from genome assembly GCA_949128135.1 of Parasteatoda lunata. Taxonomy (NCBI): domain Eukaryota; kingdom Metazoa; phylum Arthropoda; class Arachnida; order Araneae; family Theridiidae; genus Parasteatoda; species Parasteatoda lunata. The sequence continues at coordinate 57,523,206 of OX421977.1, forward strand.
GTTATTACAATTCGAGAAGAAGTGAAGTGATCATGATTTAAATCAGATTTAATAGGACACCTGTAAACGACGCCACTCTTGTGGCGAATTTGATTAGCTTCTGAATCGACAACGTATCCAATTGGAAAGAACTCAAGTATCCAATTCACTTGCAGGTAACCAATTGGAAAGAAAAATAAATTTAATGATTTTCTGAACCGTGATCCTTCAATTAATTTAAAATAACAGTTGTTCGCTTATGTATTACATAAAAGAGTATAAAAAACCTAATTTTGTAGTTACATAAAGAACCGCTAAAATATTATAATTATATTTTAATAATATTTCTTAATTAACAAATTTGTATATATTCAACATCGATTGTAAAATTCTGTATGCTATTAACATAAAAATAAATTAGGTGTAAAAAACTTTAAAATTTTTGATCCGATATTAAATTTAACTTGTTCTGATTTAATTTTTTTTAAAAGAATCATTGCTAAACAACTGCATTGATAATTTTTAGTTTCCTTCTGTGTCCTGGAAAAGATGGATTTTCTTTGGTCAATATGCCAACCCTAATTTGTTGTGTGCTAATTAACTCTTCGACGCAGATGGGACACCAGTGTCTCTTTTATATATATATTTTTTTCTGATGCTTTAATTACAAGTTAAAGTATGTTTTGGTATATTTTAATTAAAAAAAAAATAGTCTTATAGTTACTAAAAAAAATCTGTTATTTTATCGGAACTATATTTGCACTAAAATATAAAATCCATAAATGTAGTTTGAAATTTTTTAAAATTGTACCAATTACTTTTTTTGTAAATGAAAGAAATTTCAATGATTTATAACTGTTTCTCCTAGATATAAATAACTGCAAATTAGTGCAAATTTGAAAAAAAATATTGTTTGGAAGTGAGCCGTGATTGGAAGATTTTACCTAAAACGCTGAAGAAAAAAATAAGCGGTGTTTCATATTGTATTCCATAACTAGAAATTATTAAAATGCTAAATATAAGAGGGTGCATAGCGTTTTTAAAAACTGTTTAAAGGTGCTTTTTTCTGCTTTCGTTTTTTGAAAGTCCTTAAAGGTGCTTTTTTTACTTGGTGTTTTTAAAAAGTGCTTAATTTTCCCTTTTACAAGATGAGATATTTTTTCTTTACCATGTCGATTTTCGCCAAAAATTATGTAAAAAGCTTGGTTTTCATATTGTTCTATTCAACGTTTTCATATTTCGCTTGACCATAATCCATTTCAGGCGTATCGTCGGCCGTCCACTAATTGCATAATTTTTTTAAACTTTTATTGTACTTCATTATTTTTTTTTTTACTTATTACCTTTTATTATTGTATTATTACTCTTAAAATTTTCAGTGCAAGTGAGGGGCTTTCACTATTTTAAATGCAGAAAAAGACTTATGTTATTCAGATTTGTCATTCCAAAAGATTCCAAAAAATTCTATTTTCTCATTTGTTAGATATTATGATTGTAAGGAGCATAAAAATAATTTACTTCTGACAAAAATATTTAGCTTCAATTCTCGTTGTATTTACATTTCAAAATTATTTTAAAAATTATTTATTATTCTATCAAAGAAATACTGAACAAAATAGCAAATTTTTATTAAAATATATTCAGGACAAGTCACTAATTTACATTTGTCATATGAATTCACTGAAGTTTTCTTTGATAGCTTAATTCTTTACATATCTTTATAAATTTGGTATGATCTATTACTCTTGTTAATGTTTTGTAGAAAATGCTTTTATAAATAATTTTTATTTAAATTTAAAAATAAATACACTCGATAACCTTTTGAAATAGTTGCTAAATTATCATTTTTTCATAATTCAATAAAGTAATCTTTAATTAAAAAATTTCAGGCAATAAATTAATACTTATTTTGTAATTCTTCGAATAACTCGCACTTAACTTTGCCATCTTATAATACTTAAACTAGTTTTGATGCTACTAGTTCAAATTATTTTAACTGTTCACTAAAATTGCGCAAAGGATATGCAATCGTTTTATAAAATGTTCAATAAATTATTATTTTTTTTTGTTGAAATTCTGCTATTTAAAAACTTTATAATTAAACAATCAGCAATATCAATCAAAAGAAATGTTGATTTTTATATTCTTAGATTTATACTTGAAATCGGTCACGCCACAGATTTCTTAGAAGAAACCCTTTTTTCCCCCGCCGAACACGTTCATGATTTTTCAAGCTCAATACTTGCTCCTCAAATCATCGGTTGCTATGTAATAAAGGAAACTTCCTAACCGAATGTTTTGAAAAGATGCTGGAATTGTTGAATAAGAAGCTTACGATTTGTTACATATTTGGTTAATTATTATTATCAGTGTTGACATATTTTAAATCATAAATTAAATAAACTCATGTTTTTTTTATGGAAAATTATTGATGTAAGTCAAAAATATTTTCGATTTACGATAATTTGTAAATATAGTCTTAAGGTTATGATTTTTTTAATATCTGATTTCATCGATGATACTTGAAAGTTTTATCCATAGAAGCAATGAGAGGGTATACTAGAATATAACGATAAAAAAGAAAAAAAATAAGACTAATTATGAGTTAAAGTTTGTGAAACTGTCAATTAGATGCATGTAAAATAATATTCAATTTAGAAACAAATTTCAATTTTACCAATTAATTTTTATGTCTTTTTTTAAATATAAAGTGCTTAAATAAACTTTTTAAACTCGTTATTATTATTATTATTTTAATTCAATACTACTTACTCAGGACTGCCACCTACTACGCTTTTTGAAAAATATTTTATAGAGTGTTAGTCATGAAGTTTTCAGAATTTTTGGTAATTATGACAACCTTTTAAAAGCCTCTCCACAAAAGAGATGGAAAAAAGGGGTGTTTTAACTTTTAAATCATTTACATATAGTCATTTAAATGAAATGTCGAGATTCGATTTAAAAATCACACACTGAGATTGATATTCAAACAATTTAAATAAGTAAATAAAATCTTGGCATCGACATTTTTAAATCATTTACATATAGTGGTGTGAAAGATAATTTTATAACTTTAATTCAAATTTACAAAATAAAGAAGAATAAGAAAGAAAAAAAAAAAGAAATCTTTCCCTTCAAAGAAAGTTAATCTTTTTCGAATTTCCGAGAAAAAAATATTCGCTTTTTCCTACCAATGGAAATAAGATCGAAAATTACATTCCATAATTTAAAATTTCACATAACGATTCTTATTTACATGATTTAAAATTGCTCATCATGTTTCGTATTTTTACGATTTTATATCAAATATCGTGTTTCGTATTCATGCGATTTAATTTATGATTCGTGTTCAAGTGACTATGTATGTATCATGTATAACTATGCATCAGAATTCGTATTCACGCGATTTTAAAACGAGTTATCGAGATTCGTATTAAGATGATTTTAAAATTGAACATAGAGATTCGTATTTGTGTGATATTTTAAAATTAAATGTCGAGTTTCGTATTAGCGAAATTTAAAAATCACACATTATGGTTCATATTCACGCAATTTAAATAAATAAATAAAATCTTGCATCGACATTTTTATTAAAACGTTAACAATCTGTGCATAAATGTTTCTTACATTCACTTTTTTCTTGCTTAAATTTCAGGTACTTTTTCAATTTTCTTTAAAAAGTATGTTTGGGCATAACTTTTTAAAAAATTTTTTTTTATTCAATTCATCCTTGTGGTATGAATCAATATGGAGTTCTATAAAAATTAACCATTTTTATAAAAATCCGTAATTTTCAAACCAATTTCGTCCAAATGAGGTGACGACGAAAGGATTAAAACTTGTTACAAGAGTGTGCGCAGAAAGTTTTTTAAAAGTTGACTGCCGTGCTTATTAAACATGCAGTTTGTGTATAAGTTTATGTCAAGAATAATTAAAATAATTGATTTTCTTCAATTTATTCTTCATTTGATATTTAACTGAGAAATAGGTTCGTTGTCCTAACAAATTGATGAAAGTATTGAGCTGGAATATTAAATATACAGCTATGATTCTATTTTTTCTGTGATTAAATTGTAATAATTTTGTTATAAATTTTAAGTACTTTTGTTATGATATTGTTTTAAATACTACATATTAAGCCTCATTAATATATTTTATAAGAGATTTAAATTATATGTGTAAAAAAATCAAAAAATTCTGATTTAAATAAAAATATTTAAAAAAAAAAAAAAAAAAAAATCGATTTTTGAGTTTTTTTTTAAAAAAAGAAAAAAATCATGATTTTTGCCAATCTTTATTATTATTAGTGGTTATAATAATTAATCATAAATTTCAAACTAAAAATTTATTTTACTATAGGTGTATGTTGCATACATCTCTACTTTCTAAACATATTTCCGAACATTATTTCATTAATTTGGGCTCAAGAAATTTCTTGAAAAATTTAAAATTTTGAAAAATTTAGATCTTTTGATAAATTTAATTAATTCTCCTACAATTTGGAATTTTAACGATCTAATTTCAGTTTATTTTTTAAAGTTAATTGAAATTAGTTTAGAAAACAGTTATCAAGTTTCTATGTGCACTAGCTATGTTTCTATGTGCACTAGTTTCTATGTGCACTAGCTATGTCTGTTTAGAAGAAATTTGGGTCCGTTAACGGACCCTTCACAAAATATCTTTTCATAAAAACGGACCCTTCACAAAATATTTTAACTTAAAAACGGACCCTTCACAAAATAATTAATCTATTAATCGGACCCTTCACAAATTTGTTTATCTTCATTATTGTTTTGTTAATCGAATAAACCCTTCCCAGGAAGGGAGGGGGGAGAAAGACGAACTAAATTTTGTCTTCGGCAGACTCTTCTTCCATTATTCGTCCGAAATGAATATTCTGCGTTCAACAGTATAGGCTAAATACCAAATATTTGTATGTTGCATCGCTAAGTTAGTAGCTGCAATTGCTGTTTATTTTTTAAAATTTAATTTTTTTAGTTATAATTTTACAGTGTTGAGCATAATCTTGTATGTCTTAACAATTTAAAAAACTCCTTGAAAAAGTTTTTTTTGCAATAACGAATCCTACTTTCTCAAATTCACAAAAGCGGACCCTGGTGGAAAGAATGTGACTTATCGTTTATTTTATATTCAGAAATTACGAGTAATTTTTTCACAATTTTACAAAAACGGACCTTTTACAAAATGTCTGGACAGACCCCTGACTAGTGTTGGAAAGTTTAGCGTCATTTTACGTATTTTCACATTTACTTTACGAATTATGCCTTACCTTTTGGACAAAATTGAATTTTTTTTTTCCATTTAAATTTTGATTGTGAGGTCCATACTCTATTGAACTTGAGCATTTGAACCCTTAAAACTTCAAAAGAATAAATTCTATTGACCCGTAATTGTATTAATTTAGCGTTAAAAAAAAAAAAAAAAAAAAAAAAAAAATACAGCAATTTCAGACTTGTAAATTAGATAAGTACAACGATGTTTTACTTATTATTTTATTTACATAAAATCCCACAATTATTTACATTTATTTATTATTTTATTTCATAAAGCACCCAAATATGGGTGCTTTTTACGATGAACCCATATTTGGTGGCACCCATATTTGGGTGATTTTATTGTCACCCATATTTAGGTGGTAAATGACCATTTGGCAAAGTTTCTGATCAAGCAGCGTCACTCTTATTGGGGTGACGCTTATTTGACTACTTGCGAAATATATTCGTATGTATTTGAAAAGATATTTCGCAGGATGTAACAAAACTATTGAATTGTTATAAAAGTAATGGAATAATGACCTATTAAGAAAATTATTGTGAGTGCCTCGTAAAAGCTTTCTTGTTCACTGTTATTTGACTCACTAAGAAATAAGTTTTCCATTTTTCTCTTCGAAATTTCAACGAATTAAGGTAAAGATTTTAAGTTACTCGGCGAAGATTCAAACTGATCGTGTAAAACGGCGAAATGAGAAACAGATGAGAAGCAATGGATACAAATAAACAGACATGATACCTTGGAGCCATGGAAACCTGGAGCGTTGGAGATATTATTCTTATGATCTCCAGAGACTCGCATTATTAAAGTATCGGTTAGAGTACTAAGTAGACGGTACTCCGGAAGGCGGTACTCGTGGCCCGAATAAATTTCACCGTGCGGCAGTCAACGTGTTAATCTAACCAGATATGAACTAGTAACTGAAGGTTCACATCTCGATACAGTAAAAGTGACATTAAATGTGAATTTCATCTTGCAACTCCCATGTTTGAGAATGCCATTAATATACCCATTATGCCATTCACATGCTCCTTAAAAAATTACTAACACAAAAATAAAATTCGAAAGGATAATGTATTACAATAAACTGACCTTTGCAGAATTTTAAATTCGTTTTACTCAATACTTCTTTACCCAATACAGAATAGTTACATGCTCCATATATTCCAGGTTTATATATTTTACACTTCTAATAATTTAGCGCTTTTCTTATTCTTTTTATTTATTTATTTATTATTCTTGTTTTTTGTTGGCCGCTGCCTGGTTGTTGGTAAATTGTGGCGCTTCGATGCGGATATGCTGTTTTCTTCCATTTATTAAAAATATCATGTATAGTTGAATGTGTTCGAAAATAAATTACATTCATCGTGTTTATAGAAATTTAAAACCAAAATTTTTACCGTTTTTGCACTGCCTCAAATCCTTGTCCTCGTTAAGTTTCTAGTAACTAAGCTCACCCCATTTCTTCAATTTTCTATAAGCAACCCTCATTCCTTTAGAATATTATCATCACTGCATTAATGCAATTTTGAAAGAAGTATAAAAGTAGGAAAGAATGAAAGTGACTCATAAAGTTTTTTTTGTAGCCCAGGATTCAAATGTTTTACAAATCCTAATCTTTCTAGGTTACCTTTTGCGTGGAACAAATTCATCTTTCCACTCTTCCTCATCCACTAAGCACTTCTACGGAGTTTCCTGCTGCTGTGGAAACAGCTGCTTGTTTCTTTTTTACCCCCCCTTTTTATTTATATATTTTTTTTTTTTTTTAAATCATCTCTATTTGCGTCTAGGCTCACCTTTGCCCCCCGACCTTGCGCCCTTTTTTTTTTTCTTTACGGCGGATGAACTTCAGTCCTCCTTCTATTGCGCTTTTAAATGCTCTAGCGTGAGTAATCGTATCTTTTTTATTGTTTAATTTTTGCTTATTCACTAACCGCTGTTGTCAAGCTTCTGTGAGGTGACTTTCTCCAGCTTTCTTTCATGTTTTGTCTGTATTTTATTCTATTGCACACTCCCGGAAAAAAAAGTTAGTACGTATTCACTAATGTTATCACTTTTCCAATGTTCAGCTTTCTCGCTTGTTTTGTAAGACACGGTATCTGAATTTCTTTCTACAGCACACTCCCGAAAATAAAAGTTAGTTTTTACTCACTAATGTTATCACTTTTCCAATGTTCCAGCTTTCTCTCTTGTTTTGCAAGACACGGTATCTGAATTTTTTTCTACGGCACACTCCCGAAAATAAATGTTAGTTCGTACTCACTAATGTTATCACTTTTCCAATGTTTTAGCTTTCTCTCTTGTTTTGTAAGACACGGTATCTGAATTTCTTTCTACAGCACACTCACTAAAAAAAAAGTTAGTTCGTACTCACTAATGTTATCACTTTTCCAATGTCCCAGCTTTCTCTCTTGTTTTGCAAGACACGGTATCTGAATTTCTTTCTACTGCACACTCCCGAAAATAATTGTTAGTTCGTACTCACTAATGTTATCACTTTTCCAATGTTCTAGCTTTCTCTCTTGTTTTGTAAGACACGGTGTCTGAATTTCTTTCTACTGCACACTCCGAAAAAAAAATGTTAGTACGTATTCACTAATGTTATTACTTTTCCAATGTAACTGCCGTGAAAGATTTTATATGGTAAAAATTATAGCCCGTTTCAAGAGATCATAAGATTCATTAGTTTAGTACCGTTTGAAGCGGTATTAAACTAATACTAGGGGTCTGCTACTTGGGGTTTGCTACTAGTAGTTTGCTTATTCACTAGGCGCTGTTGTCAAGCTTCTGCGAGGTGACTTTATCCTGCTTGCTCTCTTGTTTTGCAAGACACGCTGTTTTTCATTCTACTACAACTACACACTCCCGAGAAGAAAAAAAAAAGTATTTATTTCCTTGTGTTATTGTATAGCTTTTTCAATGTAACTGCTGTGAAAGATTTTTTAAGGTAAAAATAATAACACATTTTAAAAGATCACAAGATTCATTAGTTTAGTACCTTGTAAAAAGTCAGCTTAATCTAACCGGTTGCAAAATTTGCTAAGGTTTTTAAAAATTCAGCATAAAAATTTGTGTCTCCTAAACTTAATCCGAATGAATAATGATACTTAAAAGTAGGTAGATATACATTATAAGTCTAAAAAAAGGTTTACTTTTTATTTTCGTGATGCTTTTTTTCAATTCAGCTGTATAATTTTGATAAGAGATAAGTTAGAGATGCCTTAAACAGGAGTCAGCAATTTTTTCACTATGTTTTTTTATTTTTTTTTAATGTTTTGGTACAGAAAATAATCTGCAGATGCTACGATAATCTGTAGAGCCCGCTGCCGATTATAATAGCATCTGCAGAGTTAAGAGTTTCTGCTAACGGGGTAATATTCATTGAAAACTTTTGTTATAATTTATGTAATTCCTGTCACTAGACTGAATCACAAATAGTGCTTATGAAATTTTAAAATGAATTAAATGTAAACTGAATTGTTTTACCTCATAAAGTCATAATTTATCTTTTAAGAACTGTCCTAGTGTCATACACATGCACAGTGGGTGTACTCTCATACACAGTGTGTGAAAATTCTGTTTATGTACAAGTAATTTAGTATGAAAAACGAAATATGTTATGTAAAAGTAATTCTGTTCATGTAAAAGTAGTTTAGTGAGCTTGAACTTAACTGTTAAAACGGTCTTCTTAACCTTTCTTTTGAATTTTTCGAAAGCCAATCATTTGCTGGCTATAATTCATCAAGTTTTTATCCTAAATCTACTTGACATTTAATCTATCCTAACCCGCCACGATTCAGTTGCGTTTTTGTTTTGGAATACCTCTAGGACGTATTTCCGCAATTAGCAAAAATATTTTTCTACTTGTTTTTATTCGAATGACATGTCCAGTTGATTTGATTCTGCAGATCATAATAGATTTTTTTTTTAAATTTATTTTTTGGTTCTCTTCTTAGGTTATGGGGTTCTATATTTGATTTCCTTTTGCCATATTCTATGATTATTTTATCTGTGTTCTACCGAAAATTTTTCTCATCCTTTCCCTCACTTTCTTATAAAATGAATAAATAAATTTTTTTTTTCGTTTTTTATAAAGTCTGATTGAACAAATATAAAAATATTAATACTCTCTAAGTAAGTAATTAGACCATATTATGTCACTTTTTTATGATTTTAAATATTTTATAAAAAATAAGGTGCTATTGCAAAATATCTTCTTTGATATCAAAGGTGTTCAAAATTTATGGAAGCGTTGAAATATCTCGAGAAGTACTCATCAAATCAAAATTCTACAAATGCATCCATGAAATGTTTTCAAGAGATGCATCCAATCGATAACAAACTCGACTTCCCCAGTTTCACTCTCTGTGGTGGAGGACTTTAAAATCTTAAACTGGAACCACTATTTTTATTGCAGATTTTGCAGAAAAAAGTACCTGGTTTGATATTCACGTTGTTGTATTTTGCTTCATAGGTGACGTGATATTTGTAAAATGAAGATGGCCCCGAAATTATTTAAAATAAGAGATATCCCGTGAAATACGTGTCAGATCTATAAAATATACTTTTTAAAAATTTTGAAAAACCTATTAAACTCAACTCTTTCCTCGGTACCTGGTGCTTGGGCCGACTTCTGAATAGCATAGCAGGGAGAGGTGGCCGAGTTTGTTGTCATTAAAATATGTTTCATTTGATAGGTTTTTCCAAAATATTAAAAAAATCTGTTTTTATTTTATCGATCTGACCTTATTTTTCGAGATATCTTTGTTTTAAAAATTTTTTTGGCCACCTTCATTTTGCATTTACTACGTCACTTATGAAACTACGTCACTTATCCAACAACCTGAATGTCAAACCAGGCATTCTTTAAAATTTATTATTATTTTTTTTAATAGAAGATCCAAATCTGCAATAATATCGATAGAAAGTTCCTGTTTAAGACTTTGAAGTTGCTCCCACCTCAAAGGGATAAAATTAGGGAAGTTGAGTTTTGTAATCTATTGACTGCATGTCTTGAAAATATTTCGTTGGCGTATTTGTACGAGTTTTAATCCGATCTCGAGATATTGGACAGTTTTTATACATATTGGACACTCTAAAGTAATTTTTTAAAAATTATTTCTTAAAGTTATTTTACAATTTCCATTACGAATTACTTAAATTTGCCTTAAAAATGCGTCTTGATGCAATTTTATACATTTTGTTTTCAAAAAATTATTATTCCTACCAGACATTTATGATATAAAAAATTCTTTTTTTTCTAATAACTTCTGTTTGAGGGGGAGTGTTGAACTTTTGAAGTCCAGCCTTGGCTACTGCTCTGAATGTCGAAGAGTACGTGTTCTTAAATAATGAGAACTATACAAAAAATCGTTTGTTGTAGGTGAAATTCGTGACTTTCTTTTCAATGTTTAACAAGACTATAAATATCTCTTATTAAAAAGTTAATAAGGGCAATTTGTATCTTAATCTGCATTTCAAACAAAGAAAAATATTAACTGTACTCAATGTTTTCGTTTTTCCTAAGATAATGTTTTAAAACCTTTTTGTGTGTAGAACTCTTTTCTTTCTTTTTTTTTTTTTTTACCTACTAATATAATAAACAAAATTAAATTTTCTGAGTATTATCTTGCAAAGATTACTTTTTGGTTTTCTGTTCATCATAACTTATTAAATAAATTACGTAAAAAGTTCGTGTAAATGTAAAACGTGAATTGTTTATTAATATTAAAACAAAGGTAAAGGTTGTTCATGAAGGTTCGGCGAAAATGAACTTGGTTTTTAAAATTTAAACCAAATGTTTGTATTAACAAAATGGGGCATCATTTTTTTTTTTTTTTTTTTTTTGTTACCTGCTAGAAGTATTTTTATTTTACTATTTTATTCTTTTTTTAAAAATCATAAGTCAAGCTATGAACAAAGCAGTTGCCGAGTCCACTTGCCAAATAACGTTTTTTTTTTTTTTTTCTTTTCCTGATTTAAATACCGTACTCAATACCTGGTTTTACAAAATTGAGTTGAAAGGCATTTTTTGTTGATTTGCTCAGTTAAGGCAAAACACTTTATTTTGATTGCATTTTTTTATTATAATGAAATATTAATAAAATGGTTAAAAGTTTAAAAAAAATCTAATTTATTCATTTTGGAATCGGCTATTACAGTAATAATGTTTTAAAAAAAATAATAAGCAATGATAAAACATCTTTTTGCACACTAAAAAAAAATACAAAATTTTTTAATGTGTTTCTTAAGTTGAGTAGTTTTTATTGGAATATTTACTCAATGGGTATGCGATCCCCGATAGGGAACATAAAATTGCAATTTTCGGTCAAGTAAAAATTATTTTTTTAAAGCAACAAACAGCTAGAACAAATTGGTCTGTTTTTTTAACGAGTAAAATAGCAAGTGTCGAGGCTTGAAATCGTTTTGTCAATTTTTTTACATATTCTTTTTCACTCCGAATTGAAGCATAGGGCTTCTATCATAGCTTTCCATCTCACTCTATTTGTGGCCAGATATTTTGCCTCTCTTCATGTCTTTCCTATTGTTTTCAATTTGTTTACAATCGTCCTGCGCCAAGTATTTTTAGGTCTTCCTCATTTTCTATTGCCCCGAGGATTCCAATCAAAAACTTGTTTTACATTAAATTTTTCAGGTTTAGAACATGACCGATCCATTTCCATTTACGCTTTTTAATTTCAAGATTAATTGGTTTCTGTGTTGTTTTTATAAGGATTTCTGCACTATAAATTTTATGGAAACACTTGATACGCAAGATTCTTCTTAAACAGTTGTTAATAAATACTTGAAGTTTTTTTTTAAAATTTTTTTCTTTTCTTCCAGTGCCATGTCTCAGATCCATATAGTAAAACAGATTTAACAATTGTAATGAAAATTCTAATTTTTGTTGAATTTGCCATTTGTCAATAAGTCGAGCTAATTTTTAAGAATCAGCTATCGTCAGTAATAGTGGTTTTTAACCTGTTTCGGGTTGGAACTTCAGCTCTTGTGCGTTGTAGAGGATTTTCAAGTAGATGTGCTAAAAATGAATTTATTGTTAATAAAAAAGAACTCTGTTACTAAATATTACTATTTTAACATTTTAAACTGAAAAAAAAAAGTCACATTTTAAACAAAATTAGGTTAAAGGCATTTTTTAGGTAGAACCTAAATACTTTGATTAAAATTAAATACTCTAGTTAATTAGAATAGAAGATACGACTTTGGAATCAGACACAAAAATTTAAACATACTTTTTTGTGTTGTTCATGGATTTGGATACTTTCATATTCAAAATATGGTGAGTAGTCGCTATCTTGGAAATATGGTCACAATTGTTTGGTCAGGTGAGCGGTCAAAATTTCGGACCTCTCAATGTTAATTTATTTCTTGCGTATTTCTTTTTAAGCGAATTAAAAAATTTTTGCACACAATTTTAAATTTTCTTATTTTGCCAAAGATAATTCCATGTAAAAAAAAATTTTTTTTTAATAATTATTTATTATTTTTTATTATTTCATTTAAAATAGCCGAAAATTTACGGCCTGGTTGGAATACATATATACACATTGACAGAAGTGAAATGCTTTCAATATTCCACAGGTTAAGTGAAAAAATTCTTCATGTTTAGTACCCATTCATAAAAATAAAAATCAGCAAATATTTAGTTTTTAGTTCAAATAAGCTCGAAAAAAATTGGAAATTATATTTTAGTACATTTAAGAAAATTTATTTTTTAAAAATTAAGCATCATTATTTTAAAGTCTTTTTAAAACTTTTTAAAAATATCAAAATTAGTTTGTGTTTTGAGAAAAGAATCCACAACGAATTTTTCCCTGGGGCCCTTAAATCCTGTGCCCAGCCTTGGATCTTATGGTAAATTAAAATACCAAGATTTATTACATTATATATTATTGAAAAAAAAAAAAAAACTTTATTTAACATTTTAGCTTCTTATGCTTACGGTAAATTAAGGTACGCTTTCCATGATTTTTTAAATCGTATATTATTGAAAAATTATTTAAAAAAAACTTCATTAAACAGTTTAGTTCCTTATACTAATGTTAAATTAAGGTACACATTCCAAGATTTTTACATCATATATTATAGAAAATTTGTTTTAAAGAACTTTAATTCACAATTTTTGAGTATCTTATGCGTACGGTAAATTAAGATACACTGTTTAAGGCTCGTTATATTATATATTATTGAAGGGGGAAAGAAAACCCATGGAATCTTGTATATGAACTAACTTTCACTCCCAACAACTGAATCCTCAACGAAAAGGCAAGTTAGTGACCTGAGACGAAAGTAACATTTTTCTCTCTCTGTGAAAACGTTTAGCTCTCATCTTTATTATTCTTTGGAAGGCTTACTGGCCCGTTGATCTTCTTATGCTAATCAAAAGAGCTTTTCTGTTATGAATGGTTTAACCCACCGTCCATTGCGCTCCGATTGCTATCGTTTCTTCTCAATCTGTTCCGCTATGAATTCTCTTACGTTTCCTTTTTCTGGCAGATAATAAATGTTGTTAAAAGGTCGCCATCTACTGAACCGCTTACAGGATGCACGTATCGTTAATCATTCGTTCTCTAAGAGTAAGCATTTTATTTAGTATATTATATGTATTTATTTTGTCGAAATTTGGAATTCTAGAAAAGTAACTAAAAATGTGGATTTCGATATCGAGGATTCAAGTGTGGATGGCTGTTCCTTTATATTTCTTTCAGTTCTTTAAACTTTAATTTTTCTTATAAAGAAGGTTCGATTTAAATGTGGTTGAATCTCTAAGCCCTGGGAGGAATTTTTCTGACATAATATCTCTTCTGAAATATTTATCCCTGGTCAAGTGTAATGTTTACCTTATCGATAGTCTGGTATATATGTATTTATTTTGTTGAAATTTGGAATTCTGGAAAAGTAACTAAAAATGTGAATTTCGATATCGGGGAAAAGTTATTCGAGTGTGGATGGCTGTTCCTTTATATTTATTTCAGTTCTTTAAACTTTAATTTTTCTCATAAAGAAGGTCCGATTAAAATGTGGTTGAATCTCTAAGCCCTGGGAGGAATTTTTCTGAGATAATATCTCTTCTGAAATATTTATCCCTGGTCAAGTGTAATGTTTACCTTATCGATAGTCTAGTATATATGTATTTATTTTGTTGAAATTTGGAATTCTGGAAAAGTAACTAAAAATGTGAATTTCGATATCGGGGAAAAGTTATTCGAGTGTGGATGGCTGTCCCTTTATATTTATTTCAGTTCTTTAAACTTTAATTTTTCTTATAAAGAAGGTCCGATTAAAATGTGGTTGAATCTCTAAGCCCTGGGAGGAATTTTTCTGAGATAATATCTCTTCTGAAATATTTATCGCTGGTCAAGTGTAATGTTTACCTTATCGATAGTCTGGTATATATGTATTTATTTTGTTGAAATTTGGAATTCTGGAAAAGTAACTAAAAATGTGAATTTCGATATCGGGAAAAAGTTATTCGAGTGTGGATGGCTGTTCCTTTATATTTATTTCAGTTCTTTAAACTTTAATTTTTCTTATAAAGAAGGTCCGATTAAAATGTGGTTGAATCTCTAAGCCCTGGAAGGAATTTTTCTGAGATAATATCTCTTCTGAAATATTTATCCCTGGTCAAGTGTAATGTTTACCTTATCGATAGTCTGGTATATATCTATTTATTTTGTTGAAATTTGGAATTCTGGAAAAGTAACTAAAAATGTGAATTTCGATATCGGGGAAAAGTTATTCGAGTGTGGATGGCTGTTCCTTTATATTTATTTCAGTTCTTTAAACTTTAATTTTTCTTATAAAGAAGGTCCGATTAAAATGTGGTTGAATCTCTAAGCCCTGGAAGGAATTTTTCTGAGATAATATCTCTTCTGAAATATTTATCCCTGGTCAAGTGTAATGTTTACCTTATCGATAGTCTGGTATATATGTATTTATTTTGTTGAAATTTGGAATTCTGGAAAAGTAACTAAAAATGTGAATTTCGATATCGGGGAAAAGTTATTCGAGTGTGGATGGCTGTTCCTTTATATTTATTTCAGTTCTTTAAACTTTAATTTTTCTTATAAAGAAGGTCCGATTAAAATGTGGTTGAATCTCTAAGCCCTGGAAGGAATTTTTCTGAGATAATATCTCTTCTGAAATATTTATCCCTGGTCAAGTGTAATGTTTACCTTATCGATAGTCTGGTATATATGTATTTATTTTGTTGAAATTTGGAATTCTGGAAAAGTAACTAAAAATGTGAATTTCGATATCGGGGAAAAGTTATTCGAGTGTGGATGGCTGTTCCTTTATATTTATTTCAGTTCTTTAAACTTTAATTTTTCTTATAAAGAAGGTCCGATTAAAATGTGGTTGAATCTCTAAGCCCTGGAAGGAATTTTTCTGAGATAATATCTCTTCTGAAATATTTATCCCTGGTCAAGTGTAATGTTTACCTTATCGATAGTCTGGTATATATGTATTTATTTTGTTGAAATTTGGAATTCTGGAAAAGTAACTAAAAATGTGAATTTCGATATCGGGGAAAAGTTATTCGAGTGTGGATGGCTGTTCCTTTATATTTCTTTCACTTCTTTAAACTTTAATTTTTCTTATAAAGAAGGTCCGATTAAAATGTGGTTGAATCTCTACGTCCTGGGATGAATTTCTCAGGCATAATATCTGTCTTCTGAAATATTTAGCCGTGGTCAAGTGTAATGTTTACCTTAGCGGTAGTCTGGCCCTGCTTTCAAATGTTAATCGTATTTAAAATTTTATTTGTTAAGCACCCTTTTTTTATTATTTAGTGTTGTTTTAGTAAGCAGAGGGGTCCAAGGTATGAGAGAGATTTTTTTTATTTATTTATTTATTTTTTTAAATTTTTTTTTTATTTTTGCTATTTGTTTTTCGGAGAGAGATTCAAGAATTTTCATTTGACGTGATTGCTTAACATTTGAAATAATTACTGATAGCAATCAACTTATCTGCAAAAATTATGAATAAAATTATTAAAACCATAATTATTAAAGATAATATTATAAATTCCGAATTTTTAGGAAAACACTGGTAATTGGAATATATTGAGGGTTTGGGGGTTAAGGTCATTTTATAATGATATTTTCAAAACTTCGTTTTTGGGAAAAAAAAGGTTGGAATTTTTTACTTAAAATGTTTTAATCCTTTGATGCATAATTTTTATTAAACATATTTTACATAGTAACTATTAAACTGTTTTTTATAATTAAAAAAAAACGAAAATATATTTTTGCTTGCGATTAGAGCATCAGAAGAAAAATGTATAAAAAAGAGACGCCAGTGTCCCATCTGTATCAAAGGGTTAATCCTTTAAAATAATAATTAAACAAATGGATTGTGTAACAAATGAAGAGGATAATTATAATGCAAATTTATTCAGATATAATTTTTTTTTCTCAAATAATAAAGATTCTTATCACACACCACAGTTTTATAACAGTTTTTAATGTATAGTCATTTTTAGAAACTTAACGTCCTCTGTATCGTGACTGAAATGTTTCTCATGTATTTTTTAACAAATTTTTTGTAAATGTCTTTTGTTATGAATATTTATTAAAGCTTCTTAAAACACTACACCCTTCAAAGTGAAAAATGTTATGGAAGGTATGAGCTTGCCTTCATCAGGCAGCAAGGATTACAAACTTCTATGTCATATCCTATGCCTATTGAAAGGAAACTCATTCTTTCCAAAATGCATCATTTTATACTTTCCATTGTGTTTTAAAATGTTTCAATAAATATTCAGAAGTTTTACACCAGTTTTAATTCTTCAAACAGTAACTGGAAGTGACGCATATAATGTTTAGTATTTTTTAGAAGATATTTGGGTCCGTTAACGGACCCTTCACAAAATATCTTTTCATAAAAACGGACCCTTCACAAAATGATTTTTCTTTTAATCGGACCCTTCACAAATTTGTTTATCTTCATTATTGTTTTGTTAATCGAATAAACCCTTTCCAGGGTAGAAAACAAGAAAGATGGATGTAAACGAATTAAGTTTTGTCTTCCATTATTCGTCCGAAATGAATATTCTGCGTTCAGCAGTATAGGCAAAATATCAAATATTTGAATGTTGCATATCTAATTTAGAAGCAGCAATTTGCTGTTTATTTTTGAAAATTAAAATTTTTTTAATTATAATTTTACAGTTCCGAGCATAATCTTGTATCTATTTGCAATTTAAAAACTCCTTGAAAAAGTTTTTTGCAATAACCGGACCCTATTTTTACAAATTCATAAAAGCGGACCCTGGTTGAAAGAATGTGAGTAATTTCTTCACAATTGCACGAAAACCGGACCTTTCACAAAATGTCTAGACAGACCCCTGATAGATCAACAACTAAAGTCACAGTTACCTTCTGTTTGTTACATTTTTCCATTATTATATTTTATTTTTAAATTTGTTTCTTCATAGGAATTCCACATGGTTTAAAGCCATCCCCATCTCACATTAATGTACCTGCTCCTTATGGTCTTGCAAAGCCTGTTAGTCACAATATGATGTCCCCTGTGCATCAAGGTGTTTCTCATCCGAATACTGCCTTTTCCCCATTTCCTGGGAGTGTCAACCATGCCTTATCTGCAACACGGGCATCCAGTTTTGCAGCTGCTTTGAGAAAATTGGCAAAACAAGCTGTAGATCCGATTGCTGGTCAGTATATCAACCTACTTACATACTTTTTTTTTGGATAACACAAGTCCAACCACACCAAGACGCCTCTGTGGTCTTTGCTTTTCTTTTGTTTCAAGTTTCAGGCTTAGTTTATAGCATAATTTGGTCAGCTTATATGGATCTCATTATACTGTTGTAATTAAGAGCAGTATTATTCCTGTTCCATTAAACGTGACAATTAACTCAACTCCTGGTGATTAGGGATAAATTCTGAAGTCATCTTTTTATTAACCATTGAAATCATGCTAAGCAAACAGGAATCAAACTCTAATTGATTGATTGCTCCCATGAAGATTAAGTCAGCTTACCATTTTGATAATATCTACTGAAAAATGCTGACATTTCTTTAGTGTCTTTCAATCGGAAAAGAAATTAAGACTAAACAAATCCGTTGCCATCTAGTTTACTGCATGTTTTAGAATGTTGAAAGCTTCATTATTAATTGGATTTCTTAAACATTGCAAATTAAACTGAAACTATATTTTTAACCTTTGCGTTAGTACTATTTGAGCATATGTATAGAAAAGTTTTCTCTGTCTAGCAAAACTTTTGATTAAATAATATGAATTTTTTTTTTTTGTATTGTAAAGTAACTATGTTTTACCCTAATCTGTTTGGAAGTTAGCATTAAATGCTTAAATTTATTCTTTTTTTTTTTTTTTGTAAAGAATATACTATTTTATCTTTCTCCCATCTTCATGAGCTATTTTCTTTTATATGTTAAAATTAATTTTCTTATTAATGAAAAAAATTTTCTTATTAATATTTATCTTTTGATATCAAACTAATATTTTTTTAAAAATATTATTGATTTCTGTACCTTTTTATTTTGTACAGAGAAGGAACTGTCTCCTATTTCACCAGCTTCATCTCCTGCTTCCAGTCAGCATTCCAACCAGAGTAGACATCATTCATCAATGCCAATATACATGAACAGCCACAATCCAAATCCACCTGGGCATGGTTCACCCACTCCAATGGTTACTGTTTCACAGGGAAAGGCAAGTCATAAATCTTGTTGCCATGCCCTTTTAACTAGAATATGTTTCCAAACCATAGAATGCAGCCAATTTTTACAGACATTAGTATGATTAAAGTATGGTTTGGGTTTAGTATGCATGATTAAAGTATGGTTTGGGGGATTCAGACCCAGTTTCAAACATTTTTCTCTACTCCAAGTGTAATTCCTTTTATCAGGACATTTGTACTGCTCAGTTTAACAATGAATGTGTGGTCCTCTACCCCCAGATCTAAATTTAAACATTATTCTCTACCTAGTACTCTTACCTAGTACAATTCCTTAGCTAACTTAAAAAGAACAGTTTTTGTAGAACTTCGAACACCTATATTCATTTTTAAAATTTATCCTAGATACAGATTGCTTACTTGTACAGCTCTGGCTAAATTATGATAATAACTTTTTTTTCCAATGATTCAACGATGGCAAAAACAAGAATTATTTATTTTTAAAAAATTTTTTTTATATGGCCATTTTAGTGTATGGCAGAACCTCATGTTGCCTGAATAACTTTGAATGATCCAAGTATTAGGGGGACCGGAAAGTAATGTCGTTTCGGTGCATTTAATATTTGTTACCAAGAGTTCAATTTTAATCAATAATATATTCACCCTCGTTAGCAACAACCTTTCAATGCCGGATCAAAAATGAATCGAAATGGATCGGAAAAAATGAATGGGTTAATGGGACTATCGGATAAATATTTTATGTGCCGAAACGACATTACTTTTTGGTCCCCCTAATATTTTATACAATCCTTATTTTATAAGAAAATTAGAGCAAGAAATAATTCCCTTTCATTATTTACTTTTATTTTCTAGAACAACAAACCTTAGTTGGTGCATAACAAACACGACTGGAAAATTTTGTCTAAATTGTACACTGTTATGAAATTTTGTTTCTAGTTAGTTGGTTCTATTTTAAAATCATACCTACTAGTCATACCATGGACCATTTACATGACATGTAAATGGTCCATGTCCTTTTTAAAGTATTTTCTAGGAAATGTTATTGCAAATTTAAAATTAGAAAAGAGAAATTATAATAATTTTTTCAGTACTGTAGATATGTTTTAAATTAAATTTGATGATGAATATTGTAATAATTTTCTATATGCGTTATTAGGCTTTGGATTTAGGCCGTTATGTGAGCAGCAACCGAAATGGTGGTATAATTGAGCCTGTCAGCATGAAAGTGGAAAGTTCCAAAATGATATCTTCTAGCAATAATGACAAAAGAAATGAGATGATGAGTGTAAAGCATGTTCCTCCTCCTACTATGCCCCATAAGTAAGTGCACTTTTATTTAGAAATTTAATTTCCAAACTGCATAGCTCATACTGGCTGCTTTAATTACTTTGAGCTGCTGTGCTTGGGTTTTAATTCTTTATTTGTAAATTGAGTACTGACTTTTGTTGACTGAACAGATCCTTTTAAATTTGTTTTAATTTTTAATTTCATTTGCTACTATATATTCTTCATTAATTTTCTACAAAATTAATTAATTATTATTATGGAGTCAGGAAATTATTTTTATAAATAGAGTACTATTATGAATATCTTTTCCATCATCATGTTCACATATTTTACACTCAGTCACCATTGTATTTGTAGTACAATCTGTTGTTTCGATTGTACAGTGAATAAATAAATACTGGAAAAAAAACCTGAATAATTTTTTGTTAATGATAAGAGTTTCATGTACTACAATACATTCTAAGCAATTCGTGTGAGGTAATATACTAATCAGTTTAGGCTAATTTTACTTAAATTATAGAGTCAAACACAAAATTATACTCCCTATGAATACTTAGTTTTTTTCCCCCTCAGTACATCCAGGTTCTGTAACTCTAAAAATGTGTCTTCCATAATTAAGGTTATGGAAATTGAAACTTTACTTTTTTTCCAAGTTAATTTCTTATGTAAATATAGTAATTTGAAGGCTTTGAAACTGAACACATTTTTCAATGTGTACTTTTTTGAAGTATGCAAAAAAATATAATCTAGTTTCTGAATGTGTTACATTAAAAAGTAACAATTAAAGGATCTATTTTTAAATTTATGTAAAATCACTCATTCATTTACTAATGTTTTTTTTTTTTTACTTATCTTTTTTTACAGTATTCGTCAAGAAAACAACTCATCTCGAGGCTTCCAACCCTATAGGAATTCCGATGAAAGACATCCCACTCCACCTCATATGTATAATGCATCCCCTCCTCCCAGTACAATGAGTGGATATTCCTATCACCATCCTTCTTTGGTGCAGTCTTCTCGTATGCAACCACAATCATATAGGTAATTTTTTTATTCCATGATTAATATATTTTTGCATTTTAATTCTCAAAAAATCAGTCTTAATGTTACGAACTTAATTTTAGTGCTAATACAGAGTTGTAATCTTTTTCAAATTTGTGAAAGATTTTAGTTTTATATTTAATGTGGTATCAAAATTAAAGTCATCATTACAAAATTAATTATCAAAATTAATAAATTAAATATTCAAACTGGACCACATATTATATTACCGAGTATTAGTGTACCCTACCAGAGGAAATAATTGTAGGCTTATTAGGGGGCCCACAATGTGGCCCTATAGGTTACTATGTATGTCTGAGTCTTGATTTAATAAAATTGATTAAAAGGTTTTTACCACCATTATCCAAATATAAATTAACCATATATAAATTAACCATTTATAAAATGCTTGATAATCATTCCATAAATGATTATATGAATGTTATACCGTAACTTGCAACAGAGTATATTATAATCATTTGATATTTTACTAAAATATGCAAAATTGTTTATTGAAATCTAAAAAAATCCTATTTTGTTATTTTCTTGATTAAATAATTAGAGTACATCAAATAACAATTAGTGATATTCATTTTTTTTTTTCTCTCCATTTTTTTAAAATTAAAGGGAAAATAACTTCTGTTACAGAAGCTGTTTTCACTTAAATTAAAAAATATCCACATGATGCTTTAGTTTTGCGTTTGTAGGCCTCAATGAGAAAAAATTAGAAGATATTCAATCTCAGCTGACTGTTTCAAAAGAACCAAAGTTTCAGTTAAAAAAAAAAAAAAGGTGTTGATGTGATTAATGTGTCATACATTTTTAATCCTGCAGATCCATTTATAAAATAACTTCTATATCTGACAAAACTGCTTAATTTAAGGAAATATATGATGGTATGTAAAATAATCAATTTGCAGTTTTATAAAAATTAAAACACTAGTAAGAAAAACAATGATTTTTGAACTAACTTCGACAAAATTACGTGGGGACAAAAGGTTCGAAACCAAAACCAGTTACAAGAGTAAGCAAATTATTTGCCAAAAGTCTTTTTTAGTTACAATTTTGTGTTCGCAGAAAGTTTTTCATTTTTATCTAAGTCTGCTTATGTGCTATACTAAAAAACTAAATGGCTCATTCACAAAATCATCCTACCTTAAAATTTATTGCCTATTCCATTGCATTTTTTAAAAATTAATTTTTATATTCTGATTATGTTTGAATCCCTTCATAATGAAGTAACATCTTTAGTAGGTTAGATGATCCTGTTTACATGGAACGTTATGGCTTGCTACGACCTTCTACAATGCCCTACCCACCTCCAAACACTAACATTATGTCCCATTCCCGAGCTCCTCACTATCCTTCAAATCAATATCCTCCTGAATTGATTTCTCAAAGATCAGCTTCTAACAATTCCTCTTATAATTCTAGCAGGTAAGTCATTAATAATTGTTATTTAAAATCTGGTATCTTTTTATTTTATTTAAAAATTTTCTATGCCTACACGTTAGATTTCTTATTATTCCTACAGATTTTTTGCTAATGTTGCAGAATTACTGAGAGCTTAAAACAATTGATTTTAATTGATATCAACATCGCAGTAGGGAATGACCAGTAGTTTTTAGGTACATTTTTCCTGACAGTTGTGAATGTTATTTCAATTTTAGTAATTTTTTTGACTATTTATTAACAAATTAATTTTTTCTTTACGTATAGACATACTAATTTAATTACTGACTTATCCTCTTCGTGCCGAACTGGCACATGAGGCGTCAAGTCTTTTTCTTCTTAGGCCAGGCAACTCGCTTCTTTCCATCCAGTTAATCCTGCTTTACTTAGATCTTCCTTAATGTATCTTTGCCATGTTTGTCTCGGTCTCCCTCTTTTTCTCTTTCTGTCGGGTGCACATGAGCTTGCAACATTTGCAGGATTGCTTCTATCTGTTCTTAGTATATGGCCAAGCCATCTCTAACCATTTCTTTTTTTGTCAAGGTATAATACAGAAGAAGAAAATGCAAAGGAAAGCAACCTGATACGCCAGCGAGAGATGGAAATGTATCGTGAGCGTGAAAGGTACATAGAAAGAGAGGAAGCTGAGAATAGAGAAAGGGAAGCTGAATATTTTAGAAAAGAGCGAAATCGGATGAGACAAAGCCCAGTCCCTCTTCCTCATTCTACAAGTCGTCTAGAAACTGAAGAAAAAGGTGATACTTTGCACTCACTGTCACTTTTTGCAAAATTTTCTCTAAATTGCCATTTTATTTATCTTTGAAATATTTGTAGTATAAGATAAAAAGCATTGTAAACCAACTTTTTCTGAAATAATTTAGTTTATCATTTGTTAAGATTTTTTGAAAACGTTAATTCAAAAAATGAATAACCTCCTTTGTGATATGATATTATTGCAGAATAACTCATTATTTTCCCTCTTAAACTTACTAAGTGAACTGAATCTAATCGAAAATTACTATCTATGATTCTCTGAGGCAATGGCTCTTAAGACCAATGTTTGGGATTCTACTCGTAGTTTCAGATTCTCTGACCTACGATACACATAGACCAGGTCTGACCTACGATACACGTAAGTTCAGATCCTCTGACTGGTGGCTCAAAACTATACCACCAGTTATTAAAATAATAATTTTCTTTTGTATTTGTACAACTTGCATCAAAATTAATGTTATTTTAAGTTAGCTCCGTATACTTAACTCGGAAGGCTAACCATAGATTAAGCCTGTTAAGATCATCTGAACTATATCATCAACCATTGAAATGAATATTTTCTTTTACACTTTTAGAATTTATTAAAATTGCCTATATAGTTAATGCTAAGTCTTATTTGGTAATGATTTAAACTATGCTTTAATAATTATTAAGTAAAATCTTATTGTTCACTTGTTATACCTTTTGCTGAGATATAATTGTTACTACCTTCATTCAGTTTTTCAATATGTTGTAAGTATATTTACCAATTCATTTTGTACTTTGCAGGACATATGGGATCAATAATCCATGGAACTCCACGGGAATATACTAGGAGCTTATCACCCGCTCCATCTTCATCTGCTCCTTTGAATTTGGCTACTAATATTCCTCACATGGAAACACCATTATCTGTAAAAGAAGAATACATTTCAAGGCAGCCAAGGCAAAATAACAATTCTCTTGTGAATGGTCAGTTGCATCCAAGAAACTCCAATCAACATACTGGTCTTGCTTACTATAGAAAAGAACAGGAAATGAGTTCTTCTCATCGAATGCCATACCAAATGAATGTTACTAGGGTATTTATTTTAGTTTATAATTGTTTATTGGTGCCTGTCTATCTGTAGAACTACCCATGATAATTGTTTGGAGCACTGTCAGTGACTATGGTTACGAGATTAGAACTATTTCAAGTAAAGGTGCAGGGTAAATACGAAGGACAAGGACCTTCTGTAAAATGTGCTCTTGTTTCTATAGCAATAGACATTCCCAGACACCATGGCGGGAAAAGTTCTTTAGATAGGAGTGACTATAGATAAAATTTGTTTAAAACAAATAGTATAAATGTTTGTTTTTTTTTTCACAAAAAGAAAAAAATTTTGGGTTACTGTTAAATTATGCAACATTTTTTAAAAATTTTATTTTATTTGTTATATGCGATTTGAAATTTTAACGTGATCACAAAACAAATATTTGGATGTAAGGTTGATAATAAAGTTCTTTTTTTTGTTTACTTGAACTATTTAATATAAGTAAACATTAAGTATATTGTTTCCAGTTTTTCACAAATTTGAAACTACATAGCAAAATTATTACTCTTTTCTCCTTCTGATTGTTAGCACTTAAATTAGTATAACATAATCAATAAAGTATTTTTTCTTTCAGTTTACTTGCATGTAAAACAACTTAAAATAAATTAATAAAAATTTTTTTTTTTTCAGTTTACTTGTGAAACAGAGTAATATAATTCAAATTTTTTTTATTGTGACGTGTGTTAAGTACACCTTATATAAATATAAATGCACCTTATATAACAATGCAAATAATCATTTGAAAATAATTTGACAGTAAAGACATTTCATAATCATTATTATTATTTTTAAGTATCCTGTAATGATGTTCTTCCTACCATTTTCTTAAACTTTTGTAAATGTCATTTCTCTTATAAAATCCTATCTCGTTTTTTTAAAAAAATATTTCAACATTATTTTATTTTATTTTTTATTATTTTTTGTATTTCATAATTTTTTGTTTTCTTTAATATAAAATTTTAATACTAAAAATTACTTAGATTAATAAAGCTTCGCGTAAGTGTACATCAATAAGTAAATAAATTGTGCAAGCCTAAATATTGTTTGTTAATTTTTATGTAAATTCTTGTAAACTTTTTGTAAAGGAAAAATTATTTATCTAAGCATTTTAAATTAACTGAATATAAAGCTCCAGATATTTTTCATTTACTGTACTTCTTACAATATTATTATTTTTACAGGAAAATGAATCAAAGCCTCATCACACTGAAACAATAGAAAGTAAATTGACAATTTTTCCTCGACCTAAAGGAACTTCAAACTATTATGTGGAGCGGGAAAATAAGAATGGCGCCACATTCGAAACGCGCACTTTGAGCATGGCATCAGTAATTAATTCTCAAATCAATGGAATTTTTGCTCGTGAAAAGTTCCCTTCCAACAACAGTTTTGATTACTTGAACAGTTTTGTTGCCAAATCCGAACACTCACCAGATAATCAAAATAAAATAGAATCTGACTCAAAGACAGTTTCACCACCACAAGAAAATTTTGCAGTCAATTCAAAAGAATTTGAAAATGAAAAAACAAGCATTAAAGAGAGCTTAAAAAATGAATCGTCTAGCAATAAATTACCTGGTTTCGTGCTTAATATTCCTCCAGCCTTATTCCGTGGTGATGTTAGTGATTTTTCTGAAAATTATAAACTCAGAGATTTATCAGCGAGTGGAATGTTACTAAATAGCTCTGAAATCCCTCCTTTACATGATAGTGTGGATGAAAGACCTAGACTCGTTAGTGTCTTGGATGCCAGGGAGCAGCGTTTGAGGAAGCTGCGAATGACTAGAGAAGTTGCTGATAGCGAAGAATCTGAAATTGAGTCTGATGAGGAGGACGAAGAACGATTAAAAGTTTTACTGTCCATTAAAAAAGGTCCACCACCTAAAATGGATTCAAATCCAAAGGTATTATTTATTCTATTAGAGGTGCACAACCTTAGGTCAATAAATCATTTTTACATGACCCTTGAACTATTTAAGGCCTTGGGAAGGATACTTCCTACTTACTTTATTAATTTTTAAGTGTGGGTGGCAAGCAATTTTCCCTACTATAATTTAAACAGCCATCAGCTGATAACTTCAAAAAATACCAAAAAAGAAAAGAAAAAAAAAAATGAAAGGCTTTGTTATTATAAATTAAGCTAACAGTAAAGGGTATTGTAGGGCCAAGAGGTATAGGCCAACGTTTGGGAGCAATTTTCTTTCATGCATTCATTCATTTAATCATTTCTCATTTAGATCATTCTAGTATAGATGCAAACTTGCTAACTGCAGTATAAACCAAATATAGAAACTGTTATAGGAAAAATGTATGACTAAGTCTAGTAAAAAGCATATTAAGTGCTTACTTTTAAAAAATTTAAATATCAAAATTATAGAAATTGAAAAGAGTTTGTTAACATAAAAGCTGAGAAAGAATATAATGTGCTGTTTAATGAACTCATTTCCCCCCAAAATTTTGTTTGCTAGTTTTACACCTTGACGATTTATTATTATCATGACAACTTTATGTATCAATCTTTAACTGTAACTGTTCTTTTATCTATGTAGCGGAACATAAGGGGTCTGTTACGGTCATCCATTTCACCCTATTAGTATTGTTACCTAACACTAGCACCCAGTGTCACCTTGTTTCATGATAGTTTTCTTTTCATTATTAATTCTCTCTCTAATATTTTCATGTTCTATTTTACTTTTACAGTTTTTTAAAGGCATTTGTTTATAATATTTTTTATGTTAGTTATACAAGGTCTCTGATCCCTGAAGGGCAGATTTAAAATATATATTAAGTATTAACTTATTTTTAAATGAGATATTTTTGTTTTCCTAGAAATTGCTTTGTGTAGAAAAACTGAAATTTTTCTAGTGACTTAATCAGTATAGAAAATATTCACTTGACAGATTGATGGTATAATTAGTGTTTAATAAATTAAATCATAGTTTTTTTCATACAAGTTGAATATTCTTTTACAGAAATTGAAGTTCCTTTCTAAACTAGATCTAACCATTCCTTCCAAAATACAAGGTTAGTTTGATTTTTGTTTCTGTTACTGATTAGTATTCATATATTCATGATTATTGAAATCTTTTTTATCAAATTTTTATCAATGTATTGAAATTTTTTTTTTTTTACCTCTAGCTATTGAGCTACGCAAAAGCATTAAGCGACACCAGGCACTGAGGGAGAAAAGTATGAGTCCTGTAGATATGGAGCCAGTCAAGGAGCTAGAAATAGAGTATGATGTTGAACACCTCAATGAATTAGCAAAACGGCTGTGTTTTGAAGAGGAGTTCCAAGAAAAGTCTGACTTTTTGAGATCTTTGCAATTAACATTTATTCCACTGGATCAGAGAGAAGGTATTATTATTTAAATGTTCAGTTTAATTTAGCCTTTACACTGACAACCATTTTTTGAAATAAATAAAAATGCAATGTTGATTGCAAAGGCTAAAATTGATGATTGTACGAATTACTTCTTTCTTTTAACTTTTTATTCATGATATACAGTGCGAATGAATGACTTTTCTGACACTCTGAATGACTTTTGATCTAATGATCGAATCTTCATGTTCTAGGACTCAAACTTAATGGCTCAAGGGGATGACCTCAAATACGCTAAAATTAATAAGTGCAGACGATATTTTAAGTTACAAAGTTAGACACAAAAGCGTGCTTTCTTTAAATAAACATACCCTTTTTTATGGATTTGAATTTCTGACCCCTAAAATATAGGGGGCGGCAACAATCTTGGAAATATGGTCTAAATAGTTTGGCCAGGACAACACTCCTAAGTTTAAACCCTTTAATGTTAATTTTACTTTTTGCGTATTTCGCTATATCTTGAGAACTTTTTAAGCAAACTGAGAGACTTTTGCGCACAATTATAAAATTCGTTTATCCAAGTATAGTTTCGTGGAAAAAATAATTTTCTCTGAATATTTTTTTTTTTTAATAATGGCTGAAAAAATTTTGACTTGTAAGGTATACAAATTTTTGCATTATTTTAAAGAATATAATTTTACGTGGCAAAATCTCTTAAATAGTTCCTGAGAAATCGAGTTTTAAATATCTCACTTTTTTGAAATTCAATTTCTCTGGAACTATTCAGCCGATTTTGTATCTTACCTTGTGAAATTATATTCCTTAAAATGTTGTGAAAAAATTGTAGACCTCACAATTCAAAATTTTTTCGATCATTATTAAACAAAGTAATAAAAAATAAGTAATACTTATTAAAAATTATCTTTTGCATGGAATAATATTTGGATAAATAAATCTCATTTTTTGCAAAAAATTTTCAAATAACATAAAGGCAAGTTCTCGAGTTATAACAAAAGATGCAAACACAAAAATTAACATTAAGGGGTTCAAACTTTGGAGTGTCCTCTTGATTAAACTATTGGGACCATATTTCTAAAATTGCAGCTACTATTTTGGGGGTTAGAAATCCGAATCGATTGGGGGGGGATGCATGTTTATGCTGAAAAAGTATGTTTTTGTGTCTGATTTTATTACTTAAAATATCGTCTGAACTTATTAATTTGCATATTTGAGGTCACCCTTTCTAGCCATGAAGATTGAGTCCTTAAACGTGAAGATCCAATCGTTAGATCAATAGTTATGCATGTTGGTCCATTTTTTTGGCGCATTGTACATTATAATGTATTTGAAATCATAAAAAATTTTATTTATTTTTTAACACAATGCTCTAGTTTAAGGATATGAATCATTTACATTATTCTAATTTGCTTTAATATGTCTATTTTAATAATTGTGAAGTATTATAATGATTATTTGCAGTGTTTGTAGGATGAAAAGAGTGAATAAAATTGTACTTCTAGATAAGTTAAGAAGAAACAGTTTACTAAATCTTTCTGTTTTGCTCTAATCTGAAATAGGTTTATTTTAATAATGGTCAAGTATTATAATAATTAAAAGAATAAAGAATTGATAAAATTGTACTTCAAGACAAGCTAAAAAGAAATGGTTTATTAAAATCTTATTTAAATGAAATTTGTCTGTTTTTTGAAATTTGTCTGTCCATCTGGAACAGGTTTATTATAATAATTGTGAAATTTTACAATGATTTTAGAAAAAGAAAGACTTGATAAAATTGTGCTTCAAGATAAGCTAAGAAGAAATGGTTTACTAAAATCTAATAATGAAGGATCAATGGAGGTGCAAAGTAGCATACTAGGAAAACGAGGTATGCATTGTTTATTTAATAAATACAATAAAAGCTCTCGGGGAGCGACCACTCTTTGTTTCTCAGTAAAATGGTCGTTCCTAAAGGTTACCTTCATTGACTTCAAAATGATATCGAAGGTATACATGATTTTGGCAAGCAATTTAATTTTATTGATCGTCATTTTTCTTGATGACACTTGTATTTGCACCGAGATATTTAGTTTTTCTTTAATAACTCGTTTTTCTGATTTAACTTTCAACTCTGAAAATAAATCATTGACAGCATCGTATTTAGCGGACTCTGGTATTTGACAATCTCTTTCAGAAATCGTCAAAAAAAAAAAAAAAACACTAAATAAGAGCACTCGCAAATATTTTGAATACATTTGAATCTATTTATTTGTTTTGTTAATATTTTTGGTTTGGTTTATTATTTTAGTTTATTTTGTTTAATAAATACTCTCATTCAGAAATAAATGAAATATATAATTGTTTTTTTTATTCGTAAATTTTGTGTTTATGAG
The DNA here is from genome assembly GCA_949128135.1 of Parasteatoda lunata. Taxonomy (NCBI): domain Eukaryota; kingdom Metazoa; phylum Arthropoda; class Arachnida; order Araneae; family Theridiidae; genus Parasteatoda; species Parasteatoda lunata. Next base: position 57,553,520 of record OX421977.1, read on the forward strand.
CATAATTTTCTTCTTGCAGATTACTCTGTTTTAAATAATGTAAAATCAGAGATTATTAAAAAGCCTAATTTAAATCAAGAAAAAAATATTAATGACTCTGGCTTGGATAGAATGTTCAGCGACAAAAAGTTTTTCCCTGGCAGTGAATCTAGCCAAGTTGCAGTTCATCATCCCAAGAAAATTTCTTCATTCCTCAAGCCTCCTATGAAAACAGGTATTAATTTCAAATTTTCAATTTCAATCAATCTTTTCCAATAATTAGTTCAATCTTGCACTGGAATTTTTTAAAAAATTTTATTTTGCAAATGTTGACTAATTGAAAGCATTTTGTTTAGTTAATCTTCCAGTTCCTCCTTTGATTCCTACCAATCAGATTCCTGCATTTGCTGAAACTACACAAGATAAAGGTGCAGTCATTGCTCCAAAGGATCCAAGAGTCAGGCAAATCAATAAAGATTTTGTTGAGGAATTTCATAAGTCTGTTTTGCAAACGACGCAAATGCAATTAGGTGAGAAAACATTTTTTTTAGCTCACGTTATTTATTTATCTGTAACTACTAAAGGCAGAACTTTCCTATTGTTATAATAAAATTAGTTTTGTAAGAATGCAAAATAATTATAATAAAAGAGCTCAACTATATTATTTTGAATTAAAATTAGATAGTTTGAAATATGCTTGATTTCATATTAAAACACCTTATGTGCTACCAAGCTACTGCCATCTTTAAATTTAAACTGCAAAATTACAATTTCTGCCTTTCCAATGGGCACTGAAGCTTTCTAGATATCATTATCAAGCATGCAGTTGAAATAATTAGTGTTAAGATTTTCTAAGGATAGGCCACATCTTGCTTCTTAACTTAAAAAAAAAACATTTATAGGAATTAATAATAAATTTAAAAAATGCATTTCAGGTTAACTTATGTAAGTTTAGAAAATTGTCCTGTTTTTTTCACAGACATGTAGTATAATCATTACAGTATACAAAATATTTATTAAGACTTCTTTAGACTCCATGTACAGACAAATATAACCAAGCATATTGAGAATAAGGGGATTTCTTTCATCAGGTAGTTAAAAAGTAACACTAATGCTTTGGGTACTTAAATTTACTTAAAAAAGAAAAGCTTATTTTTTCCAGACACATAGTTATGTTTTTCTGTATGCACTGCCTTATAAAAGTCTTAGTAATTATATATTTTAATAAATAATCGTTTAATTAAATACTTTATTCTTGCACTTGGGAGATATGTTGAGTGCAGTTAAAATAAAAATATTCTTATGAAGTGAAGAAAGTTTTTCTGTAAATGAAAATCTATGTACAGGTAAATATAGATGGTTGCTTGTAAAGATAATAACCATAGTAGTATGGTTGTATTTTTAATTTAAATTAAAAGACAAACAAATTGGTACACATTTTGTGACAATCAACAAAATAAGTTTCTTAGAATAATTTAATATTTTATCAGTTCGAATAATAAAATATTTTACCCAACAGTCATACTATAAGTTGTATTCGCCATGCCTTTTATCAATATGGAGAGCATTTGTTTGAGTTGATTAAGCAAATGCATTATGAATTTTCATGTTTGTGTAACTTCTCTAGAAAATCTGTTTTAAAAAAGAAAGTTTCTGAAATTAGTACTATAATTTTTAATAAATTATGAAATAAGTAGATGTTTAACACTAGGTTCTATAGATAAAAAAGCTGTTTAGTAACTTAGAGTCTTTCTTTTGGAAGAAAATTAAAATAGCAAAACTGTAATGAATTCTATTTAAATGAGAGTTAGAAATTATATTTCATCATTCATCGATTAAAAGCTTGCTGTCAAAAAATAATAACAAATTTATAATCTTTAATTCTTATGTATAAATTTGTAAAATTAAATTATTTAAATTCAATAAACCACCTTACTCATCTCTTTAAACATAACTTGAACAAAATAAATAAGTAAATTAATTAAAAGAAGTCTAGCATAAAAAATGTTATGAATTGTTCCCATGTTTTATTTCTCGTCTAATATTTTTTATTTCAAGTTCAGTTGAATGATGTTAAAAGTTATACAATGAGTTTGTTAAAAATTATGTAATGAAATCCTATTTACATTCATAGAAAAGAAAAATTGTTCTTCTGGTTTAATAGAACATGCATTTTATAAAAGTCCTGAAAGTGAAAGTGTTGAAAAGACTGACTGGTATTATGATAGACCTACTTTTCAATGGCCTGGCATTGAAGCGATAATGGAATCATATGAGTGCCATATATCTGGTAAGCTTAACCAATTTCTCTTTGATTATTAATTTTTTTCTTAACGCTCTGAAATAACATTTATTTTTTATGTATTCTTTACTTATTGATATACACTATCTCCCAATAAGTATTTGGACACGTGTGATTGAAAAGAAAAACTTTATTCATGATCAATAGTTGGTAGAGCCTCCACGAGAGGCAATTACAGCGTGAACTCTCCGGAGCATACTTTCCACAAGTCCTTGTGTGACGGCTAGTGGTATTATCTTCCACTCGGCTTGGAGAAGACATGCAAGTTCTTTCACCAATTTTGGACGGATAATACACCCCTTAATTCGGCAATCCAACTCGTCCCAGAGGTTCTCGATAGGGTTCAGGTTTGGGCTCTGGGCAGGGCAGTCCATTCAATTAACCCCATTGGCACCATACCAAGCCTTGGTGACCCTCGTAACATGACAGCTGGCATTGTCGTCCTGGAAGTAACAGGGGTCCACCCCGTAAAACTGCCACAACGTAAGAAGCACTTAGTCATCCAAAATAGTGCAGTAGTTATTTTGCATGGGACTAATGCCATTGTTTTTCCTTTACGATATATACCGGCGGAAGGCGTGACGTATCCTAGGACCGCAGATATAGTCATTTGAATAGGTGTCCAAATACTTATTGGTAGATAGTGTATTAGAGTTTTCTTATCGATTACGAAGTTTTTTTTAACGGACCATTCAAGTATGAGTTAAACACATAAGTTGGACATAAAGTTTTCAAATAACTTATTTTTGCTGATATGGGAATGGGCAAGCAAGACTCGTGTAAGATACTAAATTATTTTTTGGGAAAAAATCTTTTTATGCATAGAGGAGATGGTTTCGGAATCACTCAAGATGAATAGCTACAAAATCTCCAAAAAAAATATGCCTTGCTTGCATTATATTTCAAAAATTCTTTAATGTGATAAACTTTAATTCAAAATTTAATGAAATGTTGGATGCTTTGGTCTAACATTAAAAAAATTCGAATTTACTATTGCAGGGTTGCCACAGGTGACTAAAATCCAACTATTTGCAACTATTTTTGGCATGAGACGACTATGGCAACTTTTTTTGATTGAAAAGGCTAAAAAAGCAACTATTTTTTCAGGAAAAGGAGACTTTTCTGTAGTCCTAGCAATGTTTTTTTTTTTTTTTTTTTAAGCGTAAATTGGGTGAAAAATTGACGCTTGGCGAGATTTCTGAACACATTGAACTTTTTTTTCTTAAAGAATAAAAAAATATTATTTGAGTCTTCACTTTTTAATTATCGATCTGCACAAATTCCATTGTAAGTCTATTTCATTTCTTGATCGCCTTTTTAATGATTATTGCTACAAAATTCCACATGATTTAAAAAAAAATAATAATAATAATTGATAGGGTATTACGATGTGTGAATTTCGAATTTGAGTAATCACTTTTCACAATCTATCTATCATATATATATATATATTTCCTAGATCAATTATTGATAAAAGGGAAAATAGTGCTAGAGCATTAACGTTTATATAAAAACTATCATATTTGCCACCAATTTAATCATGACAATTTGATCATTAACAAAATTTTAGTCATATTTTTGATGAATTTTTGTTCTTATTTAGGCAACTATTTTCCTAGTTTTTGGCTACTATTTTCATGCTTTAGGCTACTTAAAGCAACTATTTTGTTCATTTTTTTCTGTGGCAACCCTGTATTGGCCCCAATCTTATAATTTTATTTTTATTTAAAAAAATATTTTTTCTTTTTTATTTGGTAATTTTGAAATCTAAAGTTAAAGAAGTCAACCAAATTATTAAATAATTCTCAAATTATTAAAATTTTATAAAACTGGATCGAAATTTGTTGTTTTAAATAATGTCTATTTTACTCTTTAACAAGTATTTTTTTTTTAAATATTCAATATGATTTTCTAATTTTCATAAATTTTTTAATTTAGAACTTGCACCGCATTATAAAACTTTAATTAAATTTAAACATTTGATACTCCATTTTATAATTAGTTTAAAATGTTAATGAATCAATAAAAAACAAAAGACTTGAAAAATTAGTCAAAGCTGAGAATTGAGGAATGAAATAAAGTAATCTTAAAATGATGTCAATGAAGTATCAGCAAGTACTAAATAGTTTTACAAGTGATGTTAAACTTCAAATAATCGTACTGTCAACAAGTAATGATAAAACGGTAAGTCATATATTACAGGGATAGATAAGTTTCAATGGGATATTTTGTACCATTTCAATACCGTATAAAAATAATATTAGTGAGACTTATAAGTCGTGTCAGTACATAAAAGATTAATAGAATAAAAGCGTCTTAATAGAATAAATGATAAAAGTTGTTAATAATTTTAAAAAGATTAAGGGTTCTAGCTGTTATTAACTCTCAATAAGGATTAAATTTGAAATAAAAAATTTCTTTTTAATATTCTATTAAAATTTAAATATTTTTAGAGTATATGTCTGCCTATTAACTTTACAGTTTTCAAAAATTTAAATGAAGAATCCAATTAAAATTTGAAATTTTATAAATGGGTGTTATTCTAAACACAACCAAGCTTCTATTTTTTGGTGCTATATTTTATTATAGCTATATTTTATTATTCACTTGGGTAAAAATGCTATCATTTAAGAAATTTTTAATCATATTTTTTTAAAGTTCACTTATAATTTTGACTTCTGACATTTTCTAATGTTTTTGAAAGAAAACTATTGCTCTATAAAGTTAATATAGTAATGAACCATTTATTTTGAATTGTCAGAATATTTAATTTTTAAATGTAGGATTCATGGACTGTACAGAAAACAGTTACTTGTAAAATAGGGGAAATTTTTGGAACAATACATTTTTTAGCAATAACATAATATATTTAATTGAAAATATTAAAGCGTTTTTAATATTTTTATTAATTATTTTGCAGAACAAACTTCTGAAAAGAAATTTTTGATAGAAAGCTGCCAAAAACTAAATGTTGTAAACCAAGAATCGAATATTGAAATTGAGTGCCTTCAAAAAAGAACAGAAGTAAATATCAGATATAGCTACTTTTTAATATTTGTTTTTTATCCTATATAAATTGTATTTTATTATTGTTACTTTTATTTTATAAAATGTATCCTGAGCCTGTATTTTAACCCCTTAATAGTTGCTTAATTTTTTAAAAAAAGCAACAAAAAACAAAAACAAAAAAAAACAATTGTAAAAGTGCTATTTTTTATTCAATAATATTATGTAAAATTAAGTGTATGTACAACTTATATACTGTTTATTTTTAATTCTTGGGTTAATCACAAATATACATGTTTTTACCTTTTGGGCAAGTTTTGAACATTCCAGCCCGGAAATATTATGGGCATGAGAAATAGAAGGTGAAATTTCCTCTGTCTTTCTGATGGGAGCAAGATGAAAGGGTTTAACATTGTTTTTTTTCCTTCAAAAAATTCTAATATTTGCAGTTTAATTAGTTGATTTAAGCTGACATAAATTTGCATAACAGTTCATATTTATTCAAATGTTCTTATAGCTAAAAAATTGGACTTTTTCGCCTGTTCTCTGGCCAACAAAATGTGCATAATAGTTGTGTTACTTATGTTATACATAATAGTACGTCTAGACTAAAGGTTTTCTAAAATGCATGAAACATTGCCGAAATTTCTTGTTAAAATTCAGTTTTATAGTTCAGGAAACCAAAAACGATGTTAACAATAAAAAAATCAACTACAGTATTGATTTTTTAATGAATAATTATGTCAGTTTATGGAATGTGTAAATATCAGTTGGTTAAGTTTAAAGCACATATGCCCCAATATTGTTTTCAGATTATCAAAAAATAAATACCTAGCTGTCTTTAATGGCACATTAGTGTAGCTCTAGTTCAGGATAACAATTTAAGCAAAAAATGGAACTCCCCACTCAACCCTATCAAAGGCCCTTATAGTTAAGGAATACCAAAATAATTATAATTTATTTGCATCATTTATAAGCTGAAATTAGGACAAAAAACTCATAACAATGCTAAAAATTAATCTTGGCAAATTTTGCTGAAATCTAGATTGTTCCGAACATTCTTAACAGATTCCTAAGTATGCTCTTTTCTTAAACCTATATTTATAATGAAGCTGTGCTGGGCCGGGATAGCCTGGTTGGTAGGGCACTGGGCCCATGTCCAAGAGGGCGTAGGTTCAATCCCCGTCGGCCGAAGACTTCCTGTGCAGTAAATGGTGACTGGTGCATGTTAATCTGTTGAGTCACTAAGTCCTCCATGTCCCCATACCTCTGGGGGTTCCTTGTCTTCTGGATTGGTTCAAAATTACAAGGCTAAGGAGTTGAACATTAGCAGTTGTAAACCCAAAATTGGGTCGGCTGTTCAACGACAGTTATAAAATATAAAATAAAAGGTGTTGACAGAGTGATGGCTCAGTGGATTTCCAATAAGGTGAACCAGGTTCAAATCCCAGCAATTGCTAGTTGATTCCGCATCTTCCAAATTCCACATCCGGCTTGCACCTACCACAGTGCTGACATAAAATACCCTCAGTTGTAGATAGATCATGGGTTAGAGTCCCCTTGCTATCTGGCTAACCGTGGAAGGTTTTCCTCTTCATGTAATGCAAATGCGGGTTAGTTCCATTAAAAAGTCACCCATGGAGGCAAATTTCTCCCAATAATTGATCTAGGAGTTTCCTTGTCTTCTGGATTGGGTTCAAAATTACAAGGCTACGGAGTTGAACATTACTAGTCATGAACCCAAAATTGGGTCGGTTGTTCGGCGATTTTTATATATAACAAAAAATGTGTTGACAGAGAGCCATGACTCAGGGAATAGAGCATTCTCCTTTCAATGAGGTGAACTGAGTTCGAATCCAAGCGATGGCTGGTCGTTAGGAATTCTGCACTCGGCTTGCATCGACCACAGCGCTGACGTAAAATATCCTCGGTGGTAGACGGATCATGGGTTAGAGTCCCCTCGCCGTCAAACTAATAGTGGGAGGTTTTCTTCTCCATCTAATGCAAATGTAGGTTAGTTCTATCAAAAAAGGACCCAAGAAAGCAAATTATTCCCAATACTTTATTCAGGAGTTGTCTTCTGGATTGAGTTCAAAATTGCAGAGTTGAACATTAGTAGTTGTAAACCCAAAAAATGTGTCGGCTGATCAACGACTGTTATAATGTATTGACAGAAGAGGTTAGGCATCTACAAAAAAGATTAAAAACCCAAATCTATAACATTGCATAATATCTCAAAAAATGAGAAATTACTAGTTATATCCATTGGAACTTATAGGAACTACGAATTTAAATTTCAAAGTTTTCCAAAATTATTTCACAATATTTGTCGAAAAACATATTTTTTTTATTGTAACCAGAATATTGCTTTACATACACTAAACAAACTTTTAAATTTGCTTTTTGGGGAAAATTTTTTTTTTATATTCTTTTAGATTTGAATACTATATAGCACAATTTATAAGAATATCATTAAAATAATTTAAAAATAATTAGTCAGATAATGTTGGCCATAATAGCTATGGTAGACAGCTGAAATTTGTATTTAAGCAGATAATAAAAGCTTATGTGAGGAGCTTTGTTTATTATTTTACTAAATGTGTTAATATGTGCCCATTGAAACTTTTATAAGGGATTGTTTTATGAATTTAACAACATAATTACATAAAATTATTATTGTTTTGCTCCTTATGTTAATAATGCATTAAAATAAATTTTTATTCTGAATTACTCAAATAATCCTAAAACCACTGTTTTCTCCCCAACTCGACTATACAGTTTTTTTTAAAGCCAAGAGAATAAAAACTATGCAATTTCAAACATGTTAATTTTGATACATATTAAACATATTTTTTTCAGGAACTTATGCAAGAAAAGATGTATCTGGATTCTGAGAAGAGAGAACTTAAAAAACAAATTGAAAGTTTGAAATTATTTATAGATCACTTTAGGTAGCAAATGTATAAAAAAGTTTCATTATAGAATTAGCTGAGCATCTTAAATAAGCCCAAAGCTTTTCACTATCTGTTAATAATAAATACTTAGTTCAATTATGTAAATATCTCAACTCTCTCAAATGTATAATATTTCAAATTTGTCTACAAACTGGACAGCTTGTTACAAAACCAAAAATTTAACGCACCAAAGATACAATTTTTTTCTTTTACAAAACTGGCTTAATTTTTGTTTTTATTTTAGCAAACATTTATGCTATGTGTCACATTTTTGAACAGGGTGTCATTCAACGTTAACTGCAGATGATGTCAATTACAATTATATTATATGTATGCTTTTTTAAGGAGGTTTATTTTACAATTCGAGTTTTACAAATTTCCCTTTCACTGAAAAGCATATTTATACCATTTTTAATCATTTAAAGTTATTTTCTTGTATTGATGCCATATTTTTTGTTATTTTTCCTAAAGTTATTGGATACACTATTCTGTATTATGGAAAGTTCTTTCTACAGTTATTCAATTATGTTCTTGTTGAATAAAATGAAAAATTTATCTTCCTAAATACTTAATAATTTTTATTGAATTATCAGTTTACAGAAAACTCCGAATTATTTGAAGTCTTCCTTTTTTTCTTCAATTATAAACATTCTAGTATTGAAGAAACTATATTTTTCTGGTAAGTAACTTATTTAAGCTCAACCCTTTATAGCTGCGCTCCCCATTGGCATGGACTGGTCAACATTTTACAATTTTATAGTGGCTTACTGAGGGAGTATGGGATGATGCTGATTAATATGGACAGGATGTTAATTTTAATTGTATTTAAACATGCTTTAAAAAGAAATTATAATTACATATTCGGTATTGATATGTTAGGTTTTTCGGTTAAACTCTCATCCTTGGGAAGTCGCACAAACCAGATAGAAATACACCGGGTTAAATAAAATGGAAGCATTATAATGTACGTTGGGCAGCATGGCACCATTTCCTTCACAGCTACCAGTTCGAAAAAGTATTTTAGCAGAAAAAGGAGAAACAGTTTGCTTCTTTGCCAGTTAACTTACATTGCAACTTCTTTAAAAAACTATGGACTCTTAACAATAACCTTATTCCGAACAATAAGTTCTCACAAAAATATTGGTCTTTACTATTAGTAAATGAATATTAAAAAAATGGTATCAATTGTATTTGTTAAATTTGATCATTTGTATCATCTAATTTGTATGTCATTGTGGTATCTTCTAATTATGTGAAGAATCAGTTAACTTTATTTTGTTTTAACTTCTAAGAAACATATGGTAAGAGTTTTTTTCTTAAAGCATACACAGCTAATTTTTCTTTACTAATGTTAAATCTTAGAGGAAGAAAATAACAAGTTGTCAGCATAAATATTTCAGAAAGTTATGAACCACGTTAAGTTTATTTAATATAGTAAACAAAAATAATAATTATATGTTACATATGTAATAATAATAATAATTTAAACAAATATAAAACTGAAAAAAAATATAGTAGACTAACATAACATGTGTGGTTCAATAATTTCCAAATCCCAATTTAAAGCTTTTTTTATTTTATTATGAAGCCTTAAAATTATGTTTGTAAGATACATATTAAAAACATTCTATGCTAACGGTTTTAGGAAAAATCAATTGTAAAATATGACTCTAAAATTAGTTCACTACTTTCTTAGATGTTTGTGCAGAAATTTGCTTTAATCTATATAAAATTAGTATTGTGAAAAAAAGCTGTATGACATGCAGTTTTCTTAATGGTATTTAAAGATTGTGTATAAAATCAACTTTATAGAACAAATTCAGCTTCATTAATCCGTTTAAACGTACTTAAATGAAAAGAATAGTTTTATTTGCTGGTTCTTAGTATATGAAAAAAAATACTTTTAACGAGTAATGTTTGTATTATCAAACGAGTGTTATTTTTGAAAGTGGAATAAGTCCATGTGTTTCTAAAAAGTCATTTCCTTTTTTATGATTTTAATAATAATTGTTCCATTTTGATGTTTCAACATAAAGTTTTAAAAAATCACCCAAATTGATTAATCATTGCCAATATATTTAAATTCAATTAAACATTAACCTTTATAAGCCTCAAACTTATCCCACTTTCTAAATGGACTCATTCTATTTTTAAAAATAACAGCAAAATTGATAGTTTTTTTGTTAATATATTGATTTCAATGATTTTCTTTTAAAGTTAAGAAATACTTCACGTGAATTATGAAGTGAGGAGTTTTATTCATCATTCTTAAAATGACTACCTATATTAAGTCTGGCACAGTTGTTATGAAAATAAAAAAATTATGGTAAATCTATATAAAAGACCATTTGAACTAATTTTCTTTCAGTTTCTTTAAATATAGATTTCATCATTTAATTTTCATTTAAAAATATAATATGTGGTTGCTAATAACTACTATTTTTTAAACTGTGGAAATCGTAATCTCTACAGATTTCAACTCTGATTAAAGGAAATGAATTTGCCTAAAATAATGGCAATTTATCGAATTGTAAGAATAAAAAAAATTTAAAGAATTAACTGAAATTGTATGTATTTAATTTTAAGAAATGTCTATTGAATCAACTTTTTAACGCTTTTCTTGTTGAAAAAACAGGTGTATAAATTGTTAGAATATATGAAGTAATATTTATTTTGCTGTTTCACAATTTATAAACTTAAGTCCAAAATAAAAATGCTCAACTAAGTATGTATATACCAATATTTATATGTATTATAAGATTGTTTAAAAAAGATGTGATTCTGGTATTGTTTTGCAATCCTAGGAATGTGTTTTTTTGTTGTTTTTTTTTAAATATTTCAGTTACTTAAAAGCCATTGCTACAATTTTAATGTGTGGTAACTTTTTCTAAACCAGTGATTATTGAAAGGTTTTTATTTTAGCTACATTTCACTTAATATTAGACATTTTATTTTACACTAAATTGAACTAATTGTATTTATTCCGAAGTCATTTTTTCTCAATTATAGCTTAAAAAATCTAGGAAAAGGTATGACAAAATATTTGTCTAGATATATGCATTCTAAAATTCTTTTGAAACATATATTAAGAAGTTTCTTTATTTTTGTAATTTTATTTGGTACATTTGTTTCACATAAAGATTTATTGTCATCAGAATATTGAATTCCTTTGATGAATTACCTTGTACACTCAGTAAAGATTATTATAAGTGGTAAAAATAAGTTTCAATTTGGTTACTTTAAATAAATTTAGACCTAATTATAAATGTAATTTTTTTAAGCAATTACAACTTTTTTTAAGTATAGATAACTAGTCTAATCAACTTTTCTGCTGGGATGAAGTTCCTTGTCACTTAGAAAAGTTGCTAACATTATTCATGGATAGCATTGCAGAATAATGAACAATAGGTGCATCACTAATTTATAACATTGTTTATTGATAGTTTTTAGTAAATTCACTTTACTAACGAACAAAACAACCTTATGTAATTAAATGGGAATCTTACAGTTGCCTGTTTTGTGTCTTAATCTTCTATTATGGAATTTTATAGAAGTTGTTTTAACTCTTTAAAAAAATATGGATTACTCATAACATGTAATTTTCTTTTGCATGCATATTCAGTAGCCCCACACAATTTTTTCCCTCCTTAAATCCTTGATCCAAATCTCCCAACTCTTAAAAAAAATTGTTCCTGTGCTAAAATATTTAAAAAAATTTAATTCAATTTGATATATATAATGAATTCTCATTTTGCTTTTTATTTATATATACTAATGTAATGGATTGAAAATTATTTGATGTTACTCTCTTTGTATGTTTGTGTACTTCATTGTTTTTGTGTTATTTATGATTTTATTGACATTTTTATACTACTTTCTGTAAATCATGTATATTGGTACATATTTTCAAACAAGTTGAATTTTTAGAATAAACGAGTTTAAAAAAATTGGTAGTGATTCATTTTAAATTATTCATGTTTGTCATCTGTGAGACATGATGCACATTTAAAATTAAATTTTTGGGAAATTTTTATTTTTATTTACTATTTTTATTTTTAGAACTGATATTTCTAAAAATAAAATTTTTAAAATCAGGTCAGTCATTAAATAATCAATAGATTAGATTTTGCGATATTGCTGTGAAAGGTTATAGGGTGAGGTTTATTTTGCGCTAGTACATTCTTAGAAATATATTAGCAGAAAAAAGAAATTCATATTTTTACAACATTTATTGCAAAATATCTTGGTAATAATGTAGTTAATTACTATTATTTTTTTAGCTTTATAAGTTGCATCTGTATGACAATCATTGACTAGTTATCTTTCATATTATTATCTTATTGTTACTATTGTATTTTTTCAAAACTTATTTTTTATTAATTCAAAAAAAATATATCAATATGAAATATTTTACCTTTTATTCACAGGAATCGTAGAAATAGATTGAAACAGGGAGATAGATTGTCATTACAAAAAATTCATGTATATGCAATTCATTAGCTGATAATTTTTACATTGGTATTAATTAGAAGCTTAAATTTATTTATACATATAACAAACTTGTAATATCACAGGCATATTATTAAATTCAAAACAATAACAATTTTTGTATGAATCACATCATGTAAAATTATACTAAGTAGGAAATGGGTTGAAAGTACTTCTAAAAATATGTGTGATTTATTAAGCTCTAGCATTGTATTAATTTTACAAATTTAACATTTATATTAACTAAAAAAATATTTTTCATTGAAATCACATTTATTCATCACTCTCCCCCCTCCCCGCCAAAAAAAATATATAATGATCAAATATAAAATTTTTATTTATTTATTCATCACAGTGTTTGTAGACAGTTTTTATATCCTTTTGACCTTAAATTGTAGCTTGGGTAAGCTCTAAGCATGTATCAGCTATATCTTAAGATAATAAAAAATATTACAATTTCTTTCAAAATTAAAAAATTATTTGTTAAAAATGCAAGTTTAAAAAAAAAAAACTAAATTGCTGAATGCATTGTTTAACTATTATTTTAAGCGTATAGTTATTATTATGCAAATTTTTAGAATGTAGTTAATCCAAAAAAAATTTGCATTTGAGAGTAAAATTTAAATCGGATACGTTATAAAAGAGTGATACGCCTATTTCACATTCTAAAACATAAAATAGATTTTTATTTCAACATAATTTAAATATTTTGTTAAATTTCTTTTAAGAATTTAAAAATGGAAAGAAAAATATTTTACAATAATATAAGAACTTGGAAAATTTTTCCTACTCAATGTATAAATAAAAATGTAATTAGTACTAAAAATATCAACATAAATTTTTGTGACTCTTCGTTAAAAATAATAAAGCTATATTAAATTAAATGATTGCAAGTTTTGATATAATAGGCAAAATAAAAAATATATTTTTATGAAATGACAACTTCCTACTAAAAGGACATGAAAACATAATCTGTTATATTCTTAATGCATTAAGATAGATATTAGGACATTAAATTTTTTTACTTCATTTTTGAAACTATTAAAATAACTTTTTAATTCTTGGTAAACTGATAAAAAGGATTTGTATATTTCTTTAATTAATTCCCCAAAAAATAGCCACAAAAATTAAGTTTTAAATCAGTAAATCAGGGTGCATAGCTAGATTTTTCTTTAAAAAATAAGCACCTTTTAAATACTTTTTAAGCACTCAAAAAATATTTTTAATCACTTTCAAAAAAAAAAAAAAAAATCATAACTAGAATCTGTGCAGTAACAAAAATTATTTTTTCTGTCCTTTTAAAGTTCTTAATTTATAAACATGAAATCAATAAAATTCAAAAATATTTTCAAAAACTTCACATAATTATGATAAAATAACTAGTTTCTGATAAATATTGCAGAGAAAATTATAAAAATCATGAATTTTTTGTAATTTAGAACGGCAAGCGATACAGCAAAAAAAAAAAAAAAAAAAAAATTAAGCACTTTTTACAAACACCAAAAAAAATAGCACCTTAAAGGGCTTTTAAAAAACGTAAATAAAAAATAAGCGCTTTCAAGTACTTCTTAAAAATGCTATGCACCCTGTAAATATGTAAGAAACAAAAATTAAACATTATAAAATCTCATCTCCTTCATTGAATTTCAATATTATATTTAATTAATCTTGAAATATATCCCTTTTAAAGCTAATTTTATAAATAATATACAGTTAACATTAGCAAAGAAATAAAACAAAACTTGGCTATGTACATGAAAAATTCAAGTAACATGAAATTCTAGGAAAATGAAACCAGATTTAAAAGGGGAAAAAAGTTATTCAAATATATTTGGCATTGTAAGCTCAAGATGCAAAATCACAATTCTCTATACAATGTGTTTACAAATGTAGACAAAATAGGTACATATAAAAGTAGTTACAAAACATAGACACTGTGAGTATAAAATAATAAAAAATTAAACAATATAAAAATATAATATAAAAAATACTCTTATGAAAAATTATTTTTAAACATGATAATTATTGACCAAGTGCCCAAAAATGATCAATAATTCAAAAAATCAATACAAAAAAAAAAAAAAAAAACTGAAGGTAACAGAAATGTATGGTTTGCTGTGTTCTACTATGGTAAATAGTTAATTCTAATTAATTTTAGTTATAAAATAATTTACTAACTGATGGCATATTTGGCTGCGTAAAACTGTAGAACAATGTTAGCACTTTTTTTTTTAAACACAATTGATAAATGTCAATACAGACATTTCAGTTAAAAAAAACTCTGACATGCTGCAAAAAAATATTGTTTTATGGGGGTTTTTTTTCAGTCCATCGCACCAACAGTTGACAAATTTTTTAAACTTTCTGAGAATAAAATTTTAATGTAGCAGAACATAGCAAACATCTCATTTCTTTTTTTAAATAGATTTTATAATAATTGGTAATTTTTGAGACATCATTTGTTATACATTTTTGAGACTATATTTCTCCTAATATATTTCAGTATTTGAAATAATTATTAATTATCCATATGGATGGTTGGTCGTATAGAGCTAAGCACAGATGGCCATGATGGATGATTTTCACGCCTGAGCTCGAAAAAGCGCACTCCGTCCAAATGTTTTTATACTTGTAGTGCATACGTTAAAACACATGCTTTCAATTTTAAATTTCAACAATACAAACAGCGGTATTGAGCACTAATATAGTCAAATAAGAGATAACATTCAAATCATGGCAAACCTTACACTTTGTTTATGTTCTGGTAGTAATTTTCTCAAATTAGTTTAAGGCTATCGACTTGTTAGAATTTATAAATTACAGAAAACTCTTATGAATGGTAAAATTATGTGCAAATTTCAACACAATAATAAAACTTCTTAGAATATTAAGCCTGTTCACACATCGCCTTGTAACCATACATTAGGCGGAGGAATACACTGAAAGTTTTCTAAATTTCTTCCGAGTTTAAGAAGCTTCTGATTTTTTACATTCAGTCAACCATCCATACTCTTTCTGACACAAGTTAGCAACAAATAGACCACCATTTTATTTTGAATGGGCCACAAAAATTTCAATGAATGTTTTTTTTAAATCAGTACTTAGAAATATTTCAATTAATAAAAGGCATTATATGAAACTACAGTTAGTCCAAAAAACTGAAATGTAGCCTTTGTGTTCCTAACTTTCTTTTTCAAAATGAGTTACTTAAAAAAAATGTCAATGGGAATCTTGAAATTTGATAATAAAAGTTGGCTGACAAGCAACTGTTTGAAAGTCTTACATCTTGATCCAAAAAGTCTTAAAGGTTCAAATATCTTACTCTCTAGAAATAAAAATCTATGATTTAGTACATTTAATTTTTCTATTCTGAGAACACATTTTAAGCACTCAAATAAAAGCAAATATGTTTAGTTCTTATAATATATGTGAAAAGATATTGCTAAAAGTAGATTAATGAAGTAGAAAAAAATATTATTTTTATATCTTAAATATGCCAACCGGCCTGTGTAGGGGGCAGGGAACTGTCCTTGCATCAGAAAGTGTCTGGGTTCGAATCCCGGGCAAGG
This sequence comes from Parasteatoda lunata, assembly GCA_949128135.1. Taxonomy (NCBI): domain Eukaryota; kingdom Metazoa; phylum Arthropoda; class Arachnida; order Araneae; family Theridiidae; genus Parasteatoda; species Parasteatoda lunata. The sequence continues at coordinate 57,569,818 of OX421977.1, forward strand.
CATGGATGTCTCTTTCTCTCTATCTGTGTCCTTTCTGCTTTGTGTGTGAATGAGTGAGTGTAACCCGCCCTATTAACGGGTTTGTGGTTGTGTGACGTGGACGACGCTGCTCCACCGCCGTGGCTTCGCCACAGGTGCCCACTGGGTAACGAGAAGAGAGTACCAGTTCTGCCATTCCTGGCCAATGGGACAATACATCCCAAGTGCCCGCCATTAAAAAAAAAAATCTTAAATATATTTTCTTCCATTCAAATGAAAAACAATTTATATAGAGGAAAGTTTTTTATCCAAAATAAACTATCAGTTAAATAACACTCGTGCATAACATCCAAATCAGTAAAACTATTGTTGTAGTATCATTGGGTAGGATAAATCCAAGGATTCAAAACTTGATATTTATATCATAAGAAAGAAACATAACATCTACATGCCAGTGTTGCACTCAAGTACTTCCTGCACCATTCTGATTGTCAGGGGAAAATACTGAAACCTGGCTGCCATCTAGTGGCGAATGTTGGAAATAATAGTTACATTATATCAAGAAATTGTTTGTAGTACTGTTTTCTACACATAAGATAAAACTAATTTGTGCACCTTAATAATTATTTATCTCGTGTAATCTGGTTACTTTTTGCATATTTTACCATTTCAAAGAAGGGGTATTTTTAATTTCCTAAGAACTTTTCAACCAATTTCTTTCAATTTTATTCTTCAAACTTATATAAATTAAAGCCTAAAAATGTTTTACAATGTAAAATTATTTGGCCATTAGTAAACTAAATAATAATGATAGAATATAAAAAATAGTTTTTCGAACTTACTTTTGCAAGCTTTATAATTATGTTTAGCTTTGATTCATTGGTTTTGGAATTATGACAAAATAAGCAGAAAGTGAAATTAATATGGAGGGATCCTAACTTGTCTCCTGTCTAAACTATTGGAAGCATAGTTTCCAGATTGGGATTACCTCACATACTTAGAGCGGAAAAACTCTAAATCCATCAAAAGACATATTTATTTAGATAAAGTATGTTTGTCTGATTTTGTTACTGAAAATATCATCTACACTAATTAGCAAATTTAAGGTTAAGCCTTCAAACCATAAAAATTGAGTATTAGATCGAGAAAATAAAATTTTCAGATCAAAAGTTATTAAGGCCTTCCTCTTTTTAGTGTTCTATACACAAAAGTGGATATTTCATTAAAAAAAGTTCATTTTTTACAAAAGTGTACAAATTCAGTGTAAAGTCTTAAATACATAGATATATAAATATAATAATTTTGCTTACAAAATTTAATTCAAGCTTTATCATTTGTTTAAAAAAAAAAAAAATTTTAAACACGCATTTTCATGCTACATTAATATAGGAATAATTGCCTTTTAATGACGTTAGAATTATTAGTTAAATTACGAAAAGTGAAAAACAGTTTTCATATTTCATGTTGCTGTACTAAAATAGATTCAAATGCCTTAAAATAAAAATAATAATGAACTTCCAATTTGAGGTATATTATGGTCACTTTGATATAGCAACAACTATTTCATATAAATGTATAAGTAGATGAAACTTAAAAACTAATTATAAATAAATCAACAAAAGAAATTAAATTTATATTGGAATTGACATTTTGGACATCAATAGATTATTTCTAAAACTACCAAGTTAAAAAAATTAAAACATTGGTACATTGTGCACTACATACATTAATGAGAATAAAATTTAGAATTTTTTTAAAGTTAATTTTAAATACATATCTTCTATTTATATAGGTGATACATAGTTATTAGGGTCAATTTTTAAACCTATTTTGCTCCCTTAAATACATAAATAAGAGATCTTATATTTTTATTAAAAAATAAATAGAAAAGCCGAGAGTAACTTACTTCAAACATAGGTAGTAATAGTTGACTTAAATAGCCTTATCAGTTGTAATCAAATAATTGTCCAGTATGTACTCTATTAATATGGTCATAACATTGATTTCCAGTGGCCCATACTTGAGCAGTTTCAGTGGGGCACAACCAGCAAAAATGACCGCTGCAATTTCTACATGTCATATGATTACAGCCTTCCGATTTTTCAATAGCTGTTTTACATCTTGGACACCTCTTGCAATTTGCAGTTTGAGCCCACACCTTTTAATGATGAGATAAATTAGCAACAGTGTTAAACAACTTCTTAAGAATATTATTTCTTAAACGAACAAAATATACTCAAAATAGAAAAAATATTATTTTAACCCTAGAAAACTTAAATGGGTGTTCATTTGACCACTACAAATATAAAATTTATTCTTATATTTAGTCTATTTATGCCAAACAAATTAGCATAGACTAATTAATAATTTAATCTTAAGAATAATTATTATTTAAAAACATAAGGCTTGCACATGTGGAATAATACGTTCGGATCTTGATTTAGATCATGTGACTGAAGCTATGCTCATATTCAAGCTGATCGCAAAACATTTAGTTAAAGAAACTCAATTCAAAATTTTGTTTTGTCCAAAAACGTTAAAGAGTTCTTTTTGGGACTACAAAACAGCAACTACTCTTTTAGCAACAAAAATGTTCAATTTTTTTTTTCTTTCCATTATTACAATACATATACAATTACACATATGCTACATACTCAATCATAAAGAGCCAATGTCAAACAACCACTAAAAAGTTTTATTAAATAATAGCTAAAAACAAATAATGTTTAAAAACATTTTTGTTGTTGTTAGGGCCACTTTAATAAGGTAAAGGGCTTTACGGAACAAAAATGTTTTATTTAAAAACTATAAACAAATTAGGGATCAATTTTAAAAATAAATACCTGATCCATGATTTTACTCAAGAAAAAGAAAAAAAATCCCAAAACCATATTTTTTAAATAGAGCAATGCCATTTATAATGAACCAGTTATCAAATTTACTTTAAAAAAAGTATCAAAATTGCAAATAAAATGAAGTAAAAAATGTTTACATTGTAATTCAAAATATACATAAAAAAAATTCATAAAAGTAATGCATAGTTAAAAGTTTCTTTTAAATGAAATTACACATAATAAAAGTAAACAATGAGTTTTAGAAGTGTTAGTTTTTGCATTAACCTTTATATTGGCATAATTATCATTAAATTTGTCACACCATATGAAATAACTAATAATATGAGTAAAATAAAAATAATGAAACATTATTCCATCTAAACCAGCACAAAAATAATTTTTATGAGGTATGTCTTAGTGTCAGATTTCATAATTTAATTAGTAGTAATACTGAACATATTTTAGTTTGTGAAATTACTGTCACACTACACCCCTGATAGCATTTAAAGAATACTTAGAGCAGCATTTTCCATCTAAATTTGGGTTAGATTAATAGTTTAAAAGGGTTCACATGTTATACTTTAGTCAGGTAAATTAAACACTTAAAACTGAATTTTGTAGTTAAAAATTATTATTTAATGACCATTATTCAAGTCAAGTATTACCTTATAAGAATAATCAGCATCTTTTTTAGTTCCTTCATACATTTCACAAGTCAAACCACTATGTTCAATACAATGGCACCTGTGAAAAAAAAAACATAATTTAAAAATACACAAAACAATTCACTCGGCACTTTGTTGTAAATGGATGCATTACATCTTTTTGTAGTTGAAACATAGTACAGTCGAACTCGTTTATAACAAGCACGAAGGGACCGTAACATGTACTCGTTAAATCTGAGTGCTCGTAATAAACGGGTCCTTAAGGCAGGTGTGCAACCAGAAGAGGGGGGGGGCTTGGGAGGTCAAATGATTGAGTTTACTTATAATTTAATTAATACTTACTTTAATTACATTAATTAATTTAATTAAATACTTTTCTTAATTTAATGACAACTACCCCCCCAACCAGCCGATAAGGCGCGAAATCGATACATCACCGCCTACTCTCACGTGACTTTTCTTATGCTTTAGATTAGAGCGATAAGGGCAATTAAGTTTCAGTTCGCGTTTGTTTTTTCATTTTGCGCGCATTTCTTATCATTTTGAAAAAAAGATGAGAAAAAAGATTGCAAGACAGAAAAATATTGCTCGCTAAAACCGGGTCTTGCTCGTTAAAAGCGACTTCTGTTCCATAGACTTAACATTGATCCAACAAAATATTCTCGTTTCCCTCGGTAAATTCGAGTTCTCGTTAAATCCGAGCTCATTATAAACGAGTTCTACTGTATCAATATTAAAAAGCAGTCGTATAACTAGTTGATTTTTACAGTATTTTGCATATCTGATTATAATTAAAATATATTTAACTTTGTTCCAGAATTTTTTTGTGTGTATAAATTAAGGATGGGGAAAATACCCGATCCCAGATGGTTTCTTGAGAAGTCCTTCCCACCTGCTGTTATGTTGAATTTTCAGGTTCTTAAATATTGCACACCAGTGTATTTGTTCATAATCTAAAAAATATGAATTTTTAAAAATTTGATTTCTCGGGAACTATTTAGCTCAAATTTTGTATTTTGCCATTTACAATTACATGTATTAAAATGAAGTAAAAAACTGTATAATCTTAAAATTTGAAATTTTTTTTTGACTAATATTAATTGAAATAATAAATATTTACTAAAATATTTTCACATGGAATTATCTCCACTTAAATGAATGTTACAATTGTGTGCAAATTTTTTTTACTTTGCTTATAAATTTCTCAAGATATGGTAAAATACACAAAAAGTAAAATTAACATTAAGGGGTTCAAACTTTGGACCGTTCTCGTGACCAAACTATTGGGATCATATTTCCAAAATTGCAGTTACTCTCGATATCTTCACAGTAATGTGTTGAATTTTACTCTGTCACCCTCATCACCTTTTCTTTTTTTAACAACAGTGATCAGTTTTTTTTAAACACAACATTTCCCATTTTACGCTCCCTCTGATGTTGAATAAAAACATAAAATTTAGGCACTTTCCGTATTTCATTAATAGAATCTGCAGCAATCATCTTGAACATTTTTTATCTACAGAAAATATGGGATCAAACCATTGGATTTTTTACCGATTTTTGATCAGAAAATTGATGCGATAATTATATACTTAAGATCAATTGTATTTAAAACAATATTTTTTCTTCCATAGAATGTAAAAACAATATCAAGTTTTAGTTAAGTAATTATTTTTCTTTTTAATATTTGATGTAAAATTTGTTTCATTAGTTAATAATTTACAAGAAAATAAGTTATTGCATTTTCACTATTTCTAACAATGTGGTAGGAAAATATTTTTCAAAAATTTGGACTCGCATGCAAATTTCTGGGCATGCAGATCATTCGCAATACCTGGGTTTTTTAGCATTTTAGAAATTACAAGTGATCAAAAGAAGAAAACATATCTATAAAAGGAAACATGCATGAATGAAAACTACATACAGTAGAACTCTCTTAAGAATTTGAAATAATTTTAAAAGAATCCAAATCAGATTATCAAATATCAAAATAATAATCAGATAACACAGAAAAAAATTATTATAAAGTAGGAAAAAGTAAATTTAATTTATAACATATTACTTTAATAATTAGAAATGCATATTATTTATGTTTAATCAATACATTTTGCTGCTCTTTAATTTGTGATAGTAGTTAACATTTAGATATAACTACCTAATAAGTATTGGAATACTGTAAGCAACTATTCATTCGTATTTTAAAAGTGATCTAAAATGATTGGAGTCCTAGAATATTTTTAAAAGCAAGTAAGAAAAACATTCAAATTTGCTAATGCAGTTTTGCGCAAATGAAATTATAATAAAAAAGCGATGCAGTAAAAAAATGGTACTTCTTTATAACAAATTATTTGTTAATATAATTTTTTTTAAAATTTTATTATTGTATTGTATAATTGTACTAAAAATTGTAATTATACAGCAAATTATCTCATTAAAGAGCTTAGCAAAAAATGTTGAGGGTTATTTTAATTAACTTATGAAAATCTGCCCTAAAATTTATAAAAACATCAAGCAGGTATTTACAGATCATCATTCTTCAAAGAAAACCACCTTGTTATAACATTTGCTAGAATTAAGAAATATTTTATAGTTTAAATTGGATTATGCAATGCTCTTAAATACTGAAATTTAAGAGTTTTTGAAATTTAACTCAACATATCAATTTTTCCTCAGACTAAGGTCTTAAATTATTATAAAAAAAAAAAAAGAAAATATAGCAAGTTATGTGAAACATCTTGAGTTTGCATTACAGCTGAAAAACTCAGTCTAATGTTGCAAACATCTAAAAAAAAAAAATTTATAGATCTTTTCTGTAGAATTTACATTGTTTGCTAAGATGCAAAACCCATCATTAGATGCATGGATTTAAAATTGTCACCCATTATCGCTTAGATTTTGCGCACTGGTATAAAAAGTGCTTCATACTATAACACTGATTTAGATAAAATTTAAAGATAAACTTAGAAATTTGACATGTAAAAATTCAAGCTTATAGACATTATATTTACTTAATGCAAATATCATTTTGGCACAATCCGCAGTGTGTTTTGTCCCCTATTTCAGATTTATAGAAGAACATTGAGCAGTCTGCAGTAGGGCAAAGTACAACATCTAAAACATGTCGCTCTAAGTAATTAGCAATAGATTTTTTAATTAAGCTTTTAATTCTTTCAGGATTATTTCTTAGAAATTTCCAAATGTCCTTCAAAACTAATTCTTTTTCACAACCCTAAAGGAAAAAAAAAACAATTTTAAAAAAATGCAATTGCATTTTTAAAAAAATAACAATTCATATAAGAAATGTTAAATAGCTTAGTTGCATCTTACAAATGTATTTAAGGAGAGATTTTGTGTAGCAATACATAAATGAGAAAAACAATTCCACCAAATAAAGAAATGAAATAATTTATTGTTATAACTCTTTTTTAGATGCTTGATGCTTTGTTCATAGCATATCTCCTCAACATAACATCAAAAATGATATGAGCAATCAACAAGAAAAAATCACTATAACTAATTTTTTAAACTAAAAATAAGATTTTACTATATTGTCAGTCTAATTAGTTTGAAGAATTAAGTTTCAAAAATTTGAGAAAAGAAGTGAGATATATATTTTATATTATCATGTTTAAAATAATATAATATTAAAAATATCAATCCTGAAAAAAATCTTGTTAAAATTTTTACCTAAAAGGTGCTGTATATGCTCTGCAAAAACATTTTTTGTAAATGCATAATATAGCTTTCCCTATGGCTAATTTATCAATACCAGAAACTTGACTCTGGTATCTGCTCAATTTCTTGCTTTTTTAAAAAAAAAAAAAAAAAAAAAAAAAGCTCTGATTAAAATATTACACCTAGTTTTATTTAAACATTTTTATTATGTTCTTGATGCACAATCCTTTATTACGGAAACAGAAAAGGAATTGACTTGTTTCAAATAAAAATAAATTTTGTGATAACAGCCTTCTCAAAATAGTAACTGATGGCAATCAAATTTCGATCATTAATACAAAAGGCAGCTTTTAAAAATTTATGTAAAAATGTATGTTTTTTCGTCTCATTCATGTATGTATTTGTGTTTGCGTATTGACCTTTTTGTGCTATTGCTATTCAGTTTAGATCAGACACAATGGGGTCCTACAGCCAAGTCCTACATGAGCGTGAGCTGAGCACATGTGCCTCAAACAACAATCTACAAGCCAATATTGGTCCTAGAATGGCTTTCAATAATGGACCAATATTATTTTTTATGTAGGTCCTTTTTAGATTTATAACATTTGGTAAACATAGGGATGTCTAGATTTTTCAATATTGGTCCTCAATAGAAAAGAATTTTGTTCCAATATTGAAAGTCATTCTATGACCAATATTGAAAAATCTAGACACCCCAATATAGGTCCCTCTGTGCATGTTCTAATGGGATCCATATTAAGCCAATTTTGGGCCCAACTGAGGCCAATGTAAAATTGTTGCTAGGGAAGATTGGTAACTGAATTCAGTAGGTAATATAATTTTATTTATCATTTCTGTATTGCTAAGTAAATAATAGATGGAATGACATTATAAAACTACTGTTCTATGTTTTACTGCTTTACAACAATACAGAAAAATTAAGTAAAATTATATCACCGAACTGCCATTCAAATAAATCTTCCTCTTGCTTATTCCAAAAATGAAAACCGATCAACATCAAAATCGATACAAAATAATATTGTAGTAAACACTAGATAATATTATTTGTATCTAATGTTATATAATGCAGAGAAATAAGATTTTTCTAATATTCAAAAGTTGGGCAAAATGTTAGATTTTCTGATGTTATCAAATATTATTTGGGTAGAGCTTACCTCTGCTGAACATTTTATAGGAAAATCTTCATTATTTTCAATAAATTGTTGTATACAAGGTTCACTATGATATAGATGACCACAATGTTCAAGCCTGTAAGTTAAATTGATAGCAGGACAAAGACAGACAGGACAAGTTTCTTGGTAAAGTATTGCTTCTGAATTCACTGAATCTAAATTTTCTAACAAATTTTGAATGCAGTTTGAAGCCTGTTGAAAAATAAAAAATACATTAATTTATTTGAAACATTTAGACACCATTTTTTTCAAATCATATATTAAGTTTATCACAAGAGTCAATGTTTTAAGCTGATTAAGGTCTAAAATTTATTTTAAACTATGCACATTAAAAAGTTTTTAGTAAATAGTAAAATTATTTTACAAAAAAAAAAAAAAAAAAAAAAAAAGATATAAGATAAAATCAATAGTTTTATTCTTTCACAAATCTAAATATTAATCGAACAATTAAAAAATAAAAATTAATGCAATTTTTGGCACACTGACAAATCAACTAAATTTGAGAAAGTTTCTCTTCTACCAAATAAATTTCAACAAAATAAGAGAAATATTTGCCTTTACTATTGAAAAGTATGTGGGCTGAATAACACTGAATTTTATAACCAAGGTTGTCAGATCGTTAGGTAAATAGATTTTAATTGTTAAATTTAGTTAGTAAAAATTTGCATTTTTACTTGAAGAAACCAATTTCTCACTAACGATTTTTTTAAAAATTAGTCAATCAAGGTTTTTTAAGTCAGTCAATTATTTCTTATATGCTTTTAAAATAAATTTTTTGACCTCAGGTAATTTATTTTTAAAATTTAAATTTATAAGATAAATTTTGAAAACTGGTTTATTTAAACATCATTTTTGAAAAGAAAAGGATTTGATTAAAAAAAAAATTAATAAAGCTTTTGAATATTCCCTCAGTATTCTCTGAGAAGAAATATGTCGAAGTTAGAGGCATTCTGACTGCATCTTGCTTGATTAATCGAAGTGGTATTATTGCACAGGTCAATTTTTAATTTTTTCCATTTCGTCTATTAGAAAGTTCTATTGTGCAGGTACCTCTCAATTTGGATCTAATGACAATGACTTCCTTAAATGTTTAGACATAAATAAAAATCATATTTTCCTTAAATTAACACCGGTTTTCAGGGGAGATTTCTGTATCGTGATCTGTGGTAGAATAATTGCCAAGTCTTGGAAACTTTCGGGCAGTGGCCCGCGAGAAACTAAAAAAACATCATAGAAAGGGACCAACTCGAAAAGTATAACTCGTAACCATCCCCGGGAAAACATCTACATGTTTTTTTAAAAAAATTTGCAGGTTTAAAATTTATTTGGCTCCTTGATGATTATAGTTGGCAAGACAGATCACGATACAGAAATATCCCCGGTTTTCATTTAGCCTAGATCACGATACGGAAATTTAACCGGTTTTCATTTAGCCTATCAAATAGATTTTCCAAAACATAATGTCACCTGTTTGCTAAGTTTAAATACCTTTTATTAAAGACTGCTGAAAAATACATTTTATATTTAAAAACTTTTATTTTTATCTTAGTGCTGAAAAATTACAAGATTAGTTATGTTCAAAAGAATTATTTTATAAAACAACCTTTTAAATGAGTTCTTAATTAATTAACCATACTATTGATTTTGCAATTACTTTCCACTTATACCAGTCCTGATTCCAGGCCTATTTATAAAATAAAAGATAAAGCAAAAAAATATCTTACCTCTTCAACACTTGTCTGATCACCATAAACATATAGTTTGGCAGTTCTGACATCAAGGTAAGCTTGGTGCAGTCCACACTCTTCAATAAATTTCTTTAAGTCAATACCATACTTTTGGACAAGAGCTTTCAAAAGAAAATTTTTCGTTTTCTCACTAGACAGTTCAATGATGTCATTCACATCGTTTTCAATGTCCTTGAGATATTGTATAAGGCGCTTTTTGGCATTTTCACAGTTAGTTTCAGCTCCATACAATCGCAATACTTTTCTTTGTCGGTTCATAATGATACATAAGTTTTCACTTGCCTCAAGACCTTTTAACCAAACATGCCCCCCATGGCAGAACATTTTATCAAGATCATTTATATCATTTTCATTTAATATCACACCAATCAGCAAACGATTTATTATTTCATGAACTAAATTTAACACAGCAATATTAGTTGCAGATACATCAATAAAATAAGTTTCTTCGCTCCCTTTGTCAACATTTATCTCAAAATCAGCCTTTGCGTTACCTTGACTCAAATCATTCTTTAACTCAGAGAGAGTTGAATTCAGTTGAGATTGTAATGCTTGATAAATATAACTGTTACAAATAATTCTAAGATTGAATGTTAGTGTGGTAATACTTAGTTTGTCTTCCAAAAATTTGATTTTAATTAAATCAGCAACAGAATCTAAACCCTCATAAGTATTTGTTTTAATATATAATTCCTGAATTATGTCTGATGGTTTTGGTTTAGAGAGTACAATATCCGTTGAACTCATATCTAAAGCATTTTTGCAAATATTTGAAATACTAGATTTTATTGCCTTAAGTCTTTTGTCAGATGTTTCAAATGGTGAGATACGCATCAATTCAATATGTGTAATTTCAGCAGCAGGTAACAATACTTTCAACTCGTCTTTAAGTTTTTCTTGGCATATTTCAGGTGACAGACCTGAAATGCACAGTTGATTTTTCTTCCTTTCACTCATTTCCATAAATATTTCCATCCCCAGGAGATATATGTGTCGTAAGGAAAGTCTACGAACACTGGTCAAGTTAGTGTTTTCTCCAAAATCTACATTAGCATTTCCATTACAGTGTCTTCGAGTCCAAGCAATATGCAAAGAATATGGAAATCTATTATACTGTTTAACTGCAGATGTGAAAATTCCTGCAGAATGCACATTCGCCTCAGTTAAGGGCTGTATAATAATTTCACCAATTTTAACATATTTAGCCATTGCACCTTTTGCCAATTCAACCTCAAGTATCACAGACTTGTCATCCTTAACTAATTCATATGAATGGAATTGACACTCATTTATAATCTCTTCACACTTTGTTTTCAGGATTTTTTTGAGGGCTTCATAAGCAGCATCAATACAAGTAGGGAAAGCATAGACACAGACTGAGCCTTTTTCTACGGATGGTTCAATAGAAATCAGATTAATGCCTGTTTTTTGTTTAATTTGTTCAATGACAAGGTTTAGTTTTTCATCATCGTCACCAAGAAAGATATCATTCATTACTTCTTCACCCACGGGTTCAATTGTTCGCTTTGTTAAAGTATGATCAAAAAGCTCGTTATCAGAAAAATATGAAGATCCATCCTCCAAACTTTTCATTACAAAATCACTAGGAATACTAGTGACATTAATCAAGTAATTTTTATCAGATAACAGTATGTGATCAAAAATTAAAAACTGAGGTACGTTATCCTTCTGACAAATTATAGATTGAGTGGGTAGATATGCAACTGACTTAGAGCGAAGTACTCGAAAACCACAATCTAAACGACCACTAAAGACACAAAGATTATCTCGAAAGCAATCATATATTATTTCACGGATGATCATTGGCCAGTTTTCATTATTTGAGAAGTTCTCACTAATTTTTATTTCTAAGCTCGAAAATATAATTTCACGCATTTCCTCAACCCTTTGATGGACTTTTTTCAAAAAATTATCTTCAATGTAATGAGTTTTGCACCATTCTAAATCAAACTTATTTCTTAAACAAGTTTTATAAATATGCAGGCTGGTTAAAGTGTCACTTTGATGTTGAACTAGTTCCATTTGCTTAGCATCAATTATACGTTGATATTTTGGATTATCTGTACTTTTAAACAATTTTCCTTTTTCAGTTAAGAAAGACACAAGGACAACAGTTTCAAATGCCAAACCAGAATCTATTCCCAAAAGTATTAGTTTTGAATACTTAGCTTCAAAAGGAAGTTTAATTAATTTTTCTCCAATGAGTGAAACTTTATTATCCACAATAGCACCATATTTTTCTAAGTCTCTAATTGTTTCTGCTATCACACCTTCAGGTAGAATTTCAATAAACTCTTTCAGCATGACATCTGGTTTATACTTGAGAATTTTTACTAAAGAATTAAGAGGATTTCTAAGCAAAAGCTCGGGATAGTCTTGAGAAGGCATATCATTAATGAAGTTATGTTTGCTGTAAATTCGATAACACATGCCAGGGCCATAAACTCCACCTAAAGTTTTACGCAGTTTTGATCTGACAGAAGAAATAAATACTGTGCCTAATACATCGACTTTTTTGTTACAATCCAAGTGGTAGTCCGTAACGATACCACAATCCACAATGAAGTGCACTGATGGAAGATTTATCATTTCAGCAGAACTAACTGATATAAAAACAAATTGAAATCTAGAAATTTTCTCACGGACTTCATCACTGCAAATAGCATAGTAGTTTTCTTCCACCAAAATAATTTTAATGTTATTGTACTGATAAACTGCACATTGTTTCTTGAGCAATTGATTGACAGTTTTTGCATCTCTTAATGATGGTACAAAGGCAAGTATGTTACCCCAACTTTTTGTGATGTGGATGGACAATATTGTTTGTACGATTTCGTTCAAAATATCGTTTTCAGGGACCAAAGCATTGTTTTTCCATATGGTATTCACTGGATACGTAAGATTAGGGGGTACTATTGTTGAGATTTCAAACATGGAGAAATATTTTTTGTAGGGTGTCAAATTCACAACTGGATCAATTATTAAAACAAGCTTCGAATTTTTATTCTCTTTTAAGATATCTCTTAAATTTGATAGCAAAATGTCAGTAACTACTGATCTAGAAAGAGGGAGATTCAAAACAACACAAGTTGTTTTTTTGACGGCGTAATCTATTTTAAGAGAATAATTTAAAAGTTCTGATTCTGTCATGACAAAAGTTTTATGCTTTTGTTCTTTGCTTCCCATTGCCGAATGAAGAGAATATTTCAGATATTGCTTTTGGGCCTCACCACTTACACAAGACACAATAAAATAACTTGGATAATGTTTTAGAGATATTAATGGCACTAAGATATTAAAAAAATAAGAATTGTTTGAATGCAAAAATAAAATGCGCTTGTGATTTAAACTTTGGACTACATCATCGCGATATGCATAAGCTGGAAAAAAGTTTTCAAACAATTTACTCTCATTTTGAACAGTGGATTTGATTGCATCCCACGTTTTAACTATATCCTCATAATTTTGACACGATGTATAAGATATTTGATTCTTTGCATGGGTTATTATATCTATAAATTGATTCTGTTGTGAATCTAAATTTTCAATACGTTTCGTTAAAATATTTTTGATCTTAGTGTTCTCACTCTCGGAAATTGATCTTAAATGTTCTTTCTTTGATGAAACTTTATTGATAGTTTCTTCAGAAATTTTTTCTAATTCTTTTCTACAACAACTAATAAAATCCAAAGAATTCAAATTTAGTTCATCATCTTTGATAGTTAAATGTGTGATATCATTTGGATAAATTTCATAGTTTGAAGATAAAGGATTGTTACAAAAAGATTCTCTTTTATTTGTAGAACTTTTGCCTGAATCATAATCTATTCTTTTACCTAAATATTGCTGTTTAACATTCTGATCAGTCGAACTAACTTGATTATCAGTAATAAATGGGCGAGAATTCCTGTTCTGAATTTCTTGATGAACAATATCAAATTTTTCTGTTGTTAATGAGACTTGTGAAAAGTTTGTTGGTGGTTGCCTTTTAGAAAATAATTCCTTTCTTTTTGCCTCATTATCTCTTTCTATTTCAGAAAATTGCTGTTTCGTTTTAATATGGGTAGGAATATCTTGATGATTGAAATGAAATTGATGAGGACTCATATTTTCATTTTTTTGATCAGATTGTTGCCTTTTAGAAAACAATTCATTTCTTTTTGCCTCATTATCTATTCCTATTTTAGAAAATTGCTGTTTCATTTTAATATGGGTAGAAATATCTTGATGACTGAAATAAAGTTGATGAGGACTCATATTTTCATTTCTTTGATCAGATTGTTGCCTTTTAGAAAACAATTCATCTCTTTTTGCCTCATTATCTATTCCTTTTTTAGAAAATTGCTGCTTAATCTTAATATCTTGAGGATCGAAATGCAATTGATGAGGACTATTTTTTTCATTTTTTTGAACAGCAGTAGCAAGTTTTACAGTTGCTGATGGAAGTTCAGGAGAGATTGAAATAGGTTTCCTTTCATAACATTGACGATTAACTTGTTGTAAATATTCAGAACTTAGATGGTAAGTTTTTGGTGTTTTGCAAGGATCTGGAATATGATTTTTTGAAGAACTACTGCCAAGCTGATGAGTGGTCTTTGTGTCAGTAGATTCAAACAAACTAGTACTTCTTTTAGTATAATGCTTTTCTTTATTGACTGGTCTTTCAGAAAATGACCAACTAAAAAGTGAGTTCTTCGAATCAGAATCTGAACCAGAATCAGATCCAAAGTATGTATTTTCTTCATTTTCAGAATAAAATCTAATGCCTTGAGAGTTAGTGGAGTTTTCATCCTTTTGGATGTAACAGGAATTAAATAGGGATGGTGATTGACAAAGTTCACCAGCTGAGTTATTCAAATCATAATTATTTCTATTGGTTCTACTCATAGAGAATGGTATATTTAATTTCTCAGGATTTTCAGAAAGTTGAGAGTCTTCCTCACTCATATACAAGTTATCTGGAATTGGGTCAAATTTGCGAACATGAGCTTCAGCTTCAGATGAAGAATGTCTAGAGAGCGCAGATGTCTTTGAATCAATTTTTTCAGATTTAGCAATGCTTGATTTGGAATTAGACTTTAGAAATTTACCTTTTTTGCCAAACTTCATTTTATTTTTTGATTTCCTAGCAGCTTTTATGATTGTGCAAGGATTTTTCTTTGAAGCGTCACAAGTTAAGTGAGACTCGGGGTTCCTCGTGTGATCGGTAGGCTCTGAGTTACAAGATCTGACACCATTTTTTATAGCTTCAGTATCTTCAACATCTTCCCAAGCAGAATCCGAACTTGTGAATGATTCTTCTGAGTCCATTTTTGCATTAAAATAATTATTTTAATTTACGGAAGAATTTTCTCTATCATTTTATGAAATATTTAAAATTTTCTTTCAGAAGAAGAAGTCCTTTTTTAATTAATTACTACATGATTAAACCTGAAAAAGAATAGTAAAATTCAAAACTAAGACAGTCATAATATTACCAATTACAAATAATAAGTTGCAATGAAAATTTCAATAGTGTGGAATGCCTAAAATTTTCAACAAATATAACAAACAAAACAAATAACATAACAAACAAATATATATATGTATATACATATATATATAAGCTAAAAAATTGAGAAAAAAGGGAGGGAAAAAAATATTAAAAATCTGGCAAACAAAATAAAGAAAGGATATAATCTCTTTATCAGCTCACACGATTATATCCGCAAAAAGGAGTGCTTTCTAATATTGTATTAATATAGCCAAAGCAAAATATATCAATAAAATAGTGTGAGGAGCACTCAAAAAACTTATTAATTTTCTTCGTTTTTCTCTTTGTTTTTTTTTGCTATATATATACATATATATATGTATAAATAATAACAACAGCTAAATAGAATTAAAAGATCTTAAACAGAAACCTAAAGATAATTATACTTTATTTGTAGATTAGCACTTCTTAACACATGAGAATATTCAATAATTTCTTTTACATAATAAAAAATCACTTCGCTTATATATTATCATTAGTTAGTTAGAAATGTAATCTTTATTCATAAAATGAATTGATAATGCACCAAAAATATCAATCAAACCAAAATATCATTCAATTTAATAAACACTTTGAGATTTTAATGCATCTTCATCCGATCTTATGATTACTTCTTACAGTGTCAACCCCAACAAAGTCTGGATGTTATGGATCACATGACATGAAAGAAATAATAACTGTATGCTGCATGTGAAAAAAGTGTGCAGTCTTTTGAAAATAAATCTGTAAAAGCTCCATGTAGATTTTGTAAATAATTTAATTTCTTAAGTCTTTTTTTGTAATAAAAATTCTAATGGATACATCATTATACAAAGAGAGTATTAAAATCAACTACAAATAAAATTTTGACGGATTAAAATCAAAATTGAACTAATTTAGGATATTATGGTCCTAAAGGATAAACTCGCAGGGGTCTGTCTAGGTTTTTCTGAGAGGTACCTATTTTGTGAAAATTTAGACACAATTTGTGAAAAATTAAAAATATTATAAAATCAACACAAAAATATGGATTTATCGTTTCTTAAGGGATACAAAATTGAAAATTTAAGAAAAAGTATTTTGTGAAACTACCGTTTTTCCTAAAATTGAATTTGTAAAACTACCGTTTTTCCTAAAGTTGAATTTGTGAAGGTACCGCCAAACGGTAGTAAATTCGGCCTGGACAGACTCCTGACTCGGCATGAAAGTACAATATACATATACAGTATACTCTCGATATCACAAACTTCTATATCTCGAGAACCTTGTTATGTCACAAAATATTTTTCCTCTTGGCATTACATATCCACTTAATATTAATTTGAATTCCTATGTCAAAGAGTTTCTTCTCAAAACTTTGTTATGTCAAATAGTTGTTCGAAATAGAAAATTAATTTTTTCCAAAAAATCAAAATGTAAGTTCATTGTAAACCTATTCTATTCTATTTAATGCAAAATTATTTTTGTCTTTTAAAAATTATCATTGCTGTAATAACTTACAGCCAACTATCATTACATACATAATTATTAGTACTTATTCCTATGTTTCATTACTCTACTTTTTAAAGTACGTACTATTTTAGAATATATTTCCCCCCTTTTTAGAACATATTTGGCACCGAACTTGATATCTCAAAAACTCGCTATCACAAAATTTTTTAGTTTCCCTTCCACTTTGAGATATCAAGAGTAAACTGTATACTAAAAAATTTTTTAGTTTTCAAGCAATTTGTAATTGGGATAAAAAAAAAGTTTATTAAAATTTTTATTGTAGTTTGTATTAGTAACATCACTCACAAGATTTTTTCTCTCTAATCGAAAGTTATTTTTTTAAAAATAAATTTAAAAAAAATAATTTCTTTAGTTTTTATAGAAGGAGAATTTCAAAATTAAAATATTATATTTCACTCCACATTCTTTCCATGTAATATCATAATCATATTTTTATTCGGAATAAAGCATTTTTAGTTTTTATACTTTTTTCTTACATGCATATTAATATTAAGGTACTGAAAAACATTCCATATAATTTTAAAAAAATTATAAAATATTTACCGATGAAAAAAATTATAAAAATAAGAAAACCTATCAAAATGTAATATCAGTATGAAATTGTTCCCAAAAATAAAATATGTCCCCAAATATATTTTTAATGACACATTAATGGGTCATGAATTTAACAGATAAAAAGAAGTCATTTGAAAAGGTTTTCATAAGAACAATCAAATTTTACTTTTTTTTTTAATGTTAAAGAAAATTACATAAAAAGATATATAATATATCGAAATTAGAGCCCTTCAAAACTGAAGGTGTCCTTGTTTTTGAAAAAGCACCCAGCCTTTTTTTATTTTTAGGGAGATCTCTGCATAAAATTTATCTAAAAATCCCTTAGCTCAAATTTGAAAACATTTTATTAATAATATTCATGCGATCTAAAATTCCTTAATTTTACAAAAAAAAAAGGACAGAGAGAGAGAAAAGAAAATTAATATTAGACTAGATATGTCGGTCAGTAATCGATACATTTCAATAAATTATATTGTTGTTTAAAAAAAATCATGATTTAAATTTAAAGTTTGCTAAAACTCAGCTTTTTTTTTTTTAATTCCTACATGTTTATAGTTTTTTTTTAACTTAAATTTTTTAATTAAAAAAAAACATTAAATACATTTAAAAAATTTTATTTATAAATTAGACAATGAGTTCCTACAAATAAAACATTGAAAATGGTCTCACCATTTGCTTCAACATATATCATTTCTACTCCTAAATAATTATTGGTGTATTATCACCAGTCTCTATTTTTGGTGGTTAGGGAAGAAGTAATTTGTTCATAAATTAATTTCAATATTTTTATATAACACTAAATAAAAAAAAAATAAAAAATGAGAATAGTTGTATATTGTTAAGTTTTATTAGTAAAATTCCTCAGCCAATTAATGTAGTGTTAATATTATACAAACCTTTTTAATAATTAACATCTTTAAGTTATAACTAACTAAAACTTTAATTAAAATTTTGTTGAAAAATATTTTACCAGCATAATAGTTTGATTTCCTTTTATAAAAGATATCAGTTATCTGCAATCAAATTAATATTATCCTCATTATAATGAGTTCTGACAGATAAATTTTGTCAGTTAATCGCAAGTATTTATTTTTTGGGGCATCGGCAGATGACAAACCATGTTAAAATTTAAATTAAAAAAATGATTTTAGTAATTTATTTTTCAAAATTAGCAACCATGTATGCAAAATTTAAATCTACTTACCAATCATTTTAGTCTAAAGTGTAATGATTCATATGATTTGTTAGCTAAATATACTGTGAACCAACTTTTAATTACACAAAAACTAAAGAAAATAACAAATCTCAAACTATGTGAACCAAATAGGGGTTTCACTTTCATTTCCGATAGCAATCTTGATAGGAAGTTTCAGCAAGATAAATATGAATAGTGACATAAAAATTGACAATTTTAAAAGACAGAAAATAAAAAAGAATGGAGTGAAACAATGTATGATGAAACTTTAAAAATTAACTTGTAAGTTAACTAATATTTAATCCAAGTTAAGTATGGAAATGTTTAACCGAGATAATTTTTAACCAATACTATCAAATTGTTATCATGGATGTTAAATGTAGCATTCTTAATCTAATAAAAAAATATTATTATTATAAGAAAAAATAACTTTTGTACCTAAAAATGTAGCAACTCTTACGTAAACACTCAAATAAACTGCACCGTGGTTCGTTCTCATCAAAGAACTCAAATTGTAAGAAATACAAATTAATGATTTTAAGATATAACATAAATAAAATTAATTAAAAACGTGCTTTGTTGACTGAATTAATGAATTTATTAAAAGCTGCGATAAAAAAATGATAACAAACATTAAATTTGAGAATAGTTATGTGATAACCAATAATTAGCATTTAGACTTACAGAAAACATATAAAATTACTAAGATATTAATTTTAATAATTCGTAATATTAAAAGTGAACAGCACATATAATAAAAATAAAAGAACAGAAAACCAGTAAACAAGCAAATATATAATAAAACAGCAGTACAAATATTTTTTCATTGAGAATATTTAAACAAAATATTGCTAGATAAGGATTAAGATGTAAGATAAGAATTAAACAATACTCACATTATTTAAATTATTAATTAATTATACATAACAAATCTAGACAAAGTACAACAAATTTAGTTTTAAATTTTTACTTTTCAACAACGAGTAAAAGTTTACCATACTTATCAAATATCGTATTTAAGTTTCGGTTTCATCTTTTTATCTTCGCCTCAGTTCAATATAGATAAATAATGTATAGATAAAAAATAATAATGAATTTTAATTTCAGTTCAAAATTGATTTTTCTTTGTGATAGATTTTAATAAAATATTAAGAAAATTACAAAAAAAAAGTTTACAAAATTCGTCAAAACATCAGACGCATTTCAGTTGATCCATATCTGGTTCGAAAATATTTTGAGAGTATTCTTATTCGTAAAAAAAAAAAAAAAAATACATTTGTTTAAACTTTTTCAACGGTCCAACTTGTTGTAGGCACATAAATTCAACCTTAAGTATTCAACAGATGGCATTGAAAGTTTGTTTTTATCACGTGACAGAAGTGTAATGAAACTGAAACTTTTTATAATTCAGGAAACATTAATAAGGTATGTTATCAAGATAAACTTAAGCTCAATTGTTACTAGTCTTGAGTAAAATACACTTATTTCAGATGGATGGTCAATATTTATTTTATTTGCACTATTAATTGTTGTATTTTTTTGTCTGTTAACATTCTAGCGGTAAAATGATCTAAAGCAATTATAAAAGTATAATAAACTATTGTCATCACTACGAGTTTAGGTAATTCCCCTTTTCTGTCATTATTCCTGTAAGTATCAAGTTAATTTGATGTTGTTTACTTAAAAACTTATTTACGCTAAGGGATATTTTTATTGATTTTTAAAATGTTACGTGCAATTACTTTTCATGTAAGAAATTTAAAACTTGAAACCTTATGTATCAATCGAACTTTTCTTGTGTAAATACCTAGAATGTTTTAATTATTAAGATAAAAAAATTTTATTATGTTAAATATGTCGTCATCTGTTTTTATATTACCCACTCATCTCTTGTAATAAAAACAAAATAAAACAAGGAAAGTTGAATTTCTAATTTAACTGAGTTGATTTCTAATGTCATTTGGCCGGTCCCCAAAAATTCCATGATTTGACCAGGTTCAAAATTTATCTTGAACTTATACGCTTTTTAATAAATGATTCTTAATAATAGATAAATTAATGATTGTCTCTAAGCATTGGATGCATGCTATACTAATAAATATATAGAGGTGTTTCAGATTCCCAGAACTAACTCCTTCACATAATGCCTCTTAAAAAAAAAAGAGTGTATTCAATTCATTGCTGGAAAAAAGAAGAAAGCCAATTTAAGTTAAAAAAGAAAATTGAAATCTATACTTTAATTCCTCTTATGTGTAAGCGAAAAGGGAGATTTCACTAAGAATTTATCCAGTAATTTCCAAACATACTACATTTTACATACTTATTTTTACATTATATTGTAATCCATAGGGTTCATGCCAGTATGGTGACATAGCGGCAGTTGTTGCCAAATGTGACTAAAATCATACACTTTAGTGACAAATTTGTAGTCTTAAAATATGTTTAGAATGTACAATTTTTTTTTTTTTAAATGTTTTTTTTTTTTATTGAATTTTGTGTATTTATAAAAAAATAATTGTTGTCCTAATTTTATTGTTTTCCATGTGGTATGGAATTCAAATGTGTGGATTCAAATGGAATTAATAAAACCGTCTGGTACAAAAAATTTTAAAATAAAATATTGAAATTTCAAATTTACATGTTATACGGTGCTTTGCAATCATATACTGGCAGTATAATTGTCCATAAATATTAATCCGTAATATTTTTTCTTTTAGAACTGACTAAATTTAAAATTGTATCAGTTTTACATAATTTTTAATGTACCTAATATTTTTTTAGTTCTTACTTTTTCTGTTTTTCTCATTTATTTATTTACCGGTTTTCAGCATTTTAATCTCTATGAAATTTCATAACATAAATTATGTAATTTCACTTTTTTTTCTTCTAAAATTTATCTACATATTAAGTTTTTGGGCCACTACATGAATACATAGGTGGTCCTAGTGGGTCACTAAATTTTCATTGCTGGTGTGAATCCTAGTAATCTATGTGATTTTTATTGGAGATCTAATGGACAGTGCTTTTGCCGAATATAGGGTGGACGATCAAAATTTTTTTTAAAATCATTGATTATATTATTTTTATATATGAATAAATATTAATTTTATAAAATTACTTAATTCAATAAATATTATTTTTAATACATGAATAAGTCAAGTTATTATTGAAAATTAATCAAAACTTAGCTATATTATTGCTTTTGGGAAAAGGGTAAAAAACCACAATGGTTATCCATTAGAAATTAAATAAATGAGAAATTTACTAACAACTATATATGTAAACTAAAGTTGTGAAGTTAAGAAAAAAACATGAGAGAAATTGAAAAAAAAAAAAAAATCTGCTAAATTTTCTTAAAACAGTATCCATAAAGCGTTAAAAGAAAAATACCCTATCAAAGGCGCTTTTTAAAATGCTGCATTATTATAAAAACATCCATAAAAAAAGATTATCACAAAAGTGAAACTGGAAAAGTAAAAATCGATCTCAATAGAAAATTTTAATGCTAAACATCTCTGTTTTCATTAAAAATAAAAGAATAAAGTCTATCCGAAATGCTCTGTTAAAATAATGTGCTGTATTAAAATAGTAAAAATGGAATAGAAACAAAATGCTCTTTATTCTTAAAACAAAAAGTGTTGAAAAAGAGACAAAATTGACTTGCCTGATTATAATGGGGAATGAACAGTGCAAAACTTGTGGTTCTAATTTCAGTTCTTTTATCTTCTACATAATAAATTTGCAAGATGTGGGCAAGTTTTAGAACTTAACAAATATGTGGAAAGACTAATTTTGAATGATGTAAAGTAAAAAATACATTTACAGATTATTCTTTATTAAATCTGTTCAAATTCCAAACACTTAATAGGTATTTTTACAGTACAGTCGAATTTCCCATATCCAGAATCCTCCGGACTTCAGGAAGTCTGAAAAATAGATTTTTCCGTATAATAGGTCTTTAAGATAAACAAACGTCCTAACTAAAAAAAATATAAATAATAATACGATAATTAAGGTCAATTTCAACCAACAACGGAAAAATCCACATGGTTGCGCTATTTCTGAAAATTTTGTTACAGATTTCCACATGGTAAAACCTTGATGCAAATTTCGAATTACGCATTTTATTCAGTACCATCATTTTTCAATCTACTCGATTAGCCACAGTGAATCCGTGTGGTTTGGCCGATCATTCTTTCACCAGATATTAAAAAGAATTTTCACTTCATTTTTAAAATCTCAATGTTTTAACATGATATTATCATGATCGACAAACTTTGAATAGCGCATTACGCACTCAATTATTGACGACTCACCCACAATATCACGTGGATTTACGATCGCTTTTTTGTCAGTTATTGTTACCGATTTTAACAGTTTTTCAATGCTACAGTATCACTCATGGGAAATTTCAAATCGCGCATTTTTAGAATTACTTTTTGATGGCTCGATTTGTGAGGTTTTGTCTATCAACAATATGGGATACCACATAGTTTTTAAAATTTCCATTTCATTTTTAATTGAATGATCCGCTAAGTCCAAATCTTACTTTTGAATAATCAATTAATGACCCGCTTTTCTCATGGTAATTTCATCTCAAGTCCCTAATTTTTTCAAAATATGACATAGTTGCTCTCTCTGGAATTCAGTGCGTTAATAATTCTTTTATGTTAGACGTGAAAAAAATACACTATTTTTTCCTGCTGTAGTGAAATGCCAAATTTTTGATTTCAAGTTCAAGATATCCAATGTTTTTCATATTGTAATGGAAATCAGATTAAAATTGAACAAAATTCGGGTCTGGTAGAAATCAAAAAGAAGAATTAGCAAAAAAACAGAGAATTCTCATCCCTACTTACTTTTTTTAACAAGTTGCAAATGTGAAGAAAAGAAAAGTTTTGTCTTAAAAAGTGTCCTGAAAAAATGACCCTTCCAGAAATGGACGTCCTGATATGGAACTTTTACATGACTTGAAAACTTAACTTAGAACTAAATACTAATACCACAGTGTATTTTTAGTAAGTTTGTAAAAAGAAAAAGAGACAATTAATGTATTTTTTTTCTTAAGAAAAAAAGAAAAATAAAGCGATCTACTCTCTCAATAACTTCTTGTTAGAATGTATGTCTCTGGTTGAATGGTGATAAAAAGGTTTAATGTCAAAAACTTACTTTTGCCATGGAGTATTCTAATTTAAACTCGTATAAGCCTGATTTTAGAATTTGAGATACTTTTTATGAAAAAATTCTTTTTTTATCATTTTATTTCTAATTTAAATGAGTATCCAAGTTACCCACAAGAATTGGTATGTATATTCAATCTCTATTTACTGTCTAAAGTAATGCTGTACTATTGATTTCTAGATATGAGGAGGAATTGGAAACGAGGGAGAGGTCAGTATAAACATTGTTATCCAGATTCCAGTGAAAGAGCACCACCTGATCATGAAAGATATTCTACTCACCGATCATTTTCGAGAGGAAAAGAAGTAGAGTGCAGTGATCAAGAATTTCAATCCTTACATAGTCAACGAAAATTTCAAAATCCCACTTATTCACAACACAGATCTCATTCCTCAAGATATAGATCAGCGGATTATAATCCAGATAATTATCCGAACAAAATGGCATCAAATAATAATAATTTTGAACCTTATGCACCATCAGATGATAATGAAAATGAACCAATGAGTATTTTAGATGAGACAAATTCTTTCTTTGAAAGGCTCAGAAAACAAAAACCATCTGAATTTATTATAGAATATAGAAAAAAAATTGATTTTCTTTTAGAACAGTCTACTAAAAAAAATTTAGAGAATGTGGAAAGAATGCACGCATATAGGCAACAAGGAACGCAGAGTGATATTTTTCAAGCACATGTCCAAAATTTGCATCTCCAAAGGGAAGAGTTTGAAAATTTTGTAAAAAGTGCTAAACAAAAATTATCTTCTTTGTTATCTTGTGATATGTATGAAATTTTGCAAAAAGGTGATTTAATTCTTGAATCTGTAAAAAGTGAGTGTAAGCTTTTTGATAAAGTTCTCCCTGGTTACAGTCTAAAAAGTTCATTAATTTCTAAATTAAATGATAACAGGGTTATCATTGTATCATCTGATTCTATGTACTATCTAAATGTTGTTTTCCCGATTTTATTGAAAAAAGAGTACCCCAACCACCTATTGTTGTCCTGTGAAGCTAATGAAATATTAAGCTCCAGTTTGAAAATTAATGTGAATAACCTGTGTCCCAAAAGTGGTAAATTAGATGGGAAAGAAAACAATATAAGGTTCTTTACTGCTGAGGAGTTGCTAAATTTTATTTTAAAAGATCCTAAATTAGTTAATAGAGAAAAGGATTTTATTTCGATTTGCAGATTACCCTTAAAACGCACCATTATAGTTGACATGTTATTAGCCAAGTTGAAAGATGTATTAGAGGATCAACAAGATTCTAAACTCATTTTATTATTATCATCATGTGATAAATCTCTAAAGTATGAAAGCTACTTTTCTGATTATGAAGTGGATATTATCATGCCACCTTGCCTTACTTTTCCTGTTTCTACTGTCTGGAAAAAGTCACCTCTGTTACCTACTGATGATTATATTGATGATGTTGTTAAAACTATTGTATCCATTCATTCTTTAAATGAAGATGGAGATATTATGGTATTTCTACCATCCATTCCTGATATTCAGTCTGCTTCAGTGGCCTTACGGGCAAAACTAAATTCTTTGTCCTTTACTGATTTAGATTTAGCTTTGCTTCATGAAAACAGAACTCAACCTGAGCAGATGAAATGGTTAAACATGTGCTATCAGAAACAAACCAAACATAGAGTTGTATTTTTGGTTACAGACTGTGCTGAATCATTTGTAATTCCTTCTGTTTCATATGTAATTGATTGTGGGTTAAAAAGAGAGCCTTTTTATGATCATAGTAAAAAATTAGATGTTTTAACTACTCACTTCATTTCTTGCGATAGAGCAAAGTTGCTAAAAAAAATAGCCGGTGCTCTTGCTAGCAATGCTGTTTGCTATCGATTGTATAGCAAAGAAAATTTTTGTGATGAAATGCCTGCATCAGAATGTCCTGAAATTCTTACTATTGATCCATTTAATGCCTTGATAAAAGTATATCAGTATGAACCTTACAGTGCTGCTGCTATAGAATTTGTGGAAAACCTCCCTTCGGAAACCAAATCTCGTACTCTGAATTTATTAAAAAAATCAAATGCCATCAAAGATAATAAACTAACTAAATTAGGTGAAAGAATAATAAAGCTCCCTTTCCCCCCGTTGTATTCCAAAGTGATTTCTGTTGGTATAGAATGGGAATTGGGATTTGAAGCTGTTATACTTGTTGCATTTTTGTCTGTGAAAGGAAGAATTTTTAAATATTTCAATGATGCAGAATTACAGAGAAAAGTTGATGCTGTGAAGTGCCAGTTGAATCAGAATGATAGTGATACAATTTCTTACCTTTATATTTATAAATTATGGCTGGAAAATAATTCAAGTGTTTCATGGTGTGATAAAATGTATCTTAATTCTGATACATTAAAGCATGTCCATGTGAAAGTAGGAGAAATCTCTCAAATCGTTGAAGATAATCTGAAAAAAAATATAATTCGCGAGTTTAAAGATGAAGATGTAACTTCGTCATTACTTGATTTATTATTTGAATGTTTCAAAATGAATCTCTGTGTTTTTACTGGACATCACCGAAGTGGTTACAGGATGCTTTCCTCTCGATGTGTTTCCTTTTTACATCCTTCCTCTATTTTATGCCAAACTGAGAAATTGCCTGAGTTTATTATATTCGACCATATGATTTCTACTACCAGAGATTTTTTAGTTAATATTACTGCTATACCCAACGATATCATTATGAGTGCATTGACTACTGAACAGTTGTTGGATTTTGATTACTCGGACATGTTTGAAAATACTTTAGTTGAGAAAGTTATTGAACCTGTTGGAGAAAGAATAATTAAGCAAGTGCTGCTTGGTAAAAAAGGACGTAAATTGAAAGAAACTGAAAACAAAATTAAAGCTACTCTATCAGATGAGTCTATTGTAATTGATCCATCCATAGAAAAAGGACGAATTAGTGTGTTTGCTTCTGAAGCTTGTATTGATGAGGCAGTCAGAGTTCTTGAAGATGTTATCAAACAAGAAAATGAAAATCTTTTGAATTCTGAAGAAACTCATCTCCTTAAAATGATAAATGGTAATGTTGTTATACCAGTTGAGTTAAAATGGTTAAAGGGTGGAATAATAAAATCTTTGATGGTAAAGCATAATAGTACAACTGAAAGCCAAGATAGTTTAGGTGATAAAAAGCAAGCAGATAGTGTACCTTATTCTATCAAAAAATCTATTAATATAAATTTTATAAGAAGGAAATGTCGTGATGTAGCTTTAGTAAAATTTTCTCCAAAGCATTTTGCATTTGCACGAAAATATGCTATGAGAAGTATCAACCTTTTGGGGGTTGAAGTTTTTGTTAGTGTTGATCAGAATAATATTTTGGCTCTATCAAACTTACCAGCAGATGCAAGGCTAAATGAAGTTGAATCTGAATTAAGGAAGCTTTTGCCTCCTCATATAGAGTTTGAAAGAGTTGAACTAAAATATGAACCTCCATTTGAAACTTCTTCAAATGATTTGCTAATTATTAAACAAAAAATAGAAGACGTATGCAGTAAACACACTAAACTTGTTGACTTCAGAGTAGTAGTTAATATGCCAAAACCATCTGCCACTCTAATAAAAGTATATTTAAATGTTTCAAATGATGAGGATATTGTATCAGCTTCTGATGAGCTTTCAAACAACTTAAAATTTCAAAAACTTTTTGGTGTTCAGTGTACGCCTAATTTTAGTACTGTAATTAAATCCAGTCTCAAGATTATTAATGCCCTAGAACCTCGTTTTGAAGAAAAACTGACAGAACTTGGAGAAATGGTAAAGGAAAGATTTGGTCACAATGGTCTTTTTAAGTTTGATATTTTCCCATTTGATGATCAAATATGCACACTAAAAATGGCTTCTAGCAACTATGAAATATTACAAGCTTTGCAGAGGACTATTTATAGTTTGTTAGAAGGGGATGTATTGAACCACAATTTTAACAAAGACATTGGTAAGTTACTTTGTCATGGTGGACTATTGCGGCTTAAAACTTTGGAAGAATCTTCTGGTGTTCACATCGTTTGTGAATACAAGACTAAATCATTAAGATTATTTGGCTCTACAAAGAAATGTCACCTCGTTAAGCAACAAATTCTTCAATTTATACTTGAAATCGAAACTGAAACAGCTAAAGAGATTTCTTTAGCTACTAAGAGCAATAACAGAATTCTACTGAAAACTTTACTAGTTCAATATGGTGCTGACTTAGAAAATTTTATTGGCTCTTGTGGACTTAGATTAGCTGTACTTAATTTTAAGTCTTGTACACTGACTTTGCATGGTAATGAAGAGAGCATTATTAAGGTGATTATTAAATCGAATAGTTCTTAGTTACAATTGGTATATTTAAAATTCGTAATTGTTAGAGTTCTAAATTGCTACTTTTAAGCTTTAGTTATTGCAAGGCCAAGGGTTCACGTGTTTTTCCTAGCCTTTAATTCAATAAAAAAATATGCACATTTTCACAATTAATTCAACCCCAATCTATTTCGGTGTACCGCCGGTCTGTAGTGTATGAAAGCACCACTTGTTTTACATGTTTTATGATATCGGTCTGCACTTGCGTGTACTGAGCTGGATTTAGTGATAAGGGTTTTTAACTCTCATGTGCAACCCTGCTGCATTTTGCAAGAGATTCTCAATTTCAGACTTCATTATCCGGATTTCCGCCCTTTGTAATAGAATCGAAAAATCTCTTTTTCCACCCTCTGTAATAGAATCGAAAAATCTCGAATTTTTGCTGATTATATGGACTAACTAAACATTGTCAATTATTTTTTCTCTATTAGTGATAGAAAATTTCATTCCTCTTGTTAATTTCATCAATTATGACGCACCATCGTCTTCCTCACAGTAAATAAAGCCGGATAAAATCACCAATTGTCAAAAACTTGGCAACCCTGTCTAATAATATTTTTCAAAGTGCTTAAAAATATTTTTTGAGTGCTTGAAAAGTGCTTAAAAGATGCTTATTCTTTGTTGAAAAATTTGGCGCTATGCACCCTGCATTAGGCCGTTAAGCTGTTTGAGCTAATTCAAAAAAGCATAATAAAAACATATGTTTCAAAGCCTGCATTAAGCTAATGAAGTTACACTATGGATCTTTTGCTTTTTTGTGACTCACTTTGTGTGAAAAACTAAAAAAAATGCATGAATTTTTTTTAAAAAAAATTGCTTTTATTAGTAAGTTTATGTGTTTCTGTAGTGAAGAAGGCAAGGCTGCTTAAAAGATAAAATAAAAAAGGAAAACTGAAATTTTTTGTAATAAATTTTTATGAAAAAGTCATTTTACATTGTACTTTCTTTTAAATTTTAACTCGGTGGGGGGAGGGAGATTAAAAAGGAAAATGACTCTAAATATTTTTCCTGGAAATAAATAAACTTGTCAAAATAAAATGAATTTAAATGCCCTCATACTTAATGGTGTAGTAAGGCAATCATGGAGAAAGTAAAATGTATACTACTTATTAATTTAAGTAACTGTAATACAGTTGCATTATGATGATAAATGAAACATTACGGAACTCAAACCAATTTTGATAGAAATGTAAATTCTTTTATTTCAAAATGGATAAGTGTGAAACGATCTATTTTTAGCTTATCCAATATCCGTTTCTTTTCATTGAATCGTGATCTGTTGATTGTCTGATCTAATATTTATTAGTATTTTGGTCTTTTTTTTTTATAAAAAAGTTTAAGGCTTGCTTTAATGATTGATAAATTAAACAGCAAGACTGACTGTTTTTTATTTTATGTTTCTAGTTACTAAAACTTTAATATATTTGAAAATGAAGAAATTACTGATTTTCTTTGCAGCTCCTAAAAGTTTTTTAATAAAAATTATGTGATTGTTAGACCTACTTTATGATATTAGATTAACATATTTAGTGATATTCATTTCAATTCTAAATTTGTAACTTAAAAATCTTTTTTTTTATATAACTTGTTAAATATATCTATTTAAATCAACAAAGAAAAGCAGATAGTTATTTTTATTTCATCGTATTTCATTGTAATTTTTGCTTATTACATATGTACTTCTTTCAGGCTGAATTTATTTTAAAAGAATTAGCCAGCAGTATAGATCTCAATAATTTTTCTGATGTGTTAGAGGATGAAGAAGTTTGTCCGGTGTGTGTATGCCGTGCTCAGAATTTAACACATCGCCTTGAGATGTGTGGACATTTATATTGTTTTGAATGCCTACAAGCCTTAGTTCTTCAAGCTCAGTTTCCGATAAAGTGCTGTTTAGAAGTAAATGTTTTTATGTCTTTAATTGTCTCTTTATAATATAATTATTTTTCAGAAAATAATTAGAATAATTTGCGTTTTTCTTTCTCCGTGGTCTTTGTTTTGTTTTTTTGTTCAAATTTTTTTTATCATATTTTTCAGTAATGTATTAATTTAAAACTAATAAATTTATACAGCTACAATTTATAAACTAAAGAAAACTTCTTACCTAATGTGTAGTTTCCAGAGGTGCCAACTATTACGATTTATCCGCAATTTTTGAAATTTCATAATCAAGATTACAATTTCGCAATTTAGTAATGAAAATTACAATTTTTTAGTATTTCCGTTTTACAATTCTCTGTTTAAGATAGATAAGTTTTTTCTCCCCTAAATACCTTGAGTTTCAAAATTTTCTTATTTTCAACTAATCAATGATTCTTTTCTGATTTTAAAGACAGTAAATAAATAAATAAAATAAACAAGCCAAAAATTCTAATCATTCTCTTTTCCAACAAACTATTCTAAATTTTTATCTTCTTTCCTTATAGAAAAACAAAAGAACAACATAAACTCAAATCGAAATGCTGTGAACTAAAATTTGTATTGATTAAAAAATACAAGGATTGCTTCAGATTTAATCAAAAACTAGAACATTAATTCTGAATAATCAGTTTAATTTATACTAAGTATAAAAATTCAGTGTTAATTCAGTACCTTAAAGTGAAATTACTTTTTTTTAATTTAAAATCAAAATCATGCATAAACTTGTTAACACTATATACCTATTACCTAAGTAGAATTGAGTTGTATTTACCAATTTTCTTCTGTTTATTGTTAGCTAATTTGGTTTCTCTGAGTTTCATATGTCATTCTAAACAATATGAAATATTTGCTTTTCTTATAATGGAACAATGAATAGTTTTACCAACTTATAAAATTAAAAATTTTTGCATGCATTTTGCTCATCTTTATTGATGTGTACGGTTGTATTTCGCTTTCTTATAAACGAAATAACTAGAATGGAAAATGCTTAAAACTGAATTGATGCATACAATTTATATCAAATTTAGATAGGAGTCTATATCTGATTCATAACATAGTAAATAACAATGGAGGCAATAAACATCTGAACTGAAAACCTAAACTGAAATTTGGAGCCTTTCATACCTGCACAAAATCATATACTATCTGTAACTAAATTGGTCACGTGGTCAATCATTTAAAAATCTTATGACCCATACTTGGTTTAGAAAAACTTTAATAACAGAGTTGTAGTGTGCGGACATCTTCGCCAGAGGGCGCTTCGCTTACTCACCTCCGAAAAGTAATTAAATAAAAATGAAGAGAAGTGTTCTTGATACTGGCTTGTGAAATCAGTAGAAATTTTGTCACTAACTTACATTTATTTCACGTTATTTTTATATTATGTGTTTAAATAAAATGTGTTGTCCACACAAGTGAGATTCATTCATAAAAGAAACCACATTGTTCCAACCGGAACATTACAAGAGTTATATTTGTCATAGAAAACTTTTAATTTAGCAAAACTTTTTAAGAATTATCTATATCTTATGATGTTAGTCCCAAATCTCGAGCAATTGCATTCGAGGAATTTGAAAGGAAGCCCATGAGTATTTTAGAATTAAAAAAAAAAAAAAGAAATTGTTGAACCAAAAATAAGTGATGAAAGGCTGTATGCAATGTTGAAAATCAAAGTTTAAATAATATATTATTCCAGTTATTAGTTAAAGTGTTTAGGTCATATATTTTTGGCTTTTAACTAAGTAACTTTAACTTAAGTAACTTTTGGCTTTAACTTTCCTATTCTAACACTTCTAAAAGGTAGAAATTTTTTTTAATAAAAATATTTTCTTTCTAAATAACATTTAATAAAAAAAATCTTAAAAGAAGGTGTGAAAATGAAATAATGTTAAATGAATTGTGTCAAAATCTATTCTATTATTTATATTTATATCAATCAGGGTTGCAAAAAAACCCACCTACGCAGTAAAACCCAGGCGGGTTTTACTGGGTAAAACCCACTCTGAAAAACCCAGTGAAACCCACCCTAAAGTGGGTTTTTCTAAGATTGATTTCTTTTTTATCCTTTGTTGTATTAAAGAGCTATTCTATAGCTAAACCATCAGTGAATATACATGTAGTCTAGCCTATAAAGAATTTACCTATAGTGAAAAAACTAATTATGTTGGAGACTGGAGAGTCACCTTGCAGGCTAGGTTTAACTGTATGGCCATTGATTATTCCGTGCCATTGAATCACTTTCTATGCAAATAAAAAAATTTCCTCGAATATTTTTTAAGATTGAAATATAAATAAAAAGTAATCCTGTGTTAAAATAAGTTTCAAATGTGTGATGTATGTGAGATCATATAACAATATGTATCGTGATGTCAGAAGAAAACTTTTCTCAGACTTTTGCATCAATTTATTTGTATTAATTATTAATTAAGTCAATTTTTAAAATTAAACTTAATTATTTATATTAAAATAAGCTTTTTTAAAGTAAGGTACCTATCCCTGCCCTCTTTTTTGAAAAAAACCCCATTAAAACATGAAGAACCCAGAAAAGCCCAATAGAACCCAGAAAACCCACCTGGGTTGGGTTTTTCTAGAAAAGCCCAGGTTTTTTGCAACCCTGATATCAATCGTTGTTTTGTGACATTCTATGAGCATGTTTTACCAATTCTTTATTTGTAGGAACATTCTAATTTAATTAAATTATCCACTCAGCAAAAACAGTGTTATTAGATACATAAACTATGATCAAGGGAAAAGTCTCCATCTAAATTTCCCCATTCCGAAACCATCATTGAATTAAGATGGAAAAAAATTTAAAAAGAAAAAATTCTTCACAATTTTATTAAGTTGGTTTGAAATTTTCTATTTGTTCTTTATAGTTAAAAACTATTCATGCGAGTCACTTTTAAAGATTGTTTTAAAATTTTATTTTACAAGTTTACATTACTTCTTGTTTCTGATTTTCATATATTTTTTTATGATAGATTTTTTTAAAATTGTGTTTCAATTAAGTCAAACTGTTTATTTTGCATTTTTTTTTTTTTAAGAAATAAAAATCATGTGATTTAATAAATTGAGACATTATTAATAAATGATCACTAATAAATATATTTAATATGGCAAATTAAATTAAAATATAATTTATTAAATCATGTAATTTACTGTTAGTATAAAAACAGTTATTTTTTTAATTAGCTATATTTTTGTCACTGTTTTATTTTTGTAATAGTGCTATTTTGAATTTCTTTCAGGGATGCACTAAAGAACTTATTTTAGATGATATCAGCAAAGCACTTGAATATGATCAGGCAAAATTAGATGCGTTGTTGAAAAAATCAATGGAAAAGTATCTCGAGGATCATAGGGAAGAATATATTTACTGCCCAGGGCCAGATTGCTCAATGTTCTT
Source organism: Parasteatoda lunata (assembly GCA_949128135.1). Lineage (NCBI taxonomy): Eukaryota > Metazoa > Arthropoda > Arachnida > Araneae > Theridiidae > Parasteatoda > Parasteatoda lunata. The sequence goes on from OX421977.1 coordinate 57,603,581, forward strand.
CAATAAAAATGGCTTCTCTGAATCCAAACATACTTGTTCTTTGTGTCTCAATGATATTTGCATCAAGTTAGTAACTAATCTTTCTTAAACATTTGGTTACATTTTAAGTGTGGATTATAGTGTGCATTGAATCATAAATTAGAACATTCCACTATACTTAGAAGATAGTGTAATGGCTATTCTCTTATAGTCAATAAAATTTGAACCTAGCAAAAAGCCATTCAATTCATAAGGATAAAATTTTTTTCATCATATGTTAATAAAAGTACATTTATGTGTTGATAGCTTGATACAATTCTTAACTGTGAAAATTTCTAAGGATGTGAGGGGATTTTAAGGGAATCTGGACCCACCCATTTTTCAAGATAGAAATTTATATAATCATCATCATATGTATTTACATCTCTCTGTATATATATATATGATGATGATGACCGTCGTGCAAGCAGGCACAGTATTTAAAAAAGAGCAAAGTAATTTTATTTAATTATTGTAAGATGAATGACGAGAGAAAGTGTTAACAGAAATTTGTTGTGCTGCTGCATAAATGTTAGGGAAAATCTTGCAAAGTAAATCTGAAAAATGTCTCAATTTAGGGAAAACTTAAGTAATTAAAGTAATTGTAACTGGTTTATCAAATAGGTCGAGTAATTCCCGCAAAGGGAAAAATGTCTTATTTTTAATTAATGCATACTTGAGCCAAAAATATAAAGGACAGGATGTGAATTTATAAATGTGAGAAAGCGTTTTGTTTTGAATAATAAATTAAGAAAAGGATTTACAGAAAAGGAATAACATAAAAAGATTAATTGAAGCTTTTTATGTTACATATATATATAGTCAGCAGTTTTCAAAAGAAATATTTAGATCTCTCTCCCAACTATTGTCATCTGGCTAGATGATGCCTGAAAATCTGTGAATTGTTTTGCTGTCTGGCAAAAGTCAGGGCAGGGAAATATATTCTTCTGTTAGTTGCAAATCTGTGTAAAATGTATTTTATATTTTAAACTATTGCTATATAAATCGTGATAATAAGTGTAATTAAATATTAATAATTAAAATTTGAGAATGTAGCAAGCTTTACTTTTTAAGCAGGGTCATTAAAACTCCAAACCCATTCCTGGAAGCAATAAGCAAAATCTTAAATAAGCGTGATTGGGATTGTACACATGTTTTGAAATTATATTCTTAATAAAATTCCTGCCTCCTAAATAGTACTGTTATCAACCAATCAGGCATTTGCTTTATTCAATATGATTTTTTGCATACCTTCTATAAGTTGTCTGTAATATAAATACATTTCAATGTTTTAAATATAATGAACTTTCTTTGAACATTTTGTAATAACCATATTACAAAAATTAAGTATTTTGCAACTGAACTTAAATGCTGAAACTAAGAATGTTTTGCTAAACCTTTCATCTCTTTATATATACTGTTTGAAATATCAATGTAATTAATTGTATATATCAAATATGCTTGAAAACTTCAAAAGAACTTTGGAAGATATCAATCGCCAGTAATGTTTCAATAAATAATCCTGAATTGTAATGTATGCAAGGTTTTGAAAATTTTTTTACTAAAATAATATTAAGTTTTTTTTAGTAGTTTTGTATAAAAAGAGGGGGGGGGGGAGTTTCTAAAGACTATTCATTGCTAAAGAATGATTTGAAATTTTTCATTTCTAGTTTATATTTTCTGGATTTTAGAGGAATATTTTTATTTTTTGCCTTCTTAATTTTTTAATTGCTTTATTATTAATTTCTTATTCCTAGTTGGTATATTCTAATGTTTATACTTTTCATTTTAGGTGTAATGTTGTGTATCACCAAGGATTTTCATGTGAAATGTATCAAGGTTCAAAAAATGATCCTGATTACTCATTTAAAGTATGCATTTTTATTTAAAAAATACTCCAAATTTTAAGCTCTAAATATAATAATTATACTTTAAACAATTAAGACAATACAATTAAAAGATAAAATTTTAAATGTTTCTAGAAATTGCTTTTTGAATGCATTTTTACCATGTATTCAACAAGTTTTTTTTTCTTTTTGTACTGTTATCTAGTGGAAATCCTGGGAACTTATAACTTATTTGCCTGGAAATAATACTAAAGATCAGACTGTTTTAGAAATGTTAACCCTGGAAAAAATGTCACTTATTACTATATTGAGCAAAGTTCTTCAGATTTAAAATACTACTGGAGTTCAAAATTGAAAGAATTTTCATATTCCATTATAACAAACTAGTGAGCCATTTTAAACAAGATAGATTGGACAAGATTTTCTAAAGATAGGTTGATATAATGCTTTAAAAAAAAAACCAACAGTTATTATGCACATGCTTGTAAGTAACAAGCATTGGAGTTGGAGGGTACAAAACTGGTTACAGAATCGAACAAAAAAATTTTAAATAAGATTAATAAGAAATTTGTTTATTTTAGAAGTTGATTTTCAATGATATCGTGGTTTTATAATTTTATGCTGGAAATAGGCTGTTTACCTGAGGCTAACTCTGATTGATTTTAAGATTTTGGCATCACTCTTGTATCATCACTCTTACATTGCAATGTTTCATTACATTAATGTTTTATATTGCATAATTTTGAAATTGATTTATTAAGACAATTATATTCTAGTCTTTAAAATTCTTTTAAAAAATAAAATTCTGGGTTTAGTTCAAATTTTTTCTCTATATTGAAAAAATACAACTAAACTACATCAAGTCAAAAACCTAAATTTTATATTTTAATGTAGAAAAGATGACTCATATATGATTTGAAGATGACAAAAACATATGATTTGAAATAAATAATCAAATGCAAATTTAATTTGTAAAGTAGACCAGTGTAAAGAATTTCTTAACTGCGTCTCCTTGAAACTCATTTGTTCAGTAAAAATAACTGATTAAAAGATTACATACCCTAAAGATATTCTAATTTTACTTTTCGTCATCAGTTTTTTTCAAGAAAAAATTAAAACCCCTAGATTTTTTTATTAATCTGAAATTCTGTGAAATTTATTTTTAACTTTTTATCTTTATTATTTTGTTTTATATATAATATTATAATAATATCTAAGTAATATAATAATAAATATAATATATAATTTATATTATATTTACTCTTATATTACTTTTTATTTTTAACTTTTTCTGTGAAATTTTAACTTTTTTTATAATTATTTTTAATTTTTGTGGTGAGTGTTTCAGATTGGTCCGAAATCTTTAGTTTATGTTCTTAAACTCTTCTTGAGTATTTGCTCAGATATGTGTTAAAGAACCCAGTCTAATTGCATATGAAGTTTTTTATTTTAATTATGGAAATTTCATATTACTACAATGCCATATCGTTTAGAGAGGAGTTCCAAATTGGAAAGTTCCTGATAGCAATCAAGTTGGTCATCATAAATGTTAATTCAATGTTGAATATTTCTGTTAAAATTAGGTTATCAAATTAATAATCCCTCAAGAAAACATGAGTAAATACTGCAAAATAGGTATTCTGATTGCATTGATCTGTAACTTACTGGTAAAGTTACATAAGATGCCTCTTCATCTTGGATTCTAGATTAAATTTTTTATTTTTTCCTACTTGACAATAATGTTAGATAGCACAATAATGTTAGATAGCACAATAACTTTAAAAATAAATAAAATAAAAGGGCCGCTTTATTAGATAAGGAGAAATAGGGTTTGATAGTTTTCTGAACTTATATGAATTTTACCTCAAAGCTTTAAAGCAGTGATTCCTGGTCTATATCGACCCCAAGGGGTCAACAACAACCTGCAAAGGGTCCATGTCAAGTGAAAAAAAATTGGGGGTCCATGAAAATATTGGTTAACGATAGTGGATCTCATATAAGCAAGTATAGTAGTTACTTTTAATTTTGGCATTTCATGAATGGAATAAACAACATACACTGATAGTACCTATTTACGAGCATTATACTACCTTATAATATAAAGATATCTATCTATCTACATTCTACATAATTTATAAAAACAGCTATGAAGTAAAAATTTTATTAAAATTTAAGTTATTAGGATTATTTTTTTGATATATAATAACTGAATTATTATTATTAACTAGCAGTTGGCTGCAGCTCCTCCCGTGAACGTTTTTATTTTCTCTGCGTGTAAGGTTTTATTTTGTAACAGAAAAGTATTTTTCCACAGTAAATTGTAGCCTAGCCTGTGTCAACTCTTTTGTTATCTATACCTCCAACTTTATCTGTGCACAAGATCACAGAAATTTGTTGCTTAGTTTTTACGTGAAAACGTAATAAACAGACTGACAATACACTACTACGGTTTTGTATACAAACTTATTTCTTCAATTATAATATTAGTAGCGGAGTACAGGTCTTATAGTGCACTATTTTATTCCATTTACATATTAATTAAATTAAATTAGTTTGAATTTAATTAATAAATGTATAAAATTAACATGTTTTTTTTTCACACTACACTTCACTACAGTTAGAAATTTATATCTTTCACAGTGAGTAGCACTATACCAGCCGTCAAAAATGCATTTGAAGTTGATGAATTTACAAAAAATCAATATCAGGTAAGCAGGGGGTCTACCCAAAACAAAAAACATGGCAAGGGGTCTACTAGACAAAAAGACCACTGCTTTAAAGCAATAAAATTATGTGATTTATGGTTTTGAGCAAGTAATTTAAAACTACACGTTTCTCAGTTTTTAGAATTTTTTAAAATCTAATCTTATTGCAGTTTAAATATGTGAAGTGATTTGAATAACATTAAAAAATTTCCTTAACGTTAATGGCATTAAAATATAGATACTTATCAAAAATCTAAAAATTAATAAGTGTTTAGGTACTATTTAAATATTTTTCAAATATTGTTGATTGTATTGTCATAATTTTGTGTAAAAAGATTAATAGAGAATCTAAAAATACTGCACGTTTTATACCTCAAACTTTGATTAGGGGATGACCTTATATTTTACATATATCAAAAGATAGTGCTAAATAGAGTAAAATGTGTGAATGTTAATATGTGAAGTGATTTGAATAACATTAAAAAATTTCCTTAACGTTAATGGCATTAAAATATAGATACTTATCAAAAATCTAAAAATTAATAAGTGTTTAGGTACTATTTAAATATTTTTCAAATATTGTTGATTGTATTGTCATAATTTTGTGTAAAAAGATTAATAGAGAATCTAAAAATACTGCACGTTTTATACCTCAAACTTTGATTAGGGGATGACCTTATATTTTACATATATCAAAAGATAGTGCTAAATAGAGTAAACGTCCAGTATCAGTTTATTTGTGAAAATGAAATGAAAAGGATTAAAATCATATTAAAATTTTCCCTCCCTATCTCTAACCCTTCAATAGTTGAATTCCATCGAGAAAAGAAGGGCTTCTTAAATGTAACTTCATGGTTACTTAAATGTTAACTTTATATTAAATGTGTGACATTTAAATTTAAGTTAACATTTATGTAGCTCAATTTTATTTGTGTTTTAGTTTCAAAATTTTTTAACTATCTGTTGTAAAAAATTTAATATTGTATTCTTTATTTATTTATATTGAATCACAATATTAAATTTTTATTCAATTTCACTGTAATAATTATTTCGATTATGTTTTTCTCTTAAGATCTGGCAAAAAGAATCATCTGAATGTAAACAATGTCCCAATTGCAACACTGCTATTCAAAAAGATGGAGGATGTGATCACATGACATGTAGAACTTGCCATTCACACTTTTGTTGGGTTTGCGTACAAGAATTTCCAGATGCAAACGCTGTATACAAGCACATTCCTTTTTGCCCTAAACACCCCAAATGGTGATAAATATTGTTTTGTGACCCAATTTGTTATGTTAATTATAACTTGTTTTTCATGTAAGAACTTTTCTATTTACGTAAAATAGTATCTTAAAATGTAAACCCATCATGTAAAAATAAGCTTAAATTGTATCGATTTTTTTTTAATGTTTATAGTGTGTAAGGATAGGATAATTTTTTTATGAATAATTTTTATAATATGTAATATATAAGTGTGTGGCAGATATGATTACTTAAACACTTTAATTAGTTGTGGCATGTCCAATCATATAGGGATGGTTAAGTAATTCAAATTTTCTATAGCTCTAAATTCAGATGCAGAATATTCAGTGTAATTAATATGAACCAGGGCTGATTGTGCTCCGGAAAAAATCAGGATTTCTGGATTTTTCGCTAACAATGATCCGGTAGTTTCCGGAGATCAAAGGTCCATACGTTTCAAAAAATCATTAATCATAGAAGTTTCCGGAAATCAAATTTTTGAAGGTGGAACTTAACACAGTTTATTTTATTTGTTTGTAAGAGAGATACTTTATAAGCTTATAATCAAGATTAATATTCATTTTTTATCAGTAAATAGTTGTTATAATCATGAACTCAAGAAAGAAAGACATATTTGTAAATTTTAATTACTTCTCCAGGTTATCATAGGTATGTGTAAATGGTATAGGTATGTGTAAAATTTTAAGTAAACTAAGAAATATTGAGAAAAAGGAAAAAAACCTTGTCTAAATTTTTTTCTAATGTTTCGATTATAACTGAATTTTTTTTTTTTTTTAAACTCAAGAAATTTTCAGAAATTTTGACTTGGGCTCACAATCACCCCTGTATGAACTGAAATGAGCGTAAATTGTACCAGGTCTTTAAGTATTTGTGATTTTAGTTAACTTTAAATTTTTGTTTTGCAAAATATTGATTGCTAAACAATATTTTTTACTAAAATTGCATGTCTTTAAACAAAATGGAAATAACTACACCTTCATTACTTATACATCTTTGCGGCATGTCCAATCATTTAGAGTGAGTTAAGTCATTCAAATTTTCTACAGCTTTAATTTCAGATGCAGAATTTTGTGTTTATTTACTTTCAAATAAAATTAGTGATCATTTTACCGGATCTTAAAGTATGCATGATTTTAGTTACTTTAAATTTGTGGTTTGCAAAATATTGATTATTAAATAATATTTTTTACTAAAATTTTATATCCTTAAAGAAAATGGAAATAGCTTTTTCTTCATTACTTATACACCTTTGTGGCATGTCCAATCATTTAATTTTGCATGACTTTAGTTACTTTAAATTTTTGGTTTGCAAAATATTAATTACTAAATAATATTTTTTACTAAAATTTTATGTCTTTAAACAAAATGGAAATAACTATACCTTCATTACTTATTCATACATACCTTCATTACAATCAGATGCAGAATTACACCTTTGTGTCATGTCCAATCATTTAGAGTGAGTTAAGTAATTCAAATTTTCTACAGCTTTAGTTTCAGATGCAGAATTTTATGTTTATTTACTTTTAAATTAAATTAGTGACAATTTTACAGGATCTTAAAGTATGCATGACTCTAGTTACTTAAAATTTTTGCTTTGCAAAATGTTGATTACTAAACAATATTATTTACTAAAATTTTATGTTTTTTACAAATTATAATTAGCATCACTTCAAGTAGCATTTAAAATTTCATTCATCTTTTTGGAAGGCGGTAATGCTATCAAATGTAACAAAACCTTAATTCTTAAATATTCATCAATATTTTATGTGTTACATTATTTAATAAAATTGAATAAATGTAATAAATGTCAAAATATATTGAGGCGTGTATTTTTTAGCAACTTAAAAGTCTTGTGTTTCCTTAACGTTGTAAATTTTTATTTTTTTTTTTGAGCAGATATATACTTTTAGAAATATAAATATAGCAGGAAGATAAATATTGGTTCGATGAATTTCCACACAAAATTGAAACTACTTATTAAATCACAGATCCTGATTGATTTAGTATTGAACAGAAGTACTGCTTGCTAACACGTGAATAGCTCAGTTAAAACTATAATTTGCTATGAAGTTGTAATAAATTTTCATTTCACTGTGTATAAAACAAATTGTTTTCAATTTTTGTATTAGTTACTTTAAATTTAAAAATTATTCTATAATCTTATGTTTATGCTCTACATTTGTATTGTGCCTTATACTTTGAAATATTCATGTATTATATTATATATCATGTATTATATACAAAATATAATGTTATTATATTTTGTATATTTTCTATTTTCTTTTACACTTTATGTTTACACAAATCAAAAATATGAGCTTTTAGTGGAGAGAGTCATAAAAAAGGTTAAATATTTTAAGTCTATTAAGCTAGTCTACATTATTTGCCAAACTTTGAAATATCTTTGTTGATTACAAAACATTGTAAAATATTGTTATTTTTACATAGTGAACATTATAAAAATGTAAGAAATTATATATCTTTTGGTAAAATTGTCATTTAAATATCACTTTTATGAAATAAACATTGTGTACAACGAAAGAGAATTTGTTTATCATTTTTTTACATAATTTTACTGTAATTAAAAGCACCTAAAATTTTAAAAAAATGATTTTATTGACACTTAGTGGGGGGTATATAGAAAATTATGTCAACAGTTAAACAAATATAATGAACGTGTAAGCTAATATTGACCATATCTAGGAAAAGTAAGCATGAGCATTGAAGTTGGATAAATAATAATAATTAGATAAATAGCTATTTCTTAATTCTATACCTAATAACTAAAAATGAGTTTATTGAAACAATTTGAAAATACTTATTTCTATTTTCTTTTTTTTTTATAAAATAAAGAAAAAGAAAGTTTATTATTATTTATTAAAAGTAAGATACCGAGTGAAGTATTTAGTTTTGTTAATTATTTATTCATAAATGGAGAGAAAAAAAAAAGACGGTTTAAAATGCATTCTGGGAAATTTTGCATATGCAAGGAGTAGGAATGCACAACCTGTTACACGCCCAAGCTACTAAACGTGACTTTTTTTCTTCTTTTTTTTGTGAAAACTAAAAAATAAAAGTATTTTGAATTGCTCATTTAAGTTTTTTTTTAATACGCTTAATTAGTGCAGATTCTATTATAAATCTGTGTTGTTTCTGGATAACTTTTTCAACGGTAACTGCTACGAAATTCCGAATACTTGTTTAAAAAAATCCAATATTTTTAATGCGTTACGCGAATTTTGAATTTGAGTAATCACTTTTAGATCTTAAGTGACGTTTCGATCGTTTTTTACCATTTACGACTACCTATTTCCATGTGATTTTTAAATTCCTATACATTTATTAAGACTTTCGAGTTATAAAAAGCCCATTGAATTGACGTTTTATTTGTGTCGATTTCTTTGTAAATCTGAAGGATTTTTTTAAAGACAGTCATTGCTACGTTTTTCCGCCTGATTTTGAAAAAACTGTATTTTTACTATACTATATTATTACAATACGAGAGTTAAAAATCATTTTTGACGAATTAAAGCTCTTATTTAAACAATATTTTTTTGACGCGCTTCGTTTTCATCGTATCCAAGTTATTTTTCAATCACTTTTTCGCCAGTTTTTACGATGCTTCTTACGTGGTTTTAAAAATTCATAATTTTGTTAGGAGTGGCTGGTTATAAATCACGTATTCAAATAATTACTCATTGTCGCGCATTGTAAATTCGATCGATTTTTACCCCTGCAATTATTGCGATGTTTCTTTGTGATTGTGGCATTACGAAGCACAAATTTCTAATCGCGCATTTAAATAATCACTTTTTGAGATTTTCACCGAAATGTAAGTTCTTTTTCATCGTATATTTTTTTTTCGACAATTAGTACCATGCATTTGTGCTATTTAGAATCCCGATATTTGAAAACAATTTTATTTCACACCTCGAAAACCGGAGTAAAACACGAATTTTTAAACTGTTCCCGGTTTTATAATCGAAAGAAAACGTTCTATTTAAAATTCATAAAACTTCTAATAATTCAAGAAATAGAAATATCTGAAGTATAATAAACATTAAATCATACTTCGTATAAGTAGTATAATTTTATGTTTTATAGTAAAGATTAAATTATACTAAAACACTGAAGTATAAAATCCCAAATAAACATTGAGTTTTATTTTGTACAATAATGGTTTTGTTTAATTCTTACAGAAAAATTTTAATTAAAATCTTTTATTTAAATATATATTACTCATTACAATATGTATTTTTTTTTTTTTTACACTTTCATTCTGTGAGCATTACAGTTCTTTTTTTCTGTCAGAAGTTATGTTTTTTTCATTTAATATATTATGTATATATATTGATAAATCAATTAATGATAAAAAGGGAAAAATGTTTTTAAAAAAATATCTGCTTTTTTTTTTTTTTTTTTTTTGGATGAATTCTAATAATTAAAAGTTTTTACTTTTTTGCAACTATGATACTAAGTTTACTGATAAAAAAAATTTCATGCTTAGAATACTAATTTTTATATAAAAATTCACCTCATTACTAAATATGCGTGCGGCCCTTCGTTAATCAACTTGCTGTGCATGTGTCCTTTCACTCAAAAAGGTTGTACTATTGAGTTTCAAATAAAACTTCAATATCTTTAATCACTATACTCCAATAATTTTTTGTCTTGGGGGGGGGGAGGTCATTCAAAAAAATGATAATAATATCCAGTATTAGGATATAAAAATTTTTAACATTTTAGAGTGGTGTTGTACGGAATATCTTATTAAAATCTTGAAGTCGTAATATATTCATTGTGACTCGCAATGGTAACTAAGAATCATATTTTTAGTCCAAAGCCAAAGTAGCTAATTAATTAGTGTGCAATGTTAATTGATTACTTAAACCCTCTCTTCTCTGAAAAGCATACTCTTCTCTCTTTTTGAAGAATCTTTTTATTGAATATCGAAACTGGGAGAATACACGCAGTTAGAAAAATATCGTATCACCTCTTTGAAAATATTTGAGTAGTTAGAAAAAAAAAAAAAAAATAGTATTTGAGCTCTTATTTATGAAACTTCGATTATCCAGAAATAGTTTAATGCAAAAAATATTTTTTATTGTTTTAATTTAATGAATTTTTTGAAAAATTTTAAATTGAAAACTATAAAAATTTTTTTTTACATACTTTTAAACTACTTAAGTTTAAATGACAAAATCTAAAACTGGTACACATAAGTTGAATACATATTCCAAAAAATTTAAATAATGTATTTTTAAAACTTCTTTTTTCTTCAAAAATACCTCATTTCTTTTGCGTTTTATATTCTGTCATTCAAATTTATTTAAGTTGTTAAAAAATATGTGAAAATTTTTATACTTTTATAATTGCAGTTCACAAATTTTTTCAATATCAAATTCTATGTTATAATCTCTATGTCTGTTGTGGGTATCGACTTGTCTAAGAAGTAAAGGTGGGTTAGCATGCATTATGTTTTTTTTTTGGGGGGGGGGCGGACTTATCGACAATGCAAACCTTCATCCATCAAAAGGTACCTCAAGATTGAACAACTTTCATCTATGAAAAGGTACCCCAACATAGAGTCGAGTTAACATGTCGTATATACTAGTGAATTGTAATTTTGTAGTGGTAGATACGCTACAGTACTCTCCCACTAGAATTATAGCAGTGATAGAATTCGATACATGGATACCATTAGTTGCTGTATTTGTGACAGACCAGGCGAGCTGGATTAAGGTCACCGGGTTTTGAACATTAGTCATGAGAGTTGTATTAAGATCATGGTCGTAGTCGCTCCTGTGTTGCCTTTAGCAGCCGGGTGTATGCATGTTGACGTTGTGTGTGATCGAGACGAGACTGAGTGGCAACAATGCGAGGAGGTGGATAATGTCGGTCACAAGTCAACTGTTCCATGTGAACCATCCATCGAAGTAGGCGTTACTGTGTAGGTAGGCGTGTTCATATCGAAGTGGGCGTTACTGCCAAGGTAGGCGTATTCACATCACGTCTGAAGGTCACCAATGTGGGGAGCGGAGTTATCGACAGTGCAAACCTTCATCTATCAAAAGGTACCTCAAGATGGAATCAAGTTCTAGTCCTGTCGGTTGGTCGGGGTGCCTGAGGCCGGAACGGCCCTTTACCCCTTCATCTTGTGATGAGGATCCTTGAGGTCCTTGAAATCTAAAAATGAAAGTAGAGAAGGAATCAAGTTAGCATGTCTTTAAATACCACTGAATTGATGTTTAATAATCATAGTGGTAGTTACGCCACAATGTTTACCACATTGTCATCTCCCTAACTTTGGTCTTCAGGTATTGTTAAGCCTTCTTTTTCATGACTTCCTTGGCTGGCAATTTGCTGTTGTAGGACTGTTGCTTAAAGATAATTATTGAACTTTTTTGTAATATTTTTCGGGATTTTATAAATAAGGGCAAAATTGCATCGAGTCACCCATTTCCAGAGATGGGGGGCAAAAAAAAAGCTACCTTATTTAGGAGATTAACATTCCGAATCTATCGAGGGAGGGAAAAAAAATCTATGTTTATTTGGAAAAAATACGTTTGTTTGTTTCCGTAACGTTATCTTCCATAACTAATTGATTAGTATATATACCTAAAACCCTCGAGCCTTTAAGATTGCATTTTGAACTGTGGAAAAAATAGTAATTACATTGAAAGGTAATGTAGTACATAATATATATATGTTACTTCTATATAAACATTGTAAATATCTAATGCATACGCAAATTGGCGTAAGTATAGCATAAAATTCAAAATGTTAATTTAACAGTAACATTCTTCAAAACTATTTTTTTTTGTTTTTTTTGTTTAAGGAAAAAATTATCATTTCTTGATATAAAATATTGTAATTGTTAAAATTTTATAATATATTTTACTTTATATATTTATAATATGAAATAAGTTGTAACAATTTTAATTATAATTAAAATTATTAATGTTAAATGCAAATTATTAGGGTCTGGCTGGAGGTTGGCGTTATGACTAACGGCGTCTGGCTTTCTTAAAGGATAAACAAGGATATCTATTCATAAATTTCCTATGAAGGGTCCAGAAACAAAATATAAACATAAAACCTGATAAAAACATATTTTTAAAAATACTGATTCTGGACGATTTCTTAAAAAATAGCGCTGGTCACAATTGGATACCTACAAGCGACGATTCAGAAGCCAATCAGGTTAGGCACACGCTTGATGTCGTTTAGGTATCCAATTAAATCTGATTTATAAATCAGGTGGTTGAGTCTTATCTTTTCTTCTCGTGTTGCAAACAACAACGGTTGATTCTAAACAAAATTAGTTTTTCGAAAAAGTTTTTGATGATTCACGTTAAAAATCGTTTCAATTCAGCTAGTTCTCAATTCTCCAATATTCAACAAGCTTCACGAAATAAAGGCTTATTAATAAGTATTTTTTAACAATGGTAGACACCAATTACTGCAACCACTTGACGCTAATTGGGTTGATTAGTTATGCATCCTTAATTATATTACATACTGTTTTTCCAGTTGCCAATATTTTTTTTTTAGTTTTATGTTACAAACTTTTCCAGTATCTGAAAAAAAAGTGGACTTAGGCCAATTTTAAAGTATGCAGTGCGCTGCATTCCTTAAAAATGTATATAGGAATATAAATGTATAAAAATTTTGCTGTCACCCGAACTACATATTTTCATTAAATCTTTGAATTTGATTTAATTGACTAAGGTGAAGATCATCATCTTTTACTAAGAAAAAGAAGAATGATTTCCTAGCTTTTATTTTCATATGCATTTCGGTAATTAACCTTTTTAAGTTGACGATAATTTAAAAAAAAATAAAAATAAAAAATTGATTTGTTAAGGAAAAAGATCTTTAATTTGAGTTCTAAAATCATTTCGGGTGAGATTTTGAATTGTTAGTAATGGCTTAGTAACTATGGCAACACTTCCATCACAATATATTCTTTCGTGTGGCGTAGACTATTCGTGGTTTTTAGCAATATTGATACATTCAGCGTGGGTGATACAGTAGTAAGTAATATAATTGTATAAATTTTGAAAATAAATATTTTATTGAAAAATTAAATCATTTTAAAAAATTTGCTTATTAGAAATTATCTGTAGAGTTGGAAATTATCTATACAAGTTAAGAATGTTCTTTTTCTTCATGTTTCAAAAGATTTTTCGTTTTAAATCTTTTTTTTTTTTTTTTCATTTAATGAATCTAATTTTTATGAATATAGATGAGGAAAAAAACGAAATCAAAGCAAACAAAAAATAAAAGTTAATATGAGAAAAAACTTATAAGTGAATAAAAGTGAATAAAAAAAAACTTATAAACTAACAAAAATGTGGAATTATACCGTAGTCTAATATACCGTAAATGTGGAATTATACCGTAGTGCTTCTGGCGCAGTTTTTTTTAAAAACTTTAATTCAAATAATAAGTTACATGCTTAGTATGAAGTTATTTTTTAGTGCCTTTGAACTACTATCTCTTATTAGCGATAGTCGTTAGGTTTAGTTCATAATTTCAATTACAGGCTCTTATTACAAAAGTAATTCTTAACAGAACGCGAAAAAAAAAGGTTACATAATGATAGACTTTCTGATCTAATGTTAAGGTTTTCATCAGGGGTGGATTACCCATTAAGCCAGACTAGGCCATGGTCTGTGGCCCTCAATGATTAGGGGACCCTTTAAAAAAAATTTTGAAAATAAATTTAAAAAAATTAAGAAAAACAATGATTTTTTTAAAAAAAAATCTATTTCAAATATGAATTTTTTTAGTTCTAATTTAACAAAATAAAGTAAAATTTAATTTATTATTATTTATTTTTATTTTAAATATGCTTTCATAAATGAAAAGATATATAAATACTTTAATATTTGAATAAAAAAAAAATATACGAGAAAAAAAGTTGATCTAAGGACCCCAAAAATTTGAATGGCCTAGGGCCCCGCCGTACGCTTAATCCGCCCCTGAGTTTTATGCAGTAAAATGTTTTCTCCATAGCACGAAGAATCAATTTAAGTTATTATATAATATTGAAGCTCTAAAATATGATGTAAGTGCTGCGAAATTTATTTTAAATTTCAAAGCACAAATGACTTAATTAAAATCAACCACATGCGCACTAACACGCAAAAACGAATTTTTTTGTAAATTAACTTCTGTTTCTTATTCGGACTCATAATATTTAAAAAATGGAAAATAGAATATAGAAAGATTTTGAAAAGCGTTACGGTTTTCCCTTAACAAAACTAGTTGCCTCGTTTAAGAAAGCCGTATCTCTCATCATTATTATTATTTTTTTTACTTATAGCCATACATTTGGAAACAATGAAACGAATTAAGCAAATTTGCATAGCTATATATAAAAGTATAGGTTTCAACTAAAGATAGTTGCATACATGCAGAATAAAGTTGTTGAATTTGATCAATTGTTAACTTTCAAAGGCCTTACTTTTAATTTACCATTTATACAGTTCATTTATATTCCAAAGATAATTAATAGCAGTTTTTTATCACAATTATTTTTATTAGGTTGGACAATGTCACAAAGCGTTCAAAAAAGTAAAAATTTGGTGAAAAAGTAAGTACGAAAATTTTTCCATTTTATTTTTATTACGATTAAAAAATCTATTTGACTGAACTTCACCAACTAGTTAATTTAGCATTTACAAACACAGCAAAGCGAAAGTGTTAATTTTAATAGGGCGTACTTGAATTGTCTAAAATTGAATTGCAAATTGTTTAATGTTAATATTTTTCAATGCCCTGGTAAAGTAAAATTAGCTCGATTTTTCATTTCCTACACTTATTTATAGTTAAAATTATACCGATATTAAAACGTTTATTTAATTAGTTTTATTTTTGTCTTACTCTATCCTGTAGATAATTAAAAACATGTCCATGAGGCAGTTTTTGATATATTGTTTTTAAGCTTTATTTTGCGACTGTGAAAGTGACGTAATATTAATGGCATTTTCCAAGATATGTTATATAACTTTTGTTATAACTTTTTGTTTTATTATGTCAAAATTCTTCTTAGCTTAACTTATTTGATTAAAACAAAATTAAAACTGATTAATATTTCGACCTGAGAGGAGTTTTAAAATAGTTATGTATTTGATTAGTATTTGATGCTGTTCCTATGAATAATTTTTTTAATTGATATTAGTGGTGATGTTTTCAAATTATATTGTAACGCTGGTAACATGATGAATTTTCTTTCAACTTTTTGTGCCTCTTTGTGTCTAAGAATTTTCATTGCTGTACATTTTTCATTTGCACTTTCTTTTCTATTTTTTGTTCTTGTTTATTATTTTTGTCACCTGCGTAGTTAATGAAATTGATTTCCAACTGAATTAAGGCATCAATTACTTTTTATTTATTCATATTCGGTGCCTGAAAAAATTTTAAATAATTTTTTTTTTCTTGATTGCGTTTTAGTGAGATTTTCGGCGTATGACATATACGGCACCTGTGGGGGCTTTGCTGCCTTTTTCCAAAGGTGGTTGTAAACCGCACAAATAGATAAATTTAAAAGGAGAAAAAATGGCCATCGAAGGCCCTGTAGCATTGTAAAAGCTATTTGCAAAAAAAGTCTTTTTTTTATTAATGTTAAGAAACTGTGTAATAACAGTGCAAATAACTATTATTTTTTGAAATCTTGAATTGCTTGCATGAATATTTAACGTCAGAATAAGTTTGAAGAAAGACTAGTATCTATATATTTGAAAGTAATACTTAGATTGCTTGCTTGAAAATTTAACGTCAGAATAAGTTTGAAGACAGCCTAGTATCTATATATCTGAGATTAATTTTTGAATTGCTTGCTTGAATATTTAACGTCAGAATAAGTTTGAAGAAAGCCTAGTATCTATATATCTGAAAGTAATTCTTGAATTGCTTGCTTGAATATTTAACGCCAGAATAAGTTTGAAGAGAGACTAGTATCTATATATCTTAAAGTAATTTTTGAATTGCTTGCTTGAATATTTAACGTCAGAATAAGTTTGAAGAAAGCCTAGTATCTATATATCTGAAAGTAATTCTTGAATTGCTTGCTTGAATATTTAATTTCAGAATAAGTTTGAAGAAAGACTAGTATCTATATATCTGAGAGTAATTGCTTGCTTGAATATTTAACGTCAGAATAAGTTTGAAGAAAGACTAGTATCTATATATCTTAAAGTAATTTTTGAATTGCTTTCTTGAATATTTAACGCCAGAATAAGTTTGAAGAAAGACTAAGTATCTATATATCTGAAAGTAATTCTTGAATTGCTTGCTTGTATATTTAATTTCAGAATAAGTTTGAAGAAAGACTAGTATCTATATATCTGAGAGTAATTGCTTGCTTGAATATTTAACGTCAGAATAAGTTTGAAGAAAGCCTAGTATCTATATATCTGAAAGTAATTCTTGAATTGCTTGCTTGAATATTTAACGCCAGAATAAGTTTGAAGAAAGACTAGTATCTATATATCTGAAAGTAATTCTTGAATTGCTTGCTTGAATATTTAATTTCAGAATAAGTTTGAAGAAAGACTAGTATCTATATATCTGAGAGTAATTGCTTGCTTGAATATTTAACGTCAGAATAAGTTTGAAGAAAGACTAGTATCTACATATCTTAAAGTAATTTTTGAATTGCTTGCTTGAATATTTAACGTCAGAATAAGTTTGAAGAAAGACTAATATCTATATATCTGAAAGTAATTCTTAAATAATTTATACTCACTGAAGTAGTGGCCACAGTTGGTGTCTCTAACTTGGATATCTTCTCTAGTCTTGCTTTAGTTTATTTATTCTTCTTTATGTGCTTTTCTTCAGATTTTCTATTTAGACTATTTAATGTACTTCTATTCCTTAGAAATGTTCCACTGCCAATAATTTTGATTGATAGCCACTCTACTGCGGAAAAATATGATTCTTATTTAAAAACTTTAAGCGAGGTAAGTTGTGTCACTGCCGTGTGTTTAAAATTTAAGGGAGGGTTATGTTAATTGATCAAAATGTTACCATTCATAAATATATTTCGAAATTAAACAAGAGTTAAATTTGAAAATAATTAAAATAAAGCTTTCCCGCGACAACCCATTGTGGGCCAGATTCACATCTTCTTAACTCGCATCCTCCACCAACAGCATGATGGTGGCAATGTGGTTAACATTGCGCACCCACCGCCTTTACAACAAGGGGATCTGCATTTTACAAACAATTTTTTTAAAAAAATTAAAGTTAATGACTTTAAGATCTTTGTATCATAGTCGAGCGGTGAGATGGAGTACGATTTTTATCCATTGCAATACCATATCCAATATTCCTCACACGTATATGATTTTTAATTCACTGTATGAGATTAATCAATGAAGAGAAACAAAGGGATGAGTCAGTGAGGGAGAATAACGAATTCAGTCAGAGCAATGCTGCTGGAGGCAACAGGGCCAAAAAGGAACTATAAAATCATTCGTAAAGGTAAGCGAGCTATCCGCTTTGGCGACTATTACTGTCATAAACTTCGCTTAGCTTATCATAAACTTGTCATAGCTTCCCTTCGCTTACTCATACGCATATATCTTTCAAGTATCTTTTCTAACATTTGTTTTTAGTATATTTATAGCAAATATAAACTGTATCTTTGTTTTGAAATTCGAGAATATAGTTTTATCACCTTAATTATCTAAGCAGAGAAATGTAACGACAGTGAAATTTGAAGAAATAAATTAAAAAAAAAAAAAAAATTGTTCTTAGTAGTATTTTATTTATTTGAACAGTGGATCCAATTTTGAGTATACGACTACCAATAATCAAATCCATACCATTGTAATTTTGTACCCAATCGAAACACAAGGACAAGGAAACTCCTAGGGCCGGGATAGCCTGGTCACTAGGGCGCTGGGCACATGTTCGTGGGTTCGAACCCAGCCGGTCGAAGACTCCCCGTGCAATAAACTGACGACTGATGTAGTAAATGGCGTTAAATCTGTCGAGTCGCAAAGTCATTCATGTTCCCATAACAAATCAATACTTTTGAGGGGATTGGAGATTGATCGTTCTCTGACTCAGGTCAAAATTAAGATATGTGGATGAATGAATAGATGTACGAATGGGTCCGCCCTATAAACGGGCTTGACGCATGGTGTGGCAGAAGTCGAATTCTTGGCCATCGATGGCACCATTGGAAAACAAGAACATTCGCTCTCCTCTGCCTTAAGAGACATACAAAAAAGACAGAGAGAGAGAAGGAAACTCCTGGATGAAGTATTGGGATAAATTTGCTTCCGTGGAGGACTTTTTGATGCAATTAACCCACATTTGCGTTACATGGTGAGAAAAATCACGAGAACCTCACACTGTTAGTCCGCTGGCAAAGGGATTCTAACCCATGATCCATCGACCATTAATTATATTTTACATCAGCACTCACTGTGGTCAGCGTGAGCTGGTTGCGGAATTCATATCGACCATCCAACACTGGGATTCGAACCCGGATTACCTTATTGGGACGCGAGTGCTCTACCCCTTGAGCCACCACGGTTTCTTAAGTAAAATTTCTTAGAAAATAAGTTAATTATATCAATCTGAAGAACAGACACGACAGTTTAACTATGCAGGGTGTTTCGCACAGAACGTCTTTTATATATAATTTTGCATGTTTGTATTCAATGAAATGATAAAATCTATGGTTGTTAGGGATCACAATTTAATATTTAAACAATAACAAAAAGAAAGTAATTAAGTCGAAGCTCGATGTAACGACCCTTACGGGTGTTATAATAGGTGGTTACATCGTGAGTACACAAAAATATAGTTAATATTAACTCACAGCTAAAAAAAATAAAATACCTGAACAATATTTTACAATTTATAAAATACCTGAATCTATTTTACGAATTTTGAAATTAACAATACGAATTTTGAAATATACAATAAAATTGGTGGCCTTTTTTTTTTTTTTTTTTTTTACAAAAATAAATACTTGAAAGAATTCCCTTGGAAATAATATTTAATAGAAGAAAAATGATAAATTGTTTTGGCGCTGCTATTTTCGATAAATAACCAATGCAGCAAAAAAACTGCGAAGACCACAAGTTTTATTCGAAAATAGACCACACAAGAAGGCTGGCATGTCTTAAAAACATTGAATACAATTTACAATCAAGAAAATTATGATTGATATATTTATCGTATCCTTTGAATAGAAGATTACAAATTAAAAATGACCTTAAAATACGACAATTAGGATAAGAATTTAATGGTTTATGTCACTCTTCCTTCATTCAAAGGGTATTCAAGGTGTTTCACATTTATTGTATAGTAACATCAAAGGAAATAATGGTTTAAATAATTTCCTTGAAAATTTTTCTAAATCAACTAACTAAATTTAGATCGCTATATTGAAAAGAACAGTTCAGTTCGGACGTTTTAATTAAAATAACATTGCTTCTATGGAATAGCAAACGGGACTTCATGCATCATTCTTATAATGAAAGGGTCGCTGTAATGGTGGTCGTAATAAAGAGCGTAGACTGTATTATCAAAATCTGATTGTTCGTTAAAGAGATCGCTCCAAACAAAGGATGAACATAAAAACTCATAATGAATCTGAAAGATGATTCTTAACAAAAGGAAAGCGAATTCTTTAACTATACTATTCCATTATAGTATCATTTGGTAAACAAACTGGTTTTTTGTTTAGTTTACCTTCGCTTTGCTCTACTCGACCTCGATAAAGTTTCTTAATAGTATGATAATATGTTTATTTACGTAAATATTAATTTTTAAAACCTAGTTTGCTTATTTGTCGGCTTCAGTTTTTCCAATGATTAAAAAAAAGTATAATTTAAGGTTGATCATAGCGAAATACCTATTTAAGTATTAAACCGGATTTTATCCCTTACTTTAAAATTCTTTTTATTTAAATACGAAGAAAAAAAATGATACGAAATATCTATATATCAAGTCATAGTTAATTTGATTTCATGAATTTAATATCTTCTAATAATACTTGTAATTTTCCTAATAATAAAAAATCTGCTAAATTTTTTTCTTCTTCAAAATATATAAAACTGTTACAATTTTAATTTTCTAATGTATGTTGGTTTAGTGAAAATCACTTAAATAATCTATTTAGGAGTACCCACGAACCATCAAGAATTTTAATAATGAGAAAAAATCAATTCAAGTCAAAAAGAAAAACCTTCTTGCCTTTATGGAACAAATTAAAGTCGATGTAGAGGTAATTTTCTTCTTCTTTTTCTAGGTACAGTTAATGTCTTAAGCACTTTCATCTAACATTTTTAAATAAATAATACATGATAACTTTTTAAATAAAAATATTGAAGGTGTGTAGTGTACTGCAACACTTAAAAAAAATTTACTTGTATAAAATTACAAATATAGTAATTTGATAAAAATTACAATATTTGTAAAAATTTTTAGATATTGTAAAAGATTATTTATTTTATCAGAAAATACTTATAAATAAATACCGTAACGCAAATATATTTTTTTCTTTTGCTTCTTCATTCATTTTTAAACTGTTTTGTTTTCTACGAATTAGAAAATAGAAATAGAAAGACTCAGTGCAAAATACTGCTAAAATTAAGAATCGGGTCATGGATAGATAATTGGAGAAATCGGAAACACAAAAATTAACTCGAATGAATAATATGACAGTTATTGAAATAATTTAACATGAAATTAATTTATTACATTTGAATGTAATTTAACCAATATTTAATTGAACGATTGAAAAAGACCATAGAAAATTTCACAAGGAAACAAATCTTTTTTATTTTTCTTGCATGAGATTTTTTAAAAGTGATTTTAGATACTTCCGTGTCGTTGATTTCAAATCTGCAATCAGTTTCTACAGACAGTTTATAGTTTTTACCTCAATTAACAGTTACAGTTACTAAGCTACAGTTTTTTTTCCTTAACTGAGTAGGTTACAGGGGATCGCTTAAATGCTGCGATAAACTTCTAGGGGAGTCAAAAGCACATTAAAATTGCATAGTAACCCATGCCCGAAAAGTTGTCATTCACGACAGCGATAGGAGCGCTTCCCTGTTATGTTTCTTCGTGTGCTACTGAACAGGTAATAATAAGGAAGCGCCCCTAGCAGCGTACGATGATATTTCTGGGCGTGAGTTCCTATACAATTTTAATCCTCATGACGTGGCCTAACTCCCTTAGAAGTTTGTCGCAACATTTACGTGATCTCCTGTTATATATAACGTTTTTAAACTTGTACATTTTGATAAAAAAAAAAAAAAGACTAAAAATGACGTTTGAAAAAAAGATCTGTAACTTTAGGAGCAAAACTAATTTCTGATTTGAAATCCCAACACCCGAGTTAGGTAAGATCAAGTATTTGTATAAATGCAATAAAAATTTTGTTCCCCACTGTTACACAAATAATTGGAAAAAAAAAAATCGAAATTTTGAATTATTTTAAAGTGAGTGAAGTATTGTAAACGTGATTGTTAAATAAAAATAGGAAATAGTGCATGAAAATCTAATTCGTGAAATAATTTCGGGTATTTAATTTGTAAATTAGCAGTAAGATCTAATCGGTGAGAAAATTTATTAATGTATTAACTTGTTCAAAATTTAAAAGTAGAAAACGTAGTTGGATAAAGGATTAAATACCTTTCTTATCGACAAGGATTTAAAAAAATATTTATTAAGAGTGGTTGTTAGGATGCATAGTGCACTTACAGTTCATTCATATAAAAAATAAATATGCAGACTTAAATGATTGTGAAAGAACAAAAATAATATATTTTTAATCGACAACAGTAGAAGTAAATACTAATTCGATTATCATTATAAATAATGTTTACTGGTATAAAAATTTTGATTTAAACTTTTGCTTTATTTTAGGAAATGAAACTTGCTGTTATAGAATTGAAAAGTCTCCATGCAAAGGAACAGGATTTTGCCAGTGAAAAAGAAAGAGAAATTAATTTGTAATGATTTATTTTAACACTAATGGCAAATTTTTAATGATATTGTTTCCTTTAAAACTATATGTAGTTGTTAATGGCGTTAAAAATGCGCAATATAGTACGCCACTCATTTATTGAAAATTGTTAAAGGAGAATCTGCTTTTGTGGAAAATAACAAGTTTAAGTAAATTTCGATGCCTCGTCTACATAAAAGCTTTTCTAAGTTTCAGACTTTCATGGTAGTTAGATTTTTTCGGGTTAAAAATAGATAAATGATGAAAATCTAATAATTGCGACATATATTCAAATAAATAATTCTAAATTTGGCAGAAATAACATTTGTTCGAACCATTAGTAGCAAAACATATAAGCAATAACGTAGCAAAGCATTACGTAATGTAACAACTATGTACTCAGTAATGGGAATTAAGGAAGTGTTTTTTTTTTAAAATTTAGGAAAAACTTTTCTATATATTATTATTAAACATACTTTTATTGTAAGAATAAATATACTTCTTTTCATTTTATTTATTTATTTTAGGTTGGACATTCAAATGGAAGAATCTGAAAAGCGTAAGCAAGATTTTAATGAGTGTATTGAAAAATACACATATATGAGGGATAAACTAGACTTTTTAGCCAAATCTAACGAGGTAACAAAAAACTATTAGATGGGTCTATTTTATAAAAATATTTAGCTTTGTTAAAACTAAGTAAATGGTTAAAACAAATAAATATCATTGTAGAATTTGATATTTGATGCATTTATGCGAAATATTAATCGCTTTTACACTGTTGAAATAAAAAGACAAACTTTTTTTTGCTTGCAATAAAACAATTGGACAGAGTATTATCCGATATACAACAAATATATGGAAGAACAAAAATAGACACAATCTGTACCCTGAATAAGACTATACTTACAATGGGTAAACAAAGAAATTTAAAAAAAAAAAAAAAAAAAAAAAAAAAAAAAACAGGATTGGGCTAAGCTATGATGTTTTTCCCTTTAATTGTTTTCATTAGTGTAATTAAATACAAAGTTAATATAATGCTCTTAAAATAGCCTCGGCATTTTTTTTTATACTTAAAAATGTAATATCTAATTTTAGTTCGAGCATTTTTAACAAATAATTTTAGTGTCCCTTGTAAAAATTTTCTAGTAAAATACTAACATTAAAAGTTCTTTTATGTAAATAAATATTATTGTAAATATTCTTTATTAACATTTGTTCATTAATTTTTTATGCTTTTAATTAGTTATTTAATTATGCTTTTAATTTAATGTAATGTAATTTTCTTTTCTTTTTTTGTGTTTTTTATGGTCAGTGAAAATATGTTAAGCTTTTGATATTAGTTAAAGTAAAAAATATTGCTAGTTTCTTTAAAATTATTGATAACCATTTCATATTCTTCATATTTTTATAGAAATAATTAGGTTGGAAGTTCTACTATCGTTGTTTATAAATGAATCATTCAGTTAAAGAAAAAGAAAGAAAAACTAGAAAAATTCAGGAATTATAATATTGCACGGAAATTTACTGGTATTATCAGTTGTTAAATTGTGAAAAAAAGGAAGAAAAAAATTTAAAATTTTCCTAGCGTTTTTAAATTAATAAGAACAGCATCTCGAAGATTTTATTAGCAATATAATGCTTAAAAGATCTACCATACATTTTAAAATAAATTAAGGAAAAAGATATGAACACTGGATATTTCAGGAGATAAAAGACTTCACGGGCTTAAAAGTTAATCGAAATCCTGATCTTCTAGAATTTTGGGACATTAAAAACGTTGCTATGCGTCAATTTGTTTGAAAAATGCTATTAATTTCGCATCGATGGAATAAGTTAAATAATGTACTTCATCATATTACATTTATTACCGTTCATCCTTCTTTAGATTAATGGGTAACTGCTTGTCTGGGAAGTAAAGGCGGCTGGCACGTGATGTCGACCCATTGCTCCCATTAAGTTAACTTCCATGACCCCCTGGTCCAAAACAGACTGTTTCGAGGATGCTTTTATTTGTAGGTCTTCAAAGGTGGAAAAAAAAATTTTTTTTCTTTGCAAAAAATTTAAAACAATTATGTTGATTTAATAGGGCAAATTTTATCAATCTTGTAAAATTAGGTATGGTTGACGAACTATAGTTGATGTTCTGTTTCCTACTTCTAATGTTGATTTTTCTGTTAACTATGATTTAGCTATAAAATATAAAAATATTTATATACATATCGGAGTTAATTAATATCAATGCGTATACCTAATTTATAATTTTATTAACAACAATGCTCTCTTTTTTAAATAAAAAAAACATCATCGATCGAACAAACATCGCTTTTAAGGAAATGCATTTAATTACCGTTAAACTTTTTTATTCATATAATTTTATATTTATTTTAGTTTGAAAGCAATTTGTTTTTGTAGTTCTGAACTGCAAAATTATTACCGACTCCAAATATAGTTGTATTAATAATATATTTTTTTCAAAAGGTCTAAGTTTAAATCAATACATTGTAATTTAAATATTTAAAAATGAGTGCTTGAAAGTAGAAATAAATATAAAGATCGTTAAAAAATTTTAACTTAAAAATTGTGTAAATCGTAAAATTGTTGACTATTTAAAAAAAAAATATATATATTTTTAAATTTTTGATATTTTATTGTAATGTTGCAAAAGTTCGTGCTTGATTGGAAACTAATTCATATCATAAAAAAATAGTATTCAGAAATTATACTAATGTACTCGCCACCATTTTCTTTTTCTGTCTCACAATGTTTAACATGTTTTTGAATTCCATCTTTAGAGGAATTGTGGGTATTTCTCTGAAAATATTTATCAATGGTATAGAATCATTTTTTTCGACGTTTAAATTTCCTTGTATAAACTAAAACAGTTGAACATTTGAAAGGGGTAGGTCAGGGGTATATGGAGGATGATAGAGGACTTCCTATTTCAAATTCTTTAAATTTTTTTAGATCTAGCGAATAGAATTGTCATGAAAATCAAGGATGCATTTTCGCAAGTTGACCGTTTGCTTCAAGAGTTTAAACATTTATCTGAATTAGTTGTTCCCAGTATTTTCCTGCTGTTAATACATAATATAAGCAAGCTCAATTTTTTATATTACTAATACTATGATTGTTTTGCAGTTTGAAAACATTAGAAGCTTAGTGCGACATTATCTCCTTGTTCAGTCCTTTAATGAAGTAATTATACTTTTTTTAACTACTAAGTTTTTTACTCAAATTATATTTGATGAAATAATTGAGGTTAAAATGTTTTTAATTTTAATTTAATTCACTGATTAACGCCAAGCAGAATTTTAAAACATAAATGGCATTGAAAGCTCGGCATTATTAAAAAGAACTAGTAAATATTTTATTAAAAATATAAAAATTAGTGTGCTTACCTTATATTGGTTATTCTTATTTACATCTTTAACATTATTTTATTTAGCATAAACTTTATTTGCATTTGTTGACAGTGATTGACTCGATTCAAAACTAAATTATGTTTTTAAAATCCTTTTTTTTTATTTTAGAACTTTTTTTAAAAGTTTTTAACCAGATAAACGTTTTACTAATCCAAAGCCAATTATATTCAGTTTATTAGAATTACAAAAAGTTCTTTTGGAGAATCATGATGAATTCCAGCAAACGATTTCGAATTTTCTTTTATACTTCAAAAATCGTTTTCACATTTTCCCACTAAAACGATCCGATACGCGAAGTATACAATAAATTATCATAGCAAATGAACAAACTTAATAGTAAATTTAAATGTTCTTTTTTCTAAAAGAAAATCTGGTATCATATTAACATTAATGATAAGAATCTTAATCCTTTCCTCTAATATATGATCTTTTTTTTTCCAGATATTTATCCGAAAACAGCTCAATAGTGTTACAACTCGAGATGAAAGTATTGACAGCAACTTGACAACACATAAGGAACTAAAAGTATAAATGAGCATATAATTTTTTTTCACCAATAAAAGCCATTTTTGAAAAAAAGAGTAATGAAGCTAACTGAAATATTATTATCAGTTTGTTACAGTACAATGAAATTTAAAGCCACATTTTTATATTTCTTCCGGAGACTGCAAAAGGCTGAATATCCGAATTTGTTAATTGCTGGAATTATGTAGTTAAAATGGTTAGCTGAAGAAAATTACAAGTCATGATTTGGTTTCTATATGCCTTAAATTATATTTATTATTGCAACCAATATTGTAATTGTAGTGTCTGAAAGACCGGAAATAAACTATAACACTCTGTCGTCAGAACTTGGGCTCATAAATTAAAGTAAGTTTAAAAAACAAAAGAGTTTTTCTTTTGTAAAAATATTTAACTTAATTAATTAATTAATTTTCGAGATTAAGTTAAACCTATATATGTATTATATCGATTCACTGATATATTTGTAAATAAAAATTAGCAAATATTTTATCAGGCACCTATCTTAATATAAGCCTTTTACAGTATTTTTTCTGGAATTGTAGATATAAATCAAAAATTTATTAATTAGACAAAATTGGAATAATATAATGAATCGAATTTAAAATTTTAGCTTTTTAAAGAAAGGTGAGCTTTAGTCTCAATTTCGAAAGGGGGAGATGAGTTTATGAGGGGTTGAAACTTAAACTTAACTATATAAACAGATGCAAGTAAGCGATGTCTTGGATCCTATGTAATTTTTTTAAAACTAAAACGAATGAAATCAAAACGAAGTCAATAGAACTAATGTTTTAAAGTTATAATGTTATTAAATTATAATGGTTTTTATGTGTATAAAGTACAATCTTTATCAGTGACATACATAGACTTAGGTGCGCCCCCCCCCGCAAGAATTTTAAATGCGCTCTATTTTAGATATAACACAATTTTTTTTAAAAAATTTTAATATGAGACAAGAACACTTTGAAGAGACATTCGATAATTTATAATTATTCATTTTAATTTATATTAATTTATAGATTTAAACTTAAATTATTTTAATATTTGAATTAGTAAAGAGAAATAGTCGAGGGATAAGTTAGAAGACTAATAAAGAATTAATCAACGCGATAAAAAGGTGAAATTTGCAATTAAAAAAATTGAAACAATGTGTAACAAATGAGTAAAAACATTTAAATAAAATTTATCTTAATAATACAAGGAAATAACTCACTGTCTGACAATAATTATATTCAAAGTTTAGTTAAGTGTTAATTTTATTTATAAAGTGAATTCAAAAATATCTTATAAAATATAAAAATATTTTTATTGAAATTCATTTAGAAGTGTGCACAATCTTTTTAAATGAAGGGCTACGTATTTAGATTTGTTTACGGCAATTATGATAATTTTTATGTAAACATAAGTGTTTTAGACGCAGTTCTATTAATCAGTCAAATTAGTGGTATATTTGCATTAAATTAAATTATTTTCAATAATAATAATTCTTTGTTTTATTATCTGAATTCTTTTAAATAATTCTTTTTTTTTCTTCTTTTTATCAGTTTACTTAGTAGTTCTTTTTATTAGTTATGTTTGCATAAAATTAAATTCTTTTAAACATTAACATTAAAAGCTGAAGAAAACCAAACTGATACTCTTCAAATTAAAAATATTTCGTTTTTATCAACAAAAAAAAAAAAGATTCATCGAAAAAATATAAAGATGGGAAAAAAGTGATGTTTTTTTTTTTATCATAACATGTAACACAAAAGTGTATTTTAAAGTAAATTAACTGCAATGTTCTTGAACGAAAATAAAATAAAAAATAGATAAACATTTTATTGAGCAACATAACTGCAAATTAAATATTTTAATTAAAGAAATCATAAGAGTCTAAAATGTAACAAAATAAAACAAAGCATTATAGCATAAAATAAGATTCAACATTTAGTTGAGATAAAGTTGAATATATTTTTAACCATAGTGAATTATAAGAGATTTTATGAACGTTAAATCTTAAAATGTTTTTTTTTAATTACTTTTTTCAAACTACGTAAAATTAGAAACAAAACTATAAAATATAGTAAACAATTTAGAATTTACAGTCGAATTTTACGTTTTGCAATAATATTGTTGGGTTAAAAAAAAATCGAGACATGAAAAAAAAAGGATTGTAAAATAACATGGATGGGCGATGAAATCATCAGAAATAAAGCAAGTAAAAGTGAATTGATTAAATCCTGATTCAAAAATCGCAAGTCGTTTTAATACTGGATTAAAAATGCCAGGATTTTCGAAACCACGTGGAAATGCCTACCAATAACTGTTGAGAAAACGATAAAAAGAACTCTTAGATTTACGATGAAATAAGCACAAGTAAAGCGTATGCATTTAAATGCACGATTCAAGTATCATATTTATACACATTAAAATATCGATATATTTTCAAAACCATGTGGAAATGCGTAGTGCCGAAACTGAGCAAAAGAAAAATAGTTTTAGATTTCCGATAAAATTGGCACAAATAAAGCCTTAAAAGTGATTACTAAAATTCGAAATTCACGCATCATAATTTTTTCGTATTAAAATTTTCGGGATTTTTAAAAGTTCGGAAATTCGTATAAACCACCGACGAGCGATCGAAAAACTACATTGATTTAGATTTCGCGCGTTCAAAAACTTAAATGCGCTATTAAAATTTTTGATGTCTTTCTAATAGTTTTTCTAATTCTAATAGTTTTTTTTAAAAATTATATTCAGGTGCTACAGCGGACCGCAGGTTGTCCTTATCATGTAATGTATTATTTCTGGATCGTGCGCCCTCAAGCCTCATGCTTCCCCCCCGCGGGGTTGTCATTTACGCCACTGATCTTTGTACTTAAACATATTTTTGTGTCTGACATTGTCTAGACAAGTGAGACATTTTTCTTTTGCATTTTTCAATGAAATCAAAAGTTAATTTTTTTTACACTGAATCGAATGAAATAAGAATCAAGCGGATAAAACCAATATTTGAGAAGTTATGAGATTTATAAATGTTTAACCTATAAAAATTACAATGTTTGTACTTATGCATATTTTTGCGTCTGACAAGTGAGTGTTTTTCATGTATTTCCTTACATTAAGTTCAATAAAATAAAAAGCAAATAGATAGAATTGTCAGTTTCGAAGTTAAAAGGGTTTCATGCGTAAAAAGGTATAAGTTAAAAATTATATTTTTAATGCTGGAAACTCTTCAAATTTGTTAGTTCTGTGGTCTTGGTTTCGATCTTATTCAATTCAGCGTTTAAAAAAAAAGCACGAGACCCATACTTTTTGCTTGCAAATTTATTAATTCCAGAGATTTTAAATAAGTATTAAGTATACAAAACTATATGTTTTGTTCATAAAAACTTTCTACTAAACTATTAGTCCTATCGACTTTGTTTTGGATTCAGTGTAAAGAAATGACTAGGGTATTATACCTAACTTGCTTATATTGGGTTTTCAAACGTTTTACTATAGGTATAATTAAAAGTTGTATTTTTGTATAATTCATTTCATACTTACTAAATACCTCACAACTCCTGAACTATATTACCGTGCAATTAAAAAAAACAACGTAAGTGTTTTGCGACTGATTCCGTGAAAAGCGGCTTGACAACTATTTTCTTTCTATTGCTAATGCTATGAACGCTAAAAAGAATTTCAAAAAACTAATAAAACATAATTTATTTTTGATTTTTTTTTTTTTTTAAATAGATATCTTACCATACAAAGATGAAAAATATATAAAAATCTCAATTCTGAATTTTTTGTCGCTTGCGTTGAGTTCACGGCAGTATAGGTTCTATTGATTTGAATTTGGTATCATTCAATTCAGCGTAGTACATATAGTACGGCTTTCTCCAGACTAGAAGTCTGGGACTGTCTGCTACTATGGTAACAAGCGAGAGCGCATTTCTAATGGGGGTGAAATAAGGTAAGAAGGTGTCGACTGGTTTACTCACGACGACCTATGCCAAGACAAAATTATTAACACTTTGTATGGTAGATTAAGACAAAATTATTCACCCTAAACCCCTATTCGAAGTGTCTTTTCCTCGTAACCATAGTACCCGCCACGATGCTAGACGGGTGTCTGAAGGAGTTCTCTTGAAAGCCGCCCTATAGAACAATATCTCACTCGTTTTTTAGATATTGAGGTTTAAGTTTTATCCCTTTTAACCTCTCTCGCCATTAATTAATTTGAGATGTCGATTAAAGTTTACCTCAAGGTAGGTACAAACTTAAGATATCTTGATTAGGCCCAGACCACACCTTTTAAAACGATTTCCCCATAACATTTCCGTATTCAACCATTTAGGATCTGGCCTTATATGACGTTGGGTCAACATTTGGATATTTTAGACAATGATTTTTTTTAAAAAAATAAAATAAAACAGTTCTGTTTTAATTTTTTAAATTTAATTCTTACAATATATATTACACATCACAATGCATAATCTACATTATGTTCACGCAGCATCACAGATACGTCATAATGAAGCAAGGAAAGCATTATCAAGACTTGATGAAGGAAACCGAGGACGTTAAAACTAAACTTTGCAATTTATATGATCATCTGGATGAGATTCATTTCTCACGAGTAAAAGAGCATGAAAACTGGGAATTTTTAAGGCGGTACGTATTTAAAAGTCATATTCTAAACAATTTATTATCAACTAGAAGGATTCGACTCTGCTCGATGCCATTTTATCACCACACAACCATTTTATCACCACAATCACTTCATAATCATTTTAATTTCTTGACGAGTTATAAATCAAGCTAAAAATTGCTAAGCTGAAAGATTCCAGAATAATCTATTCTATTAGCATAAATTTGTTGCCATGCAAAATTACATTCTTGGAAATAATGTAAAAAAATTGCATATCTTATAATTCAAAATTTTTTCGACTGTTATTAAATAAACAATACAAATAATACTATTCTTTTACTCAAAGTTATTATGTGCATGTAAATATCTTTGGAAAAACGAATTTTATAATTGTGTGCAAAAATTGAAGAGATGGTGAAATACGTAAAAAGTAAAATTAACATCAATTGGTCCAAACTTTGGACCGCTCTTCTTTACAAACTATTGGGTCCATATATTCCAGATTGCGACTACCCCTGTATTTTGGGGCTCATCTGAAATCCGAATCCATCGAAGAAAATGTTTGTTATTTAGAGTAAAAAAGGATAATTAAGAGCTTGTTCGCTAGAAAACAGAACTAATTTACACACAATCGAGAAACCGGTTTTAAACACCTACTCGGTCTTACCCCACTTTCCCCTATTATTATAGATTAGACTATATATTCACCATATATTTTATTGATACATATTTTATAGATTTTTAATTTTAATCTAATGATTGGATCTTCTTGTACCTTAACCTTGTATACCTTTATGATGACATAAGTCAAAACCAGACATTATATTCATGATCAATCTCTTTAATTTTTTAAAAATATTTTTTAAAGAGCATAAGTATTTGACTTAAAAACAGTTAAATTTTTTTCATTTTTACAGATGGATCAATGAAATACATCATAAAATCAACCAGTATAAAGAAATTCCATGTTTGTGTAAGAATAGCATAAAACAAATTGAAGAGGTAAGTGTGTTTAATATTAACTTCAAAATTTATAAACTTTAATATTGTAATGATATTTTATTATATTAACAATTTAGTGGAATATTTTATTATAAATGATAATAATTGAGTCCCTGTGTCAATTAAAAACATACGTCAAACATACGGCTAACATTCTTAGAATGTTAAAAGCATCAAAATTTACCGAAAGTAACGAAATAAAAAATTTCTGATGCGTGGAGTGATTGACAATTTTTTTCATGGCTTTAAAATTATTCTTAACTATTTAAAGTATTGATTATTGGAAAATTAGTGTTGAGTATCCCTATATTATGTGAAGTAATTAGATTTTAAAAACTTCGACATTATATTATATTATATTATATTATATTATATTATATTATATTATATTATATTATATTATATTATATTATATTATATTATATTATATTATATTATATTATATTATATTATATTATATTATATTATATTATATTATATTATATTATATTATATTATATTATATGCTACTGCTACCTCCCTATAGCAACAAAGAAACTCCTTTGACAGATATTGTTTATTAATTTCCTAATTGTAATTAATTATGGCAACTTGTTATCATTTAAATAACATTACAATTCAATACAGCAGAATTAAAGTATCAAACTACAAGCAAAAAGCTTACAACACGGAGGAAGAAAAAGAGATTTGAGGAAAATGTCGCCAAGTTTGCTAACCGACTTCAACATATTTCTCTTTTACAATCTCGATTTCGGACAATTTTGAGCCTGCTTGTTATAATTCTCTAGCTGAGTTTGATACAGGATCTTTAAAAAGTTCTAGCAAGTTCAAATATTATTTTTGGTGGTTTTGATCCTTTTTACCTCATGTTAACAAAAAAAAGTTAACCGCACCAGTTTTTAGGTTTATTTTTTCAAAATCATTTTTTAATTTTTCAAATTTAATTTTTATAAATATGGCTCAAGTTTTCAGGTGTTCACGTTATGTTAACAGCCCGATGTTAATCTTCCTTGCATAATTTCGTTTTACTTTCGATAATAAGTTTTAATTTTTACATAAACTAAAAAAAATAAAAGTTTTTTTTTAACGCAGATATGACTTCGGGTTTCCTTCTATATATGTATATATATTTTACTGATGCTCTAATTACTAGTAAAAATATATTTTGATATTTTTTTAACTATAAAAAACAGTCTAAACAGTAACCCAAAAAATCTGTTAGATTATTGGAATAATATTTGTACTAAAATATTAAATAGAAAAAAAAAGTAGTTTGAAATGTTTCTTTTCATTCATATTCAAAAATTTCTAGATGGTTAATTTACAGATGTAAATTAAAGAAATCTCAATCATGAATAGCTGTTTCCCATAGATCTAAATAACAGCAAAGTTGAGAAATTACTACTTGTAAGTTAGCCATATTTGGAATATTTTACAATTAACGCAGAAAAAGACACCGGTGTTTCATAACCATAAATTATTAAAATATTAAATATAGCATTTTTCTCTTATTTTAATATTAGGTTAATTCAAAATAATGAAAAATGTCTAAAAGATATGTCTAATAAAAAAAATAAAAAAAATGCTACGTCAGAGGGTTAATACTTTTTCATAATTTTATAATTTATTCAAGAAAATTTAAAATAACATATTCAAATTATTATAATAGTTTGAATATGTTATTTTAAATTTTTACTATCTTTTTTATTTAATCATGTTTAGCTTATCGCATTTAGCTTTTTCATTTAATTGTATCTAGCTAAGTTTAAAATTTTGCATTTTCACTATAATGAAAATGAACATATCAAGTGTCATGAAGGTTGTAATTTATTAATATTTTTCTTTTAATTCGAAGTAATTAATTACAGAATTTCCGATACAATGCATTTTAATAATTTTTCTTATTTAATTTCTTTTTAGCTTCCATAAAAAGATATAATTAATGCATGTTCACAATAGTATTTTATTTATTTATTGTTATTCATTGTAACTCATTCTCATATTTATTTTTATTAATTTTCGATAACAAATTATAGTATGTTGAATGTAATATCGAACATTTTAATAATTTTTCTGAATTTCTTTTAATTTCGATAGTAAATGGAAATTTTTATAAGTTCATTTGAATATTTTATAAAATCAGTTATTTCATATTTTAATACGTTTTTTTCATAATTTCCACTTAGATTCAAGATTTTATCGTTACAGCAAGAAAAATTACAAAGCGTTGGATTCAATAAGGATAATTTTCCAGAAGATTTATAAGATTCAGCATCACTTACATTTACTGGTTATAATTGTTACTTTGTTTAATTTTATAAATTACAATACCAAATTTTTATTAATAAGTGAAAATAAATTTTGAATATTAATTGTGTAAGTAATTATTCTTTTAAACTCATTTGTTTAGTTCTGCTGAGTTGTTCAATTTGAAGTTCCATTGCTATTACACAGTAGAATATTTTTTTCTAAGTTTTTAATTATATTCGTTCGTTCCCAAAGGTTATCTCTTGTTTTGAAATAATTTATAAAAAACGAATAAATTTGAAAGATAATTCTACTTTACTGCATGAATATTGATTTTATTTGTTTTATTAAAAAAAAATTGTAAAGTAAAAAATATATTTAAAAAATTATTAGTTTCTTTATATTGTTGTATTTTGATATAATTTATTAAAAACAAATGAACTTGCTTTAATAAAAATGTGTTTTTACTACATATGGATACATTTTTTTTAATAATCAGATTTAAATGCAGTTAGATGAAATAAAAATGCATTTCAATAGAAACCAAATAGTTCGTTTTTTGTAAATTAATGTATTCAAACATAGTATATAAAAAGCGAATAAAATTGTTTTTATTGAAAAAATTTTTTACTTCACTGTATGAATATTGTTTCTACGTATTTGTAAAATTTTTTAAATTTTTTTAACAGTTAGGTTTAAAGATCTGTTAGGTGAAGTATTTACAAGAATGAGAAAGATAAATTTATACGTTTTCTTAAAAATTATTAAATTTAAATAAAGTTTATAAAAATGAAAAAAATTTACTTTAATTGGAATACATTTTTAGCTCATTGTATGAATATTTTAATGGTTTTAGATGTAAAAATTTGTTACGTTAGATAAAAATATATTTCAATAAAAAGCAAACTTTTTTTAAAAATTACATGAATTATATTTTAGTATCTAATAAAAAAAAGGCAACTATCAATAAAAAACAGAATATATCATTACTTTACGTAAAAAATATCTATATGTTTTAATTTAAAAAAAAAAATTAACTCGATAAAGTAAAAATATATTTTAATGAAAGCAAATTCATTATTTGTTTATAAATTACTTTATTTAAACATGCGGAAGGAACGAAAACTATTTTTAAAGATACGATTTATAAATTTGCGAATTCCATTTATAAAGTGTATAATTATGAAGTGAATAATTATGAAATGAATGATCTAGAAATTAACGAATTTGTAGTATCTACCACTACAAAAATACAATTCCAATTCACTAGTATATAAGACATGTTAACTCGATTCTATGTTGGGGTTTCTTTTCATAGATGAAGGCTGACATTGTCTATATCTTCTGTCCCCACATTGGTGACCCGGACGTGATGTGAACACGCCTACCGACAGAAAGTCCCACTTGGATTTGAACACGCCTACTTCGATGAATTGTCCATATTGAATAGTTGACTTGCTATTTGTGACTGCGACATTATCCACCTCCTCACGCTGTTGCTACTCAGTCTCGATCACACACAACGTCGGTCTGTATACACTCGACTGCTAATGACAACACAGGAGCAACCACGACCGTAAACTTAATACAGCTCTCACGATCAGCAAAAGTACGGTGATCCCAATACAGCTCTCCCGGCTTCTCACAAAACAGCAATGAATCAAGTAGTAGCAGTATCGTTAAAAAAACTCAATTAGATCGTTCGGGAGAGACGTTTGAAAAATGGAGTTTTCTTATTGGTTAAGGATTCGCTTTTGATACACATTAAATTACAGGCGATTATGTTAGGTCAAATATTTTTAGTATTACATCAGTGATATTTGTTAGCTTATAACTCTCATAAATTAAAGAGGAGTTTATTGCTCTTTCTTTAATATTAATTTATTTTTATAAATCATCAGAGCAATAATATCAGACAAACTCAATAATCCTCAGAGCAACGTGTAATCTGAAACCACGCGCTTATCTTGTGTATAATTGGAATTTTAAAACGTGTTTTTATGAAACTAAATAATTTAAAATCAACGATAATAGAAACAAAAATACTAATTAACAAAGAAATAAAACTAATTTGTTTAGGAGAAAGGTAAAAAATAGTCTTACTATTATTGACGCCAATGATGCATGAATAATTTTGCTAGTATGCAATTTAATACATTTATTTTAAAACATTGAAATATTATAATTATAACGATCTTTGAACAGCTGACACAATTTTAAGGTTTACGACTACTAAGGTTCAACTCTGTAGCCTTGCAATCTTGAGCCCAATCTAGAAGACAAGGGAACTCCTGGATCAAGTATTGTTAGAAATCTTGCCTTCGTGGAGGACTTTTTGAGGGTACTAACTCGCATTTGCTTTACACGGAGAGGAAGACCACGAGGACCTCCCATGGTTAGCCTGACGACAAAGGGACTCTAATGATCCGTCCACCATAGTCCCATGTTCGTCTACCATGATCCGTCTACCACAAAGGATATTTCATGTCAGCACTGTGGTCGGCGCAAGCCGGATGCGGATTCATATCTACCAGCCATCGTGGGATTCGAACCCGGTTAACCTCATTGGCAGGCGAACGCTCTATCCCCTGAGCCGTCGTTGCTCAAAACATTGAAATGAGACAAAGTGAGCTAGGTACTAAAAAGCAAATTAAACGAAGAATTAGTACCGATTCGCTTCTTTTAGAAGAAACATAAAAAAATCGCCATGCTATAATTGACGCCAATGAAGCTGATTGGTAATAAGTACTAAATGAAATAAAACTAAAAGCTATTTACTAAAAAGCAAAATTATTGGGTTGATGGCTTTAATTTGTTTAGGAGAAAAATTAAAAATCATCATACTATTATTGACTCTAATGATACTTAATTAAAGTTGGTAATAGGCACATTTGGTAATCAGTGCAGTTTTAATACTAATATAGGTACAATTAATAATACTGCATCAATACTATGTAGTTTTAATATAGATACTGTGGAAAGAAGTTTTTATGGGCTTTTGAATGAAATGTGTACCAGAGAAAATTGCTTAAGTTGTGGTAAATTTAGACAATCAGATACTTTTAATTACAGCATCATGCGAAATGATAGAAAATGTATAGTTAGTCTTTATTTTGATAGGATGAACTACTTAAAATGCGTTTTGTTTAATTGAATAACATAAAGCCACCGGCATCGACGAAAAATAATCGTAATAATTGTATAACTTGCATAGAAAAAAGACAAAATACAAGATTAACAGATTTTATTTTAAAATAAAAACACAACTATACAATATACAATGTTTTCCTAATTACTTCATTTTATCACTGTATCTTTTAATGTACCTCTATTATTGTTGAATTAATATGAAAGGTTTGAGAAAAGTATATACAAAAGAGTGAATTAGATATTAGTTCTTTTGTCACTAAATTGAAAGAACGGCAAGAAATGAAACAAAAATGAATTGAATATTTCTGCATGTAATAATAATTTTTGACAACTTCATTCAAAATATCTTACAGTTAAGAGCAAAATTAGAAAATTTTGCAACCGGCCAGAGGATAATAGGATACTTGCATGTGACGTAGTGTGGGTATCTCGATGCTGATTGGTTGTTGAAGCGTGGCATTTGTTTACGTTAGCAATTGTTCTTTCCATTCTATCTTGGTTAAGCAAAGCCCGTTAAGTATCAATTCCCTTAAGGGACACGTTCTATTTTCTTTCACAAGGACCATAATTCTTTTACTATACATTTCTTACTTAATACAAAGACAGGCACGAAGCCATGTAGAACATAAACAAACTAATTATGCATCGAAGTTGCCAGGTACACGAAACGAAAATATATATCACGCTCACTATAAAATACATAAACAAATAATAAATCTAAGCTAAGTCAAAGATGTAGATGAGACAGAATTATATTTCAACAAATTTAATTAACTTTACATTAATTAAAATTCTAACTTTTGTGGAGAAACTTAGTTCAACTTTAACATGCAAATTTGCTCACAAATGATCAGCAAGTGCTGGCGTCATAGGTCACATGTGTGGGTATTTGAGATCTTCTTCTTCTTCAAGTTTTACTACTCAATTGCATCATTTTTAACAGTGGACACTTTGTCATAAATTGAACATTTTAAACGAATAAAAAAAACTGTTGATATTATTAATGACAGGCATTTCTTTTGAAGCATTTCTGAAATTATGGGAAACATTACAAGTTCCATTTCTAAAATGAAGCATTGCATTCAAAATTTACATAGCAACCTATGACTGAAAACGTCATCGTACGCTTATAAGGGCACTACTAATATGGACTAGTAGTGAATATACAGTTGAGCTGGTATTTTTATTTACCATAATTATCGTAATTTTAAGTTAATTTTTCTAATAATTAATACCGAAAACTGTATTTAAGTAGGACCAGATTAAGTTGACCAATGTAGTTATAAAATCATTAAATTACGATATAACATCTATTTACAAGATTTTATGACGGCAATTTTTGACGAAGGTTATTAGAAAACAAAAAATTAACATAAAATTTTTAATTATGATGATTAAAAAAAAGTAATACGCATCAAATTGCATATTTGTGAGATTGTTGCACACCACTGTTTTTCACTTAAAATATCAAATTTTCCTACTAAAACATGTAATTGATAAGTTTTAAGTTTAGAATATTTACTTCTTCTCTCAGTTGAAGGCAAATTCAGCACAAATAACAGCTTTTTGGTTTTTATATAGATTCTAAAACTTTTTTTCTTTTTAAATACATATACTTTTTAAAACAACCATATAATATTCATGTTTCATTGATTTTACAGATTCTCTACTGTAACACAGAACCGTTTAAATTTTCATATTTCTTAGGAATGTCGATATTTAAGTCTTGATTAGTTCTGCCTTTAAAGTTCGACATCATCTTCGTCACCCCATTTTGCTTGTAAAAGTAACTAAGTACTTGGCTGGGTAGGAGTCTGAAAAAGAATAATTAAATAAATAAATAAAACAAAATACTTTTAGCAACAGTACACACATTAATTTATTATAATTCATATGATAATATAACATCGATCTCATAATATGCTATTATTTACTTAAAAGATTAACATGGAAAAATAATGTTAAAACAATATAACAAGTAACAAAAAAGTTAAAGGTAAATAAATTTTTATTAAAAATTTGAAGAAATATTTAAATTCTTGCAATTTAGAATTTTAAACAAAAAAATCCTCAAGTTACATTTTAAAATGTGTATTTTAATTGTTTTAATAAACAGAAGTTATTATCTTTCAATTTTATGAAGTTAATAAGAATAGTTTTCTTTATTTAATTTGACCTAAAAGTGAAAGTATTAAAGATGATTCTATAAAATAGCATGATATTTTTCTTTATTTCTTTTTATGTTTCGTGATCTTTAACGATTACCAAAAAAGTTAGTTCAATTTTGATAAAGATTCTAAAATATACAACAAACATAAATAAGAATAGCTTGAACTCGTGTACTACTTTTTATAAGCAGAGTTCAATATTTTTTATTAAAAAAAGGAAAAGTTATGGTGTAATTAGGCTTATTAATTCGAAAAAATAATTGGAAATGTTGAAATCTTTTTTTAAACCTGTTATTAAATTGATTTTCTTTTAACTAAAGAAAATCAATTTAATTGAAACAAAATTCGTTTCCGTATTCCGTCATATATAATTTTTCATCATAATCGTCGTATTTCGTCGTATTTTCGTATATCCATTCTGCAGTTGATAAATGTAAAAAAAAGAAAAAAACTGAGTATCAGAAAAATATAATACATATTAAAAAACAACTTTTCTTAAAATATTTTTATTTTTAATAAAGTATGAACGTGCTATTTAATTACGATTCATTACCAAATTAGGCACTTTTTACGAACAGATTAAAGAATATTTTTTTGACTAAATGGATTTCATAGTGAAATTCTAATAAGTTGGCAATAAATCCAAAACCTTTTTATCAAAAATAAAATCAACAAAAATTATTTCAACACTAGGAATAAAACAATTCATAGTTGCAAACTAATCAATAAACAAATGAAACGAAAAAATAAATGCTAAAATAAATCAATTAAAAAAAAAGTTTAAATCACGCCAATCAGATTGTTTAAATAACAGGTGATCTTGACCAAGTTGGCGACAAAGAACTAATTTAACCTTGACCATTTGATCAATTTCTTCTTTAAAAAATCACTGGTTGCTAACCGAACGAAATTGTCGCTTCTTTATTCTAAATCTAAACAGGCTTAAGAAACATACCAGGAAAACTTTAAAAATATTCTCATCGGTAATTGGTTTTTCCAATTGCATTTTTCTTTTTTATTTATTGCCATTTGCATTCTGCTTTGTTTGATAATGATTTAGTACAATGATTGTCAACATCATAAGACTTTTATCGGTAATTGATGGTCACGAGGTTTTAAGCTTTCATTTGAAACAAGTTGTCTTTTTAAAGATTATTTTGTTGCAATGATTATTGTTCTTTGGTAATTATAGTTTAATGAGATCAGAGGAGATTAATAATAAAATCTTTTACCATTGAGAAATTTACCGAAAATCTATTTTTTTTTTCTGTATTGCAATTGCCTACAATTTAAGGAATCATCCATAAATGATGTCACTTTTTACTCTCAATATTTTTAATGTTCACTTTTGTCACAAAATGTCACATCAGGCTAATAAACATATGCAAGCAATTCAGACACAAAACATCCTATTTCAAATGTTATTTTATACTACGTTTTAACGTTAACTACGTTAAAACTACGTTAACTACGTTTTTCAATGTCATTTGTGTACAAAACAATATTTATTTTTTGCTTTTATTTTGTTGAAAAAGATTAAAAATATATAAAACAACAAATATATAACATTTAATCTGCTGTTTTTAATATTTTTATTTTAATCAAAATATGGGATGTTAAACTTATTAGTTAAACTCCTTCTCTTTGAATAAAATTTCATGGGCATACCTTTAAGTGTGACATCATTTATGATCGGGCCCTTATAAAGCATAAAGAAATGTGTTAAATTTTCTGAAATTAGAACATTTGGAGAAGCTAAATTTACTCTTTATTTATTACTAAGTTTCATTCAAAAAACAGCTATTGAAAAAGGTACATTAGATGTAAAAAGTAATTTTTCAAAATATAATTTTACTAGAAATTTTAAAACATTTTTATAAATTAAAATTTCTGATTTACATTATATTATTCCAATTTATACTACGAATCTCTGCGAAAAACAAATAAAGAAAAAGTTTCAATTTTTTTAGAAAACTTATATAATATAAAAATTGCAAAATAAATTTCCTGAACAATTTAAAAGTGTGTCTAAATATGATGTTTACAGCCATTTAATTATACTATTAAATAAATGTTTAGAATTATTACATTTATTATCTTAAGGGGTATAAACTCAGTCCGATTTAATGAAAATTTGTTTTCCAATAAATCTATATATATAAAAGTGAATGTGTGTCTGTCTGCCACCTATAGACTCCTAAACCATCCGACAGAAAGCTGTGAAACTTGGCATACAGATAGTTCAAAGCACGAGGAAGGTTTATGTCGACATTAGAACATTCTGCGACAAACCGTTCCAGCGATATCAGCGAAAATCGAAATGGAATTTTCTGATTGGTTAAAAGTTAACCATTGTTTTAAATTTTGCTATAAACGATTCAGTTTTCAAATATCTTGAAGATAACAACAGTGATATTTTCTATCTTATAGCTCTATTCTTTTAGAAAAGTAAATTACATACACCTTAATATTTAATTATAATTCGCGCAACTTTCTTTAT
Organism: Parasteatoda lunata; assembly: GCA_949128135.1. Classification (NCBI taxonomy): domain Eukaryota; kingdom Metazoa; phylum Arthropoda; class Arachnida; order Araneae; family Theridiidae; genus Parasteatoda; species Parasteatoda lunata. Next base: position 57,646,039 of record OX421977.1, read on the forward strand.
ATCAGGTGAGCACAAGCACGAAAATCAACGAGAATAGATTTCATAATTATTGGTCGTATCACGGATTGAAAACTGTTCAATAAAAATAAAGGCATAAGCAAACTTTATTCAAATTGCACGCTTTTAATAATTATTTATATTTAGTATGCAATATTAGGTTGGCACAATTAAAAATAATTTTTGAAGGTTTCATTGCTGACAGTTGTCATTTGAAAACTATTAGATTGTTTATTATTACAAAGTTTACGAATTCACATTAATTTTATTTCTTTCATTGAAAAAATGGTTTTTTGTTTTACATTTTATCATTATTATATTTCTTATTTAATTTATTTCATTTTTATTGCTTTTTTTATTATTTAAAATAAATATGTGAATTTTCGATTTAACAAATTTGCGATCACTATCAACTTTTACATTTCTTTTTGTTTGAAAGAGAATATTAGCAAAAATATGCCGCCTAAACGAATCGCTTTTAGTCGATCAACATTTCAGGCACGCAAAAAGAGAACTATCCGTGTTTCAGAAACATCGAAACTAATCGAGAACACAATGCTTTAACCCGTTCCTTAGAAACGTCTGAGCAACAGGAAAGAAAACTGTTAACAAATCAACTACTCAAGCCCGTTCATAGGAAACATCAGAGCAATGGGAAAGAAAACTGTTAACGAATCAACTACGTACTACTCAAGCCCGTTCGATGGAAACATCAGAGCAATGGGAAAGAAGACTTAACGAATCAACTACGCACTACTCAAGCCCGTTCATTGGAAACATCAGAGCAACGGGAAAGAAGACTGTTAACAAATCAACTACGCGCTACCCAAGCCCGTTCGTCGGAAACATCAGAGCAACGGGACGCAGGAAGGAAAATCAATCAAGAACGCACTTTGCTGCCAATACTCTGATTTGAATCTCAGTACATTTCACTATGAACCGACAATCAACTATAGTCTTCACCTAAGCGTCATCATCGGAAAAATGGATATTTTTGGTAACCCGTGCTGAGGCCTACTCTTTCTAGGAGGTGTTGGTCAAGCAAGATAATCGAAACTTTTCTTGGCGAAAAAATGTCGGTACATTCGTGTTTCCAAATGACTTCATTCGGTGCTATAAGTATCGGTGCGCATATGGGCAGCCAGAGTTATTTATTACATTCACATGCAATCCTGCTTGAGCTAAAATTAAAGATCTTTTGTAACCTAGGCAAACATCATCAGATCTTCATGATGCATTACCACACGTGAGTTAAAACAAGTATTAAGCTCTATACTTAGTTTTATTGCAAAGTGTCATGTTTTTGGAGAGACACGGTGTTTGATGTATTTTATGTAATGGCAAAAAAAAGAAGAAAAAAAGAAAAAAAAGAAAGAGAATTGCCACATGATTTGGCTTATTGAAAAAATCACACCATGACAAATTGGCCAACTCATATCAACAGAAATACCTGATGTCGCCATTGATTCAAACTTTTTTCAGATCATCAGCAAAAATATGTTTCATGGTCCGCGTGCAACACCATACATGTCTGTTTGAAAATTCACTAACGATATCCTAGAGAATTATCTGTTGAGACTATCACTGGTTTATTTCACCATTAAATAAACTTCTCATTTCAAATCATAATCGCAAATCTCATTTACACACTTAAATACAAAATTAAAATTCAAACTGAAAGCGTTGCAACGCACGCAGGGTACAGCTAGTTCTTATATAAAAATTTATTTTATTATGTAAAACTAGTATTTTAATAGAAAAAAGTAATGCTCTTTAAGCTTGTGAAATAATATTCTACACATGAAAAAATGCTCACCTGAACAATTTAAAAATGCCACAAGTCCTTTAGCTTTTTTTTAATTAAAATAATTTTTATACAATAATTTTTTGGATGACGCGAATGAATGGAAACTCATTACAATTTAATTAAAATCTCGTTTGTAAAACAAATTAATAAATAAAAAAAAAAATTATTTATCACTCTAGATTAAAAAATGCAAGTGACGCTGCTGTTGCAGTTGTGGTTGTTAAATTTTACATTATCTTTTGTTACTTTGCTGCTCAAATTATGAAGATGTATAGAAAAATGTACAGGGAGTGAGATGGAATTAAAAAAATTTAACATTTAAGAATTAGTTAGAGATAATTAAATTTGCAGTAAAAAGTAGCAGAAATGCAACTACAGAGGTAAAATTGCTGAAAGACCCATTTTATTAATGAGTGGAACTGGAAATTTAATAAAAAAATCTATTTGTTCGAAAGTTATTGCAATTTTAAAAGTTTATAACTATTACTATAATAAACTATAACTATTATTATTATTTTTTTTTCTAAAAAAAAAGCAGTTTATTTCTTTAAGGATTGTATGAGATATAATAATTTTCAGATTAAAATTTTAGAGTTTTCATTTTTTAAATGATTAGGAAATTAAATATGCAATGAAAAATATCGAATTTAATAGTTTAAACGATATTTTAAGAGCTTTAACGATACGTTTCAGTTTATCAGCATCTTCAAAAATTTATATTTTTTAAGAATGAATAAATATTTTCTAGAAAATACTTACAATTTCATACTAAAAGCCCAACAATACCAACTTGGAATCAAAACAACTTCTTTGTTTTCCAATACACCATTTAAAACTTTTTCTGCAACAGTTTCAGGCTTTAAAATCGAAGATCCTCTGTAATAAATAAATAAGAAAAACGCATTGGAATATTTGTTCATATTTATAATATTTAATTAATAATTAATTTATTTATTAATGTTTTTAAGGGTTATATTTATTAATAATAATTAATTAATAATTAAATTATTTATTAATGCTTTTAATAATTAACATTCATTAATAATAATTAATTAATATTTAATTAATTTATTAGTGTTTATCCTAATTAATATTCACTAATAACAATTATTAATTTTGATTTTAAAGGAATTATAGCAGAAAAATGCATTTGTAGCTTAATGTAGTAAAAATTGTAATTGATGTAGAGCTCAATATAAGCACAATTAATAGAAATTAAAAAAAACCACTTTATTAACTTTTGAACTATTCTTCGGATTTTAATAGTGTTCGAGGGACTAACCATAAATGTGCTAATGAATTCGTGTAGATGGTAATTTAATTTCGAAATCAGGCACGAAAACTCATTGTAAGTATTTTGATAGCGAATGGTTATGATTATGAAACAATCCTGTTTTCATTTTTTTTTTTTTTTTTTTTTTAACAGAATAATTTCTATACAAAATGGCGGTGTATATTGACAAGCAAATACTACATAATCGAAAAATTAGATAATTAGTACAGTGTGACAAGCGCAGTTCTGCTTCTAAATATAAGTATCAGCTTCTGATTTCATTGTATTGAATGAATGTCGACTTATTTATAGAGAAAAATGTAAACAATGATTCAAGTTGTATGACGACAACTTGTTTTCATTGTAACAGTTTTTTTTTTAATTATCTGCGTTGTTATTTAGCCCCAAAATGTACATTTGCGTATAGTAATTGGAATACTAATGAAGATTTGTGTTTCTGAATGAAACATCTGGAATTGAAGGAAAAGTTATCTTAGTTACCTTATTTTTTCCAATCAATGTGACAGTGCATGCACAAACCCATTACGTACATAACACTGCCATATTCCAAGGACAATAGGCAATAAGGTTTACATAAAAGAGCTGGCAAGAAAAGTGCTGCCCTGCATTACGTTTTACTTTTCCCAATTCTAGGTTTAGACTTATTTATTTTATGAGTAAAATGAAATTGAGTAATTTTTTTCTTCTTCCCAAGAATATTAAAACGGATTACTCTTGCTGAGAGGTAATTTTATCGACAAACATCTTGAGGATGAGGATATTCTCTTTATAATTTAGTAACATTTAAAAATAAAAAATAATAATGAAAAATTACTAAGCAAACACCATGTTTTTTAAAAATTAGCTACCTTTGGCCAGCCAGCTTGATCACATTTCAAAATTATCTTGTATTAATATGTTATAATATATTAACTTATATCCGGCAGCCATTTAATCACACAAAACTCTATGAGTTCGGGACATTTCAGATTAGTAAGTAGTAGCAGTGTTCTCCGTAAGCGTTTTCAGAAGGGCTGCCCGCCCCGCCTGCTATTCGATCCCTACAAATGCTCCTTCCTTGCCCTTTTTGTCAAAATAAGGCGCCATCCCATAAAAACACTGCCTTTTTATTTGTTTTTAACGGGAAAAGGAGGTTTTAATGAAAAGTCCACTTCTGGTTTATTTAGTGACTGAAAATTAGCTTATGGTTTTTGAAGAAAATTTATACACAGGGATTGTCTTTTAACTTGCCTATAATTACTTTTCAAAGCTTAAAATTTTTCTGTTATTTTGATAATGAGTGAGAATTACTTTGTGAAAGATACACATAAAATACTAGAATAAAAATTGAGGATTTAATTCAGTTATGACATAATATTACATATTTTGATAAATTTTAAGGTTGCTGAGTGCCCTTACAAAACACAAAGTGCCCATTCTGTGTGGAAGCACTCTACCCTTTTTTTTATTTCTAGGAAGAACTCTGCATTAGAAGTATTAAAATTATTTCCGTCTCTATCGTAAGATAAGATTGAAAACTCTTTACGATGCTCCATTACGTGTTCTACTACTTCCTCGCGCACCCCTCGAGTCAAAACTTGAGTACGGTGCAATATACAATATGACTGTATGCGGCACCACAGCTTCGTTTATGTTTAAAACTTCTACACCTACTTTAGAAAGCATCAGAAATAAGTTTAAATGATTACTTCATAGTTAAGATTTTATTTCTATAAAAATACGAAACTATTCTAAACAAATACAAAATGTATAACTAACAGTACAAAACTACTTAAATTATTACTTACGGCAACCTATTAAAATGAATAATAACCAACAGATGGAGAAATATCCGAGTTAAAGGTGTCACATAAGAGAAATGTACATATAGATTATAAAATGAGATAAACAGAATTATTATTGGTTTTTTTTTAATGAATGTAAAATAGGAAAATATTAAATAAGCAACATACGTAGGTTTAGTTCCTTCAAACAAGCCTGTTGAAACTAGATTCGGGCAAACTATTGTTGTTTTTATACCATCTAATCGTTCTCTTTCTATTTCCAATTGAATTGATTCCATTAATCCAACAGCACCAAATTTGCTGGCACAATAGTCCGTGAGGCTGGGTAGACCAGTGAGTCCGGCTTGGCTCGCAATCGACACAATATGGCCCTTATTAGACTTTATCATATCAGGTAGAAAGGCTTTCAGAAACTAAAATGCAAAAGTTTCATAATTACTTAATGTTTCTTTATTAAAAAAAATAATCTTCACAGCTACTATTATCAGAGCAGAAAATTATTTGCAGCAGGTTATTCGTGATATTAATCTTACTTTGGAACAATAATAAAAATGATGGAGGAAAAAAGATTTGTGCGACAATTACTCGAGAAAAAGCAATGCCCTCCTCGTGGCGATGGTATATTCATACATAGAATCATTTTTGCCAAGAAAATTAAAAACTAAAATAATTTTTTTCGCATAAAAATGTTTTGATTTCGCAATTTTTAATTGTATTATTTTTATACAATATTAAGTTACCGATTTAGTACACAATGTTTAGCATAATAATGTAAAATACTGAATAAACCACATTGAAGCTCAAGTTATATTGCAGTTTCCTTTCAATGCGTATGCCAATATTGCACATTCTAAAGAAAGTGAAATTAAATCTTACTTATTTTCAACATCTTATCTTAAAGATTTCAAAGTTTGGAAAATAAGTATGATATGTCGTCTTATGCAATGATGCTTCTTTACAAATATTATGATATTTTCATAACTACTGTGAGTTTTAAACAATTACTCACGACTGTTGGTTCATATTTAGCCAATCTTTAGCCAGCGACCTCTATGTTTATTTTGAAAATGACACAAAACGTCAATATGGTGAAAAGCCACAGTTTTGAGAAAATGAAAAGTGTGAACTAATTTTTTTTTTAGTTTTACGAGCTTACTCCCATGCTCTATTATCTGGGTTAATAAAAATTTGCAAAAAATGAGAATAAAGGCATTGATTTTAACCATTTTAATCTAAATGAAAAAAAAAATGTCGCGATTTTTAAAAAAAAGTTCAATAATTTTTAAGATATTTAAGTTATTTGTGTGTTCTAAGACTCAGATAATTCGTTATGGCAAATTATTAAAGATAGTTTAAAATTATAACTTTGCTTCGAGTGCAAAGCACTTAAAACTATGGCTTTTTTTATTTTCTTTGGCGAAGCGCTAAAAATTATTTAAAATAGTATTGAAATTTATTTCTTACAACCTATCATAAAGTTATAACTTTATGTAGAAAAGCTTATAGAAAAGGAAAGGGTAATCGTGAACATGCCTCTTTCCAAATTCTATAACTTCACACGTATTAACATCGACCTCCATTTTAACCTTCAACTTTAAAGAAACTTTCATTTGTGCGATTTAGTATCAATGACCTACTTGAACAGATCAAATCACGTAGGTTGCAATTTTAATTCAGTGCATGTAAATCGTTTATAAATATCTTGTTTAAGCATAAATGTTAATTTTTGTTTATTGTAGAATAATGAAAAAAATCATATTAAATAAAATCATTCATTAATACATTTTTAATTAACCTGTTCTTAAACAAACTATAAAAATATACGTTGAAATTTTGGTGACTTTTTTTAAAAATGTTTTCTTTAATTTCGGTAGTTATTTAGTTTACCGTAAGAAACATTTTGTGTACTAAAGAGAAATTTTTCTTACCCCCTTAAATTATAGATGATGCGAATAAAATTTTGAATTAATGTACAGTAAGAAATAATGTAATGTAAGAAATATAAACAAAAACGAATCAATTGATTCACTGATTTTCACATACTAGGACCCAATCTTGATGTTGCGAGGGGTTGTCCTCAAATATGCTTATTATTTATTGCAGACGATATTTTACGAAACGAAATTAAACACAAAAATGTACTTTCTTTGAATAAACATACCTTCCTTCATTCGACGGATGTGGATTTCTGATCCTCAGAATATAGGGGTAGCCGCAATCTGGGAAATATGGTTCGAATAGTTTAATCAGGAGAGCGGTTAAAAATTTGTTCATCTTGCCATTAATGCTAATTTCACCATATCTCGTGATTTTTTTTTTAAATAATCGAAAATTTTTTGCACACAATTATAAAATTCATTCTCCCAAAAACAATTCTATTAAAAAAAAAAAAAAAACATTTAGTAAATATTTGTTCTTTTTTATTATTTTATTCTATATAGTCAAAACAATTTAAAATAGTAAGATACAAAAATTTTTACATCATTTTGAAGAACGTAATTTCATATATCGAAATAGAAAACTTGAACGAAATCGGACGAAGAGTTCCTGAGAAATCGAATTTCAAATAATTTCTTTTTGCTCACTGCGCGTTTAAGTTTTATGATGTTTAATGACACTAAAAGAAACACTCTACAGTGCAGGGCTAAGAGGACGGTTCAGAGGGTTTCAGATTTCGACAATTGTTTAACATAAAATTGTTTCAGAAACAGGAATGTTTTTTTTACAGCATTTTTATTGCATCTTACACATTAAAAGAACATAAAAAGAAAAGAAAAAAACAACATCAAGAGCTGTCATTAAAAGAAAAAAACAACATCAATGTCTTCCTGAAATCTTTAACAATGGCAAATAACATTTAACAGCATGTAAAGACAAATAAGTAAAATGTTAAAATATATGTATAACTTAAAAGCAGGAATCGTTCTTTAAACGAAAATGATATTGGTCTGATACTAAATAAAAATAATAAAACTTATTGAAATAAAAATTTAATTTATTAGTAAAAGATTAGTTTTTTTTCCACCAACCGTGTAAAAAGTGAATTTATCATAATTCAAGTCAGAGTTAATCCTTAAATCGTTATTTTCCAATAAGAATAGAACTAAGAAATAAGAATAGAACTAAAAGTGTTAAAATTATTTGAGATTAAACAATTGATATTATTTTATTAATCTACTCTTATTTAATAAATAAAAACATTCTCTCACAATATCATAAAAATTCGAGTTCTTTTAATAATGATTTCAATAAATATGTTAATAATCTAATAATAATTTAATGATTAATGATACAATAATTAATTATATTAATGATAATAATAAAAAGGACTAGCAATGATGAACTCAATAATAATAATGATTTAAAATAATGAATTTAATAATAAATTTAATTGTAATGATAATGTATTCATAAACAGTACATTTAACGAAATGAAGTAAAAAAGGAAAAATTTTATTCGAAACAATATAAAAAGAACAGCGAAAGAATTAGCTGAAATACTTATAAAAGTTTTTTGAAATACTTAAAAAATTAGTTGAATTACTTACAGAGGGAAAAGTTTCAAAAGGCTAGTTTCTAAGTAGTTAAATACGGAAATAATTAGGGGAAAGCTAACCGTGGGAGGTTTTCGTGTTTTTCCTATGCATGTGACGCAAATGCGGGTCAGTTTCATCAAAAGTCCTCCACGAAGACAAATTTCTCCCCTAATACTTGAACCAGGAGTTCACTTGTTTTCAAAATTACAAGGCTACGGAGTTAAGCATGAGTAGCCGTAAACCCCAAAAATTGGGTACGCTGTTTAACGACGTTTATGAAATAAAATATGTATTATCACTGTGTATTTTTTACGATGAATTTCATCGTAAAAAAATACACAGTGAAAATGACCTCGAATTCAAGTCGATTGGTTGTGTAGTTCAAAATTTATAAGAGTTTTAGTAAATATGTAGAATAAAAATCTTTATTATTTTTAAATATACCTAGTTACCTGTCTGAAGTTTTTATCTAGGCAACATAAGTATCTTTTTTTATGTATCTTTTACACTGGATTAAAAAAAATAATAAACTAAGTCCCATGGACCTTAATTCAAAAGTTATTACAGATTTTTATGTATAAAATATTCAGTTATACACTTTTACCTACTTTAACCTTTAGGACGGTTGTATTGATAAGCGAAGTATTGGATCCTATGTCCCTTTTTAGGCTAAATCGAATGCGAACGAAACTAAATTGATTGAACAAATAATCCTATGTGTTTTTAGGCTAAATCGAATAAGAACAAGCTAAATCGGCAGAACTAATAGTTTAGAGGTTATAAGATCTTTCAAGTATTAAAAATGTAATTTTTCACTTTTATTTTTTCATGCATAAAACGCGGAAAAACTTGGAAACCTAACAATTTTATCAACTTATTTTTTATTTTATTAAATTTAGCGTAAAGAAATACATAAGAAGCAATGCCTCACTTGTCTATATATCAATGTAAGACGTAAAAATATCTCTTAGTATAAAATTTGTACTTTTTATTCATTAAACCTTCATAACTCTTATAACTTCTCAAATATTAATAAGTTTAATCAACTTGATTTTTATTTTTTCGATGCAGTGTAAAAGAAATGACTCAGGATCTTGCTTATTTGAAAAGTAAGAAGTTTAAAACGTAGTAATAATTTAAAACGTAGATATGCTTAAGTTCAAAACTGTACTTCTTATAGATAAGAGCTTTAATAACTTTTGAACTGATAATTATCAACTTTGTTTTGGTATTGTTAGATTCAGAGTAAAAAGCTATAAAGAAAATAACGCCTTATTTAGTCTAGATAGGTAATTCAGATGCGTAAATAGGTACGAGTATAATCAAAAAATTGTACCTTTTTCTAATTCATGCTTATTAAGTCCAATATAATTTTTGAACTATTTGTTATATTTTATTAGCTTGAAATGTTTCAGGTAATTTTATAATAAAAGTCTGCGTATAATGATTTTAATTATATTATAAACGAAATAAATACTAAGGATTTTAGTGTGGTAAAATAAATAAAATGACAAAAAGTTTCATTCTTTTATGTAATTCTATCCTTGAGATAATTTTATAATTAAGATTACGCATAAAGATTTAAGATTATATTTAAGAATTTTAATTTTTTAGAGTTATTAATTTTGGCATTCATGCTTAGTATTATTTTATTTCAATAAAACTACGGTGCACTGTTATAATAAAAATACTTAACTTCAAGACTAAGTAAGTTAGGAGTTGTAACAGATAAATTAGATGACGTAGACTAAAAAAATCGTTCTACGCACGAATCTTTGTCTTGACATTCATTATTTCTTCACTTTCACATTTTTAAAAGATGAACAAAAATAGAGTTAGGAAACAATAGACCCTGAAATATTTACGTGTCTGAAGGGACGAAAACTAAAACAGGTTTATAAAGCTGTCATATATTTTTTAACCCTGACCGGACCATTTTTTTCTTCTTTCTATTAACAGAAGGTTTTCGTTCCTTTAAGAAAACAAGGAAATTTTTAAAGCATATAATAATAATAATATTTTACTAATTAAAGAATTTAACAAGGATAGATTTCTGTATAATTTTAACTGGTATATTAAAGGTTTAGATTGATTTATTTTGATTTTGTGGTAGGTACTATTTATGAAGTACTATAATAAGATTAGGATGCATATAGCGCAACCTTTTCGGAAGAAGATCCTTGATAAACTTGACGAATTTCGGAATAAATTAGGCTATTTGGCCAATTAAAAATAAAAATTTTTTTTTGTGTAATAAGAACAGTATCAATTTATCTTAAAAAATAATAAACGAAGTATATATGTTACTCTGGATGACCGAAATTGGTGGTTGTTGACCTTCTCCAGTGAAAGTTGACAAATACATAGTCGCATTGGTAAATGTCCGAAATATATACTAGGTCTAGTTACGTGCCACTGCCTGGTATATATTTCCCCGGTATACCCTACACTTGTGTTTTTTAAGGTTCAGTACGACTGCCCTGTATACATGTACCCGCCGGTATACCCTACACTGATGTTTTTTTAAGGTTCAGTGCCACTGCCCGGTAGTCCGAACACTGATGCTTCTTCTAATCTATCCTCAATCAGCAGATATTAAAATATCGAATATATATAATAATATCAACGAATAAATTTATATCAAATCAGAAATACTAATTATTTCGGACATTCACTAAAGCGACTATGTGATTGTTGACATTCGCCGGTGTAAGTCGACATTCTTTTGATTTCGGTCGTTTACGGTTACAAATACGTTATATTTTTGAAATAGAAATGAATTGAAGTTTTCTTACTCGATCTTCTGTAAACCTTTGACTCATATCTTTAATAAAATAAATTTTTAGCGGATGTTCTACTTTGTCTAAAAAAAGATTCATTTTATTGTTTCTAATTGGCAGCAAACATCTTTAGTTTTAACAAAAATCCTTGAACTATATTTGTTTACGAGGGTTGCTATTTATATTTCTGTCCTAATAATGAAAAAACAAATATGTAGGATCGAAATTGGTTTTATTGTTTTTCAAAATATTCTCCATGATGATCAATACACTTTTGCATGCGTTTGAACCAATTTTCAAAGTACTTTTTCCAGTCCGATTGAGGTAACTCCAAAACATGCGTTTTGAATGCATCAACCGCTTCTTCGGGGGTCGAAAATCGTTGTCCACGTAATTTATTTTTGATGTGTGGGAATAAGAAGAAGTCATTGGGTGCCAAATCAGGACTGTACGGCGGATGATCCATCAGTTCGATCTTTCGCTCCGTCAGAAATGCCTTTGTTTGAGTCGATGTGTGAGAGCTCGCATTGTCATGATGAAGAATGATTCGCCTGTTCTTCTGCTTTTTTCGAATTTCTCCGATGACTTCTGGCAAACAAATGGTCGTGTACCATTCAGAATTGACCGTCTTGCGTTGCTCTAACGCCACTGTTGCCACATGACCGTTAATGCCGAAGAAACAGGCAATCATTTGTTTCGATGTGCTTCTTCCTCGAACAACTTTTGTTGGTTTTGCCTCGTCTTGGAAGACCCATACAGTTGATTGCTGTTTTGTTTCCGGCTCATATGCATAGATCCATGATTCGTCACCTGTGTAGATGTTATACACAGCCTTTGATGTACCTTGAACGTATTTTTGCAACATTTCCCTGCACCAATCGACACGAGCCTTTTTTTGAGCGTTTGTCAGATTATGCGGGATCCAACGCGAACAAATTTTTTTTACGCTCAAATGTTCATGCAATATTTTATTGATGCTAGTCATACTAATGTCCAAAGACGCCTCTATCTCACGGTATGTCACATGACGATCTTGCTTTATCAGTTCACGCACAGCATCGATCTTTTCTGGTACAACAACGGATTTTGGACGATCTGCACGGGATTCGTCCTGGATCGAACATCGACCACGATTAAATTCATTATACCAATTTTTTACAGTGCTGTAGGATGGCGCTTTATCGCTGAATAAAGAATTAAGTTCATCGAAGCACTCTTGTCTTGACAATCCACGTCGAAAGTTATGAAAAATAATGGCACGAAAATGTTCACGATTCAATTCCATTTTTTGAAAGAGAAGAACTTTTCAATTTACTGCCAACAACACAAATGAAGCTATAATGGTAAATCGTCTGCTGAATTTATGTTTAAAAATATCAAACTTTCGATTAAAATCGTCTGCGGTCGCCTAGCAACACTTACTGTTGCCAAGGCCAGAAATATAAATAGCAACCCTCGTAGAATACGTTTTAGTTAGAAGAAAATTTTCTTCGGAAAAATTCAAAATATAAACCTTTCTCTACTTCTAAGGTACCACTTTCGAAATTTTAAAGATGGAATTCTGTTGTTTTTTTGTTTTTAAATTTAGTGAAATTAGTTTCAAATTCTTATAAAATTTCTTAATCTAGGCTATGTTTTGCTTTTCAAATAATTCCTAGTTGGAAGGTAAAGCGACGCATGTTAAACCGCGCACAAGAACAGCAGGTTGCGCTACCTATAAACTAGATAATAATTATTCTTTCTAATTTGATTAAAGGTATAAATTATATATTTTTTAAATAAAATTTTTCATTTATTTCTTAAAATGAATTATCTACTGAAATTTCTTTAGCAGAAAAAATGCAAAATTATGTTTGAAGTAAAAACGTAAAATAAAACATGAAATGACTAACATATTATATACATGGCCAATAACAGTTTATTGAGTTAATCGTTCATAATTAAAATATAATTTTTTTCAGTTTACAGAGTTGGCAATTTGTCTGAACTAGTTTTAAAAACATGGTAACTAATTCAATGATTGTGTCTTGGATTTAATTTTATTTATTTATTATTATTTTTTTATTTTTTTGTAGAATGTTTATTATGAATGCTCGCGAGTTAGAAGTCCATTTTCCAACATTGGAACATTCAACCAAATTTATAAAAATAGTTATCTATAAATTCATGTTTCAAAAAAGAATGAAAAAAAAAAGAAAAAAAAGCTGAAAATATGTAATTAATTTCGTACGAGGGTTATTTTGCTTTTGAACTTAGAACGTCCGTATTTTTCACTTATTTGAATTTAACAGATATTTAGCATTGACGCGAAATTTTTTGACTACATCTCTTTTTTCGATAAATAATGAGGGCGTATTCATTTAAGTTCTTTTGGTTAGGATAGACCTAATCAATTTTGAAACCAGGGTCTTGTTATGGCAGGGTCCAATCGCAATTGAACTTAGGGTACAACGTCTGAAAGGCACTAAATGTCTCCGTTATTAATATTTATGTTTAACAGTATTTTATATAATCATTTCCTACTGATTTATTAATATTTAATATGCATACTTCTACTTTTTGTTAAATGTTATTAGTTTGATTTGTTAATTACTTTAATAAACGAAAAAATTTTCAGTTTCTATGCTTATGCTGTATTTATATAAATAATTAAATTGCTACATTCTGACCTATTTTAAAAACATTGTTATTAGTATTCCATACAGTGTTCAAGGTAGAAAATTTATTGTAAAAAAATTAAAAATTTTTTTTACAAGTTTTGCTGACTTTTTGAATTTTCATTAAATTGTGACTTTATTAAATGAGATTTTTTTTGACATTGAAAATTTAAAAAAAAAAGTATATTTCTAAAGGAGGCATTAAATTGAAGTTAATTAATCCCTATAATAGCATTAAATCCCTGGTCCCGAATTTACCATGGTCGGACCCCTGCTCTGTTAGCAACCATAGGCAAAAACTGCAGCTGACTAGAAAAATTGAACTGAAAGGGGTTAAAAGCCGGACGATTAAAATATATTATTAATTTTCAAAGAAATAGAGTAGAACACAAATTTTAAGAAATGAAAACCTAAGATAAATATTTAAATTTTATCAAGCCAAATTGGTCTAGTATATGTTTTATGAAGTAAGAATACATGTCGAAATTAAAATAGTTTTTAAAGCACATAAAAATAAATATGTATGCATGATTTTATTTATTTTACGATCAATAAATTTACACAGAAAACGAGTATAATCAAAGTGCTCTGAATGAAAATTATACAAAAATATATATAACTTACCCAAAAATGAGCTAGCATATTAACGTTGATTGTTTTCAAGATTTCTTCATCTTTTAACTCCAAAAACGGCTTTCCACTAACAATTCCTGCGTTATTGATTAATATGTCTACTTTACCGACTTGTTCTTTAACTAATCTTGCTACTTCATAAACATTATCCCGATTCGCTACATCACACTGATACAAAACTACTTTTTTATGATTCCCCAACAATTTCTCTGTTTCGTACAGTGATTTCAGATTGATGTCCATAAGTACAAGACATTGACAATGCTTGGAGAACAATTTTGCAATTTCTCTACCTATGCCACTTCCGGCACCAGTAATTAACACTGTTTGATCCGATATGTCTTTTTGACGATACCTCTTCGGCAAAAGCTTTACAATTGTATTCCTGATGCTGTAATAAAATATCATAGGCAGCATGGAAATTGACACCAGTAACAGTTTTAGTTCAGGTTTAATTTTCGAAGCCATTTTGAAGGGTTAGTTATTGAATATCACAGATATGTTTTAAAATACGGAGTCACTCAAGCAAATAATATCGTCTGCAACAGTTTAAAAGCCGAATATACACAGATTTGTTCTAAGCAATAGCGCAGACGATTTTATTGGAGCAGCTTGATATGATAGTATTTTTTAAATATTATTTTTATGAATGGAAAAATACGAATAAGAGTCAATCATATAAACCAGATGGATCTTGGGAAATGAGAGGCACATTAAAAGATACATATATCACAAACGTTCAGTAACAGTTCTATAAGTTGAAAGATCCCAAGTTTATAATCAGGATTTTATCCAATCCCACAGTCTCCGAAATGGTCTAGAAGCCGCTGAGAAACAGTTCAGTATGCCTAAGAGGCAACCGATAAATTGCATTTTGCTTGTAGAAAAAAACCATAAGCAACCATCGAAGATATCCATTTGGAACTTAGAATTAATCGATGACACAAGACAAGTATAAAGTTATGTGAATAATTATTGGTAATAATTGAGCCTATTTGGCTTCCACGATAAATAATTTTAAATAATTATGCTATCAGAGAGATAATCTGATCGTTAAAAAAATATGATATTGTTTAAAACAAGAATCCTCCTAAATTATTCTAAAGAAATAAAATGGTTAAAATTGTCCTTCGGAATCTTCCTTAATATTAAATAAAGGAAGAAAAACAATTTTCATATGATACAATATTAAATTCCGATAACAGTAATAAATATCGAATTTATCCTGCCTGATGATTATCTCCCGAGATTTTTTAATATTATTGCTGGAAAAAGAAGATAATCCTCGCTGATCAAAATTCATCCAAAGAATAATGGTTGAGTGAAGGTGGGAAAATAAAGTACACGTTTTGCCTTCAGATGAGAGGTCACGTGGCAGAGAAAGTAGCAACGAGAAAATAAACTCGTAATGCAGCTTCTTATTTAGAAGTCATCCTTTGAAGGAAAAAGTCAAATGGCTGAAAAATGGAATAGAAATAAATAAATATTTCATTTGAATAGAATAAAGCGGATCTATCATGGGCAATATATATTGTTTGTTTAATTATCATTTATGCAAAAACTATTAATTCGGGCATATAGGTTGACAACTCATTATTACGGCCAAGTTATTTTTAAAATAAAAATACTGCGACTTTCAACATGGGCTAAAAGGAATCCGAAGGAAATATTGCAGGGATGGTGTCGGGAAAATTTGTTCAGTTAGTTAAAATAAATTAGGTTCTGTAGATGAAAAGTGGGAAGAATTTTTTTTGTTGTTCTAATGAAAATTAAGATTTATTCAGCAATAGTACTTTCATGAAATTCAATGAAAATATAATTGATTATTAGTCGAAGTCTTAGGAAAGTCTGCAATCGTAGCAAGACTTTGTACTTGTTTCTTTAGAATTTTCAAAATAATTATAGAGAATTTTCAGTATTTTTAACTCAAAATTTCAAACAGGCACTGAATTTCCTTTTACGAGAGGAAAATAAAATGAACGATTATTCTCTCTAAGAAAATATAAAAAAAACTGCTGTCGATACCGCTGTTTCAAGAACGGACTTCTGAATATCGTAACCCAGTGTTTCCCAAAGTGTGGTACGCGTACCCCCGGGTGTACGGGAACAGTTTAACGGGGGTAGGCGTTCTTATGCGAAATATCTTGCAACAAACGAAAATTTCAAAAATTTTTATTTAAAAACAAAGCTAGCCATGAAAGTTTACGATTACGTAATTTTCTATTGGCCATTTTTTGCAGAGTTAACAGTTAATAATTAGTAGTGTCAACAGCCAGTTGTGATTTTTAACTTTTGTAGAAATTTTTATAGTAAGAAATACATTCATTTTTTATTAGTGGTACGCAGCGTTACGAAATATTTAGAAAGGGTACACAAAAGTCATAAGTTTGGGAAGCACTGTCGTAACCCAAAAATATTTGATGTAACAAAATGAAATTTCGTTCATTTTAAGAAAATTGTTCAAAGAACATTCTAATATCAGAATGTTATTAATGCGACAATTTTCATTAATTTATGAAATTTTTTTTTATAGTTCGGATTATTATAATTAGATATTTGGTGACTAATATCCAGCTTTCTACCATTCGGGTATTTTTTTATTTTTATTAATAAGATTTATTTCTCTCCTTACCTACTTAATTGTTTGCTATTCTTTCCTCCTTTTGATAATTTCATTCCCTTGGAAAGTATTTTTCAATTTAAGCCTTCGTGATTTGAATTTTTAACATATAAATATATATATATATATTTATTTGAATTTGATAATTTAAATGTATTTACAGCTGTTAAAACACTAAAGAAGTAAATATAACTTCTAAAAAAAAATTTCAGTTTGAGTCTCCATTTGGCTTTTTAATATGAATTCCTATTTTTAATTGTGAAATTATGGTTTGCAAGTGAACTTTGCAACTGCTTTAAGTGGATCTTAAATGGTATCAGATTTTTTTTCTCGTGATATAATAGCATACAATGAAATAATGCATTTAAAATTACATTGAATATAAATTCGATTAATTTTGTGTGACATTGGAAATCGAAATTCTAAATTGTTTGTAAAGAATCATTTGACGAATAAGGAAATTTCCTGATAAACGATGCATCACAGAATAGAACGAAAACACGAAAAAGAGAAGGTCGAAATGCGCTAAAGATTTTCCTTAAAGAATTTTCAAAATAAATAATTGGCTCAATCAAAAACATTTCCGCATCATTTTGTGATTACAATTAATAATAAAATAATTAACTACTATTAATAATAAAATAATTAACTACTATTAATAATAAAATAATTAACTACTATTAATTTTCGTATCTAAATTGAATATTTCGCAAACACAAATAATTTGAAATAATGTTTTAAATTTTGTGTTGCTCACATTTGTTCAAGTTGAAAAGTTTGTAATCCGAAAAAAAAAAAAAAAAAAACTAATTTTATAGATAATGAAAATAAAACACGACTGAAGAATACAAAATTTAATTTTGAAATTAAATTTTCTTTTCATCAAAAACCCATTTCATTAACACAGACTCAACAATAAACTATTTCTATACTCTTAGTAAATAGAATACACATTTCAAGGTTAAGCGATTTCCCAATTCTCTAAACTTTTTCCCAAACAACTATCACGATTCCGGTAAATCTTATTTACCCACCCCACCTTTATATTCCGACTTTTTACTGAGCAGAATTCGTATCAAGCATCCACCGCTGGGATTAGAACCTCGGTTATCTCATTGGGAGGCGAATGCTTTAGCTATCGCGGCTCGAGCTCCCGGATTAGGAATTTTGGGATAAAACTCCATTCGTGGACTTATTTTATGACGAGATATGGAGAGGATAACTACTGAAACTTCCCACGGTTAGCCAGACGACAAGGCTATTTAACCAATGATTCTTCTAACACTGGAGATATTTTATTTCATTACGATGACCGGGTAAAAAAACATATGAATCAAAAAGCCATTGTCGGGAGGCGAGCGATTTATTCTCTGGACAGTCACGGCTTCTGGTAAAGTTTGTGTGGTTTTGAACACAATAGTAAAAGCTGTCCTAAAGCATCAATATAATTTGCAAAACAAACTTGGATAAACAAAAAATATTGGACAGATTGAAACGATAATTTTAAAGTGGACATTTCAACAAGGAAGATAAAGAAATAACATTATTATTTTTTTCCAGCGCTGACTAAAAAAAATGAATAAAGACAAGAAAACAGAAGACTATTTAACCAGGAGGAATGACGTCAGTCTTATTCATTAAATTGAATTGTAGAGCTAGAAAAACTATAGAACGGAAAACTGCGAAATGGAATAAGACGGCAAAATAAATAAAAAATTGTCTTACGTTCACATTCGGTGTCAATCTAAGAGATTCTAAATATAAGTGGTATATACTTTAACTGTTGGAAAGGAATACCCCAGGTCATTTTTTAAAAAAAAAAATTATCTACACTGTGAAAAAAATAATAAATTAAGGCAGCGCGAAATTTTTCTAATTTTTATTCATTTAAATTTTTGATTTCAATAATTTTAAAATAAAAAACAGTAGACTTTCAAATAATATTTGTTTTCATTCACTTCATGAATTCTAACATATATTTTAATAAAAGTGTTCAATTATTACTTAGTTTTCATTTTCTTTTTTTCAGAGAAATGTCAGATTTTTCTTCCAGTTATCCCCTCTCCTAACAAGTTAATTAAACTTTTTACTTTAAGAATCAAATTTAATATTATTTGGTTTAAATTTATAAATAGAAAAAAACTATTTGTATTCTATATTTTTTGTTGATTAATAAAAATTATTCTAAATCTATGCATACCGGGTGTGACAAAACAAATGGTCACAACAGAAGAGAGTGGGATTTGGCCAAAACAAACATCTTTCTTCAACCAGTAATGCGGGATCAGAAAGCAAAGGGAGAGTCATTAGAAGGCGCTGATTCTGGAGTTACTATGGATGATACGAAATACCTTGATTTTGCCTTTCTGAACGAATCAGCTGACTGTCTCTTACCCGCATCGATCTGTCCAGCAATTTTTTTCAGGCAGGGTTTCTACTTAATTTCAGAAAAAAAAGCCCATGACTTTTAGGACAATTTCAATGTGAATCCATATTTTATTTATATCAAGCAATTCTTAATCGAGAAACTTTTAATTTTTTAAAATTTGCTTTTGTCAAAACACCTCAGGTATAATCTGTACTCTTAATAAATAAATCATAAAGATTTTTAGAGCAAAAAAATATAATTGAATGGGGATGGAAACATGGAAAAGTTTCATTAAAATGTGGAATTTTTACAACAAATAATTGCAATAGATGTTAGAATTATTTAAATCGAATCTCAATAACTGATTACTGACAATTCTAAGGCTGGTTATTTACCAGGTATGATGTAGACATTTTCCAGGCTCTCTCTATATAAAACTCCCTGAGAATTTCAGGCTTTTCCAGACCAATGTGAACCCTGCTTGGGGACATCTAAAAATTATACAAGTGTAAAAATTATAAAAGCTATTGATAAAATAATTCTATAGTAAAATAAATTATATGAATTTCTATGAAATATAAGTGAAGTACATAATTCATAATTAGCACTTGAAAAGTACTGTGCTACACATTTGTTAAACACATTGGATCTCGATAGCTAGAAAATATAAAAATGCATGTAGACTGAAAAAAGATAGAGATTTGTTTTGTTACAGTTTAACAGTAGGGGAAGTTCACATTTGTAATAACTTATGTTACGTACTTAAAAAGTGTCTTTATTATAAAAAAAAAAAAAAAAAGCGAGTGAACTCTATGAGCCTCCCTTTTCTTTATTGTTTCCACATTACTATTTACTAATAAATTGGTTTCCTTGTTGACCAGATAATAAAACATGTAAAACAGAGTTATAAAGAAAAATAATTTCATCTACTATTCAAAATTTTACGACCACATGAAATGAACTAAAAGCAACTTTATGTAAAGATTTTGTTGTCATTAAATACACGTAAATCAAAAATAAATATTTACTTTGATTACTTAGCTTTTCAACCAAGTCAAAAATTTTAAGCACTTCGAGCACTTAAGCAATCGGCACTTCTGTCAGAGTGAAACATTTTTCCCCCCAGAACCGAGCAGAAATTTTTGTTTCACTTCGAAACAAAAATAATAAATAAAGAATGAAAAGGTTAAAAAAAAAAAAAAAATTTTTTTTTGAATTTTTTTTCAAATATTTCAATTTTTATTAGGACAAACTAAATGTTTCAGGAAACACCCCCCCCCCTGCTCAGACTTACTAAAATATCATTTGGAACCTTCCCGCTCTTATATTGTGAAAGAATTTGAGACTAGAATATTAGTAATTGAAATGGAGGAAATAGTTGCACATTAAATTTGAATGAAACAACATAAATTGAAAATGCATTTTATTAAATGGCACACACATTTATAATACTTCAAACCTAACATAGTTAGAATATTCTTAATTAGCTGAGAACACATCAGCTTTATGGTGAATATACTTTTCATAAAACTATCTAAATATAGAACACCATATATATTGAAGTACATGAAAGTGCAGACTCACACTGAAAGAGAATAATAAAAACAATATATAACTTAAAAATAACAAGTTTAAACATGTACAATTAGTTGCAATAAGAATATATATATATTGAAAAATGGAAGGAATAAAAATATATATTTAGAACACAGAGGTATTCAAACAACAGTAGACAATATTACATGAAGAATTTTGTTAAATTAAGGGATAAAGCAAAATTAAGAACAGTATATATTTTCAATATAAGTTTTAGTAATTGATTTTAAAATTTTTTCCCCTCATTCATATTGGATTAATAATTAAAGTATAAAAATTATTCCAACTTACTACTATGCATAGTAGGGTAAGTATACAGCCATAAGTGATGAAGTCACTAATGTATCTAAGTCACTTACTCGTCTGTTAAATATTTGGGTAAAAAAGCTCAAGCTAACACCTATCTAATTATAATCGATCAACGTGGGCTGAAAATAATCAGGTTTTCCAGATCATAATCTCTAGAGCTAAAAATGTTCATGTCTAGATGGTTATACAAATGACTTGATAACTTTTGGCAGTATATAGGCAATATCTAACAAAATATTTTTGAATTAAATTTTAATCTTAACCAACTTTAAAATAAATAAATGTATTTAATTTTAAGTTAATTCCAAATTTTTAAAATTCATTATATTACATTTTCATTATTATATTTTTGTTAACTCATGATGGAAAAGAAATTTGCTAAGTTATTTTATCAATAATTATGTGGCTAACAGCAACGGGTTAACAATAATTATATGTTTAAAAAACTTGAATGCTTATTAATAATTTCCAACAATACTTTGTAAATACGATAAATGGAAGCCAGAAGATTAAACATATTACATACCTAAACTACGAATCCTACAATATTTTTTGATAATGAAAATCAAAAATAACTTGAATAAATTCAGTGATTTTATTACTTCTTGATAAGGTGGAGCTATATACAACAAATATTATGAATTCATTCTTTAATTTCAGAATAGAGAATGTGATTTAATAAATAAAGCGAATTTTTGGATGTTTTTAAAATGCATTTGAAATAATAATCGAAAATGAAACTAAATAATTTAAGTACATGTTGTGTATTAAAAAGTGAAAGAAAGTAGTATTGATCATGAAATTTATAAAATTATGTGATTATTAATTAAAAAATAAACTAAAATAATAAGCTTAATCTAAAGATGAAACTAAGTATTCTGCACTGTTCTTAGTTAATAATTAGATTTATGGATACTTTAATTCCCTTGACTACTTTTTATGTACATCTATAATAATAAATAAAAATGAATTATATAAATCAAAGTACTTGTCTTCTTCCAAGAATAAGTTAGTTTTTAATAATAATTATCAAACAATATATAAAATTATGAGAGAATTGAAAATAAAAAGGAAAAAGAATTTGTACAATTTAAATTTAAGCACAAAACAAGCAATCAGTAGCAAACTTTTTTAAAGCTTTGGGAACATTATCCACATGAAAATTCTTTTATATATAGGAAATTTTTCTGAAACATACACATGCCCTTAAACACATTAATATCAATGTTTTTAAGTAAAAGTTTAATTAAGTTTTTAAGCCAACATAAATGTTAAATCAGTATTTAACATTTGAACTTAAATTTACCTCATCTGAAATGATTGCATTATAGACAAAAATGACATGATACTTTTAAAGGAAGTTCTTTATGTGTAAATTAAAAAATATAGTGTTATCTATTCATAATTGAAACAAATGAACAATAAAACAATATTGCCTATATTGAAACAAGATAAAATGTTTTTTTTAAAACAATTTTTGCATTAAAGACAATAACTTCTATTCACAATGTTTTATAATTCTTAAAATGTACTTTAAACTATGTCGAATTATTAAGAAAAATTTTGTTATGAAAACATACAATTTATACTTTTATTGGACAACACCAAATAATAAATGAAATGCTATAAAAACATTTGTAAGTGCTGCCATATAGAAACATAATATTTTATTACTGAAATATTAAAAGTAACAAAATAATTATTTGCTACGATGGAGAGGAAAATTAAACTTCTGTATTGATGATTCTACACACAATATTATATATTTTTTTCAAGACTTCTAATTATCTACACATTTTAAGAGAATCATTAATTCTGCTTTTGCATAAAAACAATTGTGCAAACATACAAAGTTTTTTGAAACAAAATAACAAATTTTATTATACATAATGTTCAATTTTTTGAAATGTCTTATTAGTATAAAAATGTAAGAAAATAATTCAACCATACTAATTACACAATTATTTATGTTAAATGATTTTTTTTTGCATAAAGAAAGTCAACTAATATTTGAAAAGTATAAATAAAAATATTTATAATAAAACAAACTGTTGATAAAAAAAAAAAAAAACTGAGTTTAAAGTTTTTTTCTTTAAAAAAAAAAAGATTACAGATATAAATAACATCAGTTGTTTAATAAGAATATTATAAAATTTAGAAGGAAATGAGAAGCCCAGTAGTTGAGTGGCTGTGCATCAAACTCCTCGAACCAGGCAAGGTAAACTCAGCCTTTTATACCTTCAGTGGGTTCATAAAATGAGTACCGAGAATTCTCGCGGACTAAATACTCTTCCGTCTTCAGCTGATAACGCAACTGGAACACTTGCATATGTACTCCAGAGAAAACTGGGATAGGTTCAGTAAGTCTTTGCCCTACATGGTCTGTCACGCCACTGAGTTTAGTTTAGTTAGATGAATATGAATTAAATATAAAATGATGAGCTTTCTAGTATATAATACTTTTGATTTTATGTTTAAATCTGTCTAAAAAAATTAAGCTTATATTTAAGGTTAGTGTTCTAAAAAATAAAGATGATTTTTTCTTTACATGTCTGACTCAACACAACAGAGTTTTTTTTTTGTTGCATGGATTTAAATTTTTTCCCAAGAGGATAAAAAGCTTAGGGCTTCAAAGAACAATATAGAAAGCTTATAAAAAGGCAATGCAAGAAAAATTGCTCTGTGAATGTCAATACTATCTGTTTATTTCTTTTGGAATTATGATTTTGAAATACACGAATAAAATATTGAGCTTGCATTAAGTTTTATAACATTTATTAACAAAAAAGAGATTTTATAATAGGAAGTTGTATACCATACAAAATACTATGCAAAATGGCGCAAAAAGATTTATTTACAAGAAGAGATTTTTATTCAATATATAACAGCCAAAAATACATATAATTGCAAATATTTTCTAACAGTGAAAATTCTTGAAAGGGAAAAAAAGCAAAAAATTTCATGCATCATAAAAATTAGTATGAAAATTAGTATAGATTAAAATTATTTTTAATTGAAAATATAATATTTTATAACAACCAGAACAATAGATTGAAACTTTCAAAATTTTTTAAGTAGTTGTGCTTCAATAGTATTATGAAAACTGTATTAAAAGCTAATTTTATCAGAATATTTTCTGATATTTTTAAAAATAAAATGAATAATAGAATTTGGAAATATTGCTTGTAAAGCATTTAAATTAAAAATGTTAAGAACATTTTTTATCAGAAGAGTATTTAAAGTAAATATAAATTAGTTTTGGGACCCAACTTTTAAATTTTTCTTTGTAAAGCATCAAATGCAATGGTAATTTTTTTTGCCACAAGTCTTGTACATTGTTTTACTATACTAAATTTTCAATTACTAATTGATAAGTGGTTAAGTAATAAATACATATGAATTATGTTTGAAAACATTCCGTATTATATAGTTACATATAAAAGATATTATAAAGAAAAGGTTATAAGTAAAAAACATCCCTGATACAATTAACAAATTATGAGATTTTTACAGATGAATATGGAGTCAAATAGCTGATTGAAATGAGAATGCGGGTCTAAATACTTTGAGCGAATAAAGTTATCATAGAGATTTTCTTAACATTGAATAGTAAAATTTCAAAATATTGACACAGAATAACAAAATAGTATGGAACTAATAAGTAACATTAACCCTTTCCAACTCAAAGATGAAAATTTTAAGAACACTTTAATGGAAATGCAAAAAAGAATCACAAATCACAATAAAACGTTTATATGAAATAAAATATTTATGCTGTATTCAAATAAGTACTTTAAGAAAAGTTTTAACGAATGCTACAACACTCAAACAACAAGATAAACATAAATTTGAAATATTATTGCTCAAATCAGCACTCATGAGATTGTCTAAAATATACCCATAACAAAATAATGAAGCACTTTAATATAATTAATAACATATTTACAGAATTCGAATATGGGACACTAAAAAAATTAAATAGATAACAAAACTGGCAAAGACATATTTAAGTAGCTGAGTACTCAATAATTTACACTGGGAACCAACTATAAATATTATTAATAGATATTACGTAACTTCATCATTTAATACTCAGTTTGGGTACTGATTTTATGAAATATAAGTGATACCTTCAACAATCTTCTTGTTTCTTTTTTTAATTGCACAAAGTAATATATACATATATAGATGTATATATACAGGGCCCGAGCTAAGGATTTCAAATTATTAGGGTCAAATATCAAAAGTGTTAGCCAATTTTCAAAAGTCTTAATCAAATGCAAATTTAAATTTTTTTTTTTTTCCCATAGAAAACTATTTTACGCTAGTTGTTTCAAGCTTATATTATTTGGACTCAATTCTCATTGGTTATGCAGCACATCTACCGAAAATTACAGTAATCAAATAAAAAAACACAAATTTGTTTACAAAAATTCAATTTGACGTAATTTTGAGAATCGAGTCAAATAGATATTTTTCTCTCCAGAGGAAAAAATCATTTGACAAAAAAACAAAATTTTATTTGCCAAATGTATGATTTCATTGCATTTGGCGAAGTGGTGAATGCTTTGCGCTGGCCCTGTATGTATGTATATATCTAGTAATCAAACTATAGGTTAAGAAGAAATACTATCACATTTACAATGTATATAATTTATTAAAATTTAGAAGATTTTTTCCATCTCATTATAATGGTTTTACTTTTGGAACTATTTCAAAATGTTACTGATAAAAAAAGGTATATGTTACAAAGTAACCACTTATTTGAATAACCAATGCAGGATATTCTAGAACTGCACCAAAAATAATATAACTTAATAAAGCATTACAATACTATATAATGTTTCCTTTTATTAAATAGATATGCAATTTCATGCAATTAGATATTAATTTTTTATACTGTTATGCATTCAAATATGATCTTTCACCTATTTCAGAATAATCATCAATAAAAATAAAAGAGATTATTTATTAATTATCTGAGAAATGTATGGTATCAACCTTCACTTCATTATTATAACAAAATGAAAGTTATTCCTACAAATAATTTTGGAACTACTCCAAAAATATATATAACTAATAATAAAAAAATTGCAATACTTATTTCATTTTTTACATTTTGCTTTTTTACCAAAGAAAAATGTAAACTACGACATATATAGGCTCATCTTACCTAAAGCAATGAGTTCAAATACTACTAATTTCACAAAAGTTTTCAACAAAAGTAAAAAAAAAAAAAAAAAATAAAAAAAAAAAAAAGATTTACTGTCTAAAGATCAAAACAATGTCAGGCATTAAGTGCTATTTCATTATAATAATTAGTGAAAGTTATTCATACAGCTAACTTTGAAACTGCCCCAAAATATAATGCAAAAAATAAAAAAAGGCATTACAATACTACTTTGCAATCTTTTTTTAGTTTTTCATTTTTAAAAAAAATTTTACTAAAGAAATATGCAACTTCATGCAACTACAGACTCCCTTTTTCTAAGAGTTTAAATAGTGATTTTTACCAATTTCAGAAAAGTTTTCAACAAAAGAAAGAAAAAAAAATTTAGATTTATTGTCAAAATACCCGAAAAATGCCAGGAATCAAGTTTTATTTTATCACATTAACCAGTGAAAGTTATTCATACAGATAAATTTGGAATTGCCGCAAATTTAAAGAAACAAATAAAAAAGCATTAATA
This sequence comes from Parasteatoda lunata, assembly GCA_949128135.1. Lineage (NCBI taxonomy): Eukaryota > Metazoa > Arthropoda > Arachnida > Araneae > Theridiidae > Parasteatoda > Parasteatoda lunata. Next base: position 57,673,110 of record OX421977.1, read on the forward strand.
CAACAATACTTTGCAAAGAAATGTGGAACTTCATGCCTCTCATATATTCCTCATATACTCTTATTTTTTTACTGCTATATGTCCAAATATTGCCTTTTACCAACTTTCTAACAGTTAAAAAAACAAAAAAGTATTGTTGGGTAATTTTCTGAACTATAACTAACTATCATTGCTTGACTAGTAACACATATCAAAAAATATTTTGCTACGCTATAAAAATAACCATCAATATATTCTGGATAACAGCGAGAGTGAAAAAATATTCTAATTTAAATGTGACTATCACTTAAAGTGAAAAAGGCCAAAGCTATTTTATTATAAAATATAATTGTGATTTAGAAAATCATTACCTAAAAAAATTAAAATTTGAAAACTATGATTTTGTTTTAAATGCAACACATATAAAATTTTTTTATAAGAAACAGAAAAAGGTTTTTAACTGAAACACTTTAATAATTTTTGTATTTATAAGAAAAAAAATTCAAAAATTAACTTTTAATAATTTTTCTCTAAAATTATTTTTAAAGCTTAAAAATTTGAAATAAAAAAAAAAAACTTCAGAAAATAAAATAATGAACAAATTTGCAAAATTGGATAACAAATATAAAAAAAATTAAAACTAATAATTGTATCAAAATTATTTATCAAATTTTATTTATTTATTATTATTATTTTTAAATTTTAAAAACTTCAGAAAAAAATATTTCAGAGCTTAAATCAACAATGTATATGTGCAAACAATTTGATTAAATTAAATACTTTTGGAAAATTCACATTTAGATGATTTACATTTTAGGTTAATGTAATATCGCTACCTAATGAGGAATGTTAGAAAATTATCCTCATAGTAATTCAAGTTGGTAAGATGAATTTTATTTGTAAAAACTGAATATACAATTAATTTACTTATTAGGAACAAATTAGCAAAAATAGATAACACAAATGGTAAAAGAAAACAATGAGTGATAATAAACTAGATGGGAATGGGAAAAGATAACTTCAAATAATATGAAATCAATAATAATTAAAAGCTGAGAAATAAACTCAGTGTTGTAACGAAAAAAAAAAAAAAAAAAAAAAAAAAGATAAATGCTGCTTTTAAAATGCCATCAGCAAAATTTACAATAAATCTTAACATAACTGTAGACTCTCTGAATCTGCATAGCTTCTCCCCACAATCCTTAATTTAGTATTCTTAACATTTAAAATGTTTTATTAGTTTATATTCTTAAATTATAACTTTATTTTTAAATATATAGAAATGAATGATAGCATATTAAAAGAAAACTACTTAACTTAAGTATAATCGATAATAATTTAGATTCAATTATTAAATTCTTCTATCCTTTTTCTAACTTTCTTCAAATATAAATGCATCATAGATTTTAAAAGAATGATGACTAGAGATATAATTTTAAAATAGATCATAATATAAAGTATTATATATAGGGGGGGGGGACAAAATAATGGAAACACTTCAATACTAATAAATTTCTTTTTCTTTCTCAAGAAATACTAAAAGAATCATTTTATAAGTTCAGACGTGTTTAGACTTGCAATTTTTCATACATATCAATGAAGTTTAAAGCTTTTAGAGGTTTAAGGGACCAATAATAAATTACAAATGGAAAATAATGTTTCTGAACACTCTGTGCCAATAGATTTGTAACTTGAGACAGTTATTTCGGTTATTATATGCAATGATTGAACAATATTTTGTAATCCTAACTTAAATAATTATAAAAGTAAAGAAATAAGGAAAAAAAAACTACTTTTTTTTGTCTTGCGTTTTTTTGCTTATAACTTTTAAAACTATTAAAAAAAAATTAAACAAAATTTTTTGAGCAATTTAAAAATAATTACAAAATTATTGCTTTAATATTTGAGAAAAATTTGTTTCAAACTGCACAAGACATGAGTAATTAAAGTAGTAATTTTATATTGTGCATGTGCGGAAAAATTTAATACCCCCCCCCCCCCCCCCCCAATTTCGTAGTATTTGGTGACTTTTTATAAAAAGTCCGATATCCTAAAAAATTAAAAAGTTTTAACAACAAATGAAAATACCTTACAATAAGACTTTATACACCAAAATGTGATTTCATAAGAAAAGAAAGGATACTTTTATAGGGGATGATCCCCAACAATGCTGTTATCTTTTTTTTAATAAATCCTGTTTAATATCACAAAATAAAATTTGTAGAAAACCTCTTATCACTTCAAGCTTTCTCATAAAAAGTACAAACACTGCTTAGAAAATTTCTTGCAACTTTTTGAATTTTTAAGATATTCAAGTCAGATTTTTTTTTATTTGTTGCCAAATACGATTCTCTACAAAATTAAGAAAAATATTTCTTAATTTTTGAAGCGCATATATAGTATAAAAGAACTACTTTAATGACTCATATTTTGTGCTTTTATAAAGGAATTTTTCTCAAATGTTAAAGCAATAATTTTGTAATTATTTTTAAATTGCTCCAAAAACTTTGTTTAATTTTTTTAAACTGTTCTAAAGTTACAGCAAAAACATGCAAGACAAAAAAAAAAAAAAAAAAAAAAAAATCAGTTTAAAAATGTTCATATTTCCATAAATATTTAAGCTAGGTTTACGGAATTTTCGGCAATTGTTGTATATAATAACCAAAATAAGTCACAAATTTATTGTTACATTTTTTGTTATAGGGTGCTCAAAAACACTTTTTTCTTTTATTTCCTTGTCAGTCCCTCAATCTTTAAAAGTTTTAAACATCATTGATAGATATGATAAATCGCATACCCTAAACTCGTTTATTATTTTGCCCAACCTCTGTAAAAGAATAAGTAAGAGAGGATTAATCACAAAGGTACAAACGTAAAAACTTGTTTAATATAAAATGATGTTTGAAAAGATATTGCACTGCATATTTTTTTAAGGACATAAGTAATTTTTATGCATAGTAACTGCTTTTAGAAAATTAACTTGAGCCACTATAGCATTAACTTGACTAAAACTCATTTAACTATAAATTCAGACAATTGTTTATATTCTAAAATTACAGTGGATTCATAAAAGAGATGCAGATTTTAGAGAATTTACCGTATTAGCACATAAATTTTTTTTAGAATTAGTAAAATTTTGAAAAATATCACAAAACGGTAAAATATAAATAAGAATATATATTCAAAAACAAGTATTTAGGAAACAATTTTAACTAAAATTCCATAATGAAAATAACAGAAACAATTAAAGATCATAGTAATATTTTTCTGCTAAACAAGAGAGAATATTCATAGTTCATAAGACTATCAAAATACCAAATTAATAATAAAAACTCATTCTTCCATTTCTTGTTTTCTAAATAGTCCTACATATGTAAAATAACAGGAAAAACATAACGGTTATGAATCAAATCAACAAAAAAATTATAACAAGAGTACTAAATTGAGCTAAAGCTTCTACTTTAGGAAAGGCAACAGCATTAGGCAATGAACCATTCATCAGCATATGATCACAGCATGATGTAAAGCCTGAAATGGTTATTTCTTTGGTTTTAATAACTTGGGTCAGCTCATTTAAACTCTCAGAATAGTTTCTTGATCAGCCACATTTCCACAGCTGGGTTCGGGAAGTCGATCATCAATTTCATCTTGAAGATCTTCAAATCTGAGGTTGATAAAATAAAAGTTAATCTATACTGACAAATGCAAGATATCAGGCATAACTACAATTTATCATATCTTGAAGCATAACTTCAAAAATTGTATAGTACCTATATAATAAAACTTTGAAAAAAGAATAAAAATATAGAATGCTACTTTGGATACGGAAGATTAACCATAAAAAGATAAGTACAGGTTGAGCTAGTAGTTAAAATTCATAATGAGAATTCCGATTTATCATATTTCTTTCTGTTCCTTTTTTTACATTTAAGTTTAAAAAACAATCTATTCTACATTGTTATCGTACTTGTAGTTTACAAGCTGAATTTTGTTTTTTACCATTCAATCTCGGCTGCAAACAATTCAAATCAATTGATGGCTCACATTATAGAATTTCGCTATCCATTTTTCATGAGCAGTTTTGGAAAAAAACAAAAGAGTGTTTTTAGTTTGTTTAGTAATATTTTACTATATGTTTGTAATTTTAAAGAATACAACAAATTTTGTAAGAAATTTCTGTAAAGACTATGGAAATCAAGAAAACAAAGCTAAATCACTTGTTAGTAAATGCCAAACCGCTTTGGTGGCGCAGTTGGTTAAGGCATCGCTTGATGCTTACACCACAGATGAAAAAGCCAGGTACTGAGTTTGACCACGATAGCCGATAAAACAACTGGTGCATATAGCAAGGTGCACCTTAAATCCGTTGTAATTGAATGTTTTTTTGTTGGCAAGACGGAAGTTTGGAGAGACGAGTACCAGTTCAGAAACTGTCCACGTCGTCTGACCAGAGTAAAAATTAAGTAGCATTTATACTATCATGGTTAAAAATATAGAGCCCCAAAAATGGGGTTAAGTGCTTTGACATGGTTTGCCGATGTGGTAGTAAATGCCTCCAGAGTACCCACAAACATTAAGAAATAAAAAAATTCCTAACTCTTCCAAATTGATTTTATAAAATTTTTATAAGGGGAGGATATATTTTATTATTAATTTTTTAGTTATGCTTTATTCTAAAGCATAAAATATATTACAAAACATATGCTATCAGAGTTGAAAAATATTTTTTTTTTTCAAAATTTATTGCAAAACCAGATTCATTTGAAATAATATCAGACTTTAAGCTATCTAAAATTTTTTTGGGTATTTTAATTAAATTCCCTGATTTTCCAGATTTATAAAATTCTTTGTTCTGTGGCTATCCTTTGTCAATGTTAAATCTAAAATGCAATCATCTTTAAATCAAAACACAAAAAGCTTGAAAAAAAATATATACTTCATAAAAAAAACAAGAGAAGCAATAATGTACAATAGTCTTTAAAAAATCACTGAACATATCATTGAATCATAATATTGAATATGACACACATTAAATTAGGTTTATAAGTTGAAGAAGTAGTCTGAAGTTGAAATAAAATTTATTCAAAAGCAATTTTCCCTTCCTCATAAAAACAAATTGCAGAAAATTATTTAGCGATTCGTATCGAAATTTTTTTTTGTAATCAATCAAATACTGAGGATAAAAACTTACGATCATATTTACGACTCACCTATCATATGAGCATTCCTTATCAAACATTAATGTTTCCTGTTCAGCTAAATATGTTTTATATGAAAATACTAGATATAATAAAGCCAAAACTAGTAGCATACAACCTAGAATGAAGTGAAAAAAACAAGGTAAATAATTTAACAAAGCATTTCAGAGTAGAAAATATTAAAAAATATATATATATACCCCCTATAGCTGCCAACCACATTTCATGTGGTTTAATAAAGCAAAATATAGACAAGAAAAGATACAAAGCTGTCTTCTTCCAAATATCCATTTCTTGAATAAGTTGCCAGCATTGGAAGCATATATTCTTCTCATCCCTAAAGAAACAATTCAAAATTATGTTTTTCTAAATCAAAAGTGATATCATAATTTTTAAATAAAAATCAGATTTTCATATCAGATTGCCCTTTAATTCTTAATCGCAAAACTAATTACAATAACTTTATTATCTATTTCTTAAAACTATTAAAAAAACTTACTTAATGATGAAATCTAAATAAATGTTGATGGCAAATGATGTTTCAAATATTGTAAGAATTACTGCAATGAACCTAAAGAAAAGAATAAGGTAATAAGCTCAGAATTTGGTCATAGATATTAATAAATTATTAAAATACATCTCTGAAATATATATCAAAACTGCCCTTGCACAATTAAATTGTGAAAAATACAGTAAATTAGGAAAAATATATTAAATTGTGAAAAATATAGCAATACAACAAACATAATTTTAGCTGTTGATAATCTTTAATATAATATCTATAAGTAGCCAGGGGTGCAGAATATGTCTGATTGTAAGAACAAGAAATTCAGGCAGTTCCATGGAAATTTTTGCTCAGACTAAAATAAAAAAATGCCCACTAATTTTTATTGTAAAAAAATTGTCACTTCACAAAATTTTTTATTGCAAAAAAAGAAAAATAATATTCTTTGTTAGATTAAATATAAAACAAATAACTTTCTATATCAATTTGTTTGTTCATTATTTTGAATTACCTATATTTACGAGTGGGACCTTAAATTAGTTTTATAAATTATTACTATTTAAATATATTTTGATTTCTATTATTTTTAACATGCATCCAAGTTTTTATTAAAAATTGCAGAAGATCAAATTAATTTTTTTCTTTTGTTATCGTAGAAAAATTATTATCAATAATTTTAACAATATACAAACCTTATTTTCAATAAATATTTTGAAAACGCTATTGTAATGCTCTGAGAATTTTCTGCACCCCGCTCAATGTAGCTATTTTAAAAGGTATATAATATATTATAAATAAATTCTAAAGTAAACAAAATATTTATATACAGCTTATTATTTAATACCTCTTAATTAGGAAAAAAGGCTTTAGTTGCTGTTTATTTTTACACTGAAAATTATATTACTTTGCTTCAATAAGCAAAGAATATTTAGTTATATTGTGCCAAAAGTGATCAAGTCAAAAACCAGAAAAAACAGAACTTTTGGTCCAAATCATTAAATCTTAACTTTTACGGCAAAAAATCTCAAGATCTTCTACCTATGAAATGGAGTTTAGGTAGAATAGCAAAAGCATTTTCACGAGCGATGGTGTGGTTAGGGTTATTGAAATCAAGACTGTGAAAGGACAATTAAAAAAAAAATGTACTATAACTAAACTTAATCAAAAGCAATCCATGCTTCGTCCAAAAAGTCATCAAAGAAATTGTAAATTCTATAAATATTATTAAGTTCACTTAAGAATTAAGACTTTTATCAAGAGCTTGATCATATGAAAAAAAAAAAAAATCCCTCTCCATAAGAACAGCAAATTCCATCAGCTGAGTATATTTTTATATACATATGGATTTAGATACATTCTTAAAGTTGGTGGACGATTAAAAAGTCAGTCATTTAAAATATATCAGTCATATATGAAAAAAAAAAAAAAAATACAAAGAAAATACATTAAAGTAATATTTAAGAAAATATTTAAAAAAAAGAAAGATTTCCTTACAATGTATAAGCTCCAAGGCCATGCTTGTGTATTGTTAGGTCTGTTCCAACACCCCACATGACTAAGAGAAAAAAAAAAAAATAATAATTATTCAAGTGTTTTTTTTATATACAAAACTTTATTTAAATAATATATTCCTCGTTTTATTAATTCATTTTTTTCTTATAGAAACAGCATTTATAGTTGTATATTAGGACATTATTACTGCTGTACTTTAATTAAAATAAGTACTGAAGGTCTCTATTGTATCATACCAATCATTGTAAGTACACCCCAAATCCGAGTCGTAACCTCGATAAATTCCAGTGTTCTCAGGCATGTTCGAGACTTATTACGCTCCATCTTAACAAAAAATTACATGGCTATCGACCAACGTTTTGATTTAACTCTAATAAATAAACTAAGTACGCCTCACATGTCAATCCGATTGTAAATAGACAAATATATAAACAAAGTTTGTAATTGCCAGATACATATTTGTAAGAAATTTTGTTTCTTCCTTTCACTTTAAAGAAAGCGAGTGTTTCAAAGCGTAATTGCTGGATCTAAAGTAATCAATATGAAAGTTAAGTTTCGCTTTGTCTGTGGGAATGTAGTTTGTAAACAGTGAAATTAATTTCAGTAAATTTTACTCAGATTATTTAAGAAGTTTATGCCATTTGTATTAGACTTCCTCTAGAAGAATAATAATACTTTTTTTGTAAACATAATTTGAAATTTTGTGTTGTAGTACTAGAAATCACTACATAATTTTTGCCATGATATTTCGATATCCTAGACGAAGATTTCGCTATAAAATAGCAATTTTAATCGTTGGTATTGTTGTGGTATTTTATGTGGGAATCATTATTCTAAATTTGGTAAGATAATAAAATTTTGTTTGTATTGTTATTTCAGTTATTGTATTATCTATTATTTTATACTCAATTTTTGAACTAATCTATTTTTTTTTTTTGTTTTTTTTTTTTTGTTGTTGCTAAGAATACAATTCAGGGGGTTCTCGTATGTCTTAATAAATAATCATAACAGCAATCGAAAATCATTTGTTCTAGAAGTTTATTATTTTAAATTTATTATGTATTTAGTAAGTAAACTAATTATACCTGATTAACTTACTCAAAATACACTAAGTAATAAACTATAATTTATATAATAAATTCTAAGCATGAATCCATTTATTTATAGTAACTTTTTTTTCTTTTCTTTAACTTTGTGACTAAGTTGGCAACTTTGTACTCACAATTCTGGGAGTTTTTTGGGTATTTGGAAAATATTTTAGAGGGGAATTTAGCTATTGTTTGGGGGTATTATGCTAATGCACTGGATTATTATAATCAAAGTCCAACTTCCAAAAGTTTGTAAATTAAAGAGCCACTGGTGATCACCTGAAATTTGAAGGGAAGGGTAAACAAGAAAAGATATGACATAAAATCTAGTTAAAAATCTAAGTGAAAGAATTGGCTTTTTTAAGTATAATTATCAGTTGGTATTGTTATTAGTTATTAGTTGTCACTTTCCAGCAGCTTTGATGCTGAGATCTGCAATTAATCCACGTGATACCTTGCTGTGACATCAGCACTAAAAAGTGTATCAATCACAAATTTTGCTGAATTTAAGTCCCCTAGATGTCCGTTGTGTAACAGTATAATGACACAGTTGATACACTCTGATATGAAGTGAAACATGTGTTTCCTAACTTCAGTTTGTTGTATCAAATGGAGCATTTCTTGAGAAAGTCTTACATTCCTTAAAGGCTCTTTTCATTCTCATTTCTTTAAAACATCCTTTATAACTATTTTCTTTTCAAATAAAACTCTTTATCTCTTTTTTTTTTCTGGGTATAGATTAGCAATCAGAATTTAAAAAAAAAGGTACTGATTTAGTTCATAAAAATGTGTGTATCTGTTAATATATGTACACAAAAACAATGTTTTTTATATGTCTTAGTTTGTATGTTGTTAAATTTTTATAATTACTCTGTTATTCTTAAAATTATGATTAGTAATAGTATTTAGAAAAAAATAGTTTTTTCCCCCTTTATTCGAGTAGCAAAAAAATTATCCAATTTTAAAAAAGTTCATTGCGCTTAAATGGTGGCTGAGTGGTAGCGCTTCGCGCTCCTGTGCCACAGGTCCTGGGTTCGATCCTCTGGCCAGGCAGGGTTGATTCAGCCTTTCATCCCTTCAGTGGGTCGATAAATGAGTACCAAGCATGCTTGGGAACTAAACACTGGGGGTTCCGCGTTCGACTGACCACCTAACTGGAACATCTGCTCCTGCACCCCAGAGCCCAAGGTCAAGGAAACTGAGATAGGCACAGTAGGCCTTGGCCCTCTACGGGCTGTTGCGCCACTGAGTTTAGTTTTAGTTTCCATTGTGCTTAAAAAATATTGGAATATATTGTAAAATATTAGTAATTTGATGATTTATTGCAAAATTAAAAATTACGATATTTTCCAGTAAAGTATTTATTGAAAAAATATTTTGTTTCAATTTGCTGATTATATTTTCTTTTATATTTTAAGCTTAATACACTTATATCAATATATATTTATTTATTTAGGTTGAAGAAACAGAGGAAGATTTAACTTTTCATATTCAACAAGGTGATCAGGTTTTGTTCAAAAATTTTCTTTATATAATAAATTGAAAGAAAATCTTGCTTTTGAAAGGTTATGCTGAAACTTACATTATATTTTTTTCTTTCACTTTTATTCTTACAGTATTATTATCTATTTTTTTTTTTTTTAAATGTCTTGTTAATATTTGTTAAAGTTTATTTTTTAGTGGCATAGTTTATTTACTTATTAATATAGTTTCCTTACTTTCAAGTTTAGTGTGGTGAGATTTTTTAAATAAATCATATATTTATTTTTTGCTGCCTAACTAAAGGCTTCACAAATTAGACAAGATAAGGGAATTAGTACATTCATACTCTCTGCCAATTTTAGGAAATATAATAAAATTGGAACTTGACTTAATGGGATATTTATAAACATATACCAATTTTTAGAGTTTTTCTCTCATTAAAATGAAATTGTACTGACTATCAAAATAATGTCTTGTTATTACGGATAAATTTTGAGCACTTTTGGTATGGGGAAAAAAACAACAGATTGACTGCCTTATATATTGAGCAAAGCTTTCATTTTAGACTAAGTATACTATCTTGTTGAAAAGAATTAGCTAACTAAACAAACTAGCTTAAAAATGTAAAAATTATTTATCAAATGTTTCTAAAAATGCCCAATTTGACAGAATATCTTCCTAGATTATTAAAATTCAATGAAAAATTCTAACTTTTTGTATATTTTTTCTCTGAACAATGGAGTGTCGGAGTTACTTTCCAAATTTAAAAAAATTAGCAAAACTTTTCGCAGGATATATGGTTTCTGGAACAAATTTTGTTTAGGGCTCTTTCCTTAAAACTCAAAAAATCTAATTTTTGTATTTTAATTGCTTTTTCAAAAAGACTTTTCAATTGAATGATGTTTTTTTTTTTTTTTTTTTTTTTTTTTTTTTTTTTTTTTTTTAAATAGAAACTAAAAGTTTGTTGGTTTATATATTTTTTAATACATAATAAATGGGAAGGTTAACAAACATATGTATATTAAATCCTCATCTGCAATTAGAAACAAATTAAAAAGTATTAACTTGAAATAAATTTATATGGTGTCGTCGACTGTCCTAGGCCTCAGAACAATTGTCTTTGTCATCCTCCCCTTGAATACGGCTTTAAAAATTAGATTGCAAATGCTTTTCATTTTCACAAAACCATGGCTTTTTTTCATATCAAAATTTTATGTGATTTTTCATGACTTAATATCGAGGGTTCTGGCTAAATAGACACAAAACATATATGAATAACTCATTTATGCAATGAACTGCAGAAGACTGAATAACAGCTGCCCTTGCAAGCTCTTATTCAATTTTACAATTTCAAAATTTACAATTTTATTATTTCAATGAATAAAGTTGAATGTTTATTTATTTTTTTGTTAAGATAATTTTCTAATCAATTTGAAAAGGTTTTAGGTTATTTTGATTTTTTCAAATTGCTTTTAGAAATTTTAATAATGAAAATTTTTGAACTGCTGAAAAAATTTTGATATTTCATTTTTTATTAGACCCACCAAGCAGCAAAAGCTATCCTATCTTAATTTGGTGGACACCTTTTACTGGTGACAGTGGTTCTTACAAAAAATGTGGCAAACACTGGTGCTACTTTACAGACCAGAGAAAGTTTTCTTCCGATCCTCTTACCAAAGTAAAAAAAGAAATTTTAACTATTCATATTTAAATATATTTTACATACCATTTTATTATTGTGTATTAGTTAAACTGCATTTCAGTAATTTGTTTTTTATATGAACAATTGTATTGGATCATTTTGTGATTTGCTTTATGACCCTCTATTAGAAGACATAAATTGTTATCAATTAAAAACTTATAACTTTTTTTTTTCTAATCCCTTTTCTGGAGTAAAATACTTTGAAACTTTCCTATTTATTTATGTTTTATTTTATATGTGTGTTAGTTAAACTGTTCTACAAAAAATTAAATCCCAAATGAGAATTATGTATAATTATTTTTATCACAACTTGAATTATTTTAAGACATAGGCTCTCATTTAATTGAAAGTTTACACACTCTTTTATGATCTTTTAACAAAAGTTCAATTTTTAAAATCACGAACAGAATTGTTGAAATTATTCAAGGTGAGGCTGTCAGTCTTATTTTCTTAACATTAAAACGAGTCATTATAAAGCTTATTTTCTCAAAGATTATTAAAAAGTTCTTGAATCTTGCATTTGCAGAATGTTATTCATTCCTTATAAAAGCTATTGATCTACAATTGTAGTTTGAGGATGCATTTATTATTTATTTAATTTCACTTATTTGTTACTAGATCTCAATTTTTTTATGATCAACAATTTTTATTGTTGAAATTGATGTTCGTCAGAATTTATTTAAACAAATATTCTAATTATAAATCTGTAGATAAAGAAATCAAATCACACATTTTATGCACCTTTTATTGACTGATAATTGTTGCATTACTTTTATACAAAATTGTTTAATCAGAATTTTTGAAATTATTTAAGGTGAGTTTGTTGGTCTTATTATTTCTAGCATCAAAGCAAGCCATTATAAAGGAAGGTTCAGGAATGGAGAAAGTTCATTAGTTCCTGATAAAATAAGTTTTGAAATGGCTTGTTTTATAATTATAATAGAATCTACTGCCTAAGCTTACTTAGTTTTTTAATTGAATTTGATCAAATGGAGTTACTTTCATACACAACAAATTTGTTTTCTCCATGTTATTCAATAGAAAAACAATAAACATTTTTTGCCAAGCAAAGTACCGTATTTAGCCGAGTAGCATAACAGCATATTTCATATTTAGCTAAGTAACATAATACATAAGGTGTTAACACAAAAAAAAATTTCATTTTATATTTGGCATTTTTGCGAAACCCTTTTTAATTTTTTCTAAAAATTCCTTATGTGTTTGTTTCAGGGATTTCTTTTCTATGGAAGTGATTTTAAACCAACTGATTTGCCACTCCCTAGAGATTCACATTATGATTGGGCATTGCTGCATGAAGAATCACCTAAAAATAATTTTCTGTTGTCAATGGAAAAAGTAAGTTTAGGCTACATATTTTGTGAGGTAACGCTGTTCAACAACGGTTATAAAAAAATAAATAAAACAATAATTCGAAGGGAATTTTTATAAAGTTCTACATAATGCAATGTTAATATTGTGATTTACTTTATCTTAGGAAGTTACTCTAACAAGAAGAATAGTAAGCACTAATCGAGACAAGCACTGACTCGGGAGTTGCAGGACATAGGTAATGAACGGGCAGGAGTAATCTAACATTTTAAACTACGTAAGCATAGTGATGAAATAAATGATCAGTTGGGAATTTACAACAAAATAACTTATAATCTGAACTTCATAATGGAGAATGTGTTACACATAAACAGTAACACTGTTCAGCAAAAAGAAATAACAGAAGCGAATCATGTTTGAATGATGTATTTTATATTCACAAGTACATTTACATGTTTGAGATATCTAAACTAAATTCACTCAATCTCAAATCTCAATCTTAATCTCAAAATGAATTACAGAGGATTTACCTATCTTATTAAATATATATTAATAAATGAGGTCTGACAATTTACCAAGTTACTGTTAAAATGCTTATATTAAAAACATAAAAAGTGTAAGTTTATAATAACTTAACCACTGAACTTTTGCTATTTTGCAAAATTTGTTTTGAGGGAAAAACATATTTCTGCCATTTAAGAAAGCAGTATTAAACAGAAAATAGAAAAGTGGATTTTTATTTCTATTTATTAACAATACAGCAAAAATGAATATCAGTTTACTTTATTTCTTATAATCTTAATCTTTCATGCTTATTAAGCAAATGTGTGTTCTACAATCTGCCAAGTTATTTTCTTCTTTACACAAGAAAATTTTTTCCTGCTATTGTTAGGAAACCCGCCACACACAACCTGTAGAAACCTGTGGTCAACAGAATGCCCATTTCTTTTTGTCCAAACTTTATTTTACTTTTTAGTCTTCTTTTCTATTTTTTTAATATTAAATATCTGTGTTTATATAATATATGTATGACAATGTTTGTATAATATGTATAATATGTATAGGTTAGTATAATTTATACTGTATATCCCAGTGTAAAAGTCAACTTTTCAAACTCTCAAAATTTTATGAAAAACAGAGTATCGACTTGTACATGAAAACAGACTTTTGTAAATTGTGAAATACCAATACATTATAAACAATGAGATAGATATGAATTGTTCTGTGTCAATTTACCTTTAAGAATTACTCTTCTCAAGAAACTGTTTTTAATATATTATATACAAATAATTCTGAATTTTCTTCAATTGCATTTTCTTTACATACATATAAAGGTTTATTTTAGAAACAATATTTTAAATTATGCTCAAAAAATTAAGGAGAATAAAAGTTAAGATAATTTATTAAAGAGAATTTAAAAAAATAAATCAAAATGAAAAATTTTAAAGCATACCATAAAGCTACAAATTTAAAGATTCCAGAACATCATTTGTATCGGAATCAACAACATTAGTTAGCAGTGTTATCATACGGATCCCACTCTGTGATGCATTCTACTTGATCAACTTATCTCCTCTCATAAAAAATCATCTTCAATATTCAAAAAATTCAAAATTCCGCACTATTTAAAAGATTTTATAATAACTTTTGAACCTGTATTTTACCATGCGTTTAGTATAATTTGATTCAGGATGTTCTCTAAGAATGAGAATTGACTTATCAACAGTGGTTGACTTTTTCTTCCTACATCCAGAAATGTGCTGTTTCATTACCAAAAATAAGGGGTAGACTTGTACGTAGACCTGTACACTGGGATCAGGGGTCGGTCTAGGTTTTTCTGAGAGGTACCTATTTTGTAAAAATTTAGACATAATTTGTGAAAATGTAAAAATTATATTAAAAAAATCAACACAAAAACATGGTAAAAATATAGATTTATCGTTTCTTAAGGGATACAAATTTTAAGAAAAAGTATTTTGTGAAACTACCGTTTTTCCTAAAATTGAATTTGTGAAACTACCGTTTTTCCTAAAATTGAATTTGTGATGGTACCGCTAAATGGTAGTAAATTCGGCCTGGACAGACCCCTGAGGATGTATGGTAGGTATAATGACAAGGTCCCTATAAGGACAATCCCATCTGCTATTGTGATTTGTAGTTATAATGGACTTTTACTGTAGTATAAAAGATCATTTTTATTTGGAAGTAATGTAACATATATTTTTATAGGTTCTGAGAATGTTTAACCATACAGCAACTTTCCGTAGACATTCTGATCTTCCTCTTACGTTTCAATATTTGGAAGGTATAGATTCAATTGTAACTAAGAAATACTTCATTCCAACTGCAGCAAAGAATGAGAAAGCAAAGCATTTAGCTCCCATTGTTTATTTGCACTCTGATTGCAATACACCATCTGAACGAGATTCATACGTAGAAGAGTTGGCTAAATATATTCCTGTAGATTCATATGGAAAGTGTTTACAAAATAAACATCTGCCTCCTCAGTAAGTTTGGTAAATTTCCTAGTTTATTATTTGAAGAGTTCAAATTCAAAAAGATTTAAGTGATTAAAAACAAAATTTTAGGGAAGAAGGAAAAAATGTGTTGGGAGTCATTAAAAGAATCTCTAAAATTGTACTTCACAGCATACAATCATTTTATTTTAAATCTAAAATATCAGATTATGAACGTGATCAAATTTTTAAAAAAAATGTTTTTGTAAAAATCATGGTGCTTTGAATAGAAAATATCCGAGCATTTGAATGAGAGCTTTCTTTTTTGTCTTATTAACAGTAGGCTCCTATGCAGTAACTTAAAACCTACCTAGCTTCAGATCAATAAGTATACCAGCTTTTCTGCCAAGTAAAAGTGGTTGGTGCACAGCACCACAGACAACATTGCCATCATTATGCCATTGGTCATGAAATTGTGAAGCCTTATTCCATGACCCTTTTGGAGCTGTTAGGAAATTACTTTACTTTTTTTAAAAATATGTACAGAGCGATAAATATAGATAGAACAGTAGATACTTGGAGTCGCAGTGGCTCAGGAGATGGAGTGTTTGCCTCCCATTGAGGTGCCCAGGTTGATACGACTTCTGCTCTCTGCACCGACCACAGTGCCGATGTAAAACATCCTCAGTGGTAGACAGATCATGGGTTAGAATCCACTTGCTATTGGGCTAACCGTGGGCATTTTTTGTGGTTTTACTCTCTGTGTAATGCAAATGTGGATTAGTTCCATCCAAAAGTCCTCCAAGAAAGCTACTTTCTCTCAATGTTTGATCCAGAAGTTCCCTTGTCTTCTGGCTTGGGTTTAAAACTACCAGGCTATGGAGTTGAATATTGATAGTCGTAAATTCAGAATTAGATCAGCTGTTCAATGTTGGTTATAATATAAAATAAAGCAGTTGTTACTTTACGGTATTTCTAAAATTCTTCAATTTTTTAAAAATTTGATGTGTTTTTCTCTCTTAAAAAGTGAAAATCTCATATTGCTCCATTTCACTGAATGGTTTTCTTCTTTCAATGAGTGTAGCAACTTGAGGTTATTCTCATGTTTATACCACTATCAAAATGTTGTGATTGCTATCAGCTACACCTTTAGTGAAACTTGGTGACACAAACAATGCACTTAATTCTTTTACTAGCCTGATAAAAGAACTATTTTGATTCAAAAATAAATTTTTTGTCACTTAACATCTCTTCAATGTTTACTCACAATTGAAGAGCTTAATAGAAGACAAATTTTAAGTGATATTTTATTGATTTTGAGGGTACAAAAAGCAGTTTGAAAATGCTTATAAAGATTAGGAAGCTGTATCAAATTTTTTTTCTTCCTAATTTGAAAGTCTTATTTAATGATGTAATAAAATCAACTCCTGCATCTGACCTTAAGATTAAACCTGAAAAATTGAGTGTTTCTAAATATCACTCTATACATTCTTTTTCTAAATTTGGCTGTTATAATATTATTTTATTGTATTTGTATCTAAACTTCAATAAAATAAGTCAATTTTGTTGTTGTAAAATGATCTTGTTGAATATTCTATGCTTGCTTCTGTTGAGGAAGTAGGGTAAACTTTTATTAAATTTTTTAGCAATGTTATCTTAATTTCTTTAATTAGCCATATACTTTGTGTTGATTAAAACCTTTAGGGGAGACCATTAAAATTTCTCCCAGTGACCTTGTAAAACCTCTGAATCAAACCTGGAAAAGTTCAAATAAGGAAACACGAAAAAATATCAAAACAAAAGATATTAACAAGAAAAATATAATTAGATTAAAGTGTGTTCAAAATATTTGTACTAGGTTTTTTTCTTTTTGACGATCTCTGAAAGAGATCTACAACCTTATGTTGCAGTCAAAGTGCACTAAAGACGATGTCTGCAATGATTTATTTTTAGAGTTGCAAGTCAAACTAGAAAAAAAAAAGTTATTTCAGAAAAGCTAAGCATCTCAAACAAACAAACCTCTTATCATCTTTGAAAGCTAACCAATTTTTATGATATAAAAATTAATGCAAACTTAAGCAAAAAGCATAATTGTTCTTTATTTAAAATAGTTCTATCATTCATAATTGAAAAATTTGTTTTTACACAAAATTATATCAGTAGAGATCATTTCTATTGACGCTAAATTTTATTCATCGATCCGGTTTTCATGGCGCCAACAGAAGTGGCATTTCCGCACCAAGAAAATGACACTGATTTAAATTAAAATCATTTGCAAAAAATCATGTACCTTTGATAACATTTTGAAGTCAATGGAAGTAACCTCTAAGAACGACCATTTTACTGTGAAACCGAGAGTGGTCGTTCCCTAGAAGTTTCACTGTATCATTATTAAGCATTTACCCTTATTAATGCTTTAAAGACAAAGGTTGTTGACACCCTTGATGCACAGTCTGGTAATGAAAGCTTTTCATGAATATTGAACATGAATATTGAAATTTGAATATTGAAATAACGTAAATTCTGTAATTTTTGTATTAATTTTAAAAAACAGCACTAAATTGTTTTTTAAAGCTTTTATTCAAATAATGTAACAGTTATATATTTATATGCGTTTTTTTTAATATTTTCCATTAGTTTAATTACTCAAAATTATTTATTTTAGTCTTTCAGATTCTATGACATCTATGGTTTCAGACGACTTGTTTGAAATATTGGCTCAGTATAAATTCCATCTTGCAATTGAAAATGCTGTTTGTGATGATTATATTACAGAGAAATTATGGCGACCTCTGACAGTTGGATCAGTTCCTATTTATTTTGGATCTCCTGTGATTGAAGTAATTTATTTACTACTTAAATTAATTTAAAACTTTATAAATTATTTTTTCAGTGTTTAGTTGTGTAAACTAACACATGTTTATCTTTAAATTCATTTTTTTATTCTATTACTAGTTGTAATTTTATTTGAAATCTGAATTTTATGGTGAAATGTGGTAGTTAAAAATTGAGATGTAATATCGTCAATTGATTAAGTAATGAAGCATGCAACGTCGATATCAAAAAAGTGAATTGTAAAATATATTTACTTATTTTAGAATAGAACGAGATTGTTTTTTTTAAAGAAAACGTAGAAATTGGTTGTAGATATATTTTAAATGTGGCTTAATAAATGAATATTGCTACAAGTTAAGAAAAGACCATTGTGGTATAGGATTTAAATAATCATCCACTACTGCTTATAGTTCCATTTTATTTAGTTATCAAATTATATAAATATGCTTTCAAAACAATTTAATATATTTTAGAGGTTAAACTCATCAGACAGTAGTTAATTCGTGCTATCTTTTGCGATATATATCATGGAATTATTAAAAAATTATTAGTTTCGTAGTCTTACGGGAATCCTGCACTTGGCAACATATTTCAACAAATTAGGAGAATATTTGTTCTTGAAAAAGAAACAATTATCTAACGTTGCAAGAGCATTAGATTTGATTGGACCACTAAAAAGGCTGGTATGCTATTAACAAATAACATGCCAGAAACTTTTTTAAAAATTTTTTGTTTTAATGTCGACGACAATCGTTTGCAAGAAGCAATATTTATTATTCTTTCATCAATTTCTTTAAATGCAAATAGAGGGATGTATATTTGTTGCTATTTTTAGATATTATTTTATTAATTCTTATTAGCATATCAGTAATTTTTCTACAATAAGTTTTATTTTTCTCATTTCACTCAATTTAAGAAAAAAAGCAAAAGGAAAGCTGTTCAATGTCATTTCAAGAGTTGGCGATATCGATACACGTTTGCGCTGGGATCTTAGCCTCCATTTGGTGTATTTTTAGATGCAAACAGGCTCTTCTCCATAAGGTTAATGGTTTTTTCGTAACTTGCAACTGAGTAGAGTCTTTAAAGTTTTAACGTTATATGGTTTCCCATGATGAATATTGTGGATTCAATTGCGTTGAATATCTTATACCAGCCACAGCTGGGATTTGAACCTTTTTCACTTCATTGGGAGGCACGTGCTCTATCCCTTGAACCACCATGCCTCTAAATGTGTTGTCTTTTATGTAAAATGACGCAATTTTAAAATCCTTTTTTTGTAGTTAATAAGTTTATTCATATTTTTAGGATTGGCTACCTAATCCAAATTCTGCAATATTACTGAAGAATTTTAAAAATCCCAAAGAGCTGGCAAATTATTTGTTGTTTTTGCACAAAAATGATACTGCTTATGATCAACATCTTGAACATAAAACAAAAGGATTAGTGTCAAATAACAAACTCACTGAAGCTCTTTCTCTTAGAGAGTGGGGTATAAATAATGATCCAAAAAAGAAAAACTTTATCGATTGTTTTGAATGTATGGTTTGTAAAAGAGTTGCTGCAAATTTCCAACGTGAGCAAAATGGTTTGCCTCCTTTAAGTTATCAAGCCACTTTTGAACATTACGGCTGCCCAAAGCCAGTTCCACCTTTTACACTGAAGTCAGACACTGATGGTTGGTGGCCAGAGCTGTATAACAAAGCTGTTTATGAAGCAAATGCTTTAGAAAATCTTATATCAAAAGGCGCCAATTTTTCATCTACAGATTTTTATCAAGAAGTAATCAAATTACTTGAAAATTCTGGAGTTAGGTAATAAAATGTTTTTGATTTTTAGATTTTTCTTCTACTGTTGTCTATATCTGTATTTTGTATTATGAGACATTAGTATCTTGACCTTAAATATATTGTTTTTGACTTTAAGTGCTTTATGTTTGTGACTTTTAGTACTTTCTAGTCTTTGAATACTTTATCATTCTTGATTTTAAGTGCTTTAGGTTTTTGACTTTAAATGCTCTGCGTTTTTTATTTTTAAGAGCTTTACGTTTGTGACTTTTAGTACTTTTTAGTCTTTGAGTACTTTATAATTCTTGACTTTAAGTGCTATGTAACTTCGTATTTAAATATTATTTTCTTACACTGTCTGTATTATATTAATTTCACTTTCTTATACTGTATTTAAACATTATTTAATGCAGTATATTTTATTGAATTATTACTGTGCCAATTTTTCATGTTTATGTGATTAAATCAAAATGTGTCATTGAACTAAAAAGTCATTTTTCAAAATAAATATGAGTGAAAATATTTCACTTTAATAAATATGTGATATAAATGAAATTTCAAATTTTGTGATTCTATTCGTAATTACCTTACTCTATCTTATTCTAGACTTTAAGTACTTCATAATTTTTGATTATGAATACTCTAAATAAGTTTCACTGTGTCATTTGTCTTAACAGTTTAGTGTAAACTATGCAGTTATTTGTTGTGCTAAATTTACATTGTGCCAATGTTTTTTTTTTTTTTTTTTTTTTTTTTTTTTTTAATTGTGATTAGATCAAAATGTGGTAATGAAATATACAACTGTTTTAAAAACTACATTTAGAAATTATTACATCTTAATTCATTAACAGTTATATGAATTATCATTTCAATTATTTTCCCAACAAAAAATATCTTGTATTTAATTGATGTTAGTATGTATGATATATTTTAGTGCACTCATGCTTATATAAGTGTAATATGCTTTGTAAATGCAAAGAAAATTATAACTTATTCGCCTTAGTTCTCTTGTATATATAGTAATTTTGTATAACTGTATAATTATGTTGTTGCTTATCCTATTAATCCTACTTATGAACCAAAAGGGGATCTGAGGTAAGATTCACCTTAGAAAATCCAAGTTCATAATAATAAAATCTATATAAGTATATATTTTATTATTTCTTATAATAAAATTCATAATAATATAAATATTATGTATATTTATTTTATAATATATAATTATTATATAATTTTAAAATTATCTAAGTTTTTTTATTAGTAATAATGAAATTAAGTATTAAAATTATTAGGATCGATATTTATTATTATAGATAATTACTACATAATAAATCATGTATTAAATATTGAAGCTTCAAATATTCATTTTTTAACAATTGTAGCTACATGTAAATATAATTGGGATTTCTTTTTATCTTTCTAAACAACTCTTGGGTTTTGTTAAAATTTTGTTACTATTATGTAATTTAAATTAGATGTATTTCATTTTAACATCTATACCTAGAATTAAATTTAATCATAAAATTGTAGTAAGATGGGACAATTTATACCTCTCTACACTTTAATTTGCTCCAACTGCAAATGTTTAGTTATTGTGAGTTTTTTCTTTATCTTTTGAAACAACTTTTTGGCTCTCTAAAACCTTTTGGGCTTTAAAAACTGTTTCTAAAAACTTTTGGACTCTTTATTACTGTTATGTTATTTAAATTAGTCACATTCATACTTGGTATTAAGTTTAATAAATAAAGTGTAAAGACATGGTACGATTTATGCTTAGAAAAAATTTATTATTTTTATCTTCTTTAAATCTTAAACTTACATTAAATATTACAACATAAAGCATTAAAGTGACATTTAAGTGAGTTTTAATTCTTAGCTTTCAATTTCTCATAGTATAACCATAATACTGAATGTTTATTAACAATGTGTAACTATAGGATTAAATTTATTTTTGTTTGTAATGATTTCTATAGGTAAAACCTCATTCAAGTCAATAATACAAAAATATCAACATATTAACATGTGTTTTGTGTTGCTTTTGTGAGGTATATTAACTAGTAACACTGTAGAATTTTATTTCTAATAATTTGTTATGACAAAATTATTCTTTAAAATTACATTAAGAATATAAAACATTTATTTTTGACTATAAAAACAAGATTTTTGCTTTAAAAATACATGTTACGAGCAATATAATTTTATTAATAATATTGATAATTTTAGCAATATTGATAAAAACAAAAAGTAAACTTGTAAAATCTAGTCTGTTTTGCATTAAAATTAATTTCTCAATTTTTTCACTGCTTTCTAGTTTTTTTTTTTTTTTTTTGCAATGTTTGCCAAAGGTTGTTATAATTGATACAAACTTTATGAATTAGTACACACTACTTTTCATGTTCGGCAATCAATTCTGGTTAATTTGATCCAGCAAAAAAAAAAAAAAACATCTAGGATTAATTTTGTTTTATGTTTTCTGCTTTATGGCTTTATAATTAATCGTCATACAAATTAATATTCCGATAGTTTGTTTTTTAATTTCTTAACAGTTTATACTATTCTATGAAATTTGTGCCTTGCAGAAGCATTTTCAATTCAGTTAAATTGTATATACAATTATCATAGAATTTTGAAACACTATACACAATTCACTAATTCACACAATTCACTACACACAATTCACAATTTTCAAACACAATACACTATATACAATTAAAAGGTTTTAATAAATTTAAGAAAAATAACTTCAGATGATTTCGAAACATCAGGAAGATTTTGATGTAATATTTTTTTCCATTAAAATTCGCTTTATACATAGACTTATCTTTTTTCAATATTTTAATAGTTTAATTAGCTCTATATTTTATATTAGTTCTGAAAAAAGTAATTAATTTTTGTTTGCTCATATTAGCTCAAATAATTTAAAAGGATATAAACTTATATTTTATGATGTCATAGTTTTTACGTATGACTTCAGGCTAATATTTCAACTACATTTGTTTTATTATCTCAGATTTTTTTTCAATGGATAAATTTGTTGCATATGTGTTTTAAAGATAAACCAATTAATTTTGACTATATTTTATATTATCTTTTATTATTTTTTTAGCTATACATTTTCATTGTTTTTTATTTCTCATTGTTAAAAACCGTTTTAAAATTTATTATTAAATCTTAAAAATATTTATGTATTGCATATTACATGTTACTGAATGATAATGTTGCATTGTTACTGAACGGGCACACCGTTGTAGCTTCCTAGCTTTATATAAAATATTTTTTAAACATTATGGTTTCTGACATTTCTTTAATTTTTATTGTCCTTGCATTAATAATTGAATATGTATATTTGAAAAATATGAATTTTTTTAATTTAGTTTTTTTACTCTAATGTATTATTTTCGATGCACAGCATGTTTTTATTGCGAGAAATATGAGTTATTTAAAATTATGTTTGAAATAATTTGTTTTTATTTAAAGATCTGATTAAATGTTATTTATTTTTATTAAATGTGTATCATTGTAAAAGTCGTATTTGGTTAAAATGATTTTAATTACATAAATGTTTGATCATGTTTATGAAAAAAGTGCAATATTTATTCAAAAACGATCAACTTACACATTAGTATTTTTTTTATGAAGTTTTTCTAAAATTTCAGGCAAAATTTTTCAGATTCTGCAAAATGTTTTTAATTAGTATAAAAATGGTTATTTAGCATTTAAAGATGACTGTTTACCATAAAATGTTATTAGTATTCAAGTAGTAATACAGTTACTGTTATTATTAATTGATACTAACCAAATCGTCCTATTGTAAAGGGAAATTGTTTTTAAATAGCTATCGTTTTGCAAATATCGCCTTGGAAATAGTATTCAATTTATAATATATTATTATTTGAATACTAACCAAATTGTCCTATTTTAAAGGGGAATTATTTGTAAATTAAAAAAATATTAGAAATTAGTTATCATCTTGGAAATATCGCCAGGTGAAAGCTAAGAAATTGTTATATTAGTAATGATTAATTTATTTTATTTTATGTTTTGAGATAGTGTAATTGTTCATTTATTAAATGTTATACTAATTATTAAGAGTTAATTAATTTAGTTAATATTTAGTGTGTTTTATTTTATTCACGTTCGTCATTAATATTTTTTTAATATTTTTTTAAAAAGTACGTTATTTTAAAATACATTGTAAATTAAATAATTTATTTAAGAAATCATTTGTAGTATGTGCTTTCGTTTTAAAGAAGATTGCACAATTTACAAACAAGACTAAAGTTTCTACTATAAAAATTGTCAGGAAATTGTTACGTTTCCAATATAAATTAAAAAAAGTGTTTTTTATTATCTTTAAATAACTTTTCAATTAGGAAATTTGAGAATTTTTTCTCAAAAAGTTGAAGTCAATGTTAATAAAAAAAAAGGCACGACTTTTTTTGCACAATCATATACCGCAAATAATTTCATTTACGCATTTTTTACATATATTTTAAATAAGTAATATAAAATATATAAATGTCTTATCAATGTTTTATTTTGTCTTGCCCTGTATACATTTGGAATAAGCTTGGGCTAATTTTATATGACATTGCTTTTAATTGGGGTCATTTTATTTTACTTCTGAGCGTGGTAACTGCATTTATTTTATTTATGTGACTTTTATTTACTGTAGAGTTTTATTTGTTTACATTTATTAGTTTTTAATAATTAAATAATGAACCCTGTTTTTTAGTTAATTATGCTCTTATTTTATTAAAAGAATGTTTATATGCAAAAGAAACTACACCGATAATATATATGCTGTTAAAATTTTGAAGAAAGTTATTATACCTGCTCTTTGTAGATATTGTTGTAGATTAGTTAGCATCATGTATTGTTCAATATTTCATTACTAATATTTCATTGTGTGAAATTTCTTTTATTGACTACTTTAAATATAATACAATATTTGATAAATAAGGAAAAGGTAAATATCTTTTTTAATTTTTTATACGATCAGTGAACTTTTCAGAAAAGTGATTTTTACTTAATAATATAATGCACTATTATAAGAGCAATTAAAATTTTCAGTCCAAAAACAAAAACAGGGTATACATAAAAAAGTACTGAAAATTTTTCAGTGCATTTTTCTGAAATTGCTTTTTTTTTTTGCGTCTTTGTGAAATGCTTGAGTTTAGAGGCCTCCTTTCAAATGTTCCAAAAATTACTGATGATTTGAGAAATAAATTACTGATGATATGAGAACGGTTACATGAAGAAATCAATAATCAATTTTAGTATTCAATCAAGACTTTTGCACTCTTTTTCAGGAAGACCTATATATTTTTAAAGGTGTGTTTTCTGCTATAAGTAAATTCAATTTTTAAATATTTTGCTATGATTGAAAAACTGTTCAAAAAGTTGTTTAATTCATAAGAATTGTAAAAAAATGAAAAAATTGAATTGAATCAAAGTATTTTATGCAAATAAATATTTTGAGTTATTACTATTTCTGTGACTTATATTTCTTGTGTTTTACATGTCAATAAGTAGATAAAAAACTTACTATAGGATTTTTATGATTTTTATTAGAGGATTTTTATGTTTTTATGCTATAAGCTTCCAACCAACCATTAAAATAAAATTGTTTTTGAAAATGCCATTACAAAGAATAATTTATAAATTATTTTTTACGCTGTCACTAAGCACGAATAAATTACCCAGTGCCCAAAAAATGACCGACGATTTGAAAAGTCAGTTAATGAAAAATGGAACATTCATCTGGAAGTGCATTCTGACTTTTTAAAATAACTGCTATGTGTTGAAACTATGTTATTTTGGAGATAAATTTAACACACGTCTGTGTAAATTCGTGTAGACGTCAGTTGGAATATTTTATAATTTTTAAGTCAACAGCGTCATCTGCTGACGAACTTTGTAACTATATTCAATATTTAATAGGAATAAATTTTATTGTTTCCTAAGTAGAGCTTAACGAGCCATACATTTCTGTCTTCATCCATCCATCATTCTTAAATTTTTTTTTTAGAAATTACTTTTGCAAAACATCGGTCAATTTTGGAATTTTGTTGTTTACTAGTTTTAAACGTGTTCTGAATAATCCATCGCATCATTTAATATCCCTTGTATATTTAGAGTCCTTTATACACTGATCCTGTCCGACCAGAGGTATTACATTAAGTTACAACTTATTATAACGATGGAGCATCTTTTTAGAATGTATTTCGAATATTGTGCTTTAAAAAGTTTATTTTAAGTAACTGCTACTGTCCTCTTTGTATTGTTCCTGTGTTGCAGAAAACGTCAGGACATGCGTTATTCACGAAATATTGGAGATAAATTTAACATACGTCTGTGTAAATTCGTGTAGACGTCAGTTGGAATATTTTATAATTTTTAAGTCAACAGCGTCATCTGCTGAGGAACTTTGTAACAATATTCAATATTTAATAGGAATAAATTTTATGGTTTCCTAAGTACAGCTTAACGAGCCATACATTTCTGTCTTCATCCATCCATCATTCTTTCATTTTTTTTTAGAAATTACTTTGGCAAAACATCGGTTAATTTTGGAATTTTGTTGTTTACTAGTTTTAAACGTGTTCTGAATAATCCATCGCATCATTTAATATCCCTTGTATATTTAGAGTCCTTTATACACTGATCCTGTCTGACCAGAGATATTACATTAAGTTACAACTTGTTATGACGGAGAATCTTTTTAGAGTGTATTTCAAATATTGTGCTTTAAAAAGTCTATTTTAAGTAAATGCTACTCTCCTCTTTGTATTGTTTCTGTGTTACAGAGAACGTCAGGACATGTGTTATTCACGAAATAACTCAGTAACTTCATAATACTTGCTGTTGGTCAGAAAATAGTACAATGAAAAGTTAGTTTTGAGCGTGCCGTGTTCGTCGTAATGTAACACCGTTTTTTTATTTAATTTTTAAAAAAAAATAATTGTAGCTTTTTTTTCTTCTAAAATTACTGTTTTTCGGAATATTTGTTTGATGTATTTTTTATTTTTATATTTCTTAAAAATAAATGAAATACTTTGTGAAACAAATTTCTTTCTAAGGATTTTAACTTTCCTGTTATCTAATTATAAAATATTTGTCTTAACACGTTCAATTAAAAAAAAAAGGTTTGATGGTCAACCGCTTTGTATATGCTACTGTAATGGTCGGAGGCCTGGTAAATTCTAGTTTTTACCGGTAAAACCGAAGATATACCAAAGTGGCTTGGTAAATGTCCGACGTATGCTTTTATAAGATTTGATTTCGGATTTTTTTTTTTCGTTAAAAACCTAGGAGTTTCAAACGTGTGCTGATAAAAGCCGTAGCGAGGGATTACTGTTTATTGGATTTTCCATTTTCAGAAATAGTGGGTACTGTTAAAAATTGTCAAAACATGTTGAGCGAGTTCAGGACCATAAAGGCCTCTGACCTCAACGGTCAGTTTAGGGAATACTAGGGGCAGTAGCACTTAAAGTGAAAAAAACCCATCAGTGTAGGGTATACATGGCAAATTTATGCCAGATAGTGGCACTTGACCTAAAAAAAAAAAAAGAAATTCGGTGTAGGGTAAACCGGGCAATGGCACTCATATCCCTTGTTAGATTTTTAAAAATATCAGATTATTAATATTAGATTTTTGAAAATTTTTAAAAGTAATAATCAGCGATTATCATTGATTGATAATTATGCTTGGTGTATGATTTGGCGGAAAGAATTAACCATCACCAATGCCCCCTTTAATGAAAGAATACCATATATTGTATACAGTGTGTCCTTAAAAAGATTAAAACACACTTAAATTTTTTAATTGAAAATAAAAATTGTGAAAGGGAATGATTTGTCGATGGAAGAAGTTATAATTATCTTTCGAAAAGTTACAAAAAATGAAAAAAAAGATATATATATATATATATATATATATATATATATATATATATATATATATATATATATATATATATATATATATATATATATATATATATATATATATATATATATATATATATATATATATATATATATATATATATATATATATATATATATATATATATATATATATATATATATATATATATATATATATATATAGATCCTATTTAAAAAAATTTAACTAATGCACAATTTTACTAAACAATTGCCGAGATTTCAATAATTTTTAAAAAAATTTTTGGCAATAGTTAAAAAGAAATAAAATACCTTGTTTCATGTTTTTTGAAGAAATCTAAAGGTTGAAGAAGGTTTATCTTCTTTTAATCTCCGCCTTCTTTTTTAAATAAATGTTTTCTTGTATGTCCAAATCATTAATTATAAGTTTTTGTAATTACAGAAAATTAAAATTTAAAGTACAGTTTTAAAGGTTTGAAACGAAACTAAATTTAGAAAAAAAAAAAAAAAATGAAAAAACAAAGCTTACAAATTCTTCTAACATAAATCTCTTAAGTTTTTTTAGTTTCACATATTTTTAAGTTCAAATTTTGAATTATTTAAATTTTAATTTTTATTATATTTAAAAATTCAAAAAAATAGGTTAAGTTCAAAAACTATAAACAACGAACAACAACTGGTGAAAGAACTGTTGTAGGAGAATATTTATTTTCAATACCAAAATCCCACTTAAATGTAGTGCAGTAGTATGCCAAATTAATTACAGTTTTAATTAATTTAAACAGACTTATAACTTAGATTTTTGCATTGAATTAATCTACTGTTTGGTGAAAAATAATTGAAGTATTCTTTTTTGCTTCTGTACTTTTAAAAACTTAAATTATTATCTCCCATTTATTTCTTTTTAAAAATAACATTTTCTTAAGCTCGTTTTACTTGGATATTTTAAGACTAATCATTTGATTTAGATCCGGTACAGTAAAAACCCAATAATATTATTGCACAATGATCCTTTATATGTGGTTGAAATCGGTAGCATTTTAAGTTTCAAAAAGTAACTATTTTATTCCTCTACCCTTTTCATTGTTGTTTGTAAAATCTCGTAAAATTATATCTTTCTATATTTTAATTATGAAGCATACAATCTTGTTATCAATTCGTAAGTAATTTTTCAATTCGTAAGAATGATTTTATCTTAAAGATTAAAGAATTTATTTAAACTTTTCGCCAAACTAATTATAAAACATTTCATTATCAAACATTTATTCAACATAGCTTATCTTAAAATATGAACGAATTAACTCTCACATTTTCATTAAAAAAAAAAAAGCTGTTAAAATAAGCTTTTATATTTATTACAATTTAACTCTCCGGTAAAAATTTTTTATTTGTAAATAACTTTAATTACGCATTCAAGAAAAATAGACACACCTTAAAAAGAAAATAGCTCAACATGCACGTTTGAAAAAGTGGAAATAGCTTGTAGATAGAGCAGTGATTCTCAACCTTTTTTTTGTGGCGGCACACTTTTAACAATTTCGAAATTTGATGGCACACAATGAAAAAAATTAGTTTAAAAGTTGTTTACTTACCTATAATACACTGTGTTAAATAGTCTGTGATAATAAATTTGAATGGGAAATAAAATAATATGTACTACAAAAGCACGTTTATTAAGGGATTAATTATTTCTTTTTACTAATTTTTCATTAGTTAGTAACAGTTATTTATATTTTTTGGTAGTTATTAATTGTTAGCTTGTTTTCTATAGTTATTAACTGTTAGTTTTTTTTTACATTAATAATTACTTTTTTGTGATTTCTTCTTAGTTAGTTTTTTTTCTAATTATTAATTGCTAGCTTATTTTTTTGTTAGTTAGTCTTTGTTAATTTGCTTTTATAACTATTAACTGCATAGTTTACTTTAATGATTAGCTTTTATTTCCTTTGGAAAGTTAATATTTAGCTCGTTTAGCCTTTGTTAATTATTTTAACAGTCATTAAATTTCCTACTTATTTTAACATTTTTTAAAATTGTGAGTCAAAGACAATTTAAACACTTCCTTCTTGTTTTAAGATTGTCAGAGACAAGACAATCG
The DNA here is from genome assembly GCA_949128135.1 of Parasteatoda lunata. Lineage (NCBI taxonomy): Eukaryota > Metazoa > Arthropoda > Arachnida > Araneae > Theridiidae > Parasteatoda > Parasteatoda lunata. The sequence continues at coordinate 57,702,989 of OX421977.1, forward strand.
CCGACAAAAATGTTCACACTGTTAAAGCGTGAAAAAATTATATATAATATTATATATATGTACACTTTTTTTTAATTTAAACTTTACTCGTAATATAAAAAAGCATTATAAGTTTTATTGTATCATTTCTAATATTTGCCGGCACATTTTAAGAATTTGGCGGCACACAAAAGTGCCGCGGCACAGTGGTTGAGAATCACTGAGATAGAGTATAGGTGTTAAAAATAGGTCGTTGTTTAATATTAAAGAAAGCACATGTAGGCTTATAATTAGGTTTCAAACGTGCATTCCAAGTTATTTTTCTTTTCCTTATTGCTTTTTGTTTGTTGCTACATATCCAATTTTTTAAACGTGCATTTTCAACTATGTTCATTATTTATTGATATTTTTTTTTGCGCTCATTTTGAGCTCTATGATCAAACTAAAAGAAATTCACGACCAGCTATCGCTACTAAGTGATTTGCAATTACAACGAGAAAAAGAATATATAATTTTTTGATCCAATTAATTTATAAAAGACCCATTTGCGAACTGTTTTATTTTCAATTTTAATTTTCTGTTTTTGAATAAAATACGATATTTTATAACTCTTTTTGAGTTCTAGAGTATTTTAAAGATATGCAAAATTTCTTTAGAAATTTTAAATTCATTTATTAAAATATATTAATACAGAGATGGATATAACTTTAATAAAATACTTTTTTTTATAATACTTTAAGTGAACAGTTCTAGAGACACTATCGATTATTCGAAATTTAACATTGGCTGCTGTAAAATCTTAATCATGTGATTTATATCACATGGTTTGTCCTGATCACGCAGTTGTGTTTTGAGGGTTAAAGATACAGCAATTAGGCTTGGTTTATTATCATGTTGGATCAATTTTCGGACCAGATTTAATTGGATACTTGTAAGCGACGTCACGCGTGTGTGTCGAACCTGGTTGGCTCCTAAATAGTGGCATATACGAATGCCAGGATTTACCTATGATGACGTTACTTGAAGGTATCCAATAATGTAACACCATAAAAAAGTATTAGTTTAAAAAGGGGGAGCTCAGTTTGATTGAAATTTTTATTTTGAAGTTTATGTACCACGTCTCAGCGATTGTCAACATCAAACAATTCTATATATTGTTCAGTTTAATTCCATTATTTCCATTGACATATTTTAGAAAATTTTGCGTTTTAATAAATACGTATACTTTTTTTTATAGATATTCGTAAGCATATACTCTTTAAGGTTGCATTTAGTATTGTTTTTATCTTGCAGAAGTTATTTCGATATGGATGATTATAATAGAACATGATGTACTGGCAGAAGATGGAATTGATATAAAAATTAAACCAAAGATTAGAACTTACTCTGTTTCTGTCGGTAAGTATTGTAGGAAACTGAGTATTGTGCCAGAGAAGCCAAATCTCAGCTTTCTTATGACATATTATTTCCCTTGAAGTATGACTTATAATGGAGATAAAGCCGAAGTTATGAATAAGTTTTTTTATTGCTAATTGAGCCCTAAAATTTTTTTTTAAAGGGAAATTATAGATTTAAACCACCACTAATTGAAGACATCTTTAAGAAACATTTTGAAGTTTTGTTGAAAAAAAAATACGTAGTTTTAAAAATGATGTACCAGGTGCCCCAAAAGTGACTGATGATTTGAAAGACCAATTAAAAAAATATAAGGAGATATAAATAATTTCCTAGGTTCTGTTTAGGGAACCATTTTTATTCTCCTCAAGTTGCAAAATTAGTAACAAAGTTAGTTAACAGATAGCGCCTCCAACTAAAATTACTGTAAAACAATGTTTTCAGAATAAAAATCGTTTGCAGCAACAAGGTGGTACAGTTCGACGATCTTTATAAGCGATCCAGATAACCGACGTCCTTATAAATACTTGGAACAGTCTGATGTGCAGCGGAAAGTATTGTTTTATAAACTTTCTTGTCGGCAGTGGCATCTGTTAATGAACGTTGTCACTAACTTTGAAACTCGGCAAGAAAATTCTGGTAGCAGTAACTCATATATTTCTATTCCCCCCCCCCATTTTTTTAAACAAATTTTTTTGAAGTGTTGATCTCTTTCAGGGAACTAGGTAACAATGACGAAGTCATAAATTGGGCTCTTTTGTTGTTATAATGAGTCCTACATTTTACTCATGTTGGACTCGGTCCTTTAGTAAAAATATTTTATTATAAAACAAAGAGAGTTTCGAGAGTTAGTTTGAAATACGCGGGGGTTTATGAACGCTGTATTGAAATAAATAATGTATGAAATAATTAACATTTTAAGTCACGAGCTTTATGTAAACATTTGGAATCAGAAAAAAATAATTTAACCCAATAGAGCCGTTCAACAAGTGAGACTCGCCGTGAACTTATTTCGAGTATATAAAAAATATTTTGGTATTTGTCTATTTCAGAAAGAAAGAATGTATTGATTGCTACTACATCATAAAAATAACAATGAATATTGTTGAGCACAATAATAACAATATATGTCGAAATCAGGCTAGATTTGGTAACAAATCCAATAATAATAATAATTACTATTATTATTAGGAACTCGTTAGTCATACCCGGTAGAACGAATCAATAAGTTGATTGATGTTAAATTTCATGCGACTAAAGTTAACAATTTTAAATGCGTTCTCAAGTGTGGTTTAGAGAAAGTTAATACAGTTAAGTATGTGCACGAAGTAAGTTGATATATATATATATTTAGTATGTGTAGTTGATAGTGATGAGTATGTGATTGATAGTGATAAGTAGTGATAGTGATGATAGTAGTGATTTAGTAAGTGAGTTATTTAGTATGTGGGTACTGTTCCATTATACCGGCGCAAATCTCGCCAAACAGACTTTTTGGCGACCGCACTCAGTGGCTGGAACTAATCACACGAAGCAGAATTTATTGGCCACAACACACAGTATACACATAAAAAAACTGTTAAAAAATGGTTAAAAAATTTTTTTTTTCGCCTTCGTACACAAGCTGTGTATCCACTTCGACGATCATTCCAGGTCCTTCTATTTTCCGTTGTTCACGTTTAAGCAAAGAATTCACACAAATCTCATGCATGAAGTTATTCCAGTCTACAACTGTTCCGTATCTGATTTCCAACTGCTTTTCAGACCATTTAACTGAGGTTAATTCCTCGCTGCAGCAATAAAAAACTCTTCAAAAAGCTCAATTTCGATGAGTGGAACCATGTGCCTTTACGGATACTTCTTTTACAGCGGACAAGATGAAAGGTTGCAACGCCATTGAATTTCATCTTCGATATACAATTTCATTTCATGATTCTTATCAGAAATTGCGATTTCAGCCAAAATGCCTTTCTCTTAAAAGAGTCTGACCGCTTCTTTCTCTGTTTTGGGCAAATCTCAACTTTTCATTGCTTTTTGCGTAAATTTTTCGTATTAAGAAAAAGACGTGACTGATGGGGGAAAAAATGACAGCGACTTGCTTTGAAAATGTGGAGGTAAAAGGTTACCAGAAGCGATATTCCGTTTGTCTTTGGTTGCATCATTATTGTCGGCTTTATCGCCTACGCCGGTATAATGGAAAAGTATCAGTATGTGAGTTATTTAGTATGTGTTTATATAAGTATAAGTGTTTATTATAAAAAAAAAGTTAAGGAATGAAAAAAATTGAGTCAATGATTTAGCAGTTTCGAACAGATTTTAGCATTTTTTTTTAAAAAATATATCTTTTATAATATTTTCAGTTCATAGAAATGTAAATTTTTTTAAAATTCATAAGTTGCATCGATTTTATGTTTGGAAAGATGACTTAGTACTCTAAAAGTTTCACTGCTGTTTCTCTGAATTCGGAAGAATTTCTGTTTCCCTGAGTGCTGTCTATTACAAATAGAAAACAGCTGTTTTATTCAATTCGGCAGATTGCTGTTTTCCAGATTGTCGTCGAATTTAAACGGTAATGCTTTTGAATTTAATTCTGAAGATTGCTCTTTCTCAGATTGTTGTATAGTTTAAACAAAAAACTGATTTTTCATTGAATTCGACAGATTGATGTTTTCCGAATTTTTTTTATTTTTAGCATCAATTTGTTTTAAGTAAAATAAAATAATGGCAGAAAAAATGGTAGACTCGTTAATTAGATTTTATACTATCGAAGATTAGTTTATTATTATTTCTTGAATTCTAGATCTGACTTCTGAGGAAATAATTGATGAACACCACAGAGATGCTCGTTCGCCATCTTCCTGCAATTTGCCGAAATCTCTCGATCACTCTCAACTATACTGCAAAAGTTTTCCATCGAAAATGTAATATTCTCTTATCATTTTTTTAAATACTTAAAAATATGTTTATTTAATTTAGTTGCATTAAGTATTGCATGCTATCTTCAACCCAATCCTTTCAGTCGTATTATTTGTGGTACACATCCCATACTGTCTTCTCATATTTAATTATTAATTGACTAATCTTCTTATGATGCTCTCAGAAATTCGAATAGTTTAATACGCTTAAAATACTTAAAATAATTTATTCATTTAACGTCATTCTAACTACTGAAATTTTCTGAATACTTTACATTTCCCTCACCCCCGCTGTAAAAATTCCGGATCAAATTCTGGTAAAAAATTATGACATCCTGAATGCAGCATTTTTACTTTGAAATTTCAAATCGAAATTTTTACAGTAATATTTATTTAATTATGATTCAGTGATTTTAAAGTAAATATTTCTGTAAAAATTACGCTATATCAGATTTTTTTTTGTTCCGTAAAAGTTTACGGTAAAAATGGATCTTGGGATATTAAGTGCTGACACTCAGAGTGCCAGTACTTTTACCCTCATTTGATCCCGAATTTTGTAAAATGTACCAACTGGGCGAGTTTTAGACGCCATCTTGAATTTACTGAGAAGAGGGGTCAAGGAAACCTCTTAAACTTTACTATCTTATTAGAAAGGCGTTGCTTCCCATGTATATTTTTACACTAAATAAAATGAGCCAAAAAAATAGAAGTCGATAAGACTTATTTGTGCTCTATTTGGTATATATAATCGTATATACTATTTAGTTGAGGCGACTAGGGAAAGACCGGGTGCCTCGATTTTATTGAGATTCGTTTTGCTTTCTAGAGGGCAGTTTCTGAATTACATTCTGTGCTCGACTTCGCGTGCAGGTCGTCGGGCTACCGAAGCGGGGGTGCCACCCCCTCTGCAGAGGATCAAAATTGTGATGGCATGTCACACAATTATCACACTAGGGATTATTCCTAGACCGTCGCCAATGACCCATTGTGCAGCTCTGATGCGACGTAAATGAACTACAACAACAACTGAATTACGTTCTACTAGGTACGAAGAAAGAGTTGCCTTATTGGCGTGTTACTGTTGAACGGACTGCGTCTGCGTATTACTGTGCCAGCTGTATTATGATTTTTGATTTTAGACTATTCGTATTTATTAGTTATTACACTTTAAAAAAAGAATTTTAGCATAGATTATTATGCGTTTAGTAAGGATTTTCAACATAGCAAACAATAAGCATTCAGTTCAGAAGTAGCAGTATGTTCTATTTCGTTTTGATAACCTTTGATCTCGTTGTAAGACCGGGTAGGGCCAATTAGTAGTGAGGTGCTTTATGGTGAGACTACTACCTTCAACATATAAGGCTGATTTAGTACATCAGGGGAAAGAAAATGAAAAAAGAACGTGAAATAAATGTGCTTTTAAAGAAGAGAAAGTTATTTTGCAATGACGCAAAAAAAAAGAAAAAAAAATCCTCGAAACGAAACGACCAAAAAAGAAAAGCATTTAAAAAACCAATAAAACAGAACAGGTTTATTAAAAAGGTCTAATTCCTTGACACACAAAAGATGTTGGTTACGTATATTGTAATGAGGTTTTATATAATTAAAAAAAAAATATTAGAAGGGCAGGTCTAATGTGGAAAGCGTTTTTGTAAGGTCCACGAAAGCTACTTTACATGTGAATTTTGTGCACAATATTCCTAAATTGATGGATCAAATAAAAACGTCTGTTTCTTTCTCACTGAAATTCTAGCATTTTTAAATTTCTTACATAGTTTACGTATGCCCCATCGGTGTCGGGGTTTGGGGCGTAGGATCGGGTCATTTGACTTATCTGGAAAAAAAATCATTTATAAAAAGTTGATCTATGACTTTTTGGGAATGATAGATTCTATAGAACTAAACAATGAATATCTTGATTAAATCTGACAGTTTCTGAATCAAAAAATTTACTTTCAGTCCTTCAAATCTTAGCCACCCGGCCTTTCCCCCCTTTCCGCTATATGTAATTAATTAATAATTTTTTTTTTAAATATTAATACCTATTTACGCACCTGATATTTCTCTCTAGATAAATGCCACGAAAAAAAATGTATGGTAAAAACTACCAGGATGTACCACGTTTCTAGGTTTGTGGAAACATCAAAAAGCTATGTAATTTTAACCAAATCATTTTAGTAATGATTTTGGTAAAACTAACAATAAAATATAATTTTATGACATGCGATAAAATTTGGTAGTTTTAATCATGATACCTAAGAGAATGGCATAAAATCAATTTATTCGGTTAAATTTTCTTTTCAGCTTTGTACTTTTTAATAAATATGAGGTTATAAGAACTATAACTTTAAAAATAATAAAATTTAAGGTGAACCATTGGTATACGAACGAAAAACTTATCTAACGAAAGTTTTAAATATCGAGTGTATTAGTTTTATAGAGATCTCCAAGCTAACGTCATTTCCCTTACCTGTACACTGAGTATCCACCAAGCTGTTACGTCAGACTTTAATAGGATATTTTGTAATTTATAGAGCTAACTTAATTTACTTTTTAATACTTATTATAGGGATACTTTCAAGAGTATAATTGCAATACATAACTTTGAGCTTCAATAAAAAACTTTTGAATTATTTTAACTAGTTAAAGCAAACAAATTTCACAAGATATTAAATATATTTAAAAGTATCAAGCACACACAACAGCAACAACAAAAACAACTCTGAATCATGTTGAACATTATGTTCGAAAGTGATCATTCTTTGAATATTATGTTCAAAAGAAGACATAATGATCTTTCCTCGTGCATTTTTGTGAATTCTGATCGAACTCTTACCGAATATTACATGTTTTTATTTTTAACCGATTTCTCGTTGAATTTAATTTGTTGTGTTGAATGTAAAGAGGAGTACGCATACATGCCTCTGGTTGAATGAATATAAGGAAATTCTTCATATTAATTAGTTTTATAGAATTTTCAATAAATATAAGGAGTTTTTTAAATGAATTTCTCATTGAAATTTAAATGGATGTAAGGAATTTTTAAAATATTTGTTAATGAATATTCTATGTTTATAGTGAATGTTTGCAAACTTGTGTCTTTGGATATACACTGAGTACAGGAGTGCAACAAAAGATGCGATGTTTCACAGATGTTGGGCAATGGACACCACGCCGAATGTTTGATGATTGTAAACGTAAGATTATTAGTTAAAACAATTGTTTCAATGACAGGGTTAGAAGATCCTTGTTTTCAAACTCAGCAGCAATGTTTTATTTTCCGACATGGATTCTCCATTACACAGTCATAACTGTTGACTTTATTTCTTTCATGAAATATTATGCAGCTAATCACTATAAATTCACAATAAGATATATTTTATACATGACTCTTATTCTCCAGGAATGCTTCGGAATTATTGTTTTAATAATTTGGTGAACAACTTTTAAAATTATCAGAATGTCATGTGTTGTTCACATTGAGTCTTTACGATTAATTTTAACTAAAAGTGTTGTTATTTAAGAAAATTAAATTTTAATTTGTTGAGCATAATGCAATTTTCAGAGTCGTACATATCGTATTCTTTGGAGCTCTTTTGCCAAGGAAATAAAAACAACCACAGTTTGAGTGTCTTAAATTCAAACACAAGAACTTTGATTTTAAAACATATACATATATCTATATATATGTATATGTATATATATATATTATATATATATATATATATATATATATATATATATATATATATATATATATATATATATATATATATATATATATATATATATATATATATATATATATATATATATATATATATATATATATATATATATATACATACATACATATATATATATATATATATATATATATATATATATATATATATATATATATATATATATATATATATATATATATATATATTACACTGCAAAAACTTATTGTATATAGTTTCCACTATATTTGGAGAAGGAAACTAATTAAATCTTTAAGATCAAAGTTGTAGTTATCAAAAAAATTTGCAAAAAATTACATAAAAATCAAGCAAAAAGTGATATCTAATTGACAAAATAACAATTGTTTGTAAAACTTAGTGCGAATATATTACTAAAAAAGTGCTTGCTTTTCAAACGAAGTATTTTTGCAATGAAGCCATTAAATTGATTCTAATGTGCATGAAAATATGTGTCATTTGTAAATAAACAAAAAGTGGATTAAATAAATTAATAAAACTATAACAGTAAAAAAAAATAAATAATAAAAAAAGTGGCTACACGCGCTGTAAAAGATTTTAGTTTACATCATACCCACTAAAAATGGTGGCTATGAACAAAATTTTTTTTACAGTGCATGGAAGTACTTTAAAACATTATAAAAATTTTATTTAAGTAAAAATCACCCAAATCAACAATTAGTACTCATTTTTCCGTATTTTATGAAACTAAACAATGCAGCATTGGATCAATTTTTTGAATAACAAAATAAATTAGATTATTAACTGTTTCATTCCGTAAAATTGTAGAGTTTTTTTTTAATTTTTAAATTGACATTTTGCACCATTTTTATAATTAGTAAAATGAGTAGTGACTATAGATGGACTGCATTTAACACAGCAATCATGAATAACAGTTACTAACTCTGAAGTGTTATAAAAATAGCATATTATTCGCTATAAAAAGTTATTTCATATGATGATATAGACTGTGTAGAACAGACTTGAAACGCACAAGTCTTATCATCAGAAGTTTTGTTCATTAGAACAAATTATATTTAATTTTCAGCATCTCTCAAAGTTTAAAGGATTGTCAAAATATTCTGAAGCAACGTTCCAGTTCTTGCAGTATTCTCAAACCACAACCCAAACAATCATCAAATTTTAAAATTTGTATAACTTTGTTAATTTATACTATAGTTATTTGTAATGTGGATGATGGGGCGTAGAAAAACTTCTTAGAATCTTTAGTTAAATTCGATCTTTAAATAGCCTTTCACAAAACTGTTAGAAAATATATCGAAAAAACATGATCTTTTAGCAATTTTTTTTTAGTACTGTGTTAAAGTAAAGTTTCAAACATTATTATATTGAAATTAGTTATTCAACATTTTATATTAAAGTAAAAACATTATAATGATTGATTAGATATTTTTATTGATATATTACTAGGCGCATACATGAAAATGTTAATGTTAAAATTGTACTTTATTAGTAAAGTTAAAATGTTTATTATGAAAATGTTAAAACTATATTTCATTATTTGATTTTATAATTACATAATAGATATTATGTAACGTGATATAATAGATATTATGTAACGTTACGGCGAACTTTATATTTTACTTTTTATTTGGTTGGCATAGAAAGGTTGTCTAATTAATCCTTTTGTAGTTGACTAATTAACTTTTTAGTAGACATATTGGTATGCAAAGCTTGTTTTCTTAAAGATAGAATGAAGACATGCGAAAATTTTTGCAAAAGAATCTCAGTTTTATTAAGAGGTACTATAAATTTTTGTTTTTGTCTCTCACATGCAACCCTTTTTTTGTGTTAACTTAATGATAAGGTTAGACTTATCTAGGATGTTAAAGAAGGTATATAAAAGCCTGCACAAATAATCAGTGATGATCATAAAGTATAAAATAAACCTTGGGTAGTTGAATTTTTCTCCTTGGTTTTAGGAAGCTTTCTACTCTTGATTTGCGAATGATGTATCATCCTTGATTTCATAAGATTTTTCTAGCTTTGCTTTGTAAAGGCAGATTCCGTCTCGAGGTAACAGGATTGTTTATGCAAGCTTAATGCAAATTAGTATAGCGTGTAAACTAGCATTTAACATCGTTTCAAGCTTGCATGGTTTATTTGATAGTCATTTATAAACCTTTTTAAACTTTCTGATTAAGGTCTATTATTGCTGATTGGTTGCTGATCGGTTGATCTGAGATGTATAAATGCAAGTTTATAATGCTTACATGAATGGTATGCATGCTTCCATTTACTAGTTATAAAAAACTAGCAAGAAAATTTAACATGAAAATGAGACCAAATATGGTGGCTGTATATTGCGAATTACTTTTTTTATTTAACTTTTGATTACTAAATCGTCGTATCACTGAGCTAATTTTAATGTTAATGTTTTGCTTATATCTCTTTTTTACAGCATTTGTTGATTGTGGTGTTACGCTGCAACCAGGTGGTAAAATGAAGTGCGCCACACATTTTGTAGATAAAGGAACATCTTGTGAAATATCTTGCGAGCATTTTGAGGACAGACGCGCTGTTCCAAAGAAAACTTATCGCTGCGATATAGACGGGAATTGGACACCAAGATTACCACACTGTGCAAGACCTGGCTCTGGTATTTATGAACATTCGATGCTTATACATGTGTGAAGTTTTGATCTTTCAAACACTAGACATGCGACAAGACTGTAATTTTCTCTTTGCCGCTTTGGTGTTGTGTCAGACTAAGGATGCTTTTTAAGCTAATTTTTGGAAGTTTATCATAATCCAACAAAAATTTTTTTTTACCATAAATATTTGGCTTATTTAATTAAAGACAAAAATGAATGATGATAGGAATTGAGCTCAGTTTTACTATCATCAGCTTGAAAACTGTGAGTTCTGATATTAATTAAAGGAGAAAATTTTTAAAACTTTAATATGAAAAGCGGTACTTCTAGTTCAAAAAAGATATTTCATAAAAATTATTCATGTTTTTTATAGACTTTTGAAAAATAATGTATTTAAAAAGAATTAAATAAAGTAAGTGTTAACAATTTAAATTAAATAACAAAAAGGTTGCGATTTAAACGAACGAACTTCAACGAATTCTCCCTAGCTCTTATTTAATATAATCTCGAGATTTTTTTTAAAACTTAAAGTAGCAGTCATTCATGAAAGAAAAAAAAACTATATGTTTTCATGAATGTATTCTAAAGACTTATCATAATATCTGCTGCAGAGTCATGGTTTATTTACCATACAGAAGGTAAGGTAAACACTTTTTTAAAAGAAATGATAAAAAAATAAATAATAAATGCAAAAAATTTAAAAAAGTAGTTTTAAGAATTTGTTGAATGATTTTAAAACTTTGCAAACAATATTTTCCTCGTGTTAATAACTGCTTCATATGGAGATGGTAGACTTTACCATTGTTTAAATTTTAAATTTAAACAATAATAATAAACCATTTTCTAGATATAAATATTTATTTCAGATACATTATTAACATTTGAATAGGATTTCTAACTTTACTTTAAATATTTATTAGAAGCATTAATTTTCTGTTGTACGTTTTTCAGTATGATTTGGAACTTTATTATTTATGTTTGTTTTTTTATTTTCCAAAAATTTCATATATATATATATATATATATATATATATATATATATATATATATATATATATATATATATATATATATATATATATATATATATATATCCTAAAAATTTCTTGTTTCCGTAATTAATTGTAACTTTAATTGTATCATGTTAATTAGAGTTAAAATGAGAATTCACTTATTAAAGTTAATTTAAATTTTAATGATTTAAAATTCTTGATTAATATACATTTCGATACATTTAGAATTTGGGGGAGAACTAGAATCACTCACCACGGGCCTGTGGTCCCTGGCTATTTATTTGTCCCATTGGACTAACTGCTATTTTCACATCCAAAGCTATTGCTGTTACTTATATTTGCATTTAGAATTTAGTGATGCCGGAAAAGGAAAAGATTGACAATTAGAATGACTGCCTGCTCGCACAATGGAGGTGAAGTCTTGGCTTCAAAGCTACTGCACCAGGAGGTTTGCTGACCGTCCTCATCGAATGTTTGTTGACCGTTCTCATCGAATGTTTGTTGATTGTCTTCAGGAACTGTTTGGTGATCGTCCCCATGGAGTTTTTTTTCCTGATCGTACTCAACTGTTTGCTGAGGCTCCATGTACTGTTGGTGCCACAATGACTGTTCCAGCTCGACATTCTTTCCAGCGCCAGAAGATTTCTTCAAGGATTGTAACTTCTTGAACTCATGGACATTTGCCTGCGAGATCCAGCTCGACATTGGTTTAGTGCCAAAAGATGCCGTCAGGGATTACAACTTCTTGAACTCATGAACTTTTGCTTTAGACACTAATTAATTTTTTTTTCACTTTTAGAGTACTAGGTTCCTCACCAGGTGCGTCATTGAATTTCTCGCTATTCCCTCGTCTGTGGCGGGGGAGGGATGATGCAGAGCAAGGAGTCACAAAATAGTAAGTGCGCCAAAAATATCGATAAAGTGAGCCAAAATGTGAGTTTGGCGAAGTCCTCTCTTGCTGTAGGGGTTGCATCCATTTAGGAATCAGTTGAAGCAGTGCCTGAGTGTTGGAAGGTGACTAGGAATATGAGACGACGCCCTCGTGAGTGATTCTAGTTCTCCCCCAATGGTATTTTATATGTAGATCATGTTTAATCTACAATTTAAATCATTAAAATTTTAATTTAACTTTATTTAGTGTAATCTAATTTTTACTCTAATTAACATGATACAATTAAAGTAGTAATAAAAGTTGTATCAGTAGTAGCGAAATTTAGTAGCTTTTTCTCTTGAATTCAAGAAATACTGCTGAAAAAACTGAAATTGAATGAAGAATAAAAAATATAACAGCTACTAAAAATATGTTTTAGCGAATTATTAAGCTTAAAAAATTGAATTTTTACAGTTTAGAATACTTTCAACTACAAGGGTCTTGGGTAAAATATTTTATTTCTTCACATTCACAAAAATGTAGTTTGCTTAGTCAAAATGAAAGCTAATTAAAAATTATTTTACAACGGATATGTATCTTTTTTCACAAAATTATTATGCTGGATGCTAAGGACATTTTTAATTTAGTGTCCCACGTAAGTATACTCCTCCTTTCCTTTATTTATAAACTTAATAATAATAAACATATATCAAAACCTTCCCCTCTAAGAAGCGTTCATAATTTTTTAACTTTCTTCTAAATGAAATATTTAGTTATATTTTGTTGACAATGCAAAAGTTTTATCTTCGTATTTCATCAAAATCGCAAGAAATGTGCTCTCGACAAATTATTGTTAAGACGAGTTGTGCCTGCGACGAAATGCTTCGCGACGAATTGTGCCCACTAAGAATTATGCTTGTGAAGAATTTTGCTTATAATGACGAGCTCATAACGAAGAATTTTGCTCATAATGAGAATTTTGATCGTATTTGTCAAGCACAGTTCCACGACAAACTGTGCTCGACAAATTGACGTGACACCGTTAAAAATAGAAACGTTGAAAAGGTATTTTAATTATTCGATAATTAAAAAGCAAACTCTAACATGTCAGTTCTTGTTTTAGGTATAATCCTTGTTCCGGAGCCAAATGTAAAAGAACCAAGTGAATATTTTGACTTGAAAAATGCATAAAAGATTTGAAAATCACTGTGTTATACAATGTTATTTATTGAAGAAAAATATCAACAAATGTAAAATAAAATGCTATTATGCAATGTTATAATGCTATTACGCTTATTTATCACTTAAAATTAATTCTATTGTACTTGAGTAAATAAAATTTTTTTGAGTTTCCATGTTGTTTAGATTTAATATTTACCCAGTGTCGTTGCAATATTGACGTAGTGTTCAAAAGTTATGATTGGATATTATTTGACAAGATGGAAACTCAACGTTAGTTGAAAGAATTGATTTACATGGCAAATTTTATAATGACCAAGAGAAGAGTATGGGTGTTTGTTCTAAGGTATTAAAATTTGAGTAACAAATATAAGGGGCAACTTTAGCCATCGATCCTAAAAATCAGGAAGATAATTTGAAAGAGATTACATTTTGAAAGAAATTCGAGACATAGAAAGAGATAAGAGATTTTAATTGCATTATTGTAAATTAATCTGTAGACTCTATTATATTTTTCTCAAATATTTAAACAATAAAATGAATGCTGTTTTCTAGTTTGCTGCTCAGTCAGATCAAAACCGAGTTTTTCAGAGAGTTTCTAGCCCAATCTTCAATAATTATTTATCTGATCGTTTATGTCATGGTAACATTTGATGTTGTTAGAAATGTAGTAGTTTCGAAATATCTGCAACCACGTGTCTTTAAAGTAACATGTTTCTTTAAACCTAAATAATTGGAAATTCAGCTGTAATAAGAGTAAAATAAAAATTGTTTACTAAATCTCAAGTTTATCAGGAAAATTGCTTAATTGTTGTAAATTTGGGCAATCACGTGCTGAGCGCTATCAAAACACAATAGCATCATGCGTTGGCCGTTATCAAAAATTAATAGCATGATCGAATCATCTTCCATATATTTTTTTATAATTTTGTGCATGAGTGCGTAATGTTGATCAATACTGATTATTCTATTATACTAATTGATTTTTTTTTTTTTTTTTGTATTACACTAATTGATTATTCATTTAAATTAGGGAGACGCTATCTGGCCTGAAATATCCGAAAGATAGATCATTGTGCCAGCGAATGTGTAATGGTCTGGGCAGTTGAATAGTCTCATACCTCGCCATTTCTTTTAGAGAGACACCTTGACATGTTTTAGGTATAAGGATAATGTCATGTTTCATTCACAGCTGTGCAGTTAATCTAGGATTTCATTTTAATGACTGACAACGTAAGGTCACGTAGAACATTTTCTGGAAAGTGAAAGAATTCGTTAGATGGATTGACCAGCCAGATCACCAGACCTTAATCCTTCAAAACATATTTGATGGATCTGGGAAGGACAATTGGAACTTGCAATTAATCGATGAAAACCATCTACACTGTAAAAAAATCTGTATCAAATTACGATGGATGTTATGGAATTTAAAGTGGATAATCAATTCTCCCAATATTTCCTTAAAATTTTGGGCCCCAGATGTAATTCTGTAAACGCTGTAGGGTCTAGAATCCCGGGATTTGTAATCTTATATTGTATACCCTTGATTCTGGATCGACATTGAAACGATTTTACAGTTAAGAGGGCTATAACTCTGTAGAGAATAAAGTTACCTTCCCTTATTTTACCAAATCATTGGATAGAGTAACTCAGGCTTAAAGTACGTTAAAAATATGAAAATTATTTCATTGTTGCTGATATTTTGATTGAATGTTTTTTAAAGTGAATGCAAGTTATGTAACTTTTGTGAAAAGTTTTGAATTTTAAATGCCGGAAGAAAAATAAACAATAGTTTCAACGTTCTTGCGAAAGGAGAAACACACGCAAAACAATTGGTTCCATTTTAGACATTATATTTTGTTCGAAGTAAAAATCAATAAATTCTGAAAAATCCATTTATTTTATTCGGAACAGTATACATTCTTTAACATGCAATTGAATGATCAAATTTATTTATAATCAATTAACAATTCTCAGTAAAACCAGTGTGCTCAGTTCAAGATAGATATATTTGTATTTTTTACATAGTTTCCTGATTTTTCAGACTCTATAAATATACCCTAAAAGTCATCTTATATTCAAATAGTTGTCGTTTTTTGAAAAATTTACTTAATATTAATGAACAATTGATATTAATGACACCGAATAAAAGTATAATTTATAAAAATTTGTGCTAAAATTGTACAATGAAAAAGAAAGAAAAAGAATGTTTTGTTTCATTTCTGCTTGGTATGTATCCATGTTACATCTTTGTCATTCGTATTTTTTATATAATATTCAAGTAGGACTAATGTACTCCCTCTTTCCGAAGGATTTAGCTCTTGCTATGAAATTATTGTTTATGTAGAGTAAAGTGGCTATGCTCAACTTGATAAAACGCAAAGTTATTGGCAGTCATCGAATTCATGCAATATTTTGTGATTATTAATGTTATGAATTGATAGTTAGCATTAGAAGGTGTATTTGCTAGTTCGTGATATTTATTGCACAGCTAGATAAAATTATTTTAGAAAAAAGAACCACCAATTAGTTGTCACAAGATGCTTCAATTTTAACTTTATTGTTTGATTATTTTAATTTTTAACGTTCTCTTTTTAACAGTTACGTCCACAAGGTGAAAATTCATGCAAAAATCGATGATTTTCTGCTATTTATAATTCATTTTTTTTCCTGATTTTGTAAAGTTTCGTCACTAATTGCTCAGTTTTTCGGTAAATAGTGCCATAAGGGATTTTATCAGGTAGTGCGTAGCCGTTTGATTACACCTAGAAATTCCACTTATAGGTATAAAAGCAAACTTGAAAAAAAAAAGTACTAAGGGACTGACGATTAAGTACTAAGGAAAATATTACTGAACAAGAAAAAAGAATTAAACAATTCGGATGCGTATGAGCTTAGGAATTATTTTGTTTGTTTTTTATTGTTTTCATCCATTATAAAAAAGTAATGGTTTTTAAAGTTAGAATATATAACCCCCACTAACATAAATAACTTCGCCTAATCGCCACATAACTTTATTAGTTTTTTCTGAATCAACTTGACATAATCTTGAAACTTACTGGTCCAAAAATAACTCAAACATAGAGAAATAATAGTAATGATGCGTAGAGTCATGTTTTTAACTAGATCTGTGATTTATAAAGGAGTCAGGGTCACTTCCTGAGGTGACCACTACTAGAAACCAGCATATTTATTTTAATATTCTGGATGGTCAATCAAGATTGGTTCCTGTTGGAACAGACAATAAAATAACGAAATCCACACCCGCGTATTAAAAAACGTGCGATTTTTTAATTTTGTGGCGTATCAAAGTCTAAAGTTAATCGACCTTCTAGAATAGACTGCTTCATCCTTGTTCAACATCAAAGGACTTCGATTTTTCCTGCTAACATAAACACAACTCTTAACGTAATAGAATTGATTGAACAATTTTCCTGGCTATTGAAATCGAGGCAAATGTTTACAATGAAAGAGAGGTTCCGTTCTTTACGCGTTGCTTATTTGGTGAATTTCGGTTAGCAAATCCTCCCCGAGTGATTTAAACTGGATACGACGAACACAAAAAATTTTGCAGTCTTAGTTCTTGACCGAGTCCAGGCTGTTGGCCAGTCTTGAGGCGGAGCTATATAAGGCGGAGAAGACGTGGTGACGAAATTTTTCTTACCGGTGAGCTTATTTTAAGATCGTGCACGAAAAATTGAATTTTCAAAGCTTACAGGCAGGTATTGCCTATAAAAATTATAAACCTATTCAAACCTATAGAGTACCATTAAATTAGGGAAAGACAATGCGATAAAATTGTGTAGTGCTAAGCTTCAGTTATGCACACGTGAGGAGGTTGTGGTTAAAGTCAATGATGATAAGTCAATTGGGTACTTGCTCTTCAAAAAGAAAATGACCTCTCATACCCACACATGTGACCTATGACGTCAGCACCAGCTAATCTTTATTAGTAGAACCGCGTATTAAAGCTGAGCTAAGTTTCTCTTCATAAGTTAGAATATTAATTTACGATAAGTTAACTAAATACAGAGCCGTATCGCACTTTAAATTAGTTGAAATATAGTTCTCTTTCGTCTCGGCTGGCGCCAACTGGAGTGCTGAATTAAAATAATAACAGTGGTAAACGTATCATGAATTAGAATTTCCTTGCTATTAGGTCAACCGTTGGAGTTTTCCGTTTTTTTTCTTCTTCATATAACTCAAATTTTTCACCAAAAAGTTCTTCACGAAGGCTAGTCTGCATCAATTCTTGATACAGAAGTTCCCTAGTCTTCTAGGTTAGGTTTAAAATTACAATGCCATGGAGTTGAACATTGTCGTAAACTCAAAATTGAGCCAGCTGTTCTGCGCCGGTTATAAAATGAAATGAAAACATTAGCTCAAATTGCCACTCATAGATTAACAACAAACATAATACTCTCTCCACAGCGCCCTCATGTGTGTAGTGCAAGAGCTACTATATCATTAAATAATATTCTGCGCTGTATACACAATTTACATAGCATTATCTCTCCTTAATTCGACGGCATTTTAGTGTATTTGAATTAGTTTGCCAGGGGAAATTATAAATTTAAAGATATTAACTTTAGATAACAATTAAAATTTCAGCTTGGTTTTTATGGAGTGCTGCCAAAGCTGCATTTGTCTCAAATATCAAAACGTCGGATGGATTAGTAATTGGCTCACACCATAATATAATGCAAAACTCAACGAAAAATGTCACTAATGAATCCAGGGCTTTTGATGACAATTCTCAAAAACAAAACAGCGACAATGCATTCAAAAGCCAAATCTTTGATGAATTTGAAACTAAACTTTCAAAAGAAAGAATCTCCACAGAGACGGCCGGCAAAAGAGTTGAAAATCAAGTTAAAGCAACGACCGAACCTCATCATAATCTAATAAATAATAAGGAACAGGTCTTAAATCAAGATGGTATGAAATTAAACTTAATGAAGATTAACGATAATGAAAAAACAAGTAACCAAAGAAGAGAGGATAAAAATGAATCGCTCAATGGGTTAAATACTTGGGGAGGTGATTATGAAGTTGCAGAAGACGATGCCACAAATGATTCATTAAATGGTTTGAATATTTTTGGAAGTGGTGATACAATTATAACGAATGCAAAAGGCGATGATAAAAATGAATCACTCAAAGGATTACATTTTCAAGAACCAGATATTGAAAGGACTGATGCAAAAGAAGATAACAAAAAGCATTTAATAGATGTACAAAAGAATGGTCAAGCAGATTTTGTAAAAGACCTTTACGAACCAGTTTTCAAAGAGGTTGGCAGCGAAAAGAATGCAAAATTAGAATTATTTAATGAAGAAATTGAACTGATGAACTCTTCTTCAGAGGATGATTCAGATGAGATCTGGGATGAGCTCTTGCAAAACATGGATGCGGATAGAGACAACGTTTCCATGCATTCTCACATCCACATTAGACCTCCTATTTTAGTAGATGATTCATCATATGGTAAATATAGTTTTCGTTGTTAGAAAAATTAATTCTACAAGATGATCTCAAAACAGTGTTTAAAGTCATTATATACTCATACCCATATTTAGATATCCGCATTAACTCTACTATTTCAGTAGATGATGCATCATATGGTAAATATAGTTTTCTTCGTTAAAAAGGTTAAAATCTACAGGATGATCACAAAATAATGTTAATAGTCTTTATTAATTGACCAGAAGTAGGCAATAAATGAATCGTATTAACTAAAAAAATTGCAATATTTTAAATCCAAACTTGTATTGAACTTAATATTCTTTGCAATTACTCCAAAGGTAATCATTAGACATCATATTGCGAATATAGTTTTCTTCGTTAAAATGAATTAAATTCTACAGGATGTTCATAAAATAGTGTTAATAGTCTTAATTATTGACCAAGAGTAGGTTAAAAATTATTCGCAATAACCTAAAACCACTCTAAAAGTAATAATTTTCTTTCAGTCATGATTACACGGAATCATAATGTTTGACTACGATTGCAATTATGACTAAGAAATCGTAAGATAAATATTATAGTCCTGATTACAGGTAATCTACGATTACGATTAATTGCAACTGTAAGCATTATGATTCAAAACCCGTTAATCAAGATTGCATGCAATCTTGATTAAAAATTATAAGAAATCACAAATTACTATTCAAATATTGTCATAATTGCTTTTCATTTTCATACATAATTAGCAAATTTAATGATTTTTTTTGTTTCTTGCGGTATAATGTAAAATTATTTCTTAGTTTTAGGTCGAAATAAATTGTTTTCAACGAAAATCTTAATAATATGAAATTCCAAAGAAACAGTACTGTATCGGGTGCATAAAGAAATCTTAACAAATAATAACGTGACGTAATTGCGATTAGAGATAACACCATAATATACACTATCCTGATTGCTATTTAATATGAATCATAAGTTACGCATTTAAATCTTTCTGTTTCTTTTGATGCAACTTAAAATTAACTAATAGTTTTAAGTTGAAATAAGCTGCTGTAGTCAAAAATTTTAGCGTTCTAAAATTCCAAAGGAATAATATTGTACTGCGTACCGGACTTACAAAAACTCACTGTTACGATTTTTAGAGATCACCGTAAGCCACGATTATAATGTAACTAATTACATGTTATTGGATGCACATAAGTTGATTATTTAATACAATTATATTTATATTTTATTCAATATCACCCACAATGTACTATATTTCCTTAAAACACAGAGAAAAGACAAAAGTGAATAATTAAAATGAATTTATTACCGAAAGATTTGCAAAGTATTCTAAATTTTTTTTATCAAATATAATTTTGCTGTTGATACTTCCTGTTAAAAGAATTGTGTGATCCATTTTAACATTTTCTCTACTAACCATAATTATAAAATGTTAAAATAACTGATATCAAATATGATAGTTTTGATGTTGATATAACCTAATTGAGAATTATTTGATCAATTTTAAATTTGTCACAACTGGCCATATTTAAAAAAAAAAAAAATGCTAAGCCAATTAATATCAAATGTATTTAAGCTGTTGAGAAATTCTTTACCAGAGAGTTATTTGATACATTTTAAACTATTAGGGGAACCGGAAAGTAATGTCTTTTCGGTGCATTAATAGTTAGTCTTAAAAACCAATCGGTGCATTATTCGTTAGTCTTAAAAACCAATTCCTTTTTTTGATCCGGTATTGAGAGGTTGTTGCTAACGAGGGTAAATGCATTATTGATTAAAAATAAAATCTTGATAATAAATATCAAATGCACCGAACGACATTACTTTCCGGTCCCTCTAATACTATCAATTACTAAAATATTTGATATAAAACTGATTGAAACATGCTGGTAGAGAATTAGAGTTAAATATTGTAATTTCAGTTAAATATTATTCCTCCTTACCATATTCAACAAATATTAAAATAACTAATGGTAAATTAAGAATTTTTTCTGCAGAAGCTCATTAGTAGTGAATTATTTGATCCATTTTAGTCATCTCTGGGTTAATCCCATTTAACAAACATTGAATTATCAGGAATAAAATATTGTTTTTTTTTTTCTCGTTTAGATGATGCAAAGGAAGATGTCTCTATACATAACATTTTAAAACGGAAATCTTTATTAAATTGGAGTATAGATTCAAAATCGAGTGATTACGATTACACAGCTCCCACCCCAAGTATTATTGAACGTGATATTGAATCTCAAAATCAACCTCTAAGTCTAGATCCGACTGAACGGCTACCACGACCATCTGAGCCATCATCCTCACCCAAATCCCCAGAAGTTTCACAAGAAACAACGCAATCTAACACTGTCCACAATAGTGTGCTCAACAGGTTAGGTAAACGTCGTCTAAGATTAGAAGCACCAAGCTCGGAAGACCAAACAAGTTCAGAATTACAGAGTTCGGAACAATTAAGTTCAGAAGAGGTTTCAATGCCAACAAGCTCGATGATTTGTAAACCTCCTTCACATTTGATACACTCCGATATAAAGTGCACTGAAACTAATAGTGAAACGTAAGTGTTATTTTTATTAATCCTTAGATCACTCATAAAGACAACTAAATTGCTTTAACTGTACACATTGATCTCATAATCGCTATGATGTCACAGAAACAACTTAAAAATCCATCCATCTCTGGCCCTAAAAGGGTGCAATATTCCTAATAACTTGATGCACCCAACTTAATCTGCAAAGAAAGTACAAGTTTTTTTTTTTTTTTTTTTTTTTTTTTAATAAACTCTGAACAGCCGACCCAATTTTTAATTTAGGACTACTAATGTTCAAGTTCGTAGCCTTGTAATTTTGAACCCAAAATCAGAAGACAAGAGAACTTCAGGATCAAGTATTGGGGAAATTTGCTTCCGTGGTGGACTTTTTTGATGGAACTAATCCGCCTTTTCATTACACGGAGAAAAAAACCCACGAAAACCTCCCACGATAAGCCAAAATCAGAAGACAAGAGAACTTCTGGATCAAGTATTGGGGAAATTTGCTTCCGTGGTGGACTTTTTTGATGGAACTAATCCGCCTTTTCATTACACGGAGAAAAAAACCCACGAAAACCTCCCACGATAAGCCAAAATCAGAAGACAAGAGAACTTCTGGATCAAGTATTGGGGAAATTTGCTTCCGTGGTGGACTTTTTTGATGGAACTAATCCGCCTTTTCATTACACGGAGAAAAAAACCCACGAAAACCTCCCACGATAAGCCAAAATCAGAAGACAAGAGAACTTCTGGATCAAGTATTGGGGAAATTTGCTTCCGTGGTGGACTTTTTTGATGGAACTAATCCGCCTTTTCATTACACGGAGAAAAAAAAACCACGAAAACCTCCCACGATAAGCCTGTTTCGTCAGTTTTGTGGTCAATACGAGCCGGTGGTGGAATTCATATTGACCTATCATCGCTGGAATTTAAACCCGTTCTCTGTATTTTTCGTTGGAAGGATTCTGATTATGTAGGAAAAAAGTGCTGGATTTAAAAATTTGCTTTATATTATCGATATAAAAACTGATAAAAATGCTTTGTTAGTATGCATGGTTTTAAAGCTAATAGGTGTTATACATGTTTTCACTCTTCGCAAAACAAAGTGAAAATCTACATACAATACTACTAAGGGGAAACTTTATGATTGCCAAAGTGAAATCAAATGAATCAAACTTCTATATACACCCAATATGCTACTGCTAAGGAGCAACATGATCGCTAAAGTGTTTTATAAAATCAAAGCGAAATAAAAGAAACAACACGCTATTACTAAAGGGAAACATGATTGATAAAGTGATACATAAAATCAAACCGAAATCTACACTCAACACGCTATTGTTAAGGAAAATATGATTTCAAAAGTATTTCATAAAATCAGAGTGAAATGAAAAAACAATACTCTGTTGCCAAACGGAAACATGATTACTAAATTGTTTTATAAAATCAAAGTGAAATCTACACACTACACGTTACTAAGAGGAAACATGATTGTTAACGGTTCTGTTTAGGAGTTTTGCACATTCTTTAATGTTTAAATGTTTTTACAACCCCGATGATTAAGTGGATGGTGTAATTACGCCACTGAATTCGTATTTCTAAAGTCCGTCATCGTTTTGTTTATAGTTGTGGTTTTAAAAAAAGTATTTTTATAAAATTAAATGATATGAGAACTGTAAGAGAAATTAGGAAAAAGTTATGCGCTATAAAATAAAGTTAATGGAGAAAAAGTAGTGATTCGTTTAGGAAAACCGTAAAAAAAGTGCTATTATTGACGCCGATGATACTTAAATAATTTTGGTAATTAGTATTGGCATTACGGTTATTGGATTAATTGGTACGAAATGTACTAATGTACAGACTACTACCTTGCTGTGGTAATAGATTGTAAGAACAGGTTGCTTGATTGTGGAAATTTTTGACTATCATGCTTGGTTTCGAGCAAACAATGATATTGATTTAAATTTATTTTTATTTCCATGGGATAAACTTTTAAAAAGTTTTTTTCTTAATCTAATAATGTAAAGCCACCAGAATGAGCAAAAAATTAAAATACTTCAGCTTTATTCATTTTGTCGGTGTACGTCTTACAGTTCATGTATAATTTTATAGTGTTAATTAGAGCTGTGGAGTTGGTGTGCGAAATATTAGAATCCAACTCCTACTCTGGATTTTCCTGAGAGTTCTACTACAACTTTGACACCGGCTAATACCTCCGAATCCCGGAAAGCATTAATTGCAACAATATTATCTTTTATCAACTTTTTTGCAACAAATTTTAATTTAGTTGATAATTAAATTGTCAATCTAATACTAAAAAACTTTTATCTTTAATTATTTTCTCTATCTACTCTACTAATAACAGAGATCATTAGTTTTATAAAAGTCCTTATCGATAATTAGAAGCAATACAAATTAGAAGCAATACAATAAGCAATAGATAATTACAATAGATAATTAGAAGTAATACAAATACACCTAACTTTAAATAGATTTTTATCATCTGTACAAAATTTAAAATTAGAAAGAGGAGAAAATATTGGAAAAATATAATTCTTTTACTTCTTCTATTTTTTTTAAGGCATAACGAATTCTCTCTTCTTTTAGCAATTCATTTTAAAGCATCTTGAATTCTATAACGAAAAAGTGTGAAAATTAAATATTTGGTCAAACTTGTAAGAATCGAGTTAATATAGTCTTAGTTAATTTTCCAGGAATTATGCTCATTTTATCTTAAAATGTGTTGCCTGGCTTTCTTGTAAAATTTTTAAAGTGAAATTTTTCTAGAAGTAACAGAGGACACTTGCTTTGAAAGAATGTTAGAGAAAAAGTAAATAAGCAAAAGAAGTGCTTATTTAAGTGTATCACTGAACTTATGGTAAAAGTGTGAATGAAATAACGAAGAAAATTTTATTTGCATTGTAGTGTATGCGAGCAACGATGCGTGCATGGTCATTCGACAGTTGATGGAATTAAAAGGACTCATAGATGTAATAAAGCAGAACATCTTTGGAAACCTTCCAGGCTGGTTTCTGACTGCAAACGTTAGTATGATTTATTATCATTTATTAATATTAATTAAATTTTAATTAATTAAGTCTATTACATTAAATAATTACGCAAATTAAATAAAATTAAAATTAAAGTTAAAGACCTAATAAATTAATGTGATTAATTAATTAATTGAATTAACTAAATAATATTAAATTAAATTAAAAAAAAACAATTGAAATTAACAATGTCATGAAGTACTGAAGTTTGGAGGAGATTTAGGTGTTCTTGCTTATCAGATTGAGGTCAAAATTTCGATAACAAAATTTCACCATCAGCTACAATTTAATTGAAAGCTTAGTTTACTAAAATTGTTGTAATGGAAGCAGATCTCTAGAAACCACAGAGATTGACTTTTAACTTCAGTGTAAACCCACCTTAAGCTTTCCCATTGTCCAGTGACTAGCTTTTCGGAACTGTTGGGAATCTTTTCCAGTTTGGCAACTTCCTGTACCTTTTTCTATTTTGCTAATAAATACTTCTAACTTTTTAGAGAGATTTCGCACTTTCATTTTACATCACATCGTCATGTACGTAGGTTGTGCAAGTTCTGTTGAGAACTGAGACTGTTTTGTGGTAATTGCGCTGCGTAGAATCAAAAAAACAACTTTAACGTACTCTCAAAATGTTTCCATTATTTGTAATTAACAAGTGTGTTTATGCGTCTTTTCTCTCTCGATTATTTTATGTTATTTAATTTTTTTTTTATGAATTATTTTCAGTCAAACCCATTTCTTTACATATACATATTTGCATTAATATTTCTCACACTGATGATATTGATATATTTTCAGAAAGAATCATGCGCATATTGTGATGTAAGTAAAAAAATACAAATAATTTTTGATGAAAAAGAAAATAACAAGATAAAGTGAATAAAATGATCTCTTAAATGAATTCAAGTGTCAAACCTGAACTTGATCATAATAGTTAAATTACTGATAGGGTTCAGCTTTGAAAGGGTTAAAAATGATTATATTTTATCGTTAAAATAAAGATATTATTTTAATGATCATTAGAATAAACGACGGAAAGTTCTCATTAAATACTTTGGGCTTGAAAGTGTTTATGAAGCTAACCAAAGTAAAAGTAAAAAAAAAATATATATATGAAATTTTTGATGAAAAATAAAATAAAAATATAAAGTAAATAAAAGAATGTCTCTAATAAATACAAGTGTCAAACCTGAATTTGAATAAAACAATTAAACTACTAATCCGGTTCAGCTTTGAAAGCATTCAAGACAATGCGTATTATTAAAATAACCAACGAAAAGTTCTTACTAAATACTACGGGCTTGAAAATGTTGATAAAGTTAAGCTGCCTACTTTAGCTGTCATCAAGTCATAGTTTTACTTTTTATTTTTAGCCTATGTTGATTGCACTATAACCTTAAAATCTGGTGGACATAAACGCTGCTATGGCAATTATAAAAATCAAGGACCATGGTGTTATTTATCTTGCGATTCATATGCTGATAAAAAACGAGTAAAAGGTGCCTGGTATCAATGCAATATTCATGGTGCATGGGAGCCACCACTGCCACGTTGTGCAATACCGGGGTCAAGTAAGTTTTTGAAATATGCATACAGCAGATATTGAAGAATGCGTACCCTGCCATGAAATTGAAAAACAACGTAAATGCTTCAGGATGGTAAAAATATACTTGAGGGTGCCCCTTGGCGAAATTGGCGACTTATGTTTGGCGCCATTCCTGTTTGTGCGGAACATTGTGGTAACAGGAATGACGGCCAAACTCTATAAAATTGTAATGAAACCAATATAGGCAAAATTAATTAACCCAATAAAATGAATTTTGAATCGAAACAAAAATTAATGGAGTAGGCACAGAAAGTAAAAGAAAAAAAAAAAAAAAAAAAAAAAAAACTCACTTCTTCATATATCCTCAGATTTAGATGCACAGAATTCTCTATTAGCAGTTAGATATTGTCTAAATTTATCATGAATAGAATCTGTGTACCTCCATCGCCACATAAATTCGGCGAAATACGAATCGAAAATGTCGTCTGTGGTACCGGACTGGAGGTGACATTTTTTTTATAGTCCCATTTCATGATTGCCTACTTATCTTCGATCCTATTGACCATAAGCAAAAGTAACCTTACCAGCCGGTATCCAACGTAGAACTAAGGGACCTCTGAAATTACATATACTGTTGAACATTTAAAAATAAACCTATCACAATCACGATTGGGTTTCAACATCGTCCAGCTTGGCGATCAACCAGGATCACAACTTGGCGAATACCAAGGGGCACCCTCAAATATAGTCTACCCCTTCAGGATATATTTCGAGAAAAGCGGCTTGACAACTTTTTTGTTGGTGCTAAACTCAACGATAAAATAGAATTTCTGATAATTGATAAAAAAAAGCAACTTTTGAAATTTTTTTCAATATATATAGCTTGTCATTGCCATACTGTAATGCCAAATATATAAAAATCTAAATTTTGTATTTTTTGTCACTTATGCTGATTTTTCCATTGTTACAAAATTAATGAAATTACTTTTCACGAGATGGCAACAAAGAGTTAGAACAAACTTGAGCTATAAGTAATTTAATAATTGTAATCATGAATTAGTAAAATAAAATGTGTTAGAATTTTTGTTTTAATTATGCTTACATATTTAGGTGAGTTATACAAAAAATTATTATTTATACATTACTGATATTGAATGACATAACTCACGGTATGTGGATGTTTAGGATAAATGTCAGCAGTAATTTAGTCAACAACACCAGATTTTGGTTTTTTTTCCCTACCTACCTCGTTTAATCCGTCTATCCCTTACTATGATATATTTCGCCACTATGCATAAATGACAGTAATAAATAAATACCGGGTCACGGTTTTATCTATCCCTCTGGTTTTATCTGTCTTTCTACTACTACGATATAATATTTCCACATTATAGTATAGCTCGAGTTAATAATCTTGTTGAAAGATAAGGCAACTAATAAATACAGATCCCATTGCTATAACTGATAATTATTATGTAGAATATGTAATAAGAAAAAATGGGAAAATTCTTTAGTTATATTATTTAAAAAATTTAAAAATGCTCTCTGGTGAAAATAAAACGAAAAGTCCGAAGTAGTTAATTTTGTTTTCGCAGTTTTAATAATCATTAGTGATTTTGATGTTTTATCAAATTATAAGGCTAAAAACATCACCCGAATTGATTATCCTTTGCCAATACTTTTAAATTCATTAAAACTCTTACACTTAAAAGCCTCGAACTTATACCACTTTATAAATAGACTTGTTCCAGTTTTAAAAATTACATAATCCAATTTTATGGTTTTTAACTTAAAATTTTAATATTTTTAGGGGCCAGATTGGTGAAAAGACCACGCATTGCACATACAGATGTATAATCGCAAACCGCCGCAAGGCAGTAGAGGAAGACAACAAAAAAAAAAAAAAAAAAAAAAAAACATTATGTAGCTGAAAATGAAAAGAACAGCGAATCTGAAGAGGAAAGTAATGGTGAAGCTTAAAAGGAAAATGAAGACATCTTTATCTAATTGTTTAACACAATAGAGCAAATTGTATTTCATCATAATTAATTACTTGTAAACGTGACTAAAAATAATTTTGATTTACAATTGCAGTTGTTATTTTCAATATTAAAAATCATAATTTAGGAATAGTATTTTAATCACAATAACATTTAATTGTTAGGTGCGATTATTAGTAGCTATGGTAAATGACTACAAGTGATTGATTACTTCTAATAAATTTTTCTCTACTTTGAGGTTTACCATTGTAGCGTAATATTTTGTTTCATCTATGCACTTATTGCCTCATAACGATTTAATAGTTGTATTGTTAAGATTTTTTTCTAATTACTAGTAATTTCCGAATCCAAATTCTTTATTTTTGAATTAGAAAAATTTCATTAATAAAAAAAAGTGTGTGAAGTTTTTGTTGATGTTTTATATTATTTTTATGGGTTAAATAATTTTATTTCAATTTTTTTTTGAATAATAATACTTTTGGCATTTAATTTACTTACGATTTGAAAATTCACTTGAAGTAAGGAGATTGAACTGCATGGTGTGTTGCTTTTTGCTCAGGAAACTAAATTATTTATTCTTTCTGAGGTTCAAAATTAGTTACAAAACTCATTAACAGAGAGCACCACAGAATAGTGGGCACTATTGTACAATGTTATCAAAATAGCCACTATTTGTAACAAAATTGTTGCACACAGTCTAAACGAGAATTTAAAAAAAAAAAGAATATTTTCTAAATGCTACATTAAAATTGTTGATTTTAGTATTTTAACAGTATTTTTCGTAGTCCTTTTGCCATGGAAAATAAAAAGTCACAGTTTAATTTCCGTACACTGGATGCAAAGCTATAATTTTCCTTTATATATACCATCTCGTCGTAAAGAATTCTCTGTACTTTAGAACGGAAAAAGATCTTAAATATTTCAACTTTTTTAAAAATCGCGAGTTTGGCGATATTTTCTCATCTAAATGAAAATTATCAAAGTTAAAGGATCAATGGGTACTTGCAATTCGAGGAGAGGTGAAGTGATCATACCTAACCATGTGATTTAATTAGCATTTAATTGGACGTCACGCGTGTCTGTCAAACCTGATTGGCCTCTGAGTCAACAAATACTGATTTACTTGCGATGACGTCATTTTTAGGTATCCAATTGTCAACGTTTGCGTATATTTATGAGCCCAGATAGTGCAAAATTGGGGTAAATTTTTAAGTGTTAAAAAATCTGACAACAGACGCTTTTCATTGTCACAAAACTGCGGGTTTTTTTATATTATTTTTGCGCCATTTTTAGAATTAGCTTAGATGGCGGTGGCTGAATGTAGGCTAAATTTGATCCTTAAGTCATAAATAATTGTTGCAAACTCACAGTAGATATGAAAACAGAATATTTTTAAAAATATTATTTAATGTCATCGACAACAGAGTCTTCGAAAAACAATTTTCATCTGAATAAGCAAAGAATTCCACTATATTTTAATGATAGATGGCTTGTGAAATTTGTTTTTGCTTAGTTAAAATGATATAATATGTATTTTCTTCTTGATTTTCCCCACAAGCGGTATAGACATAATAAATTTTATTTTGCTTAATACAATGTTGCAGTTCATCTGCTAAATATATGTGTCATCTTTAGCAAAATGTTTGACCGAAAAAAAAGAAATTCTGGGGTTAAATTTTTTCTTCATCTTGTTACATACATTCGATGAAACTATTTATTTATTTCCAACCATAACTGTTTCCCTGTTTTAAAATTTCGGAAACCGTTAGTCTAATTTAAAACATTTGGTATATGATGTGACACAAAGAGTTTGTACTTGATTTGAGTTGTTGAAAAAAAATCCTAAAGAAATAAAATACTGCAATTCGTGTTGGCCAAAATGTAGAAAAATGAGCCTTACAAATAATTGTGTAGAGGTAGTGGCAACAATGTAATTCATTAAATTATTAAAAGTGCTCCGTAGTCCCTTTTAATATATACTTTTAAAGTTATTGTCAAAAATAAAATTAAAAAATCACTTTAGCTAATTAATGGATAAGTGAGGGGAAAAATGATTTTTTTAAAAAAAACCCTAGTAAATTAGTCATCAACAAAGAATTAAAAATATCAAACTATGTTTCTTTGAAGAGGAAAAGAAAATTATGATTAGAAATAAAATTGAACTTCATCCGGCGGTCAAACTAGTTTTGATAATTTTTAATCTTGCCTTTCTTAATACTAATTCCTCAGAATTTTAAAATACTTCTGTTTTGTTTTCTCACTTATATATTAACTTGCTAAAAATATTAACAGTTTGTGGTTTTTATAGACATTTAAAAAATATAAAACTGTTATGGTCGACAGGGGAAAAAAAAAGGAAAACAGATAGTGCCAAAAAAAAACAAAAAAAAAAAAAAAACGATTATTTATTTTAACATTTTACAGTGGACAGAAAAATCTCATCTAAAATTGCATGCTTCATTTTTTATAATAATGATTACTTGAAGAAAATAGTTGACCCAAGGTCAGGAAAACTGAGATGGGCATAGTGGGATTTGGTCCTCCATGGGCTGTAGCGCCACTGAGTTTAGTTTCTCAGTTGGAAGAAATCCCTAATTATGTAATATCACGTAATAAAGAGGGAGAAATCATAAAAAACTGAATGATTTTCATGGTAGACTTCATACTGCTTGAAGGAATAATATTCAGTTATGGATATTTCCAAGAAACACAGGCCAACTAGATCTAAGAATAAATTATTTAACAGAAAGTATATTCTTATTGTAGTATTAATGAAAGAAAAATATTTATAATACTAATGTTGTGGAAAATTCTTTTTGTTTGAAGTTGATATTAATACAAAGATTTTAAACAATGAGCAAATTTAAAGTTACTTTTTAATACAACAATTATTTTGAAGATGCTGATTTACGGAACATCCTGTATAAGTTTCCTTTAAAAATAGCTCAAATGCTTCTACGACGGAAATATATCTTTGATTTGCAATTAGATAAATAGATGGTACTAAATCCTTTTTAAAGTTTTGAGTATTAAAATTATTTTTTGTGAAACAGTAAAATTCATTTTAATGACATATAAAAAGAAGTTGGAATTGTCATTAAATTGATTTTGCCTCTTCACTCGACATTCTTGAATCGACAT
The DNA here is from genome assembly GCA_949128135.1 of Parasteatoda lunata. Taxonomy (NCBI): domain Eukaryota; kingdom Metazoa; phylum Arthropoda; class Arachnida; order Araneae; family Theridiidae; genus Parasteatoda; species Parasteatoda lunata. The sequence goes on from OX421977.1 coordinate 57,734,441, forward strand.
TCTTTTTTCTTTTTAACACATATTTTGTTTTAAGACAATAAATATCAACAGCCCTTAATAGTAAACTTGACAATAAATATCCCTGAATAGTGCATATCTAAAGTAGACTGCTTTTGTCCAATTTAGTAAACTTGACAATAAACATCGACAGCCCTTAATAGTGCATATCTAAAGTAGACTGCTTTTATCCAATTTAGTAAACTTGACAATAAACATCGACAGCCCTTAATAGTGCATATCTAAAGTAGACTGATTCTTGTCCAAGATAGTAAACTTGACAATAAACATCGACAGCCCTAAATAGTACATATCTAAAGTAGACTGCTTCTTGTCCAAGATAGTAAACTGGACAATGAACATCGACAGCCCTTAATAGTGCATATCTAAAGTAGACTGCTTCTTGTCCAAGATAGTAAACTTGACAATAAACATCGACAGCCCTTAATAGTGCATATCTAAAGTAGACTGATTCTTGTCCAAGCTAGTAAACTTGACAATAAACATCGGCAGCCCTGAATAGTGCATATCTAAAGTAGACTGCTTCTTGTTCAAGATAGTAAACTTGACAATAAACATCGAGAGCCCTGAAGATCGGTATCAATAGTACACCGAGCAGAAAGGTAATATCGGAACATGTTAGATGTATGATGGTCAACAAAGTTTATGGATGGATTCTTAAAAATAGAAGTAATATTCATTCGTAAGGATAACTTAGCCGTTGATCACCCACACATTATAGCTTTATGAATATTATATAATAAGAGTACAACATACTCATATTTAATTTTTTATATTGATAACAAAAATAAATAAAATTATCTATTTTGTATTTGTATGTATAATAAAACTTTCTTAAACAGAAAAAAATGAATTTATCTCTAAAACATATCGTAACAGCAAGAGGCTGGTAATTTTTAATTTGTTGTTTAATGTTATAATTTTTCGGTGATTTGAGAATTTGTCGTAATTTCCGACAAATTCTACATATAGCGGATTTTCCGTTATATGTTGCACTCGTTGTATCGAGGTTTGTTTGTATGGTTTTGTACAAGATTATAAGTTCAATAATTACTTAAATATCACTTTTATTATATATAGCTCTAAGAAATTTTTAGAGTGGTAAGCTTGCCAACTTATCGTAAATATACAGTTGAAACTGCATAGGTACTGTTCTTGTAACAAATTGTAACAGTTTAACAGTTTAACCCTTTGGCACCGGTGTCCCTTATATATATATATATATATATATATATATATATATATATATATATATATATATACTACTGGCAATTAAAATTGCTGCACCAGGAAGAAATGTAAATAACAGAATGATATTTATTGGGCACATACATTATAGTTCAAAGAACAAGTGATTAAATTTTCAGAATATTTGGATGAATAGATAGATCCTGAGGAATCAGTACTCAGAGATACCATCCATGGTAGCAATAACAGCAGTTATTCTCCTGGACATCGAGTCGAGCAGAGATGGATAGCAAAGACGGGTACAGCATTCCATGCAGCTTCAACATTATGTTATGCCACAATTCATTGACCGCAGTGACTGACAAGTGGTGGCGTGCCAGTCATTCGGCAACCATGATCATACGTTTTCAATTGGTGAGAGATTAGGAGAACGTGCTGGCCAGGGCAACAGATGAACATGTTCTGTAGCAAGGAAGGTCTGGACAGTGCGGGCAACATGCGGTTGTGCATTGTCTTGCGGAAACGTAGCTTTTTGGAAGCATCTAAGATAAGACAAAGAGACTGGCCCTAACACATCAGAAATGTAACAGCTGCTGTTCTAAGTGCCAGCAATGCGAACAAGAAGTGATCGAGACGCTTGTCCAATGGCCCCCTATACAATTACTCCAAGTGATGGGCCAGTATGACGATGTCGAATGCAAGCTGCCAATGAGCTCTCCACGATGTCGCCAAACACGGATGTGGTCGTCATGATTCTGTATACAGAATCTGGATTCGTCTGAAAAGATGACGACATGCCATTCCTGCGTCTAGGTTCGTCGTTGATCACACCAATGGAGCTTCTACCTGTGATGCAGGTCAAGGGTAGCCGAAGCCATGGTCGCCGTGCTGTCAGTCCATATTGCTGCAAATGTCTTGCAAATGACCCCATTTGTTGACTCAGGGTTTGTGACGTAGCTGCTTTACAATCCATCCCTTAAAGCCATGTGGATAACATGTCTGTCTTCTTGGCTGTTAGTGATGAGTGACAGCTGAGATACTGCACGGTGTTCCATATGACCGCCATGAATCCATCGATTCCATATTCTGTTAACAGTTATGGGATCTCAACCAACGCGAGCAGCAATACTTCTGTATGATAAACCGCAATCATGGTAGGCCACAATTTGACCTCGATTAAACTCAGACAAGTGCTGGTAAGGCATTTCTCCTTCTTACACGAGGCATAACAAATACTTTTTTACCCAAGAATAACACTCAAATCCAATTTATGTATGAGAAACTTACTGTCAAATCTTTTCTTTTATACACATTGTAGGTGTCCCTACCGCCACCTGCTTTGCATGAATGTGCTGATTAGCTAATAATTTACATACCACAACATGCTTTATCCGTCCTTCAAATTTCACGTTCGTGGTGTGTCGCTTTCCTTGTGAAGCAATTTTAATTGCCAGGAGTGTATATATATATAATTTGAATGCTCTAATTGCCAGCAAATATATGTTTTATTATTTTTTAATTATAAAAAAAAACAGTCTAATACTTACTGAAAAAAAATCGGTTAGATTTTCGAAATGATATTTGTACTAAAATATAAAATTCAAAAAGAGTTGTTTGAAATTTTTTTTGATTCATATTCTAAAATTTGTCAATAATTGATTTTGTAAATTAAATTTTTTTTTAATGAAGAATAACTGTTTCTTTTAGATTTAAATAACTACAAATAAGTGCAAATTTGAAATTTTTTTTATCGGAAGTGATTATTTGGAAGTAAGTCGTGTTAGAAAAATTTAACATTTAATGCAAAAAAAGACAAATGCAAAGATGTTATATGCTATATTTTGTAACCATAAATTATTAAAAGGCTAAATGTAATATTTTTTATTTATTTTGACCAAAATTAATACAAAATAATAAAAAAAGAATAAAAAATATGCTGAACAAAAAATTGGTGTTACATGGTAAACAAGTTAATTTGTGTGAGAAATTTCTTTTTCATTAAGAGAGAGTGCATTAAAAGTTTAAAGCCTGATTTTAAAGCTAGTGTTTTTCATTACTAGATTTTTCTTTTGTTGTTTTTCATACCTTTCTTCGAATTATAAAAACAATGGATATAGAAATTTTTCTAGAAAATATTATTTTTCCCTTTTTATTTATTGATTTTCGATGAACTTTTTCCATTATTATTTTTATTTCTTGAAGACAGTTTTTAAATGTTTTACCTTTGTAAGTATATTTTTCAGAAAAACTATTTGATGTTTTAAATACTGATAACACTGAAAACTTATGAAGGATTTCGTTACTTGTATAATAGTAAATTTACACAAAGGTTTCAAAAATGAGACTACATTCATGATTGTTCAAATTTGTTGTTAAAATACTAAAAAACACAAAATGAGAAGGACGAGAATGTTTTTCTTAGTTCTTGTTGGTAAGTATTTAAATTGTTTATAGTTTCAAAATTATAAAATTATTTGTTTCCTTGTCGCAAGTGAACTAGAGTCGCGGTTCCTCATGGGATAGATCTCTCGCCTCTCAAGAAGTACCAGTGATGGCTGGTCAATTTGAATCTGCCTTTTTGCTCGCCCTGGCTACAGTGTTGATGAAAAC